>OX638383.1:21891475-22491475 GCA_951813785.1 Criorhina ranunculi
GTATAAAAACTTACTGCAGACGAATAAAACTACTTCGAATTGTTGCATATAGAGACACCGCTAATTCAAAAACAAGACACAAATATGCGAAAGTCAATTGAGATGTGTCGATTTCGCTGCAAAATTGATCCAATACTGACGTCTGTGGTTGACGCTCAAATCGTCAACCACTGGTTGACGGAATTGAGCTGTGGGTTGACGCTAGTGTTTCAATTGATTCGTTTGCACGATTGATGTTATCGCGTAAATTTTGGTTGAAATTGGCGTAGATTGAGGTAAAAAATCTTTGCCTATTCACGATTGATGACAATTGAACTTCAAAAAGCGTAAATATTGACGCAAATCGTCAATTGTGTAATGCTTTATGATTATTTTAAGAACCTACAATTTAAAAACAGCGTACGTTTTTAATGAGTATACTGAAGGAAAATGACATCTTAAACGCGACTTACTTACTTTAGGCGGCGCTACAGTCCGGGGTGGACCTGGGCCTCAACCAACAAGAGTCTCCAGCCAGCTCGATCTTTAGCTAGCTGCCTCCAGTTTCGCACGCTAAGTTGGTTGAGGTCCCCTTCAACTTGCGCGCGCTACCTGAGTCGCGGTCTTCCTCTACTGCGCTGTCCCTCGGGGGCGGATTCGAAGATTTTTCGGGCCGGAGCATTGGTGTCCATCCGCTCTACATGACCCAGCCACCTCAGTCGCTGGACCTTCACTCTTCTGGCTAAGTCGATGTCGCTGTACAGCCCACACAGTTCGTCGTTGTATCTACTCCTCCACTCACCGTCTATGCAGACGGGACCGAAAATCACCCGAAGAATTTTCCTCTCGAAACAGCCAAGAGCACCCTCATCCACTTTTGATAAAGTCCATGCCTCTGCGCCGTAGAGGAGGACTGGGATTATTAAGGTCTTATATAGGGTCACTTTTGTTGTTCGACAGAGGGCTTTGCTAGTCAATTGCCTTCTTAGCCCAAAGAAGCAGCGATTGGCAAGGGTTATTCTTCGTCTGATCTCAGCGCTGTTGTCATTGTCTGAATTGATAGCGGATCCTAGGTAGACAAAGTCCTTAACTACCTCAAAGTTATATCTGTCGTGGGAGACGTTCTGTCCGAGACGTCGGTGTTGAGTGTCCTTTCTTGTTGACAGCATATACTTGGTCTTGCCCTCATTTAGCGTTAAACCCATCTTTGCCACTTCCATCTCAATACTCGCGAAAGCGCCACTGACATCACGCTGCTTTCTTCCGATTATGTCAATATCATCGGCGTATGCGAGTAATTGGGCGGACTTTTGAAAGATTGTGCCTCTTGTGTTGGCGCGCGAGTTTTGCACAATTCTTTCAAGAATGATATTAAAAAAGTCGCATGACAGCGCAACGCCTTGTCTAAATCCTTTTTTGACATCAAAGGTCTCGGTGAGTTCCTTACCGACCTTGATGGAGCAGCGTGCATTCTCCATCGTCATCCTGCACAAACGGACGAGTTTTGCAGGGATGCCAAAACTAGACATAGCTCTGTATAGCTCGTCTCTATAAATGCTGTCATACGCGGCCTTAAAATCGATGAATAGATGGTGTGTATCGATTTGGAGCTCCTGGGTTTTTTCCAAGATCTGCCGTATTGTGATGGTGGACTTTCCTGGCCTAAAGCCACACTGATATGGACCAATCAGGTTGCTGACGAACGGCTTCAGACGTTCACACAATACGGCAGATAAGATCTTGTAGGCGATGTTAATTAGACTAATACCTCTGTAGTTGGCGCAGTTTAGAGGGTCTCCTTTCTTGAGGATCGGACAAACAATGCTGAGGTTCCATTCATCGGGCATACTTTCTTCCGACCATATTTTACAGATGAGTTGGTGTATGCTCCTTACCAAGTCCTCGCCTGCTGCTTTGAAGAGCTCGGCAGTCAGGCCATCTGCTCCAGCAGCTTTGTTGGATTTCAGCTTAGATATGGCTATCTTCACTTCATCCAGGTCGGGTGGACGGAATTGTTGGTCTCCATCGTCCAAATTGAAAGGTTCATTCTGCCTGACAGCGGTATTTGGTTCGTCGTCGCCGTTATACAGTCTACAGAAATACTCCTTCCAAATCCTCAGCATCGACTGCGATTCTACTACTATGTTCCCTTGCTCGTCTCTACAGGCTTCGGTTCGGGGTTTGTGTCGTTGGCATGTATTTTTTACCTTTTGGTAAAACTTCCGAATTTCATTCCTGGAGTAGCATCTCTCAATTTCCTCGACCGCGCGCTTCTCATGCTCCTTCTTTTTTCTCCTGAGAAGCCGGTGCTCGTCTCTCCTCTTCTGCTCATAGAGCTCGTGAGCAGCTCTGGTCCTTCTATGCAGCGCCGCTTTGTATGCATCTTGCTTGGCTGCATGTGCTTGCCTGCACTCGTCGTCAAACCAGGGGTTTCGTTTTGGTGGCCGAGTGAAACCCAGCACATCAGAGGCGGCATCTCTGATGGCTTTTTGGCAGTGTTGCCACTGGTCTTCAATACTTGATGCTGGCAGCATAGGACCTCTTAAGAGATTGAGGGAGACTCGATCGGAAAAGGATTTGGCGATCTCTTGCGAAACTTCCTCGCAGTATTAGCTTGTCTTTGCGGTGCTCGGGATATCCGCACCCGTACCTTGGCTACAACAAGGTAATGATCCGAGTCGATGTTGGCCCCTCGGAACGTTCGGACATCCATAATACTGGAGGAGTGCCTTGCGTCGATCGCAATGTGGTCAATCTGGTTGACGGTTGATTGATCAGGAGATCTCCAAGTCCCCTTATGAATATCGAGATGCGGGAATCGCGTGCTAGCAACGACAACGTTACGCCCCGCCGCAAAGTCGATTAGCCTGAATCCGTTATCGGAGGTGGTGTCGTGCAGGCTATACTTTCCGACAGTACTACCAAAGATGCCCTCCCTTCCTAGCTTGGCATTAAAATCGCCAAGGACAATTTTAATGTCATAACTAGGGCACTGCTCGTAAGTCTTGTCCAAGAGCTCGTAGAAGCTATCTTTGGTGTCGTCATCTTTCTCCTCTGTGGGGGCGTGCGCGCATATGAGGCTAATGTTGGCAAATTTAGCCTTGATACGGATTGTTACGAGGCGTTCGTTAACATGCCGAAAACTCAAGACTTCTTGCCTAAGTCTGCCTCTAATAACAAATCCGCATCCAAGTAAGCGCTGCTTTTGCCGTCGATAGCAATCGCCGTAGTAGATGTCGCAGTTTTTCATCCTCTTTTTGTCCGGCCCATCCCATCGCATTTCTTGAATGGCGGTAACGTCTGCTTTGCAGCAGTCTAGGGCCTCCGCTAGTTGTTCGGCTGCACGTGGCCTATTAAGAGACCTAACATTCCACGTACAGATCCGAAGTTCGTTGTCCTTATTTCGTTTGCAGGGGTTGTCAACAGTAGATCCGTCCGTATCCGAGGCTTGTGGTTGCTTTGTAACTATTGTTTTTTTCCATGGCCGGGCAGTTACCCCGGCGGCACAACCCCCAACCTGGAGGGCCAGTTCCATTTTAGAAATCCCTAGGACGAGGGGTCGGTTAGACCGAAGCCAGTAGCCCATTCGGGGATGTGAGCGCTGCCGTTGGTCCATTAAGGGCTCATCCGCCACCATCTCTTTTCCAAGACCCTGACTAAGTCTCGGAAATCCTTACCGGCCTGAGCTCCAAATATGTTGGAGTAGCCCGGATAAGGTTTTGTTTTATTTGTTCCGGGATTTCTTCACCGTTGATTCCATCTGGGGAGTTCATCCGCTGTCCCGTTTATAGTGCTACTATTTTTGTCTGCTGGTCAGCACTCGCGCTTATAAGTTTGGCAAGTCGAGTCCGGATGGACATCGACCAGTACCCGACGGTTACCACTTGGAGGTAAAATAAGCACAATTGATGTGTAGAAACAGTTACAACACTGGGCATCGCCAAGTTGACACCTCTCAGTGCCTACCCTATTTCTACAACATCCAACCATCTTAAACGCGACAAATGACAACATTTTTGACAGTTTGTGCGTATTAAAAACGTAGGACACTCTAAAAATATGCCTCATATTAACGTGGATACTCTTTGTTTCTAAATGATACCCAAGAAGTTATATTTGTGAGACTCTTGAGAATCGGAAAACGACAGCACTGGGTACACAAGAGAGGATGACTGGAAAAGAGAAATCCTGCGCGAGTTTGTCGCTTTTGATTTGAAACGGAATATACATCAAAGGGCCCCTGCATGACTACACACCTTGTCGCGGTGTAGGGGCCTAGTATAGGTCAAAGATTCTGTGGAATCTCTTCCTAGATGAGACTTGAAGCTAAGTTGAAGTCGATGGGCTGGATCAAGGTGTCATACGTCCCGTGCCGATGATCAACCTGGCTGGGGGCCCATTTTAAAAAATATCTCAGTCGCGAACGGAGTATTTGGATACCTGGCGACCTCTGGATTAACCAGTCTTATCTGTATACTGCGGATCTCTGTACAGATGGACCTCCCTTCTCCGCTACTCGTGGGAACACTTATATTAAAATAAACAAAAACCAAACAAAACAAAAAAACTTAAGTGAGACCGGTTCTCCTTTTAAACCGGACGGCAGTACGGCGACTTTGCTGTCTGCCGGAAATGCTCCTGCTAGTAAGAAGACTTTGGCTTTACATGGTCCGATTACCAAGAGCCGTGAGCATCACACAAGTACAAGCACCATTGAGACCGGTTCTCCCTTTAAACCGGGCGGTAGTACGGCAATTAAGCTGTCCACCGGAAACACTCCGGCTAGTAAGAAGACTGTGGCTTTACATGGTCCGATTACTACAAAAAGCCGTGAGTATCAAACTACTATCAAAGAGACCGGTTCTCCCTTTAAACCAGGCGGTAGTACGGCGATTAAGCTGTCTACCGGGAAAGCTCCGGCTAGAATGGGGACTGGGAGCCGGGAGCCACCTCGTAACCCTTCCCACTCACGGTTCACTCAGGACTCCTCCACAGCGAACTGCGCAGGCAACTTGCATTGCTCCTTCAAACAGGTTTACACAAACCTCCGCACAGCCAAACGCATCCTTCAGCGCTTCGGAGAGTAAGTTTTCTGAAGGGATGAAGGCTAAAATAGCCTGGGCCAGAGACTTAGTCGACAAGGCACAGGTTAGGACTAACGATGGCTCTTCCTCACAGCGTCAGAGACCGTTGGGAGAATCCGTTTCGGATCCTAAAAGGGTCAAGGTGCATATCACCAGCACCTCCTACACCGCTACACCGAAGTCATACTGCGACGTCCTTAAAGACAAGTTCGTGCTTGCGGTGATAGACCGAAGCAACGTAGATGGTACGATCGCCCCTGAAAGATGGAGAATGATACCGGCTAAACTGGCAACGGTTTTCCTCGGTATCATGAAGGAAAATCCGGGCCCACCTCCTGATTGTCGCGACGGCGGATGGCATCAGGGCCATGTGAAGCTGATCGCTTGTACAGACCAGAGATCTTGCGATCTATACAGGCTAGCTTTCAGCAAACTTGGAGAGGTATGGGATTTTGTCAAGAATGTTTTATTACTCATCAATGCGAATATTAATTTTCATAACCAATTGGACAAAAAACGGAAAAAACTAGGGAAAAAGGGGTTTCCAAGTCAAGCAGGTAGGTGATAGGACGTGTAAGTAAAAATCGATAGGATAAAATACAAAAGGAAATGGAGAAAGTTCAGCCGTTTCAAAAATGCCACTTTCCAGCCAGCAAATGAGAGCAAATATTTCGAAACAATTCCCAATTATTCCTGCATTTGCAATTTCATTACAATTGGTCGAATTTCGACCACAGGTGATACTAGTCCACATTAATTCATGTACAGTCTTAGTAAAGCAAAACTCTTGTTATAAGAAACGTTTGAAGCCTTGGATGACTTCTAATCTCCTTAACCAGATAAGAAAGAAAAACAAGTTAAGTATGTAATGTAAAAAACATCCTCATAGTTTCAAACTTAAGAAACTCTATGACACTATGTGCAAAACCATTCACAAAAATATAGAAGATATACGTAATAATTACTACGCTGAATTGTTTGGAAGAGCTGGTGGGAATGTACGTTAGGAATGGAAAGTGGTTAATGGCATTTAAGGGAGTGTTAAGAATCGTGTTGAAATTGTTAATATTGAAGAAGAGGGAGCCATTGAATCTAATTTATGCATCATTTTAAATAAATTCAACGAGTATTTCACTGAAGTTTCTGAAAAGTAAAAACCAGCTATGGAACCCTGCATAAATTGCGATTGTACAATTTCTTCTCTCGATGATATTTAATCTAACAGCTTCGTTTTCGAGGCGATAACCTCGAGAGAAATTTACAATGTCATTCTTCGTCTACAAAATAAAAAAAGGCCTTCCGGCACCAGCCGCAAGAGATAGGTGGATTTCCTTTGTATGCAACCTTTAAGTAATATTAAAGTAATCCAAAATGGCGAAATTATAACAAGTACCCATAAACGAGTATACATTTTCAATTTCAACGAAATCGGAGCAATTTTAAAGAATTTCAAGATGGCGGATTCAAAATGGCGGGAATTTTTTGCAAAAATGTGCTTATACTATTACCATTTCTATACTATTAAAAACGAAAATTCAAAAATTATTAAAAATTTAAAATTTAAAAATTTAAAGGGGTGTGACACGCCCCCTCCCAACCGATTACGCCCATCTACGAACTCAGCCGAGCTATTTACCATATAAACATGGGTACAAAGTTTCAATTAATTCGTTTGAGAACTGCGGCCCCTATCGTGCGGACGAAAATTCGTTATATTGCATAAATGGGCGTGACACGCCCCCCTCTCAACCGATCTCACCCATCTACGAACTCGTCCCTGCCATTCACCATATCAACATGTGTACAAAGTTTCATTCAATTCTGTTAAGAATTGCGGCCCCTATCGTGCGGACAAGATTTCGTTATAATGCATATATATATATATATGTATATATATATACTTGCTGTACCCGCGACTTCGTCCGCGTTGATTTAAAATTTCTTGCCGTTGAGCTTGACTCGCGAATACGTTGATGTGGCATAGCTTACAGATTATGTGATGTGAAGATTGTTTTTTTTTTCTGTTTTTTTTTTTAAGAAAGGTGGAAAGCATCGAAAGCCTAAGTACGGGATTTCAACCCGAACTAAGACCACCTCTGCCAATACCTATTCCCTTTCCAGGCGTGTCAGCTCTTCGTACATGCTTTTCGCAAAAATGCAAGCTGCACTCCACTTTATCTATATCTCCCGTTGAGTATAGAACCGTGGTCACTGGAAGAACACATGCCCCACGACTTCATCTGTGTCTTCCTACCACTCCCATCAACATCAAGGTCACGCGAGTTGTGATATCAAAACAGCGCACCCGCGCTAATTGTGTCTTGATAGAACTTTACCAGGCAATCAATTCTATTTACCTGCCTCTACTGTGTCTGCGCAACACGGGTAAAGTGGAGAGTCAGCGTTATTGAACCGATCGATTTGATTGGAAATAGCAATGTCCCGTGAAGACCCGTGTAATGTAGAATTTTACTTCTCCGTCCTTGTGCCTTGTCCAAGTTTCAGTTATAAGGATAAGACGATATGTCCATCGGCCTTTGGTTGACAGGTTCCAACTCTGCTGCCATTCTCTCAGGCTCCTTGTTGTTTCGTCGTGCGCTAGTTCACCTTCCTTCCAGGTCTATCACAAAATTGCGTCTTTTAAATTGAAAGGGCAAATTGTTAAGTGTTATAGGAATGTGAGGAATTAGTGCACTCTCTCCTTTGGCCTTTCTGGTGAGAATTGTAGCCTTGATCACATTTCTGCAATGCACAGCCTGGTACTATTGTATAGTCTTGGAGCATGAAGGTTACGTATCAGCAAAACAAAAGCATCAGTTTATGAGACGGCACTCCGGATATCTCTTAGAAGTTTAAAAACCCTGCTATTTAGGTCGTAGCGTCGTTTGCGGACATGATCTACGTCATATTCTCGAAGCGTTGTCAGATGTACATACTTGGTGCAGAAAAAAATATAATACCTCGCCTCAATTGTAAAATCGCAGGATGACTCTCGAATAATACTCGCCAATATTCGGCTAAGATCCTAAATTTGGGGTGTTTCAATGGGTCTTAAACAAAACCAAGCTGAAACTTACCCACCTCCTCATCACACTTTCGTAATTTTCATGTCCTTACGAATTCCTCCCATAGCGGGGAACACCATGAGATCCATTCAAATTTCAAATACCTTACATAGTAAAAAAAAAAGTTAAGTAATTTCCTCTTTATTTACATACCCTACGTCATTTTTTATTCCTGCAGTGGGATACTTCTTTCTTTTTTACCTAGTCGAAAAACTGAATATCTGCTACACCATCATAAAAACCCTTTCCCTGTGAATAGCGAGTGAATTCCGATCATTATTAGATGCAAAGATACACATACCCACCACAAATAAAAGAAAGCAACAAAAAAAGGAAAAAGAAAAAACCACCCTTGTCGTGCACACGATCATGATTTACGATCCCTACGATGTGCCACTGACCGAGTGCTGCGCAGGTCACTAAATGGATGTTTACCTAAGAAATATGAATTTAAAAAAAAAAAAATTAGTCTATGCGCTTCTCCTGGACATAGACTATCAAAATCATCAAAATCCGTCCAGCCGTTTAGGCGTTACGGAGGAACAAACATCCAAACATCCAAACTTTCACATTTATAATATTAGTAGGATATATAATATATATATATATGCCATAAATATATAAACATATACATATATGTATAAACATTTGAACGGACCATGGTTTTGGTGTTTACTATAGAGGTCTTGAAAAGTTGTATTCAAATTTTTTGAAAGTTGAGCCATGAGGACCTCTGCAATAGGTAGTATTTCTTCGAAATCCACCTAAAACTCTTGTACAAGTGATGGTGTTTCTAGTGTTTTACTGAAACATATCGCCTTCTATGTTGTGGATGTGTTGAGTTTCGTTTTCAACCTTAGTGTTGAAAGGGGTTGTTTTCCTCAACATCTTAACCCTTAAATTCATGATTTCTTGGATTTGATTGAAAACATATTTTTTCGCACACTGTCAGCTCTCGAATGCTTACAAAAATCACAAAAAAATATGACGTCTTTATTAAGACAGTTATAGGCTATTCTTTGTAGGAATTAAATATGGTTTAGTTCTATACTAGCAGATCTTTTACTTCAATTTATAGTTTTATCATGTAAATAGACTTTTTCTATAATAAAATACATTTGTTATGCCTGAAACAGATGTGCAGCAAAGATGCATGCAGCAATGCATGCAGCAACGCATGTGAAACAGACGTGCAGTAAATTGTTGACATTTCCTTGAATAGTTTGCTGTCATCATCAGATGTGACAATTGAATTCCGAAAACAAATTTTTTGCAATGGATATGGAAAGACGTGATAAATAAAATAAAATAATTATTTTATTATTAGTTTTCAAAACTTATTTGAAATTTGAGCATTTTCTTTCGTATTTCTTCCTCAGTCCAATTCAAATTGTAAAAAATGTCTCTTACATGAAACGTCAAAACACAAAAATTGTACTAAATTGTACTATTTTGCTGTTCTACTACTGTAGATTTGCATTAAAATTAGAAATAGAGACAACTTGCGTTGATGCATGGCCGTGCAGCAAACACATGTGTCCTCTTCCATATAAAGCTATGTTCTCTAATTTTGCTGCACGCATTTCGCTGCACATCTGTTTCAGGCATTACCAATCAATTATCTTGTGCATAATAAACTTATAATTAAAATACTGAACACGCAACAGCCGCAAAAATGTAGCTTCGGAACTTCAGTTAGCGAAATTTGGAAAATATTCTAAAATAATAAACAAGTAGCCGCATATGGATGTTTTTTTTTTCATAGAGATATGTCTACTGGTGGCCACAGCGAAGAAAAAAATAAAAAAAAATAGATAATAATAAATAAATTCCTAATAAACCTGATATGTATCATGTGCGGAGGTCATACCACTTTTTAAAAAAGGAAACAGAAAAAAGGTTTCGCATTATAGTCCCATATCTCTTCTTCGAATTGTGTCATTTTTAGATAAGTTTAATTTTTTCTGCAATAATCAGTTTGGATTTAGAGCTGGACTGTGAGCTACGGAGGATGCCATTTTGAGGGTTTGCAGTCAACTTTATGGTAGTTTAAACAGCGGTAAATCAACGATGGGTCTATTTATTGACGTGACAAAGGCATTTAACATGGTGGACCATAATTGTTTGGTTAGTAAACTATGTATATAATGCTGGTTTTCGGGGTAACATTTTTAATTGGTTTCAATCGTATCTGAAGGATAGAAAACAAAGAGTTAAGGTAAATGAAATTTTTAATGAGCCTAGACCTTTAAAAAAATGTGTACCACAGGGTTCTGTACTTGGCCCATTGTTCTTCTTAATTTACATTAACTCTCTATTCAAGCTTAAACTAAATGGTACTTCAACCGCATTTGCAGACGATATAGCTCTTATGTACGAATTTCAAACTATATTTGAATGTATCATAATAATTGAGGAAGATCTTGAAATCTTAAGATCGTGGTTTACCTTGCATAAATTAATTATAAGTGAGAAAACTAAACTGATGTCTTTCAAGATATTTGGAAATAGTCTTCATGATTATAATCTCTGTTTTCACTCCCACGACTGTAAGCAATTTTCATTATGCTCCAATGATTGGTGAAAAATAGAAAAAAAGATAAAGAAAACACGGAGTGTTTAAAAAGACATTTATTTTCTATGAGCGGGTATCTTACTTCGAAGAGGGTTAGTTAGAGAAGAATTTAAGAAGCGGAAATAATATATGTACATATATGCTTCGAGGCATAAGTGGAACATATGAGCGGTAACAAAAGAACCGACGCGTCATCTATGCACTCGAGTACTAAACTATAGTTAAGGTAAGGTAGTTTTTGCGACTGTTGGCTTAAACATCTAACATGCAGTGTTCCGAAAACTGCTTCAAAATTGAAACGGTACAGCAATTCAAATACTTAGGCGTTATTATTGATAACAATCTAAATTGAAAAGACCATATTCAAACGTTAAAATCATTTATGATGCTAGGCATTTAATTAGAATTATTTGTAATAAAAATCGTTTTGCTGAAAGTTGGCCTTTATTTAAGAAGTTGCTAATTCTACCAATGAGACATTTATATGTACTAGTATCACCTGTGGTCGAAATTCGACCATTTGAAATGAAATTCAATTTGTTTTTCATATAATTAATTGGAATTTATTTGTATGCAAATTTGTATCACTATGGACATGGAAAGCTGCGCAGAGAGAGCAACGAAATATATGCTCTCATTTGCTGCCTGGAAAGTGGCATTTTCGAAACGGGTGAACTTCCTCCATTTTCTTTCATATATTATCCTATCGATTCCCAATACGTCCTACCACCTACCTGTTTGACTTGGAAACCCCTTTTTCCCTAATTTTCGGGTTTTTCCATTTTTTTGTTCAATTAGTTATGAAAATTAATATTCGCAATGATGAGTAATAAAACTTTTTTGACAAACTTTAAATGATTTCTGGACCACAAAGTTATGTTACATATTTAGACAAAAATAAACACATTGCTTTAATTTTGAGCAAAACATTCTTTCCTTTTTTCAACGCCATAACTGAGAAGTAAACACGTTCAATGAAATTGTCTGAAATTGTCATTACCATGTTCACTGAAAAAAATAATAATCCATACTTCACGCATTTTTTCTACCCTCGGTTTTCACATTTGGCAACAGATACTTCTTATATTTTCAATAAATTTCACAACATATCGCCCAATCCCATTCAAGAAACTGATCAGTAGGCGTTGACGATCGGCATAGCAACATCAAAGTGATAGTGTATGCGATTTTTCCCTGTTTTTTTATGTCACTGGAATAGAGAAAACATGCGCGGCTCATATCTGTACCGTAGTGATTTGAAACGGACTATAGCATAATATTTTTTTGTAATATTCTCCCGTGCAGGATGATCAAAATGCTTTCATTTAATTAGCTAAAGCTTTTTGTATGGGTAAAGCATGTGTGTATGTTCACTTTATTTTACCTGCCTTATCCCTTTGCAGCATATATTTTTCTATTGATCAAACATTTTGGAAATTGGTTTACCAAGGTTTTTAGGGCCGCTGATACAAATCTGCAATCAGATATCATATTTGTTTAATCAAAATAAAATCTGAAAGGGTTAACGGCAACATACACACATGCTTTCTTGTGCACATCTATGGCACATTCCCTTTCGAATGATATAAGTTTCATTCCCCTCCTTTCATAATAAATACTTAAAAAAGGTACCACAATTTGAAAGGTACCAAAATGTTCGATGTTCACTTATTAATAGAAGATTTGCCATTTTTGCCCCGTCTGCGGATTTAAGTCATCCACCGCCGCAAGGCACCCAAACGAAATCATCCGGTGTGTTTTTTTGGTATCCCATATGGGATTGGCGAAAAAAACGACATCGAGGATAAGCAATTTGCATGCTAAATGCAACAACTACTTATCCCACATAGCATTAGCTAAGACTACAAAATGACATATAAATCGATGATTTCGGGGTGGATTCGTGGATTTGCGGGGTGAATTCGTGGATTTACGCACATTTGTAAAGAAAATGAGACAGTATGCGTAAATCCCCGAATTTTATTGGAAAACAGCTTGTAGGCACTGGAAAATGGCCTGGAAAGTTGGGCATCTAGTTATGACTTATCTCTGGTTTCAAATCAAAAGCGACATGGAGAGCTGCACAAAGAGAGCATCGAACATTTTGTTCTCTTTTATTCCCTGGAAAATGACATTTACGAATCGGCTAAACTTTCTCGATTTCCTTTCAGATTTTATCCTATAAATTTTTACTTATATGTACACCTACCTGTTTAACTTGGAAAAAATCGAACTTCGATGAACAAACCAGTTTATTGGTGCAGTGCACACCCCTTTTTGTAACAACGTTTAACTACTTCTTGCACTAATTGTGTGTGTAATTGAAAAGGGTTCAATAAATAAATATAAAGGTACACATTTACACAAAAAGAAACATATTGCTTTAATTTTTTCAAATTTTTGAATTCATATATTTGAGTCAAACTCATATGAGCAAAACATTCTTTTTTCTTTTCAACGCCATAAGTGAGAAGTAAACAGTTTCAAAAAACGTGTCATTACCATGTTCACTGAAAAAAATATATGAAATTTGATGTCGCTGACGATGCCTAGATTGCCAAGTGAGATGAAATTTAATGATTTATGCCCAGTTTCACAGTGCGAGTTTAAACTCAGTTTATGGTCTAAACTAAAGTTCAACCAAATGTTTGGTTTAACAGTGTTCGTTTAAACTCTGAACTGAGTTTCATGTTCGGTTTAAGTTAAACGACTCGATTCTACCGTTTAAAGTTCGTTTAAGTTAAAAATGTGGTTATGACTGCTATTGTTGTGAAATGTCAAATTGTGTTTTTCTTCGAAAATATTAATAAGTAGTGTGTAAAATTATGTTTTCAAGTGCAAATAATGATTCTGATGATAGAAGTGATGAAGAATATTTTAATATCCTGGTTACGGTAGACGACAAGAGAATTTCGCTGCAGGACAAATCACTTTTATTTTTGGGATGATATGGACTTCTTTAACAGATTTCACTTATTCCAACAATCAGCGTATACTGTTTTGGAGGAAATACGTCCAAAAATTTAAAATCCAACTAACTGGTAACTCAGAAAATAAAACATATGTACATGTTATTTGATTTATATGAAAATAAAATGTTTTACTTCAAGGAACAATTCAATATCAGCCGAAATCAAGTTTTTATCGACTTTGCTTTTCGATAACATCCCATGCTGCATTTTTCTCCGTCCAATGAATCCTATCAATTTTTTTATTTTCAATTGTGTCTTTGAATTTGACCACTAAATTCATTAAATTTTCCTTTTCGCTATTAGAAAAATGAGTACTCCTTTTTTTTTGATTAATATTATTATATTTTTTCTTCTTCCATTGTCTCTCTTTTGTCTTTTCTAAGTGACTTTTACTCGAAAGCAAACACCGTAACAGGAAAAATTCAAAATTAGTTTCAGTTTGACATTTAATTCAAATACTGTGATTCAAATACATCAGTGTAATTCATAACAGTGTGATAAACTTCGTTTAGACAAACTGAGTTTAAAAATACAGTGTGAAACCGAACGATTTAAACTCAAAGTTTAAACTCAGTAGTTAGTTTAGTAAAACTCAAGTTTAAACTCACACTGTGAAACTGGGCATAAGAGAATTTGTTAAACAAAGCGGTAATATTCCAAGTAGGAGTTCTCAAATGTACAATCTACGAATAAATAATATGAGAATAGTTAATGTTCCAATTGCACACCCTACACATTTTGCACTTTTCTATGCACATTCAGCTCCAAAATTATTTAATAAATTGCCCTTGGATATCAGAGAAACTCTTCGCTTTTCTTCTTTCATTATAAAAGTTCAAGATTGGTTGTTCACTATACATTATGACTGCATTGAATCATTTATCTAAATTCTTGTTTTACTCGCCAGCACAATAAATATCCTACTAATTTTATAAATGTGAAAGTTTGGATGTTTGGATGTTAGGATGTTTGGATGTTTGTTCCTCCGTAACGCCTAAACGGCTGAACGGATTTTGATGAAACTTTGTGAGTAGATAGTCTGTGTCCAGGAAAAGCGCATAGACCAATTTTTATTTCTTAATTTGTATTTCTTAAAATTCATATTTCTTTAGGAAACATCCATTTAGTAACCTGCACTGCGCAGCACACAGTCAGTGGCACATTGTAGGGATCGTAAATCATGATCATGTGCGCGATCCTTTTTCCTTTTTTTGTTGCCTCCTTTTATTTGTGGTGGGTATGTGTATCTTTGCCTCTAAATCAAGGCTGTCCAGCCCGCGGCCCGCGGGCCGCATGTGGCCCAAGGCAAGTGTCAATGCGGCCCGAAAATATTTAAAGTTACTGAAGCATGTCCATTTTTCTAAGGAATGTTTCGTACGCTTTTGTGCTACAGGTGCCAAGTAACAAACAGCAGAAACAGGAACAGAACAGAAAGCTCTTTCGTTCTGTAGCAAATTCTCTTTCTGTTTGCGTTGCTTGTCACTTGGCGGCTTAAGTGATTTTTTTTTTCCCAGCAGCCCTTTCTTTAGGTGTCGCAGTGAAAATAACATTAACGCGATTTTCTTTGTCACTTTCCAATATATCTGGGGTAGTTACGGATAGTGCCCCAGCTATGATCGGTAAAAAAGAGGGGCTTGTAAAATGAATAGAAGACGATGCCATTGCTGTCGAAAACTCTCGTTTGATGAAGGACCATTTCATAGTACACCAAGGAAATGTATACGGAAAAGCTTTAAAAATTTATCATGTTATGCAAATTATGAATCATAGTCAATTCAAAAAATTTCACAAAAATTTTGATGCTGAGTATGGCGATATCGTATACTTTACAGAAGTAAGGTGGCTCAGTCGAGGACAAATGCTAAAAAGATTTTATGACATACTTAATGAAATCAAATCTTTTATAACATCGAAAGCTAATTCTGTGCCAGAACTTGACGATGCCGACTGGCCTACAGATTTAGCATTTTTGGTAGATTTGACTGTTCATTTAAATGACTTAAGCACGCGTCTTCAAGGCAAAACCCAACGATGTTTCAAACAATAAGCGCTTTCCAGATAAAACTAAAATTAGGGCAGGCCCAATTGAATGCAAACAATTTTTTACATTTCAGCACGTTGTCCAAACATATTCCTAAAAATGAGAAAAAATATGTGGGCTTACTTTTCGATTTGATACAAGAATTCGAAAATGGATTTCAGGATTTTCGGACAAATAATCCAAATTTTCGTATTTTTGCGATTCCATTTGCAGTTGATATACATAGTTATGCTGCCAGCAAATTTCCAAATGGAATGCATAGAGCTGCAATCTGACATCCAACTTAAAGAGAAATTTGATCACGTCTCTTTGATGGACTTTTATAAATCATACCTGCCCAGAGACAAATATCCCGCACTGCACTGTCTCGAGTTATTCATGTCATCATTGTTTGGAAGCACGTACATATGTGAACAACTATTTTTAAGAATGAAACATACTAAGTGTAAAATTAAAACCAACATGTTGGACGAACACCTTGAGTACTGCCTGAAAATTGCAACCACGTCAATCGACCCAAATATTGACGCATTAGTTTCTCAACTTCAATGCCAAGTATCACATTCATTTTATTATATGGATTTATATATAAAATGTATAAAACAATGTTAAATGAAGTTCATGTTCTATTTTTATAATGAAACAATTATAAACTAATAAAGTTTAAATTACTTATGCCCAGTTTCACAGTGCGAGTTTAAACTCAGTTTATGGTTTAAACTAAAGTTCAACCAAATGTTTGGTTTCACAGTGTTCGTTTAAACTCTCAACTGAGTTTTATGTTCGGTTTAAGTTAAACGACTCGATTCTACCGTTTAACGTTCGTCTATTGTTGTGAAATGTCAAATTGTGTTTTTCTTCTAAAATATTAATAAATAGTGTGTAAAATAATGTTTTCAAGTGCAAATAGTGATTCTGATGATAGAAGTGATGAAGAATATTATAATATCCTGGTTAACGTAAGCCGACAAAGAGAATTTCGCTGCAGGACAAATCACTTTTATTTTTGGGATGATATGGACTTCTTTAACAGATTTCGCATGTCCAAACAATCAGCGTATACTGTTTTGGATGAAATACGTCCAAAAATTGAAAATCCAACTAACTGGTAACCCAGAAAATAAAACATATGTACATGTAATTTGATTTGTATGCAAATAAAATGTTTTACTTCAAGGAACAATTCAATATCAGCCGAAATCAAGTTTTTATTGACTTTGCTTTTCGATAGCATCCCATGCTGCATTTTTCTCCGTCCAATGAATCCTATCAGTTTTTTTTATTTTCAATTGTGTCTTTGAATTTGACCACTAAATTCATTAAATTTTCCTTTTCGCCATTACAAAAATGAGTACTCCTTTTCTTTTGATTAATATTATTATATTTTTGCTTTCTCCATTGTCTCTCTTTTGTCTATTCTAAGTGACTTTTACTCGAAAGCAAACAGGAAAAATTCTAATTCTTTGCTAATAGGAAAAATTCAAAATTATTTTCAGTTTGACATTTAATTGAAATACTGTGATTCAAATACATCAGTGTAATTCACAATAGTGTGATAAACTTCGTTTAGACAAACTGAGTTTAAAAATACAGTGTGAAACCGAACGATTTAAACTCAAAGTTTAAACTCAGTAGTAAGTTTAGTAAAACTCAAGTTTAAACTCACACTGTGAAACTGGGCATTAAACACGAAAACTATATATTTTACGTTTATTTTTCTTCGCTTGTCAGCTATGGTAATATACTTGTGGCCCAAAACACCATGTCTTCTTCCAATGTGACCCAGGAAAACAAAAAGGTTGGACACCCTTGCTCTAAATGATCGGATCTCACTAGCTATTCACAGGGAAAGGGTTTTTATGGTGGTGTAGTTGTTGGTGTGGCAGATATTCAATTTTTCGAGTAGGTAAAAAGAAGTATCCCACTGCAGGAATAAAAAATGACGTAGGGTATGTAAATAAAAAGCAAATTACTAATCTTTTTTTTTTTTTTGGTTTTTTTTTTTTTTTTACTGTTAGCATTGTATATAAAGCTACTGTGTCTGCGCAAGACGGGTAAATTGGAGAGTCAGCGTTATTGAACCGATCGAATTGATTGGAAATAGCAATGTCCCGTTAAGACCCGTGTAACGAAGAAGTCTACTTCTCCATACTTGTGTCTTGTCCAAGTTTCAGTAATAAGGATAAGACGATATGTCCATCGGCCTTTGGTTGCCAACTCTACTGCCATTCTCTCAGGCTCCTTGTTGTTTCGTCGTGCGCTAGTTCACCTTCCTTCCAGGTCTATCACAAAATTGCGACTTTATTTCTCTTTTCTGACACTTTGTACTTTACTGTAGTACATCCCAATACACTGCACTACCGTCATTTAAAGTGTGGCTTTTAGAGAAAACTGTCGTCTTTTAAATTGAAAGGGCAAATTGTTCAGTGTTATAGGAATGCTCTCTCCTTTGGCCATTCCGGTGAGAATTGTTGCCTTGACCACATTTCTCTCCAACTCTGCGATGCACAGCCTGGTACTATTGTATAGTCTTGGTTCTTGGAGCATCAAGGTTACGTATCAGCAAAACCGAAGCACCAGATTATGAGGCGGCACTCCGGATATCTCTAAAAAGTTTAAAAACCCTGCTAATTAGTTCGTTCTTTCGTTTGCGGACATGATCTACTTCATATTCTCGAAGCGGTGTCAGATGTACTTGGAGCAGAAAAAAATATAATACCTCGCCTCAATTATAAAATCGCAGGATGACTCTCGGATAATACTCGTACTTCCTACTACTACGCCAATATTCGGCTAAGATCCTAAACTTGGAGTGTTTCAATGGGTCTTAAACAAAACCAAGCTGAAACTTACCCACCTCACTCATCACACTTTCATTATTTGCATGTCCTTACGAATTCCTCCCATAGCGGGGAACACCATGAGATCCATTCAAATACCTAACATAGTCAAAAACAAAAAAGATTAGTAATTTGCTTTTTATTTACATACCCTACGTCATTTTTTATTCCTGCAGTGGGATACTTCTTTTTACCTACTCGAAAAATTGATTATCTGCCACACCAACAACTACACCACCATAAAAACTCTTTCCCTGTGAATAGCGAGTGAGATCACAGGGAGATCACAAATAAAAGGAAGCAACAAAAAAAGGAAAAAGGATCGCACACACGATCATGATTTACGATCCCTACGATGTGCCACTGACTGTGTGCTGCGTAGCGCAGGTCACTAAATGGATGTTTCCTAAAGAAATATGAATTTTAAGAAATACAAATTAAGAAATAAAAAGTAGTCTATGCGCTTCTCCTGGACATAGACTATCTACTAACGTAGTTTCATCAAAATCCGTTCAGCCGTTTAGGCGTTATGGAGGAACAAACATCCAAACATCTAAACATCCAAACATCCAAACTTTCACATTTATAATATTAGTAGGATTATTACTAAGTAGATACTGATTGATGTTACCCCACATCAGATGTCAATTGATTAAAAATTCTCTATGTGTCATTCACTACTAACTATTTAAGTTTAAAACTGAACACTGTTATTCCATTCTCCTTTTTTATATGAACTCATTTTTTGTTAATTAGCTTTTAAGTTAGAAATGAATAAATCACTACTACTACTACTAGGATAAGTGCGGGAGAGATGCCGCGCTTTTTTAAAAATCGATGTAATTTTTTTATAAAAGTAAAACAAATTTTAATTTTCAAAAAAACTTAAAGATGGATTTATTTTCTACCATAATAAATAAATTAAATAAGGAAATAAAACTTTTTTCATAACTATTAATAGAAAAATAAAATATGTTAAGTGTGCCATCTCTCCCAACATGTGTGTGAGAGATGCTGCATGTTAATTTAATTTAATTTTAATGTCCATTTTCGCTCCTCTTAACGTCCGCAATCTGTACAGAGGGAGGATTCTGGTTTTTTGTAGCGTGTGCAGTTTTCAGGTAGCTATTTGCTACATTTCGCGCATTGGATCCAATCCTCCCGTTTTTTGGTCGAAAAATAATTTTCCCAACATTTTACACAAACATTAGGATTCTCAGCCGGCTCAATCTTCCTTTTTTAAGCCTTTTTTCTGGTTGGGTTTTCGAAGACTTGGCGTTTTTCTTTTTTTCAATTGGACAGGGTGAGGGTTAAGACCTCAACTTTCTGCCTTCGTCTTGAAAAAATCAGCCTTGGAATTTTTGGTAGTGGTAAAGTTTCTTGAAGGAGTTTTGTTGGCGTAGGCTTATTAAAACATGATGAGGTGTGCGTTTCATTTTCAGATTGATAACAGGTGTGCGATGTATTGCTGGTGCTTAGAAGAACCAGTTTCAAGTTCGAGGTATTGCTGGTGGTTGGAACTACAGGTTCCAAGTCCGATTCAGGACATAAAGTCATCGTTTCTGAAGGAAGAGCTGTCGATTGGTGAACTTCAACTGCAGCCGAGTCTGGTATGCTGAAGAAGTGGTCTGGAATAGCTTGAGAATTAAAGGGGTAGATTTCATCGACCCTGATAAACAAATTCAACATGCGGCATCTTATCAAAAAAAAAAGTGCGGCATCTATCCCTTTAGTGAGGGAGAGATGCCGCACCACGTTTCATAACTAACAAAAAACGAAAACAAAAAACAAATCACACCAACCACTTCCTTAAACACTAATTAATGACACAAAATACTAACACTTGAGAAAACACGCGATAACCTGTTTTTGGATCGACAAGTAGCAACATATTGAAAAATTTCCATAGCGTAAAGGGGTACGAAAAATCAAACAAGGGAAAAAAAAACTCCCGTTATTTGATGTATGTTAATAGTTTCATTTTTCGTACGTTTTCGTTTGAATACCTAACGGACTAAATGCAAAACTAAATTTTTTTCGCGGATGACTAGATGTATGAGTTTGGTTGGGTGCGGCATCTATCCCGACGCAGCATCTCTCCCGCAATTACCCTACTACTACTGTTAGACGTTTTTGATCAACGACTTGGGTTGCCTTATCTCCGAGTTTCGTCTGTCAGTAAACCGTCTGTACAAGATTTTTAGTCTCGACAACAGTCTTCTTTTCTGTTCGTGTAGCGCGTCAATTGTTGCATTACGGAATGTGTCAACGTTGTTACTAAGTTGGTACCGAGGTATCGTACTGTCCATCATTCGTTTGATTGTCAGGTCGAGGTCTTTAAGGTACCTATCAATCTCTTCCTTTTATAGGTTCCTATTGGTCGGTGGGTAGAGCGAGTTCGAAGAGAGTGCTCTTGTCAGTACTCTGGAGAAGCGTGTCTAACGCGTCCTACCGTAATTGTAGGTGTATGTTGGGACATACTCCTCCAATTCTGCAATTTCGTTAGGGATCCTAATGGCGGCACTAAATCCGCAATGGTCACTGTCATACACAAATGTGTGTAGACAGTTTATCGTTTGTTGGTTCGTGTCGGTCAGTTGTAGCCGTGAGTCGTACAGCAAAGGATCCATATAGGAACCGCTTCTGGGAAAAGACGGACTATTAATATTGTTATTTCGGGAGAGCTAACCAGCCCTTGGCACTGCGGTTTCTGACGAATTTTATTGTGCCTTCCCTATTGTTTCTAGATGAATTGTTTCACTCCAGAAGATATCAGGAAGTTGAAATTTAGGGTTACATCTTTGAGGAATAATGCGTGGAAAATTAACGTCGATAACCACGATGTATACCGCAGAGTATCCCAAAAGTGGTATACTTTCGAAATTAAGTCAGAAAGGTCACATCGTGTTGTAGCAAGGGGACTTCACCCCTCATGCACCAAAGAAGAAGTTATGAACGACCTTCAAGCCAAAGGCTTTAAAATTCTTGATGCCGTAAATATCATCAAGAAAGAGAAGCAACAATCGGAAATAGACAAGGACATCCTGATAAGACGTGGACTTCCACTTTTTATGCTTACCTTCGATAAGTCCGATAATATCGACGATATCTACCAAATTAAAATTATATTAAATATCGTGGTCAAAATTGAGCCCATGCGTAGAAATATAAGAATAATTGCGCAGCGCAAACGTTGCCAATGATTTAATCAGACGCAAATGTATTGCAAAAAAGAACCGCGATGTGTGAAATGCGCCGGAAATCACCTCTCCCAAGACTGTGGACTGTGTAAACAAACAAACCTCCGCAACCTGTGTTAATTGTAAGGGAAAGCACCCGGCAAATTATAGAGGCTATGAAGTAGCTAAGGAGTTGCAAAAACGGAGAGATGCGCTCCTAAAGCCTCAGAATGCAAGACCAAAACCGCTAACTAGAACAAAGCGTAAGACCGCTCAGGAGTGAGTACTCAAACCAAAACCACCGGGTTCTGAGCGCAAAAAGGTGAGAGAAAGAGTGACAACAGAAAAGTCCTCGACACCTATTCCCAAAAGAAATGGTACTGGAAAGTTACCATTAGAAAAGCCATCGGGTAATGGTCCTCGGACAGCAGGAGTGCAGACTTACGCTCAGGCCGCGGCATCCGAAAAATCAAAAACCGTTGAAATTTCGAAAGACCCTGTTTCTCATGTTTTCAAAACTGGAAGAGCAAAGCAAAATAAATACAATTATTCTCGATAGGTTCTTTTAAGCTTGAAAGTAATTCACGGAATTCAACTAGAACATGAATGGAAAACGAATGATAAAAATATGTTATTGGAAAGCAACGGGACTTTTGCAAAAACTCGACGAATTGGAAATATTCATGCGTGAAAAAGATATTGACATTTGCTTGATTACTGAAACCCACGTAAAAAATGGATCGCATCTAAAAATCAAAGGCTGTAATGATTTTCACGCTTGTCACGAGAGGCGGATCATCTTTGTATATTAAAGACTGCATCGAACAATTCGAAGACCTGAAGATAGAGCTTGAAACCTTGCAACTGTGCACAATTAGAGTTAAAAACAATCAGCGTACTCTTAAAATCGCATCTACCTACTGTCCCTCGTGTTCCACGCTAGAAAAAAGTGATTTTACTAATGTGTTTAAATCGCTGAAACCTAATTTCATTATTGGCGGCGATTTTAATGCGAAACATACGTTCTGGGGTTCTAGATACACCTCGCAAAAAGGAAGAATACTCTATGGGGCAGGTATGGAGTTCAGCTGTGATTTCCACTCGACGGGCAAACCGACTTACTGGCCAGCTGATCCTTCGAAAATACCTGACCTGATGGACTTTTTCGTTGCGAAAGGAATATCTACAAATTACATAAAAGTTGAAGAGAGCTTTGACCTGTCGTCTGATCATTCCCCAGTTATTTTGACATTGAGCGAAAAACTAGCCTATAACCTAGAGCCAGCGAGACCTACTGGTAGAACAACAAACTGGGAAGGCTTTAAGAACGAAACTGAAGAGAATACTGTACTGAGCGTTCCACTCACGACACCCTATGAACTTGAGGTGGAAGTTGACCGCTTCGTTGAGATCATACAGCTTGCATCCTGGAATAATACGCCCAACCCAAGGAAAACGCCGGACAAACTCGGTTTACGATTTAGATTAGATTTTAGATTAGATTAGATAGATTTTTATTAATGAACTTATTATTACACATTCTGATTTACAAAAATCAGTGGGCATGGCATTGCCGTCTGCCTGATTGACAACAGTTGAATAAATTGCATTAAAAAAACACAAAAAAAAACAAATGTTCCCTATTTTTATTTATTTATAAATCTTCATTTACTATTCTTTCTCGATAACTTAACGCGATTCTGCAGTAGCGAGATAGCTTTGGCACGTTCATTTCATTAAGGAGCATTAGGACTTGGTCCACCGACAGGAGATCACTTCCGAAGATATACCTCCTTATTTCCAGGGCGCTTTCCGATAAGATAGATGACATCTTCCCTCTCCGCCAAGTTACACAGATTGCACAGCCGTGGTAGGTCTTCTCTATGAGGAATATAATTGAGTTTCAGCAGCTCTCCCCGAAGCTTGAAGACTGTCAATATTTGCTGGATGCTATACTCGTCACGGAAATAGTTGGTTTCAAGCAGGTTATGATTTAGGCAGCTATAGATCATTCTATGCTGCGATCCTGCCGCTTGCTCTAAGTACGTTGATCTAGCCTGTTCATCTACACTTGTAATAAGGTGATAGAGTTGTGGTTTCAAACTATCCATATCACTGATGTCCAAATCTATCTCGCAGCTCCTTGCTAGTTCCAGCCACTCTCGGTACCACCCTGATTCGGTTTGTATTGCCTGTAGAGCTGCTTTTTTTTGGCAATCGGCTATCCGGCATCTTCAGGACTTGCAGAACGTAGTCCACGGGCAATTTAAATGTTTTAATGAACAATGGGGACAAGCCTGTTTCCAGCGTTATCATATAATTCGGGGTGTTGGACGGAAGATGGAATGCTCTCTTTACGTAGTACCGTAATAGTTTTTCAACAGTCTCGTATTTCCTAACACCCCAGACTTGCGCAGCGTAGAGCATTATCGATTCTGCGACCGCTAAGAAAACCTTATATTTGCTACTGTGGGCGATACATTTGTTGCTGAGACACTTCTTCCAAACAACATTGATGGCTGTTTTAGACTTGGTTAATTTTTCCTTTAGGTGTCTTTCCATATCTAAATTTTTCATAAAATAAACTCCAAGGTATTTATATTCTGCAACAACTTCTATTCTTTCGCCATTGTAGTGCCATTTTTCGTTTCTGCAGCCTTTTCCTCCCCCTCTCTTGAATATCATAATCTTTGACTTGTTTAAATTGACGATCAAGTTCCATAACCTGCAGTAATCATAGTCTATTGATCATGAGTTGTAAGGATTCAGCTTAGTGCACCAGTAACACTATATCATCCGCAAAAATAAGTGCTTTGATGAGCATCCCTGCATATTCAATACCTCCAGGCAAAATATCTACTATGTCCTCGATGTATAGTGCAAACAAACTTGGGTTCAGAGAACATCCCTGCCTTACTCCCGAACACGACTGGAACCATGGTGACAACTCCTCTCCATTCCACACAGCTGACTTGGTATCGGCATACAGGTTTTGGATGACCCGTCCAAACTTCATCGACATGCCCATGCAGTAGAGTTTGTAGAATAAGGCATTTCGGTCCACTGAGTTAAAAGCAGACTTGAAGTCAACAAAGAACACAAACAGTTTTTTACCCCTTCCAATAAATGACTGTGCAATACTCCTTAACACAAACACATGGTCGATAGTTGAATATCCTGGCCTGAAGCCCGCTTGATATTCCTTTAGCAGACTATTCTCGTTAATCCATGTCGATAGTCGACACTGTAGGATTGCCGTGAAAATTGTATGGGAAGCATTAAGAAAGGAGATGCCTCTATAATTTGCTGGGTCCAATGAGCATCCTTTTTTATAAATGGGGAAAATAAGAGCTTCTTTAAAGCGGTTTGAGATTACTCCACTGTCTTGAATCCTGTTAAACATGATAGTAGGAAGGTAAGTCTTTCATAGAACTCCCTATTACCATACTTATTAATTTCAACAGAAACTCCATCAGGTCCTGCGGCTTTATCATCCTTTAGAACACTAAGCGCTCTAATAACTTCCTCATAATCCAAGGTGTTGTTCTGCAATCCGGGCACAGCATAGTGAAAGTTGAGCTCACTAGGGAGCGGATTCAAGAGAGCATTAAAGTGTTCGAGTAGGACATTAGGGTTTAATTTAGAGTTTATGCTAAACTTGCTTCCATTGAGTTTTTTTGCCGATTTCCAAAAATCTGATGAATTGCTGCAGTATGCCAATCCCCGAGCAATCGATTCATAGTAAGTTTTACGCTTTTCCCTCAGAATGGCCTTAAACTCGCTGTTGGCCTTCAAATACATCCCCTTCATCGCACCTTCGTTATACAGCCGGAATAGCCTGAGCCAGGCGAACGATAGTTGCCTAGCCTTGTAGCACTCGCTATCAAACCATGGTTCTTTATAGTGCCTTTTCCTTGTAGTGCTTCGGTTGATCCTCGAAAATACATTTTTTATAATTTGTTCGATGTTACAGAGATCTGTATCCTGTTGTATTTGTAGTTGCTCTTCCAACAGACTTCTATACAATGGTGCTTTAGCATCGTTCCATATTAGCTTGGGTAAAAGTTCCATATCGCTCGTATCATCGTTTTCCGCTACTCTACGTCCAAAAGTGCCTACAATCGGTAAATGGTCGGAATATGGTGCTTGTCAGACGAGTTCCATTCCCCTCTTACTAGGCAATAATCGATAACAGACACTCCTTTTTCTCCAACAAATGTGAGCTCGCCATTTCGATCACTGTCGCTCGTTCCATTTGATATTCGCAATCCAAAGGAATGGCAGAATTCCAAAAACTTTCTACCTCTTGTGTTGCATATCTTATTCTTCGATTGCCTGCTTTTATCCGCTTCTCTATTTACTGCTCCTTCTTCATTGCCTGTTCTTGCATTTATATCGCCAATTACAATCGCCGATTATCGCAGCACATAACTACCTTCTGTAATTTTTCGAAATCTCTTTCCCAGTGGTTGCAGTATATATACGATGGTATAATGCTGTAGGTCTTCTTATCAAATACTACATTTAAATACGTTGCATCCTCCAAATTCCTAAATTCGCAAACGATGTCTTCTATATCCCGTTTATGACCAAAGTAGCAGCCTCCGCTGCTCTGTCTCTCTCATGCAACCTTTCTGCTGGAATCCACTTGAACGAATAGTTTAAAAATTGGCTTTCGAATTGGTTATAATTACATATTACTTTCTACAAATGTTTCATACAATAAAATTAATCTAAACTGATTGACAACATTATAAAATTCTGGAAATGAGGACTTATTACTTAAGCCAGAAACATTGTATGATAGTATTCTAAAAAATGTTAACTTAAGACTCATATTATAAATATTCATGCTATTACTATTATTATCATGGCAGACGGCATAACAATTAAAAATTCTGTTGAGGCTTAGCCTCACCAGTTTGAGATGTACTGTTGTAGATTCCACTTCCGTTACGACCATAATGCAATTCTGCTTTACTATCTGCCTATGCCTTTGACATAGCCGCTGTCAGTCGGGAGCTGTCATCGATCATGTGTTGTAGAACTTTCATTCCGCATTTGGTCTCGCCTTCACATCGTAAACTATTGTTCTCGTAATAAAAGATCTTATCTCCTACTATTAGTTTCTGTCCTCGCACTTCCGCTTTTATGCTTTTGTTTTTCAGTGTGATTTCGTTTTTAAGTTTTAGCAAGTTCCTCCTTCTTTCCCGCGATGCTTCCGTGTAGTCTTTGTGAATTGAGACACCTGTGCCGCGAAGTTTCGATGTCGCATCCAAAATGCGTCCCACATCACCTTTGTTTTGGAACCTGACAATGACGTTTGAGATGTTGTTTTGGGTCTCATACCTCTTGTATCTACAATCACAGAAGAGTTTGTCGTTTTTTAAAGCTCCAGGCATAACAACTTTGCCCTATCGACCGCATCAACTTCACTTTACCCTGGAATATGTACCATGATGTTGTTTTCAATGGATTTTCTTTCTAGAGACTCGATTTTGCGTTCCAACGTGTTGCATCGGACTTCCATTTGCTGTAGTTGATTTCTCAGTGCTGTGTTGTTATGTACTTTGAAGGGTATGCAGTTCCGTGGAAATCCCTTCCAGGTCTGATTTAGTCGGCATATTTTTCAATTTGTCGTCTAAAATAGGTGCCATTGATCCCAACTCCTTTAGCTCTAAAATTGACATGCTACCAACAGCATTTTGCTTGGCATTAACATCCCGGTTAGAAGTGAAATCCGGCGAAATCTCCACTATACGTCTCTTGGATACCGGTGCAGGTGTTGGTGTATTGGTGCTGTTTTTTGCCGGCGGTGTTCTTTGCATTTTTGAGCCGTTGTTCGTAGCCATTTAGGTAATAATAAATTATATGCAAAATGGGATCACGACTCACCAGGTTTTTTGAAGCAGGGGTAAACCAGTATCTTCTTAGCCACTCGCTTTGGTTTTTTTATATTTTATATGCGTTTATACTTGGTAATTCGCTTGAAATTTGGGAGCTATTTTAAAGGCGTATAGACGCACGTAAACTTCAAATGTCAATCGGTTTACGATATCCTCCGGAAATAATTGATTTGATCAGAGAAAAAAGAAAAGTGCGTAAAAAGTGACAACAGAGTCGTGCTCCGCAACACAAAGCACATTTGAATCAATTGTCTAACTTGTTGAAGAAGGCAATAAGGGATTTCAAGAATCGTGCGATAGGCTCCTACCTTGAAAGTCTTACAGCGAAAAAAGACTCCAATTATTCACTTTGGAAAGCTTTAAAAGGCACCAAAAGGCCTAAAATTCCCTCGCCGCCTATTAAAATAAATCAAAATCAATGGGCAAGGGAAGATAAAGAAAAAGCGGGCGATTTTGCCGCTCATCTGGAATAAACTTTCAAACCGCACAATGGTCAAGAGGTTTACGACGACATTAACAGGCCGAAATTACCGTCTGACGATTGAATACTCAGAGAACTTAAACAGGAGATCGTGAACCTAAAACCTAAAAAAAATCCTGGTAATGATTTAATCACTGGAGAAATTCTCAAAGCTTTACCTAGGAAAGCACTAATCAAGCTTCTACATTTTCGAGAGGATATTACTAAGGCGCCTTCAACCGGTTATAGAAGGAAACAGTCTTATCCCTGACCACCAGCTTGGGTTCAGGAGTAAGCATTCGACGATTGACCAGGTGCATAGAATTACTGACGTAATCGAGAAAGCACTAGAAGAAAAAAAGATATGCTCAAGCGTATTTCTTGACGTCTCGCAAGCCTTTGATAAGGTTTAGCACGATAGCCTTAAATGCAAACTGCGACAAGTTCTCCCCGTATGCCTATACGATATTCTAGAATCGTATCTCGGGAACAGACTCTTCCGTGTTAGACATGGAAACGAATACTCGGAGGTTAAAGAAATTTCGGCCGGCGTACCGCAAGGAAGCGTTCTTGGGCCGCTTCTCTATTTGTTATATACTCGTGATATACCGAAAGAAGATGGAACTACCCTTGCTACGTTTGCCGATGACACCACTATCCTTGCAGTAGAACTCTGAACTGCAAAGAACAAGGATAGAATCCAGGAAGCTTCTAAATAGGTCACTCAAGACTAATTTGGAGATAGACTGGAATCTCTACCGATCTAAGCAGAAGGACTTCAAGAGGCTGATTCGACAATCGAAAAGGGCCTCTTATAGAGCTTTCTGTGAAAAGATCGAAACACTCCGTGAAACCAGTAGACTGGTCAAACTTCTTGGTAAGGGAAAACCAAGTAAACTGGCCTTAAATCTTTTGCTGGAGACTCATTTTCCAGGGAATCAGATTACCATTGGCTCGCTCCGACCACCGGGACCGTAAGTGAAGCCAGCCGAACAACCTGGTGTAGTTGGTATATTGCATCGGGTGTGGTAACGAATGAAGCCATCAAATATGCTGTTGCATCTTTTGATGGCTTCAAGTCAACCGGTACTGATGGAATATACCCAGCTATGCTACAGCAAGGCATAAATCAGTTGCTGCCTACTCTGAAGAGAATCTTCACTGCGGGACTGGCACTGGCTTATAATTAGTTAGTTAGACTTTTATTCATGATATATATAAAGAAAGTACAACATTATTTGATTTTTTTTTTAATTAGTCTTAAATTGTTTGGTTTGGCCTGAGGCCGTCTACCAGATTGACAACAGTATCTATTAATTTTTTTAATTTAGTTCATACAAGTATTGAGATTAAAAGCAAACAAGAAAAACAGCTAATGTACATATGTCAAAAATCTTCGTCTATGATACGTTTTTTGTAGCGAAGTGCACACACAGTATAATTATACAGCACGTTCCAGCCTTTTTTTCCATTCAAAATGTCTAGCGTTTCCTCCACACTTAATATGCAAGTACCAAAAAACCTTACACGAAATTCCGTGAGGATCGGGCATATTGCGACGAAATGAAACACATCCTCTCTCACATTTAAGTTGCATAGATCGCACAAGATGGGTAGTTCTGGTCGATCAGGAATATAAAGGGTGGTTAAGTTTTAAGGGCCGATGTTGATTTTGAATAAAACACAAATTATTTAGGAAATTATTGTCATTTCTTTTTATTATGATAATATTGGTATGGTTCAATTATGTATGGAACAAAGTATCGGCCAAATGGCCGCCGCGACCTCGGCGGCGCACCTCCATCCGATGGTCCAAATTTTCGATGACGCTGAGGCATAATTGAGGTTCTATGCCGTTAATGTGCCGAATTATCTCATCCTTTAGCTCTTGAATTGTTGCTGGCTTATCGACGTACACCTTTTCTTTCAAATAACCCCAAAGAAAGAAGTCCAACGGTGTCAAATCGCATGATCGTGGCGGCCAATTAACATCGCCACGACGTGAGATAACACGGCCATTGAATTTCTCCCGCAAAAGAGCCATTGTTTCGTTAGCTGTGTGGCAAGTGGCACCGTCCTGTTGAAACCACATATCGTCCACATCCAAATCTTCCAATTCGGGCCATAATGTTCATCAACGATGAGCGTGAGAGGTGCAATTGTTGGGCACGACGACGAGTTGAGGTGGACGGCACTTCAGCCACACTATCGCGAACAGCAGCAATATTTTCTGCAGTACGAGCTGCACGAGCATGCACTGGTGTTTTCACATCTCCTACAGACCCGGTTTGCTCAAATTTTTGCACGATTTTTCCGATTGTACGCACATTTGGACGATTAAATTGACCGAAAAAATCACGAAGTGACCGATATGCATTTTGATTTGAACGCCCATTTTCATAATAAGCCTGAATAACTTTAACGCGTTGCTCGATTGTGTATCTTTCCATGGTTCAAATTGAGTTAGTCTGAAATTGAGAAATGTCAAATGAAATGCAGAAAAAAACTTGACGTTTAGGTGTGGTTCACATTCAACATCGGCCCTTAAAATTTAACCACCCTTAGTTTAGGTTGATTAGTTCGCCTCTAATTTTTAAAATAGTGCTTATCATTTCAGTTGCATTGCAATTTAAGAAATGAGTTCGCTCCTGGAGATTGTGCTCCAATTTGCTGTAGTACATTCTATGTTGAGATGACTGCGCTTCGTTTTGGTATCTGACGTACATACTGCGACCCATATTCTCCAGTAAGGTGGTAAACTTTATTTTTAGGGATGTATGCCGCTCATTGGGCGTAATACTAAAATTTGTTCCGCAATCAGCTCCTAAGCGCTCCCACTCTTGTACAAGGTTTCCCCTAGTTGCGAGAATATGGGAAAGTACTAAATTAGGTAGCCTCGTTTGTTCCATTGCCATTACTTTCATAATGTAGCTGAAATGCAGCCTCAGGGTATCTAGGAAAAGCGACTGGCTTATATACCAACACCCTGGCGAACAGTTAGAATAGCTTTTATACCAAAAATAGGTAGAGATGATTACTCACTGGCCAAGAGCTTCAGACCCATCAGTCTGACTTACTTTATGCGGAAAAGCATGGAAAGACCGATTGAGTTGCATGTGCGCAAAGTTGCTCTGCGATCGCACCCCCTCTCTGTTATGCAACATGCCTATCAACGCGGAAAATCCTGTGAAACTGCGCTTCAAAATGTGGTTCGCAGAATTGAATGCGCGTTTGATAGGAAAGAATACGCGATGGGCATTTTCATCGACATAGAGGGAGCTTTTGACAATGCGACTTTTGACAGCATTTTCAACTCTGCCAGAGCACATGGTGTGAATGAATCATTAGTGTTGTGGATTAAAGCAATGCTAATGAATAGAACCTTGATGCACATTGTGGTCGGCACGTGATGTCAGGGGTAAACAGGGGCTGGCCACAAGCGGCGTTCTGTCTCCTTTACTGTGGTGCATGTTGGTAGACTCTCTGCTTAACAGTCTCAACAGTTCTTGTATTTACGCTCAGGCATATGCAGATGATGTTGCCGTACTGTCTGTTGGTCCTTCCCTGCGAACTGTCTGCACTAAGGCGCCGATGGCCCTGGATGTGATTGACGGATGGTGCACTCGGAATGGGGTTTCAGTTAACCCTCTGAAAACTGAAGTTGTTCTCTTCACTAGGAAGAGGAAGCTGACTAAACTGACTCTACCAGTGCTAAAAGGCATTAGAATCCCACTCGCCAACGAATTGAAATATCTAGGAGTAATCTTGGATAGGAAACTACTTTGGTCGAGACACGTCGAGTCTAAAGCGGCTCGAGCATTATCAGCTTTCTGGAAGTGTAAGGGCGCTTTTGGCAAGACATAGGGTCTATACCCGAAAAGAGTCCTATGGCTCTATAAGGCGTTTATAAGACCTTCCTTAGCATATGCATCGGTTGTATGGTGGAATAAGTTTTCACGCAAAAACGTGACTACTATTTTCACTAAACTCCAAAGAACGGTTTGTCTCGGCTGCACCGGGGCTTTCCCCAGCACGCCTGGCTCTGCTCTAGGTGCAACCACCCTTGATGTTTACATCATGGGCGAAACGATCAGAGCCATCTTCCGTTTAAAAAGAAGTGGTTTTTGGTTTAATACGCACTGGAGTTTTGATGACCTTGCGCGAGGAATATCTTTTGACTCAAATCTTATGGATATGCCATCTGACGCAATGGTTCCGGAATTAAGACTACTGTGTAGATTTACGGTCGACTTTCCCTGTGCACAGGAGTGTTTTTCACCATTTTCTGAGCTGGGTAAGGAATGTTGTCGAATTTTCACAGATGGCTCCAAGACCAGTGAAGGCTCAGGTACTGGAGTCTTTGTGGAAAGCGAAAACATTAGACTTCAATTTCCCCTAAGCATTTATACATCTGTCTTCCAAGCGGAGATTTTGCAATACTTATGGCTGCGAACTATATTGTGAAAAACCAGTGGAGGGGACGGAGTATCTGCGCCTGTAGCGATAGTCAAGCTTCGCTTAAGGCCTTGCTCAATCCTCTAACTAGATCCAAAATAGTTCGGGAATGCAGGTCTATTTTGAATTCGGTTGGAAGACTTAATTTGCTAAGACTTGTATGGGTCCCTGGACACAGCGGTATTACCGGAAATGAGGTCTCCGATAAGCTTGCCAGGAAAGGCTCAGAGGAAAACTTCTCCGGCCCTGAACCCAAGTTAGGTTTGCCCGTATCTTCGGTTAGGGCTTCTATCGATGGTTGGGCTTCTAGCAAACACAACTGTAGATGGCATGACTCTCCATGATGCAGGCATACTAAACCTTTGGAAAAATCGACTTAGATCAAGTTTTCCTTTAATGTATAAATCATCAACATTTATTCGTGTTAATACTGTTTTTCCTTGCTTCAAGCAGCATTTATCGAAAGACAATTATAATTTTACGATTTTTTTTAACGTTATTTTAATTAATGACTTCATAAATGTTGGGCATTTCTTTATTTTGCATTTTAATTGATTTAAATGAATCATTACCTGCGCAAGCCTGCCTTTTCTGCTGAGTCACTGATCGTGTTGTCACTTTATAAATTGTATTTATTATTGTATTTTGCTCTTTAAGTTCATTGATAGTTATGCGAGAGAGAGCATCGGCAACTTGATTTTGTTTCCCCTTGAGACATTCCACTGTAAAATCATATTCTTCCAAATCTAACCTCATTCTGGTTAGGTTGGAGCTGGGATTTTTCATTGAGAATAAATATAAAAATGGCTAATGGCCTATGGTCTGTTTTGACCAGAAAATGTTTTCCATAGATATAAGGTCTAAAGTAAAGAATTGCCCAATGTATTGCTGTGAGTTCTTGTTCAGTAGTGGGTTTATTACTTTCTGCCTTTGTAAAGGTTTTTGAGGCAAATGCAACTGGAAGCTGCACGCCATTGTAATCTTGGCTGAGTACTGCACCACAAGCATATTTACTTGCATCTGTGGTAATGCAAAACTCTTTGTCGAAATCGGGGTATTGTAATAATGTCGGGCCCATTAATTTCCTTTTAAGATAGTTGAATGTTTCATTGCATTTATTTGTCCATTGAAATGGAAAATTCTTTTTGCAAAGTTGTGTTATATGACGCGAATAGAATGAGAAGTTTTTGATGAATCTTCTGTAGTAGTTGCAAAATGCAACAAATCTCCGCGCACTATCTGCATCTCTGAGTACGGGATAATTTTTAATAGCTTCGTATATTTTATCATCAGGTAGTATGCCTTTGTCCGTGCACTTATGGCCAAGATAAGTAACTTCATGCATGAAGAATGAACACTTTTCAGGATGCAATTTTAAGTTGTATTTTCGACATAATTCGAAAACTTTTGTCAAATTTTTAAGCATGTGTCATCATGCGTTGAAAAGAATTTGGTGCTATTTTAAGTCCGTAAGGACGTTTAATACGAACCATCGTTTGTTAAAAAGGAAGTAATATTTCTTGAATTTTCATCGAGTTCAATCTGGTGAAATCCAGACATTAGGTCGAGACATGAGAAATATTTTGCTCGACCTAATTGATCAAGAATATCTTCTATCCTTGGAAGTGGAAATTTGTCCGCGATTACCTCTTCGTTTATTTGGCGGTAGTCAACAACTAAACGCCATCGTTTAGTTAGGGGCTATTATATTCTGAAATTGAAGGTTCCATTATGCCATCAAACTTCTTGACCTGTTTATCTATTTCTGTCTTGTGTGTATGGGGGATTCTATAGTTCTTACTTAATGTATACCGGTTCTTTATCTTTGAGTCATGTTTTGTTTATAAAAGTTATTTGTTGTGATTGTTTCGGATTCTAGTCCGAATATATCACTGTAAGTAGTGCATAATTTGTTTAATTGTTCTTTAAATTGATTCGGAAAATTTTCAATTAATTTTGAAAGAATTTGGTTTGTTCTGTTATTTTGTTTTTGTGTTAGTTTGACTATATTGTAATTGGTGAGGCTTTCTGTTTCAATATTGTTGCTATTCAATATTTCATTTTCTGTTGTTGTATTTATGATGCATTTTTACTATTTACTATAGTGGTAGCAATTATAACTCCGGGTTGCGGTTCTTGGTTGAAAACCAATATTTCATCTTCTTCTGATTTAATTCTCCATGGAACAAGTCCACTTTCGCACTCCTACAGTTGCAGGAGTACTAAGACGTCTCAACATACACAAATCTGCTGGTCCAGATGGTATTCCACCCATAGTTCTGAAGTGATGTTCTTCCATCCTAGCAAAACCACTGCGTAAGCTTTTCCATCTGTCCTACTCCTCAGGTCTCTTTCCGGGTAGATGGAAAACTGCATTTGCCCAAAAAAGGCGATTCTTCTTCTCCCTCCAACTACTGACCCATTGCACTTACGTCCCTTCTTTCCAAGGTCATGGAAACGCTGATAAATCGTCAGCTTATGAAATATCTCGACTCACGGAAACTCCTCAATGACCGGCAGTAGGTACGGTTTCCGTAGCAACAGGTCCACTGGTGATTTTGTGCCTTATCGCACCGAGAAGTGGAACGAATCTCTACATCACTTCGGTGAAAGTAAGATTGTTGCGCTTGATATTGATGCATTTGACAGAGTTTGGCACCAAGCTCTTTTGTCGAAAATGCGTGCATATGGGATCGATGTATCTCTTCTTCAATGGATTAGAAACTACCTTTCAGTTCAGTTCAAGTTGTTTTGGACGGTTTCAAATCTGCAATCCGCCATATAAATGCTGGTGTCCCCCAAGGCTCAGTTTTATCTCCGACTCTCTTTCTCATTTTTATAAATGATCTCTTGTCTGCAACTTCTAATCCAATTCATTCCTTCGCCGATGACAGTACTCTCAGTTTTTCATATTCGTTCCCTAGCTCACGTCCCTGCTCTTCGGACGTAGTAGTGGAACGGTAACGTATGTTAAACTCATTAAATTCCGACCTTGACAGCATAATAAAATGGCGTTCCAAAAATAGAGTGGAATTTAATGCTTCGAAAACTCAATGCTGCCTTCTGTCTCTCAAGCGAAACCCAAACTTACAACCATTATCCATGAATGGTACCTACATCGCCGAAACCGAAAAACTTTCCACCCTCGGTATGTGTGTTAACAACTATCTTCGTTGGAATGACCACATATTCGATGTCGCCAAAAATGCTGCGAAATGTCTAGGTTTTCTCAAATGATGCAAAAAATACTTCACCCCTTCTGATCTGACTTCAATCTATAAGGCGTTTTCGCCCAAAGCTTGAGTACAACGCTCACATCTGGTCTGGTGCTCCAAAAACCGTCTCGCACATTCTAGATAGAATCCAAAAACGCGCAATAAAACTTATAGGTGACAGAAACATTGCAAAGTCAATCGACTCGCTTGAACACCGAAGAAATGTTTCCTTTCTCTCACTGTTTTATCGATTCTTCAACAGAAAGTGCTCTAGCGAAATAGCAAGCTGCATTCCGCCCCTGCAGCATTTCACCCGCAATACTCGTCATGCTTCGAATGCACATCAGTTTACCCTTAAGCCTACTTTCGGACGTACTGTCCAATATAGAGATTCTTTCTTTAGCTGTACCACACGAATGTGGAATAATCTACATAGCTCTGTGTTTCCTCATCACTACAACCCACAAGCATTTAAAGTCAACGTGCACCGGTACCTCCTTCGTCTCTCCTCTAATTTCCCTAATGCCGTGCTCTAGTTTAATAGTTTAAGGGTAGTCATAACCCCTTGAACGCACGCTAATTATTTATAAAAAAATAAAAAATAAGAAATATGGACACGTCTGATTACCTCAGATCGTGCTGGCAATAATATACTGTTAGGTGTATTTGAATAGGCTATTGGTACTTGAATACAAGTGTGACTATCGGTTCTAAGAATGAAACTACTGTGCTCTTTAGTGAAATCTAATATGCAATTATACCTTTTTATAAAGTCCACACCTAGTATTTCGTCACAAGTTATTGGAAAAAATGTTCGTGTACCACATGAAATTCATGAGGTACCCAAAAATGATTGACTCTAAGATCCAACTGTATTGATCCTGCGATTGTATCGTGCCTTGACCTATGCCACTAATGGTTGTGGTATGCAATGTATTTAAAGAACTATATTCATTATTAAATTGTTTTAATAGTGATATGTCAGCACCAGTTTCAACTAAGAGGATTAGAGGAGTATTCGAATTATTGTTGTAAGCTTTTACAAATATGCTGAGACCCAATTTTAAATTATATACTTTACTATTGTGATTTATTGATTTCCCAAGGGGCGGATCGAGTTTTCCGAATCTTGACCTCCTTGTGCAGTGACATGCACATTTTGAGATCGGTTGCCGTAATTATTGTTTTTGTTGTTTTGTCCGTTTCTTCTGTAATTATTGTTCTGTCTATTATTATTGTAATTGTTGTTGCAGATGTTGCGGTTGAAGCTGCCACGACCCCCGCGCCCAAAGTTGCCACAGAAATTTCCACGAGATTGTCCATTATTTTGGGCGTCTAAAGAACAGTACCGTATCGGCTTGTCCAGTAGCCTTCGTGCAATTAGTTATAAATTTGGAAACGGCTTGGTTCATATTTCTAAACTGTCCTGCCTCCATTATCAATTTGACTTTTTCGATTGAACAGTTCTGAGTCATTGCATTGACTGTCTGCTCCGTTGAATATTTGTCAGCTTGTTCTACAGTTAGACCATCTGATATATAGGCACCTTGTAGAGCTTTTGTCAGTTGTTCAACCTCGTTAGTGTGTCATTGGCTGTCTTGTTGCGCTGCTGAATATTCATCAGCTTGGCCGTCAATACCTGCACTGCACAGACTCACCTTTTACTGACCCTTGCATTTTTGCCTTTATAGCAGGAAGTGTTGACTCGTTGGTTATTAGATTTCTAGCTGTTCCCTTTAGTTTGGTTTTTACTAATGAGACAGCTGTTGCATCATGCTCGCCCTTGATTGTATTTATGAGTTCTAATGCGTCAATAAATCTTTGGAGATTTTCGACAGAGCTATCAAAATCGGGTATGATTTTGGATGCCGTATTTAAAAATTCTACAACGGTCTGAGCCATGTCCTCTGGTGTCGTCAATGTCTGTGATTCTAAGTCTGTTTCTTTATCTTCGTCTGAATCTATGCCGTCTTCACTGCTATCGAATGCCTGTTTTATCCTTAAATTTCATAGTCTTAATAATCTTCTTTTCTTTTGTTTATATCCTTTTATTATTGTATTGTATTGTCTTTTTATTGCAGCTGAATTAATACATTGTTTTAAAACTACATTGCACAATTTACAGAGATGTGGTATATACTAGAGGTGGGTCGTTTTCATTTTTTATGTTAACGAAACGAAACAGTTATTTAAAAAAATATAACTAGTTTAAAAACTTGTTTTAAAAGAAACGTTTAATTTTAATTGTAATTTTTTATTATTATTACTATTTTTTTATTTGCATAAAATCTATAATAGAAAGCGATTTTGGAAATGTTACAAACTGCTTTTCCGATTGCATTTTTTTTTAAAAAGGTTCCATAAAACACTAGTATTTTTCCGTGCCGACATCTTCAGTATCTACTAAGGTTAATTTCACAGAAATATGCTAAGTATGCAAATTATATAATAATAATATGTATGTAGTTACCAAATAATTTTCCTTTCCAAATAAAATGTTCTCACTCAATCAGTAAACTGTAAAATATGTTAATCTACTATTATTCAAAATAAGAAGCACTAACGAGGAATTATAATCATATACTGCCAAAAACCAAAAAACCATTTTCGTCTCTTGCAATGCACCCGAATGAAACCGACTGATTTCAGCGTAAAATAAACCCAACCCCTTGACCAAACGAAAACGGTTTTCCTTTTGCCATACATGATTCCACCCCACGAAACGAGCGAAAAAGCGTTTTCATTTCATTCATTGCAAACGAACAAAAAACGAGAAAAACGAAGAAAACGTTAAAAAACGAAAATAACGAATAACGCAGAAAACATTAAAAAACGAAAATAACGAATAACGCAGAAAAAGTTAAAAAACGAAAATAACGAAAAAAACGAAAACGCAGAAAACGTTAAAAACTAAAATAACGAAAATAACGAAAAACGATAACGAGCGGGAGAAGTAGTTATATAGTGTATGTATCGAGGGTGGAATCATGTTATTCGTTTTTCTCATTCATGTGTTGTTCATATGTGCGCAACAGAATATGATCGGTTCGTATGCCTGTGTTGAATTTTGTTCTTTGTTTGGTTATATTTTTAATTTGCTGGGCTCGTTTGCCTTTAATTTTTTTCCAATGAATTTTAAATGCGCAAGGGAAATAAATGTAGTTACTATTCAAACTGTTTTTTTATGAAAATAAAACGGTTACGTCGTTACGAGATGAAAAACTGTTTTTTAAACTAGTTCGTTTTAATTGTACCCACTCCTAGTATATACTACCTTGCTACTGAAAAATTAATTACAATTTGTTAGCAATTGATCTGCAATAAAATAAAATATTTGAAGGAAAAGCTACTCAAAAACCTTCATTAGCATATGAAAATAACCTAGAAACCTAGGATGATGAGAAGGGGAGGCGGAGGGTAGCTTAGATAAGACGTTATTACATACAAATAGAAACAATAGTTATAACTATATAAATAAGGAAAATATAAATAACAAGAAGTACAAGAATCAAAAAACCATAAAATATACAAAATAGATAGTTAATACGGATATAACGGAAATTAATAGATAATATACAAGAAAATAAATAAATAAATAAATAAATAAATAAATAAATAAACAAATAAATAAATAAATAAATAAATAAATAAATAAATAGATAAATATATAAATAGAATATTAAACAGATAGGTTAGAAACCAAGCAGTTATCAGAAGAACTACATGAAACGTTGTATCGATCGAATAATTTAGTTATTCTTGTTTGTACTTTTTCAACGTTTGTAAGATTGTGAAGCTCATCAGTTGAAAAATGCCATGGGAGATCTAGGATCATTTTTAGAAGCTTATTTTGCGATCTTTGTAACCTTCGAATATGACTTACTGCACAACTACCCCACACAGGAGGTCCATAAAGCATAATTGCCTGGAAGATCACCTTGTAAATGATCAATTTATTTTCAGTGCTCAGATGAGACTTACGATTTACAAAGGGAAAGAGCGTTTTGATTGTAACATTAACCTTAGATATAGCTTGCTGGATATGTAAGCCGAAAGTTAAAGTTCTGTCTAGGTGAACACCAAGATACTTTGCACTGTCCTTCCACTCAGTCTCGATACCATAAATTTGGAGTCTGTTGCTTGGTAAGAAACAGGCTTTTCTTTTTCTAGTGAAAAAGACAGCCTGAGTCTTTGAAGCATTAATTTTAATCTTCCAGTCATTGAAGAACGTTAGCAAGGTATTCAACGCAGATTGCAAATTGGTTTCAATCTTGGAACCAAAAGCATCTGAAGAGAGAATACAGGTATCATCAGCAAACCTAGCAGATTCACAATTATTGAGTCGTGGGAAGTCAGATGTGTAGATGATAAATAAGATAGAAGTTAAAGAAAATAAGTTTATGCAGCAAGCCATGATGCCATACTGTGTCAAACGCATTTTCCACATCGAGCAGGACCATACCTGTACTTCTACCTAGAGAAAAGTTTGTTTTAATGTGATTCGAAATGCGGTAAACGAGGGTTAAATTTCATAGTCTTAATAATCTTCTTATCTTTTGTTTATATCCTTTTATTATTGTTATTAAATATAATCTTTCTTTTGTGGTTAGCTTGTTTTTATTTTTATTAATCAACATTTGTACCTGGTCATAATTTTGTAATAGTATTTGATAATGTTTGTTAAAAGTTTCATCTGAAACGAAATGTTTTCTATATACTGATTTATAGGATTTAGCAAATTTTTCTTTGTATTTTTTTGAATTTTTTAAGGACATCTGTCCTAGACCCCATTTACGGTATTATATATGAAGAAATCGATATTACGATTCGATTATTTTTTATTTAACCGACGTTATAATTCAAACAAAGTAAGTAATGATTAACTAATGAAATGAACTGAATAATAAATGAAAAAAAGGAAATTCAGCAAGTACTCTTAGATTGGATTTTCGGGTCGCCGCGCACGTCGTCGTCGTTCGTCTTGTGTTCTTCGTTGTTCGTTTTCGACTCCCCACTATCCCTTCAACTACTCCTCATTTGCTTGTCCGGTCAGTCGCTCTCACTGCTGAGTTTACAGAAGACAGGGTGGATCCAAACTCCACATATATGGGATACCTCTTTAAAAAAAAATATATTAAGCTATTGTGTTTACTGATGCTGCCCTTTACAAATATCTTTTCTTCAATTTGTTATTGTGCAGAATTTGGATACAAAATTTGCACCTAGTAATACAGTTATTATAAATAACATTGTGTTTATAGCCTGCATATCCGGCAATTTGATTTATACTTCTACCTTAACTTCATTAATCACATTCGCGTTTGGATTTTCATTTAATGACTGCTTACTTAATAATGGGATAAATGATGAACGGGTTCCAAGATGATGTCTGCTGTTAGGTGGAGTATCGATCCGCTTCTTTTTCTTTTCTTCTTTGTTTTTGTTTTTTGTTATATTCCTTTTATTTTGGATATTTCTTTATATTTTCTTTTTTTCAACTATTGTTAAGAACTTTACTTTATTTATATTTTGTCTTTTTTTTTTGTGAAGGGGAATGTAATTGGTTTAATTTTTTTATGGTTTTATTTTATTTTTAATTCTTTAGAGGCATGGTAGAAGGTAGAGAAGGATTTTAAGAAAAAAAAAAAATCCGAATTCACAACACACTATCTTCAGACATATTTTGATTCGTAGTTTTTCTTTTTACTAGTTTCCTGTCACGGTCGCCATGAAAAAGTTTTGCTGACACTTCTTCCCGATCTTTTGTTAATCAAACGCAAACAGTGTTTATCTTATGAGACCTTTATTGGGTATGCTTCTTTATTTTTCATGCGACGCAGCGCATGCTTCTACAAAAGAGCTGTAATGCGCATATGTCTGGTTTCGGATCACGTTGCAATGTGGGAAAGGAAAGTTGTCATTTAAAGAGCCTCACTGTTCGTGTGATGTCCATCTTTTTTAGCATGTCTTTTGATTTCACATTTTACTGATTCCATACCCAAGTCTCTGTTGAGATCTTCATTCCGCACGTATCTGGGTGGATTGACGATATTTCTCACTACATTGTTTTGGAATCTTTGGACGATGTCCATGTTGGTCTGTTTCGTACAACCCCAGAGTTGAATCCAGTATGTCCATATGGGTTTAATTATTTGTCTATAAAGTAGGAGTTTATTAGAAATTGATAGGCAGGAATGTCTTCCAATTAGCCAGTAGATCCTTCTATATCTGATATCGAGCTCCTCTCGTTTTTTCTTGACATGAGCATTCCAAAGAAGTTCTGCGTTCAGTGTCATTGTTGGCGATTAAAAAACGTCGACAATTGACAATTTAATTTTTTTTCTTTACAAGATTGGCAATGCCATATAATTGTATAACGTAACGTTTGATATTTCGTATATTTACGATATTGTAATTTTGACATGTTAAACTTAATCTAAATACACATATACATTGTAAATTCCCGCCCAAATTTGGGGGTATAAAAGGAAAATACTAAAATTATTACACACAATCGATTACATACAGTGATTCAATAAACTTGAAATTTTGTTATTACGTGTGAGACAAAAATTTAGTCGTTTTCTTTTATTTTAACTCCACTCTACACGTTCCTAGTTCAACATTTTGTCCTTCGAGCCGGATCTTCGGAATTTTGTGTCGGTTTATTTACAATAAAAAAATTAAAACAATTCAATTATAAAAAAAGGGCGATTGCCTAGAAACGTGTGTCGGTCTACAAAAAAAAAAAAGTTTGTTTACAAAGGCGAGTAATTGTACGATCGAGTGTTTTTGGAAAAACGTACGACCGAGAGACCCGAGCATCGAGTGTACGATCGAGTGTACTGTGCAACTTTGCGATTATCATCAGTACTATAAAAATTAATTTTTTAATGAATTAAAACAAAAACTGAAATTATTGTGAGTTTAAGTGCCAATCGGGTTCCCGCGACGCGTAATTAAAAACTAGCTGAGGTGCAACCAAACCCAACATAATTCAGGTGAGTGAGTATTTAGTGGGCTGCAATGTCTCTAAAAGTGTTAAAAAACATACTGACTCAGATTCAAAAAGATGAGTCGAATTTCAAAAAGACAAAAAAGAAGGAAAGGCGGACCAAGCATTATCTCCAAGGTCATCTTTCCATCCTTGAAGCAAATTTTCAAGCTAGCGTAGCCGCCAATAGAGAAGCTATAATGAAGGTGAAGGATGACGAGTCCGCAGAGGTCGACGATATATACGAGAAGATTCGGGAGATATACGTTGAATATCGGACGGATCTACTCAATCACCTCGACAAGGTGGAAAGTCCGATACCCAGTGCGCCCGCGTTGACTTCGGTAAACCCAAAGCAAGAACTACGGCTTCCAAAAATTAACTTGCCGTCTTTTTCGGGCAGCTATGAAACGTGGAGGTCATTCCACGATTTATTTCTTGCACTCATCCATAATAACCCATCGCTTAGTGAGATTCAGAAGCTTCATTATCTGAAGTCTAGCCTTACGGGAGAAGCCGATCGCCTCCTTCAACACCTGAACATAGACGTGGGCAACAACGAACAGGCTTGGGTCATCCTGACAAACCGATACGACCACAAACGAGTGTTGGTCAACACTCAGCTGAAACTTCTTTTCGGTCAACCGGTAGTCTCCGTCGAAGGGTCCAACTCTCTAAAAATAATTTTAGACTCTACCACCGAATGTCTGCATGCGCTACGCAATCTCGGGGTGAATGTTAACGGCTGGGATGTGTTAGTCATCCACATCATGCTTCAGAAGCTTCCCGTGCTAACCCAGCAACTCTGGGAAGAAAAGCTAGGGTCAAGGAAAGACCTACCCACATTCAGCGACTTTAGTCAATTCCTTGAAGCTAGGTTCCGCACGTTGGAAGCTGTTGACCAAAACAAACAAAAACCCAACCACAAACCAGAGGTACACAGTCGACAGGTCACCAAAACTTCGCTGCACATTCAACCCAACACAAGGCAGCAGTATTGCTGTAAGGTATGCAGCAAGGGACAGCATTCGCCAAGAAAATGCAACAAATTTTTGACCATGCAGCCAATTGAACGTGGTAAAATCGTAAGGAGGTTAGGTATCTGTGAGAATCGCCTAGCATATAGCCACTACACACCGCAATGCCCAAGCAGAATGTGCTGCTATTTCTGCAATGCAAGGCACCACTCACTCTTACACATTTATGACATAAACTCACCCTATCCACATTCTTCGTCACACCCCACACCACACAATACACCGAACAATACCGTACCTCACTCCCAGACCTCTACTCAACACCCCGACATATACACACAAACAAACAGATCGAAACATCCCCACACACACTCTCAGTCTTATCAAACGCATGGACAGACTCAAACATCACCCTGTGTTGGATCAAGGCCCCACCTTCCAAATGGGAAACCTTCATCTGCAACCGGGTAGCTAAGATCCAAAGTTTCACAGAGAGCGACATTTGGAGACACGTTCCATCGGAAAGTAATCCAGCAGACCTAGCATCTCGCGGCGTGTTCCCGTCTCGCCTACTCGAAAACAACCTTTGGTGGAAGGGACCACAATTTCTACACGACACCTGGGAGATTCCTCCCTCTAACCAGCCCGCTTGTTTCGACACTGAGGAAGGTAGGCGTGCAGTAAAAGTACACTGCATTATACCTGAAGAAAACGTTATCAGCGCAGCAGTCCAGAAGTTTTCCACCCTATCCAAACTAACGCGGGTTATTGCCTACTGCCAACGATTTGTCTTCAACCTACGAAGTTTACCCCAAGATAGACGGAAGGATGCACTCTCCCCAATGGAGCTACACATGGCAACCCAAACCATAGCCAAAAGAGTGCAAGCCGAGTTGTTTCCGAGCGAAGTGATGAAGGACATAGGTAAGATTCGGGGTTTCAAAGGTCTTAACCCTACATCCGACGAACACGGTTTACTCAGAGTCGGGGGCAGGCTTCAGAACTCTGAACTACCCTATGAAGGACAACACCCCATTTTATTGAAGCCAACACACCAGTTCACCAAGCTGTTAATACGGGATGCTCATGGAAGAACCTTACACGGAGGAGTCAATCAGATGATCGCATACCTTAGGCAGAAGTATTGGATATTCAATATCAAAAACGCGGTCAAGAAGCACCTACACCACTGCAACATTTGCTTCAGACGCCGAGCGAAACCCATGCACCAGCTCATGGGCAACTTACCAGCGCTACGAGTCCGTATGTCATGACCCTTTTCACACACAGGTGCGGACTACGCTGGCCCCATCGAAATTAAAGCATGGAAAGGAACGAACGCAAAGGTATTAAAAGGGTATTTCTCAATATTCGTATGTATGGCCACTAAAGCGGTGCATATTGAAGTCGTTAGCGACCTTACAACGCAGGCGTTTCTTGCAGCTTTTCGGCGATTCACGGCAAGGAGGGGCTTGTGTGCGGCTATCTATAGTGACTATGGCACAAATTTTGTAGGCGCTAACACTGAATTGCAGAAACTTCTCACCGCAGCTCAGTTCGACTGGAAAGCCTGTGCCGAGTCAATTGCGAATGATGGCACGAAGTGGAATTTTAATCCACCAGCTTCTCCCCACTTTGGAGGATTGTGGGAAGCAGGTGTCAAATCCATTATATCCCACTTAAAGAGAGTTGCTGGCCATCAGGTACTCACATATGAGGAACTCAACACGTTGCTGACACAAATCGAAGCATGTCTTAACTCAAGGCCCCTATGCCCCGTTTCAGAAGACATCGATGACCTGCAAGCGTTGACACCGGGTCACTTCCTCATAGGTGAACCACTAATCACACCCCCGCGACCGGAGTACGACGTTGAAAAAATTGCTCATTTAGACAAGTGGAAACGAGTCCAAGGCCTACTGCAATCGTTTTGGAGAAAATGGAGTACGGAGTACCTCGCTCGACTGCAGCAACGACCAAAATGGACGCAGATGGTGACACAACCACTTAAGGAAGGAGATCTCGTACTCCTAAAGGACAAGAAATTGCCAACAGCGAAATGGAGTTTAGCGCGAGTCGTGAAACTACACACTGGATCCGACAATCTAACACGAATTGCCACAGTGAGGACGCACAACTCTTCAAAAGGGCGAGAATTCAAATCGCCAATCACTTAAATCTGTCCACTACCCACTAATGCAACGATGGAAAACACAATCACCTAATCCCGACACCCTAAAACACAAAAGAGAAGCAAATGCCGACGGCTTTGCGACATGCAAATTTGCCGACGGCTAATTACCCTTACATAAATTTATCACGCAACACAATATTTCCTACAAAAACATACAGTCCACGCCCTCGACACAAAACAAACACAACGCAACTCCCACACAACACAACTCTCACACGACACAAATCAACACAACACAACTCCAACACAACACAACTCTAACACGACACAACTTTCATCCAAACGACCGTTCATAGTCGTCAAACACCACACTTCATACAAAAAAAAAAGGTAAAATCATTCAAATCAAAACCTACCCCAAAACAACAACAAATCCGTATGCTCGCGAAACGGTAGGCACAATCCCACTCATGTGCAAACAAATCGTCTAGTCAAAACCACAACAGCGATAACGGAAGACGAGATGACACCGCGAAATACCATTCGGAAAACAAAAAACCTGACCCTACACAACACACCCTCATGCACTTTCTCAGAATTAAAATATTTAAAAAAAACCCTAATAATATCAAAAACAATAATCTACATATGTACGTATAATGAATGAAACTCACCTGAAACACAACACTGAATTTAAACGATAAAGAAAAACACAATTAATTTTTTTTTTTTGAATCTTCGCACGATCCCAAACAACAAAATACACCAAATCAATAATAATAAAAACAAAAAAAAAATTCTCCCGAAGAAAGAAATAGCAGGGGCGCAGCATAACCACTTTTACTCACGTCACTTTAATGTTGTCCTATGTGTAGTTTTGTCCCTTTTTGTCATTAATCTATCTCTTCCAAAGGCATCAAACAAAGGAACAAGGCAAATCGCAAACAGGGACAACCAACTCCACATCAACCCACCAAGCAGGAGGAGTGAAAGAGTCGCTGCAATTCGGCAAACTGAACTTGATCATATCACAGGGTGTTCTGGCTTCCAGCGACGAATGTTGATAACTCCGTTCTCGGCCGGGGAGAATGTTGGCGATTAAAAAACGTCGACAATTGACAATTTAATTTTTTTTCTTTACAAGATTGGCAATGCCATATAATTGTATAACGTAACGTTTGATATTTCGTATATTTACGATATTGTAATTTTGACATGTTAAACTTAATCTAAATACACATATACATTGTAAATTCCCGCCCAAATTTGGGGGTATAAAAGGAAAATACTAAAATTATTACACACAATCGATTACATACAGTGATTCAATAAACTTGAAATTTTGTTATAACGTGTGGGAGAAAAATTTAGTCGTTTTCTTTTATTTTAACTCCACTCTACACGTTCCTAGTTCAACATTATGTCCTTCGAGCCGGATCTTCGGAATTTTGTGTCGGTTTATTTACAATAAAAAAATTAAAACAATTCAATTATAAAAAAAGGGCGATTGCCTAGAAACGTGTGTCGGTCTACAAAAAAAAAAAAAAAGTTTGTTTACAAAGGCGAGTAATTGTACGATCGAGTGTTTTTGGAAAAACGTACGATCGAGAGACCCGAGCATCGAGTGTACGATCGAGTGTACTGTGCAACTTTGCGATTATCATCAGTACTATAAAAATTAATTTTTTAATGAATTAAAACAAAAACTGAAATTATTGTGAGTTTAAGTGCCAATCGGGTTCCCGCGACGCGTAATTAAAAACTAGCTGAGGTGCAACCAAACCCAACATAATTCAGGTGAGTGAGTATTTAGTGGGCTGCAATGTCTCTAAAAGTGTTAAAAAACATACTGACTCAGATTCAAAAAGATGAGTCGAATTTCAAAAAGACAAAAAAGAAGGAAAGGCGGACCAAGCATTATCTCCAAGGTCATCTTTCCATCCTTGAAGCAAATTTTCAAGCTAGCGTAGCCGCCAATAGAGAAGCTATAATGAAGGTGAAGGATGACGAGTCCGCAGAAGTCGACGATATATACGAGAAGATTCGGGAGATATACGTTGAATATCGGACGGATCTACTCAATCACCTCGACAAGGTGGAAAGTCCGATACCCAGTGCGCCCGCGTTGACTTCGGTAAACCCAAAGCAAGAACTACGGCTTCCAAAAATTAACTTGCCGTCTTTTTCGGGCAGCTATGAAACGTGGAGGTCATTCCACGATTTATTTCTTGCACTCATCCATAATAACCCATCGCTTAGTGAGATTCAGAAGCTTCATTATCTGAAGCTCATTGAGCTCTTCGGGTAGGGCTTAGAATATACCCGAGGTAGGCATGCCTGTCGTAAGAGGCGACTAAAATCCAATCTCCGTATACCGAGTATATAGTGTATACAAAAAATGCAATGAACAAAACGAAAAGATATAATACCCCAGGTGGCAGTCCAGCTTTACTGGAAAATCCACCCTCTTCGGAGGTCGGCTCTACGGATTCTGGGGAGAGCCACTTATTGCAATCCAATGACCCTTTTTCAAAAAGCTCAAGGGTATCTCGATCTCCTCCACCAAGATCGAATAACTCCGGGAAAAGAAGTCCGCCGGGAGCGCCAGCGCGCGAAAAACGGGACTCAGAGAATTATAAAAGCTTCGAGGAAGAAAATAAAGCACTCCGAAACAAGCTTAACGAAATGGATCTACTCTATCAAGATCTTAAGAAAGAGATAGACTTATTAAAAGAAGAAAATAAGTTCCTAAGGGAAACACATTTGCAGAAAGAACGCGAATGTACTCCAACACGCTTAGCTATTCCGGAATACCACACCGACGAAGAAGAGCTAGAACGCGAAACGAATCGGGTCCCAAAGAAAAGACCTAGTAAGAAACGAAGAGCCGGTTCTTCGCCCGAAGTCGAACCCCTTAGAGAAGATAATCATAAAGAACCGCAAGAAAAACAACTTCGAGCGCAATCTCGTCCACCGCCACCAATAAACGTCGTCGGGATAGCGGAATATAATATGTTGCACAGCCTCCTCAAAGAAACGTTAACGTCGAAATTTAGGGTTACATCTTTGAGGAATAATGCGTGGAAAATTAACGTCGATAACCACGACGACTACCGCAGAGTATCCCAAAAGCTTAATACCGAGAAGATCCAGTGGTATAGCTTCGAAATTAAGTCAGAAAGGCCACATCGTGTTGTAGCAAGGGGACTCCACCCCTCATGCACCAAAGAAGAAGTTATGAACGACCTTCAAGCCAAAGGCTTTAAAATTCTTGATGCCGTTAATATCATCAAGAAGGAGAAGCAACAATCGGAGATAGACAAGGACATCTTGATAAGACGTGGACTTCCGCTTTTTATGCTTACCTTCGATAAGTCTGATAATATCGACGATATCTACCGAATTAAAATTATACTAAATATCGTGGTCAAAATTGAGCCCATGCGTAGAAATATAAGAATAATTCCGCAGTGCAAACGTTGCCAAGGATTTAATCACACGCAAATGTATTGCAAAAAAGAACCGCGATGTGTTAAATGCGCCGGAAATCATCTCTCCCAAGACTGTGGAGTAAACAAACAAACCTCCGCAACCTGTGCGAATTGTAAGGGAAAGCATCCGGCAAATTATAGAGGCTGTGAAGTAGCTAAGGAGTTGCAAAAACGGAGAGATGCGCTCCTAAAGCCTCAGAATACAAAACCGCTAACTAAATCAAAGCGTAAGACCGCTCAGGAGAAAGTACTCAAACCAAAACCACCGGGTTCTGAGCGCAAAAAGGTGAGAGAAAGAGTGACAACAGAAAAGTCCTCGACACCTATTCCGAAAAGAAACGGTACTGGAAAGTTACCATTAGAAAAGCCATCGGGTAATGGTCCTCGGACAGCAGGAGTGCAGACTTACGCTCAGGCCGCGGCATCCGAAAAACCAAAAAACGCCGAAATTTCTACAGACCCTGTTTCTCACGTTTTCTCAGTTATTCTGTCCAAACTTGAAGAGCAAAGCAAAATAAATACAATTATTCTCGATAGGTTAGTTAAGCTCGAAAGTAATTCACGGAAAACGCGTACTTCAACTAGAATATGAATGAAAAACGAATGATAAAAATATGTACTTGGAATGCAAACGGACTTTTGCAAAAACTCGATGAATTGGAAATATTCATGCGTGAAAAAGATATTGACATTTGCTTGATTACTGAAACCCACGTGAAAAATGGATCGCATTTAAAAATCAAAGGCTATAATGATTTCCACGCTTGTCACCCCTCGGGGAAAGCGAGAGGCGGATCATCTTTGTATATTAAAGACTGCATCGAACAATTCGAAGACCTGAAGATAGAGCTTGAAACCTTGCAACTGTGCACAATTAGAGTTAAAAACAATCAGCGTACTCTTAAAATCGCATCTATCTACTGTCCTCCGCGTTACACGCTAGAAAAAAGTGATTTTACTAATGTGTTTAAATCGCTGAAACCTAATTTCATTATTGGCGGCGATTTTAATGCGAAACATACGTTCTGGGGTTCTAGATACATCTCGCAAAAAGGAAGAATACTCTATGGGGCAGGTATGGAGTTCAGCTGTGATTTCCACTCGACGGGCAAACCGACTTACTGGCCAGCTGATCCTTCGAAAATACCTGACCTGATCGACTTTTTCGTTGTGAAAGGAATATCTACAAATCACATAAAAGTTGAAGAGAGCTTTGATCTGTCGTCTGATCATTCCCCAGTTATTTTGACATTGAGCGAAAAACTAGCCTATAGCCAGCGAGACTTACTGGTAGAACAACAAACTGGGAAGGCTTTAAGAACGAAACTGAAGAGAATACTGTACTGAGCGTTCCACTCACGACACCCTATGAACTTGAGGTGGAAGTTGACCGCTTCGTTGAGATCATACAGCTTGCATCCTGGAATAATACGCCCAACCCAAGGAAAACGCCGGACAAATTCGGTTTACGATATCCTCCGGAAATAATTGATTTGGTCAGAGAAAAGAGGAAAGCGCGTAAAAAATGGCAACAGAGTCGTGCCCCGCAACACAAAGCACATTTGAATCGATTGTCCAATTTGTTGAAGAAGACAATTGGGGATTTTAAGAACCGTGCGATAGGCTCTTACCTTGAAAGTCTTACAGCGAAAAAAGATTCCAATTACTCACTTTGGAAAGCTGTAAAAGGCACCAAAAGGCCCAAAATCCCCTCGCCGCCTTTAAAAATAAATCAAAATGAATGGGCAAGGGAAGATAAAGAAAAAGCGAACGTTTTTGCCACTCATCTGGAAGAAACCTTCAAACCGCACGATGGTCAAGTGGTTTACGACGACATTAACAGGCCGGAATTACCGTCTGACGATTTAATACTCAGAAGTGCAACGCTAACAGAACTTAAACAGGAGATCGTGAATTTAAAACCTAAGAAAGCTCCTGGTTATGATTTAATCACCGGAGAAATTCTCAAAGCTTTACCTAGGAAAGCACTAATCAAGCTTCTCCATATAATGAATGCCGCACTCAGATTAAAACACGTGCCGAGCCAATGGAAAGTTGCGGAAGTTATAATGGTTTTAAAACCAGGAAAACCGCCAAATGAGGTAAAATCGTACAGACCAATCTCGCTTCTTCCAATCATATCCAAAATTTTCGAGAGGCTATTACTAAGGCGCCTTCAACCGGTTATAGAAGGAAACAGTCTTATCCCTGACCACCAGTTTGGGTTCAGGAGTAAGCATTCGACGATTGACCAGGTGCATAGAATTACTGACGTAATCGAGAAAGCACTAGAAGAAAAAAAGATATGCTCAAGCGTATTTCTTGACGTCTCGCAAGCCTTTGATAAGGTGTGGCACGATGGCCTTAAATGCAAACTACGACAAGTTCTCCCTGTATGCCTATACGATATTCTAAAATCGTACCTCGGGAATAGACTCTTCCGTGTTAGACATGGAAACGAATACTCGGAGCTTAAAGAAATTTCGGCCGGCGTACCGCAAGGAAGCGTTCTTGGGCCGCTTCTCTATCTGTTATATACTCGTGATATACCGAAAGAAGATGGCACTACCCTTGCTACGTTTGCCGATGACACCGCTATCCTTGCAGTAGGTAAAACAGTCGAAGAAACGACTGCAAAACTGCAAAGCGCACTGAATAAAGTTAACGAATGGACGAGGGACTGGCGGATTGCCCTCAACGAAACTAAATCTGTCCACGTGAACTTCACATATAAAAAAACGAATGACTTGCCAATTTTTCTAAACTTGGCCCAAATACCCTTTGCTAACGAAGCCAAATATCTGGGAATGACACTAGACGCAAAACTGAAGTGGAATTCCCACGTGAAAATGAAACGCAAAGAACTCGAAATCAAATATAGAGAAATGTACTGGTTACTCGGAAAACATTCCCAGCTCAGTACCGAGAACAAACTGCTTCTATACAAGCAAGTGCTAAAGCCGGTATGGACCTACGGTATACAACTTTGGGGTTGTACCAAGAAAACGAATGCGAATATCATACAAACATTCCAAAATAAAGTGCTTAGAGAAATTGCCCAAGCACCGTGGTATTCCAGAAACGACGATATCCACAGAGATCTCGGAATTCCTGCAATCGAAGCGGAAACTAGAAGCTTCGCGCGAAAACATAGAAACCGAATAATGGGACATGTTAACAATACAGTCCTAGCTGTTTTGGATGATAGCAATTTATTTCGCCGACTACAAAGAACAAAACCTTGCGACTTGGCGAGATAAGGACTAACCGCGATTAAATTGCGGAACATGCAGGATCTTTCATTGGAAAGTAACCTGCCAAACGTTTTATTTCGTGATAAAAAAATTGCTTGATAAGTTTTAACTTAGTTGCAATATCGAACGAATTTAAATCGAAGGGAGGTGTTTTTAGTCAGTAGGAATCTGACACTACTATGAGACACTATCCTCATAGTGTCTATGTAAGATTTTCACCTACCCTCGGGAAAAAAAAAAAAAAAAAAAAAAAAAAAAATTATCTGAAGTCTAGCCTTACGGGAGAAGCCGATCGCCTCCTTCAAGACCTGAACATAGACGTGGGCAACAACGAACAGGCTTGGGTCATCCTGACAAACCGATACGACCACAAACGAGTGTTGGTCAACACTCAGCTGAAACTTCTTTTCGGTCAACCGGTAGTCTCCGTCGAAGGGTCCAACTCTCTAAAAATAATTTTAGACACTACCACCGAATGTCTGCATGCGCTACGCAATCACGGGGTGAATGTTAACGGCTGGGATGTGTTAGTCATCCACATCATGCTTCAGAAGCTTCCCGTGCTAACACAGCAACTCTGGGAAGAAAAGCTAGGGTCAAGGAAAGACCTACCCACATTCAGCGACTTTAGTCAGTTCCTTGAAGCTATGTAGGTTCCGCACGTTGGAAGCTGTTGACCAAAACAAACAAAAACCCAACCACAAACCAGAGGTACACAGTCGACAGGTCACCAAAAGTTCGCTGCACATTCAACCCAACACAAGGCAGCAGTATTGCTGTAAGGTATGCAGCAAGGGACAGCATTCGCCAAGAAAATGCAACAAATTTTTGACCATGCAGCCAATTGAACGTGGTAAAATCGTAAGGAGGTTAGGTATCTGTGAGAATCGCCTAGCATATAGCCACTACACACCGCAATGCCCAAGCAGAATGTGCTGCTATTTCTGCAATGCAAGGCACCACTCACTCTTACACATTTATGACATAAACTCACCCTATCCACATTCTTCGTCACACCCCACACCACACAATACACCGAACAATACCGTACCTCACTCCCAGACCTCTACTCAACACCCCGACATATACACACAAACAAACAGATCGAAACATCCCCACACACACTCTCAGTCTTATCAAACCAATATAAACCCTAATGCACAAGTTTTTCTCCCCACTGAACAACCCGCGACCAGCTCGTCGTTAAACAATTTTCATACTCAACACAACACTAATACACAAGTTCTTCTAGCAACTGCCCTTGTGAGGGTCAAAGCAGCGTCTGGTGAATACATCCATCCAAGAGCGCTCATCGATCCTGGCTCAGAAGCTACCTTCATAACGGGATCAGCGGTCCAGCTTCTAGGGTTCCGTGGCAAACGTACATTTGTTGAAGTCTCCGGGTTGAGGAAGGTCAGCAGTGGAGCATGCCACACGGTTGTCGACATTGCCATTGGATCACTGCACTCGGCCTACGAAGGGCACACCCGTGCGTTCGTCTTCAAATCCCTGACTGGGCTTCTTCCGGCCCAAAGGATACTCTGCAACAATTGGACGCATTTAGATGGGTTGACGCTAGCTGATCCAACTTACCACACTCCAGACACCGTGGATCTTCTGCTTGGCAGCGACGTTTATGCCGACATCGTTCTTCCAAACGTCATCAGAGAGGAGCGGTTCACAGCGCCCATAGCTCAGAAAACCAGGCTAGGATGGATCCTGATGGGTAAGGCACCGGCAGATACTCCAAGACCGATACGAAGCTTCGTCCAGATGGTGGATCTCGATGCTCAGCTCCGTAGGTTCTGGGAAATAGAACAGGAGCCATTCGAGAAGTATGAGACGGAGGAGGATAAGGCGTGTGAAAGGCACTTCAACACACACACCAAGTGATTAGCTGACGGCCGGTATCAAGTGTGTCTTCCTTTCAAGTGCATCCAGCACTAGGATCATCACACCCAGGAGCACTGAGACGATTTTATCAGCTGGAAAGAAGTCAACACCACACTACACGAAGGATACAAGAAGTGTATGAACGAGTACATTGAACTCGGGCATATGAGTGAGGTAACAAATCTCGGAGAGATGCTAGCTACACCATACCATTATTTTATCCCTCATCATGCGGTCATTAAGGAATCCAGTACCACCACAAAGTTTAGTATAACACAGTATAACATAGTTAAGTTAGTTAAGCTAGTTTTAAGCGTGTTTTCCCCTAGCATATAAGTGTAAATGAATTAAAAATTATAAAAATGCATTAAAAACAACCACCACAAAGTTGCGAGTTGTCTATGACGCAGCTCTTAAAACTTCTTTTGGCTCTTCCTTGAATGATCACTTAATGGTGGGACCTAAAATTCTAAATAATATTATTGATGTTATTTTAAGGTGGAGAAAACATCGTTTCACATTTACCGCAGACATGGAAAAAATGTATAGGCAAGTTCGCATGGACCCCAAAGACTCCAACTATCAACTTATTCTGTGGAGGGACGATCCGGACCAGCAAGTAAGGACATATCGCTTGGAGACTGTGACATTTGGTACTGCTTCAGCTCCATATCTCGCGATCAAGGTCATTCAGAAGCTTGCCAACGACGAAGCACATGAATGTTCATTGGCGGCCATAATCCTACGAGATGAAACGTACGTAGACGATGTGTTCAAAGGTGCGGATACTGTTCAAGAGGCCCTGGAGAAAAGAGAACAAGTTAGGAAAGTTTTGGCGTCGGCAGGGTTCAACTTACGTAAATGGACCAGCAACACGGAAGATCTTTTGCACCAAATACCCGAAGAGGATCGAGAAGTGGATTTTTCACTCCCTTTCGAAGAAACTAACCACGTGAAGACCCTGGGTATAAAGTGGTTGCCAGTATGCGATTCGTTCACGCTCCTGTCGATGCAAACGTCACAAAGCGAACCATGTTGTCGTCAATCGCAAAGTTATTCGATCCGATGGGTTGGATTTCACCTTGCATTGTGAAGGCAAAAATCATGTTGCAGCGTTTGTGGGAACGTGGACTTGATTGGGATGCACCTACCCCACCAGAGCTTCAGCGGGAATGGATCCTGTTCCAGCAAGAGCTGCCAGCACTCAAAGGACTGAGGGTTCCGAGATGGATTCACACAAGTGGTGATGTTAGCGGTCTGGAAATACATGGTTTTAGTGATGCGTCAGAGAAAGCGTATGCAGCAACTACTTACCTCCGTGTGCTTGACCGACATGGCAATATCCATATGAACCTTCTTATGTCCAAAACTAAGGTGGCTCCTTTGAAGGCTGTGACGCTACCTCGGTTGGAATTATGCGGAGCTGTCTTGTTGGCCATATTGCTGAGCGAAACTGCCCGAACGCTGAAATTGGAGAAATCGAAGATATACGCATGGACAGACTCAAACATCACCCTGTGTTGGATCAAGGCCCCACCTTCCAAATGGGAAACCTTCATCTGCAACCGGGTAGCTAAGATCCAAAGTTTCACAGAGAGCGACATTTGGAGACACGTTCCATCGGAAAGTAATCCAGCAGACCTAGCATCTCGCGGCGTGTTCCCGTCTCGCCTACTCGAAAACAACCTTTGGTGCAAGGGACCACAATTTCTACACGACACCTGGGAGATTCCTCCCTCTAACCAGCCCGCTTGTTTCGACACTGAGGAAGGTAGGCGTGCAGTAAAAGTACACTGCATTATACCTGAAGAAAACGTTATCAGCGCAGCAGTCCAGAAGTTTTCCACCCTATCCAAACTAACGCGGGTTGTTGCCTACTGCCAACGATTTGTCTTCAACCTACGAAGTTTACCCCAAGATAGACGGAAGGATGCACTCTCCCCAATGGAGCTACACATGGCAACCCAAACCATAGCCAAAAGAGTGCAAGCCGAGTTGTTTCCGAGCAAAGTGATGAAGGACGTAGGTAAGATTCGGGGTTTCAAAGGTCTTAACCCTACATCCGACGAACACGGTTTACTCAGAGTCGGGGGCAGGTTTCAGAACTCTGAACTACCCTATGAAGGACAACACCCCATTTTATTGAAGCCAACACACCAGTTCACCAAGCTGTTAATACGGGATGCTCATGGAAGAACCTTACACGGAGGAGTCAATCAGATGATCGCATACCTTAGGCAGAAGTATTGGATATTCAATATCAAAAACGCGGTCAAGAAGCACCTACACCACTGCAACATTTGCTTCAGACACCGAGCGAAACCCATGCACCAGCTCATGGGCAACTTACCAGCGCTACGAGTCCGTATGTCATGACCCTTTTCACACACAGGTGTGGACTACGCTGGCCCCATCGAAATTAAAGCATGGAAAGGACGTAACGCAAAGGTATTAAAAGGGTATTTCTCAATATTCGTATGTATGGCCACTAAGGCGGTGCATATTGAAGTCGTTAGCGACCTTACAACGCAGGCGTTTCTTGCAGCTTTTCGGCGATTCACGGCAAGGAGGGGCTTGTGTGCGGCTATCTATAGTGACTGTGGCACAAATTTTGTAGGCGCTAACACTGAATTGCAGAAACTTCTCACCGCAGCTCAGTTCGACTGGAAAGCCTGTGCCGAGTCAATTGCGAATGATGGCACGAAGTGGAATTTTAATCCACCAGCTTCTCCCCACTTTGGAGGATTGTGGGAAGCAGGTGTCAAATCCATTATATCCCACTTAAAGAGAGTTGCTGGCCATCAGGTACTCACATATGAGGAACTCAACACGTTGCTGACACAAATCGAAGCATGTCTTAACTCAAGGCCCCTATGCCCCGTTTCAGAAGACATCGATGACCTGCAAGCGTTGACACCGGGTCACTTCCTCATAGGTGAACCACTAATCACACCCCCGCGACCGGAGTACGACGTTGAAAAAATTGCTCATTTAGACAAGTGGAAACGAGTCCAAGGCCTACTGCAATCGTTTTGGAGAAAATGGAGTACGGAGTACCTCGCTCGACTGCAGCAACGACCAAAATGGACGCAGATGGTGACACAACCACTTAAGGAAGGAGATCTCGTACTCCTAAAGGACGAGAAATTGCCAACAGCGAAATGGAGTTTAGCGCGAGTCGTGAAACTACACACTGGATCCGACAATCTAACACGAATTGCCACAGTGAGGACGCACAACTCTTCAAAAAGGCGAGAATTCAAATCGCCAATCACTTAAATCTGTCCACTACCCACTAATGCAACGATGGAAAACACAATCACCTAATCCCGACACCCTAAAACACAAAAGAGAAGCAAATGCCGACGGCTTTGCGACATGCAAATTTGCCGACGGCTAATTACCCTAACATAAATTTATCACGCAACACAATATTTCCTACAAAAACATACAGTCCACGCCCTCGACACAAAACAAACACAACGCAACTCCCACACAACACAACTCTCACACGACACAAATCAACACAACACAACTCCAACACAACACAACTCTAACACGACACAACTTTCATCCAAACGACCGTTCATAGTCGTCAAACACCACACTTCATACAAAAAAAAAGGTAAAATCATTCAAATCAAAACCTACCCCAAAACAACAACAAATCCGTATGCTCGCGAAACGGTAGGCACAATCCCACTCATGTGCAAACAAATCGTCTAGTCAAAACCACAACAGCGATAACGGAAGACGAGATGACACCGCGAAATACCATTCGGAAAACAAAAAACCTGACCCTACACAACACACACTCATGCACTTTCTCAGAATTAAAATATTTAAAAAAACCCTAATAATATCAAAAAGACCTTCCGGCACCAGCCGCAAGAGATAGGTGGATTTTCTTTGTATGCAACTTTGAAGTAATATTTAAGTAATCCAAAATGGCGAAATTATAAGAAGTACCCATAAACGAGTATACATTTTCAATTTCAACGAAATCGGAGCAATTTTAAAGAATTTCAAGATGGCGGATTCAAAATGGCGGGAATTTTTTTCCAAAAATATTATTTTACTATTACCACTTCTATACTATTAAAAATGAAAATTCAACAATTATTAATGCGGAATTTGAAAAATGTAAAGGGGTGTGGCACGCCCCCCTCCCAACCGATTACGCCCATCTACGAACTCAGCCGAGCTATTCACTATATCAACATGTGTGCAAAGTATCAGTCGATTCGGTTAAGAACTGCGGCTCCTGTCGTGCGGACAAGATTTCGTTGTATTGCATAAATGGGCGTGACATGCCCCCCTCTCAACCGATCTCGCCCATCTACGAACTCGTCCGTGCTATTCACCATATCAACATGTGTACCAAGTTTCGTTCAATTCGGTTAAGAACTGCGGCCCCTATCGTGGTGACAAGATTTCGTTATATTGCATATATATATATATATATATATATATATACATAGATATATATATATATAAACATTTGAACGGACCATGGTTTCGGTGTTTACTATAGAGGTCTTGAAAAGTTGCATTCAAATTTTTTGAAAGTTGCGTCATGAGGACCTCTGCAATAGGTAGTATTTCTTCGAAATCCACCTAAAACAATAATCTACATATGTACGTATAATGAATGAAACTCACCTGAAACACAACACTGAATTTAAACGATAAAGAAAAACACAATTTATTTTTTTTTTTGAATCTTCGCACGATCCCAAACAACAAAATACACCAAATCAATAATAATAAAAACAAAAAAAAAATTCTCCCGAAGAAAGAAATAGCAGGGGCGCAGCATAACCACTTTTACTCACGTCACTTTAATGTTGTCCTATGTGTAGTTTTGTCCCTTTTTGTCATTAATCTATCTCTTCCAAAGGCATCAAACAAAGGAACAAGGCAAATCGCAAACAGGGACAACCAACTCCACATCAACCCACCAAGCAGGAGGAGTGAAAGAGTCGCTGCAATTCGGCAAACTGAACTTGATCATATCACAGGGTGTTCTGGCTTCCAGCGACGAATGTTGATAACTCCGTTCTCGGCCGGGGAGAATGTTGGCGATTAAAAAACGTCGACAATTGACAATTTAATTTTTTTTCTTTACAAGATTGGCAATGCCATATAATTGTATAACGTAACGTTTGATATTTCGTATATTTACGATATTGTAATTTTGACATGTTAAACTTAATCTAAATACACATATACATTGTAAATTCCCGCCCAAATTTGGGGGTATAAAAGGAAAATACTAAAATTATTACACACAATCGATTACATACAGTGATTCAATAAACTTGAAATTTTGTTATAACGTGTGGGAGAAAAATTTAGTCGTTTTCTTTTATTTTAACTCCACTCTACACGTTCCTAGTTCAACATTATGTCCTTCGAGCCGGATCTTCGGAATTTTGTGTCGGTTTATTTACAATAAAAAAATTAAAACAATTCAATTATAAAAAAAGGGCGATTGCCTAGAAACGTGTGTCGGTCTACAAAAAAAAAAAAAAAGTTTGTTTACAAAGGCGAGTAATTGTACGATCGAGTGTTTTTGGAAAAACGTACGATCGAGAGACCCGAGCATCGAGTGTACGATCGAGTGTACTGTGCAACTTTGCGATTATCATCAGTACTATAAAAATTAATTTTTTAATGAATTAAAACAAAAACTGAAATTATTGTGAGTTTAAGTGCCAATCGGGTTCCCGCGACGCGTAATTAAAAACTAGCTGAGGTGCAACCAAACCCAACATAATTCAGGTGAGTGAGTATTTAGTGGGCTGCAATGTCTCTAAAAGTGTTAAAAAACATACTGACTCAGATTCAAAAAGATGAGTCGAATTTCAAAAAGACAAAAAAGAAGGAAAGGCGGACCAAGCATTATCTCCAAGGTCATCTTTCCATCCTTGAAGCAAATTTTCAAGCTAGCGTAGCCGCCAATAGAGAAGCTATAATGAAGGTGAAGGATGACGAGTCCGCAGAAGTCGACGATATATACGAGAAGATTCGGGAGATATACGTTGAATATCGGACGGATCTACTCAATCACCTCGACAAGGTGGAAAGTCCGATACCCAGTGCGCCCGCGTTGACTTCGGTAAACCCAAAGCAAGAACTACGGCTTCCAAAAATTAACTTGCCGTCTTTTTCGGGCAGCTATGAAACGTGGAGGTCATTCCACGATTTATTTCTTGCACTCATCCATAATAACCCATCGCTTAGTGAGATTCAGAAGCTTCATTATCTGAAGTCTAGCCTTACGGGAGAAGCCGATCGCCTCCTTCAACACCTGAACATAGACGTGGGCAACAACGAACAGGCTTGGGTCATCCTGACAAACCGATACGACCACAAACGAGTGTTGGTCAACACTCAGCTGAAACTTCTTTTCGGTCAACCGGTAGTCTCCGTCGAAGGGTCCAACTCTCTAAAAATAATTTTAGACACTACCACCGAATGTCTGCATGCGCTACGCAATCACGGGGTGAATGTTAACGGCTGGGATGTGTTAGTCATCCACATCATGCTTCAGAAGCTTCCCGTGCTAACCCAGCAACTCTGGGAAGAAAAGCTAGGGTCAAGGAAAGACCTACCCACATTCAGCGACTTTAGTCAGTTCCTTGAAGCTATGTAGGTTCCGCACGTTGGAAGCTGTTGACCAAAACAAACAAAAACCCAACCACAAACCAGAGGTACACAGTCGACAGGTCACCAAAAGTTCGCTGCACATTCAACCCAACACAAGGCAGCAGTATTGCTGTAAGGTATGCAGCAAGGGACAGCATTCGCCAAGAAAATGCAACAAATTTTTGACCATGCAGCCAATTGAACGTGGTAAAATCGTAAGGAGGTTAGGTATCTGTGAGAATCGCCTAGCATATAGCCACTACACACCGCAATGCCCAAGCAGAATGTGCTGCTATTTCTGCAATGCAAGGCACAACTCACTCTTACACATTTATGACATAAACTCACCCTATCCACATTCTTCGTCACACCCCACACCACACAATACACCGAACAATACCGTACCTCACTCCCAGACCTCTACTCAACACCCCGACATATACACACAAACAAACAGATCGAAACATCCCCACACACACTCTCAGTCTTATCAAACCAATATAAACCCTAATGCACAAGTTTTTCTCCCCACTGAACAACCCGCGACCAGCTCGTCGTTAAACAATTTTCATACTCAACACAACACTAATACACAAGTTCTTCTAGCAACTGCCCTTGTGAGGGTCAAAGCAGCGTCTGGTGAATACATCCATCCAAGAGCGCTCATCGATCCTGGCTCAGAAGCTACCTTCATAACGGGATCAGCGGTCCAGCTTCTAGGGTTCCGTGGCAAACGTACATTTGTTGAAGTCTCCGGGTTGAGGAAGGTCAGCAGTGGAGCATGCCACACGGTTGTCGACATTGCCATTGGATCACTGCACTCGGCCTACGAAGGGCACACCCGTGCGTTCGTCTTCAAATCCCTGACTGGGCTTCTTCCGGCCCAAAGGATACTCTGCAACAATTGGACGCATTTAGATGGGTTGACGCTAGCTGATCCAACTTACCACACTCCAGACACCGTGGATCTTCTGCTTGGCAGCGACGTTTATGCCGACATCGTTCTTCCAAACGTCATCAGAGAGGAGCGGTTCACAGCGCCCATAGCTCAGAAAACCAGGCTAGGATGGATCCTGATGGGTAAGGCACCGGCAGATACTCCAAGACCGATACGAAGCTTCGTCCAGATGGTGGATCTCGATGCTCAGCTCCGTAGGTTCTGGGAAATAGAACAGGAGCCATTCGAGAAGTATGAGACGGAGGAGGATAAGGCGTGTGAAAGGCACTTCAACACACACACCAAGTGATTAGCTGACGGCCGGTATCAAGTGTGTCTTCCTTTCAAGTGCATCCAGCACTAGGATCATCACACCCAGGAGCACTGAGACGATTTTATCAGCTGGAAAGAAGTCAACACCACACTACACGAAGTGTATGAACGAGTACATTGAACTCGGGCATATGAGTGAGGTAACAAATCTCGGAGAGATGCTAGCTACACCATACCATTATTTTATCCCTCATCATGCGGTCATTAAGGAATCCAGTACCACCACAAAGTTTAGTATAACACAGTATAACATAGTTAAGTTAGTTAAGCTAGTTTTAAGCGTGTTTTCCCCTAGCATATAAGTGTAAATGAATTAAAAATTATAAAAATGCATTAAAAACAACCACCACAAAGTGCGAGTTGTCTATGACGCAGCTCTTAAAACTTCTTTTGGCTCTTCCTTGAATGATCACTTAATGGTGGGACCTAAAATTCTAAATAATATTATTGATGTTATTTTAAGGTGGAGAAAACATCGTTTCACATTTACCGCAGACATGGAAAAAATGTATAGGCAAGTTCGCATGGACCCCAAAGACTCCAACTATCAACTTATTCTGTGGAGGGACGATCCGGACAAGCAAGTAAGGACATATCGCTTGGAGACTGTGACATTTGGTACTGCTTCAGCTCCATATCTCGCGATCAAGGTCATTCAGAAGCTTGCCAACGACGAAGCACATGAATGTTCATTGGCGGCCATAATCCTACGAGATGAAACGTACGTAGACGATTTGTTCAAAGGTGCGGATACTGTTCAAGAGGCCCTGGAGAAAAGAGAACAAGTTAGGAAAGTTTTGGCGTCGGCAGGGTTCAACTTACGTAAATGGACCAGCAACACGGAAGATCTTTTGCACCAAATACCCGAAGAGGATCGAGAAGTGGATTTTTCACTCCCTTTCGAAGAAACTAACCACGTGAAGACCCTGGGTATAAAGTGGTTGCCAGTATGCGATTCGTTCACGCTCCTGTCGATGCAAACGTCACAAAGCGAACCATGTTGTCGTCAATCGCAAAGTTATTCGATCCGATGGGTTGGATTTCACCTTGCATTGTGAAGGCAAAAATCATGTTGCAGCGTTTGTGGGAACGTGGACTTGATTGGGATGCACCTACCCCACCAGAGCTTCAGCGGGAATGGATCCTGTTCCAGCAAGAGCTGCCAGCACTCAAAGGACTGAGGGTTCCGAGATGGATTCACACAAGTGGTGATGTTAGCGGTCTGGAAATACATGGTTTTAGTGATGCGTCAGAGAAAGCGTATGCAGCAACTACTTACCTCCGTGTGCTTGACCGACATGGCAATATCCATATGAACCTTCTTATGTCCAAAACTAAGGTGGCTCCTTTGAAGGCTGTGACGCTACCTCGGTTGGAATTATGCGGAGCTGTCTTGTTGGCCATATTGCTGAGCGAAACTGCCCGAACGCTGAAATTGGAGAAATCGAAGATATACGCATGGACAGACTCAAACATCACCCTGTGTTGGATCAAGGCCCCACCTTCCAAATGGGAAACCTTCATCTGCAACCGGGTAGCTAAGATCCAAAGTTTCACAGAGAGCGACATTTGGAGACACGTTCCATCGGAAAGTAATCCAGCAGACCTAGCATCTCGCGGCGTGTTCCCGTCTCGCCTACTCGAAAACAACCTTTGGTGCAAGGGACCACAATTTCTACACGACACCTGGGAGATTCCTCCCTCTAACCAGCCCGCTTGTTTCGACACTGAGGAAGGTAGGCGTGCAGTAAAAGTACACTGCATTATACCTGAAGAAAACGTTATCAGCGCAGCAGTCCAGAAGTTTTCCACCCTATCCAAACTAACGCGGGTTGTTGCCTACTGCCAACGATTTGTCTTCAACCTACGAAGTTTACCCCAAGATAGACGGAAGGATGCACTCTCCCCAATGGAGCTACACATGGCAACCCAAACCATAGCCAAAAGAGTGCAAGCCGAGTTGTTTCCGAGCAAAGTGATGAAGGACATAGGTAAGATTCGGGGTTTCAAAGGTCTTAACCCTACATCCGACGAACACGGTTTACTCAGAGTCGGGGGCAGGTTTCAGAACTCTGAACTACCCTATGAAGGACAACACCCCATTTTATTGAAGCCAACACACCAGTTCACCAAGCTGTTAATACGGGATGCTCATGGAAGAACCTTACACGGAGGAGTCAATCAGATGATCGCATACCTTAGGCAGAAGTATTGGATATTCAATATCAAAAACGCGGTCAAGAAGCACCTACACCACTGCAACATTTGCTTCAGACACCGAGCGAAACCCATGCACCAGCTCATGGGCAACTTACCAGCGCTACGAGTCCGTATGTCATGACCCTTTTCACACACAGGTGTGGACTACGCTGGCCCCATCGAAATTAAAGCATGGAAAGGACGTAACGCAAAGGTATTAAAAGGGTATTTCTCAATATTCGTATGTATGGCCACTAAGGCGGTGCATATTGAAGTCGTTAGCGACCTTACAACGCAGGCGTTTCTTGCAGCTTTTCGGCGATTCACGGCAAGGAGGGGCTTGTGTGCGGCTATCTATAGTGACTGTGGCACAAATTTTGTAGGCGCTAACACTGAATTGCAGAAACTTCTCACCGCAGCTCAGTTCGACTGGAAAGCCTGTGCCGAGTCAATTGCGAATGATGGCACGAAGTGGAATTTTAATCCACCAGCTTCTCCCCACTTTGGAGGATTGTGGGAAGCAGGTGTCAAATCCATTATATCCCACTTAAAGAGAGTTGCTGGCCATCAGGTACTCACATATGAGGAACTCAACACGTTGCTGACACAAATCGAAGCATGTCTTAACTCAAGGCCCCTATGCCCCGTTTCAGAAGACATCGATGACCTGCAAGCGTTGACACCGGGTCACTTCCTCATAGGTGAACCACTAATCACACCCCCGCGACCGGAGTACGACGTTGAAAAAATTGCTCATTTAGACAAGTGGAAACGAGTCCAAGGCCTACTGCAATCGTTTTGGAGAAAATGGAGTACGGAGTACCTCGCTCGACTGCAGCAACGACCAAAATGGACGCAGATGGTGACACAACCACTTAAGGAAGGAGATCTCGTACTCCTAAAGGACGAGAAATTGCCAACAGCGAAATGGAGTTTAGCGCGAGTCGTGAAACTACACACTGGATCCGACAATCTAACACGAATTGCCACAGTGAGGACGCACAACTCTTCAAAAGGGCGAGAATTCAAATCGCCAATCACTTAAATCTGTCCACTACCCACTAATGCAACGATGGAAAACACAATCACCTAATCCCGACACCCTAAAACACAAAAGAGAAGCAAATGCCGACGGCTTTGCGACATGCAAATTTGCCGACGGCTAATTACCCTAACATAAATTTATCACGCAACACAATATTTCCTACAAAAACATACAGTCCACGCCCTCGACACAAAACAAACACAACGCAACTCCCACACAACACAACTCTCACACGACACAAATCAACACAACACAACTCCAACACAACACAACTCTAACACGACACAACTTTCATCCAAACGACCGTTCATAGTCGTCAAACACCACACTTCATACAAAAAAAAGGTAAAATCATTCAAATCAAAACCTACCCCAAAACAACAACAAATCCGTATGCTCGCGAAACGGTAGGCACAATCCCACTCATGTGCAAACAAATCGTCTAGTCAAAACCACAACAGCGATAACGGACGACGAGATGACACCGCGAAATACCATTCGGAAAACAAAAAACCTGACCCTACACAACACACACTCATGCACTTTCTCAGAATTAAAATATTTAAAAAAACCCTAATAATATCAAAAAGACCTTCCGGCACCAGCCGCAAGAGATAGGTGGATTTTCTTTGTATGCAACTTTGAAGTAATATTTAAGTAATCCAAAATGGCGAAATTATAAGAAGTACCCATAAACGAGTATACATTTTCAATTTCAACGAAATCGGAGCAATTTTAAAGAATTTCAAGATGGCGGATTCAAAATGGCGGGAATTTTTTTCCAAAAATATTATTTTACTATTACCACTTCTATACTATTAAAAATGAAAATTCAACAATTATTAATGCGGAATTTGAAAAATGTAAAGGGGTGTGGCACGCCCCCCTCCCAACCGATTACGCCCATCTACGAACTCAGCCGAGCTATTCACTATATCAACATGTGTGCAAAGTATCAGTCGATTCGGTTAAGAACTGCGGCTCCTGTCGTGCGGACAAGATTTCGTTGTATTGCATAAATGGGCGTGACACGCCCCCCTCTCAACCGATCTCACCCATCTACGAACTCGTCCGTGCCATTCACCATATCAACATGTGTACAGAGTTTCATTCAATTTGGTTAAGAATTGCGGCCCCTATCGTGCGGACAAGATTTCGTTGTATTGCATAAATGGGCGTGACACGCCCCCCTCTCAACCGATCTCACCCATCTACGAACTCGTCCGTGCCATTCACCATATCAACATGTGTACCAAGTTTCGTTCAATTCGGTTAAGAACTGCGGCCCCTATCGTGGTGACAAGATTTCGTTATATTGCATATATATATATATATATATATATATATATATATATATATATTGCATATATATATATATATATATATATATATATATATATATATATAGATATATATATATATATAAACATTTGAACGGACCATGGTTTCGGTGTTTACTATAGAGGTCTTGAAAAGTTGCATTCAAATTTTTTGAAAGTTGCGTCATGAGGACCTCTGCAATAGGTAGTATTTCTTCGAAATCCACCTAAAACAATAATCTACATATGTACGTATAATGAATGAAACTCACCTGAAACACAACACTGAATTTAAACGATAAAGAAAAACACAATTTATTTTTTTTTTTGAATCTTCGCACGATCCCAAACAACAAAATACACCAAATCAATAATAATAAAAACAAAACAAAAAAATCCACCTAATTCTCCCGAAGTAAGAAATAGCAGGGGCGCAGCATAACCACTTTTACTCACGTCACTTTAATGTTGTCCTATGTGTAGTTTTGTCCCTTTTTGTCATTAATCTATCTCTTCCAAAGGCATCAAACAAAGGAACAAGGCAAATCGCAAACAGGGACAACCAACTCCACATCAACCCACCAAGCAGGAGGAGTGAAAGAGTCGCTGCAATTCGGCAAACTGAACTTGATCATATCACAGGGTGTTCTGGCTTCCAGCGACGAATGTTGATAACTCCGTTCTCGGCCGGGGAGAATGTTGGCGATTAAAAAACGTCGACAATTGACAATTTAATTTTTTTTCTTTACAAGATTGGCAATGCCATATAATTGTATAACGTAACGTTTGATATTTCGTATATTTACGATATTGTAATTTTGACATGTTAAACTTAATCTAAATACACATATAGATTGTAAATTCCCGCCCAAATTTGGGGGTATAAAAGGAAAATACTAAAATTATTACACACAATCGATTACATACAGTGATTCAATAAACTTGAAATTTTGTTATAACGTGTGGGAGAAAAATTTAGTCGTTTTCTTTTATTTTAACTCCACTCTACACGTTCCTAGTTCAACATTATGTCCTTCGAGCCGGATCTTCGGAATTTTGTGTCGGTTTATTTACAATAAAAAAATTAAAACAATTCAATTATAAAAAAAGGGCGATTGCCTAGAAACGTGTGTCGGTCTACAAAAAAAAAAAAGTTTGTTTACAAAGGCGAGTAATTGTACGATCGAGTGTTTTTGGAAAAACGTACGATCGAGAGAACCGAGCATCGAGTGTACTGTGCAACTTTGCGATTATCATCAGTACTATAAAAATTAATTTTTTAATGAATTAAAACAAAAACTGAAATTATTGTGAGTTTAAGTGCCAATCGGGTTCCCGCGACGCGTAATTAAAAACTAGCTGAGGTGCAACCAAACCCAACATAATTCAGGTGAGTGAGTATTTAGTGGGCTGCAATGTCTCTAAAAGTGTTAAAAAACATACTGACTCAGATTCAAAAAGATGAGTCGAATTTCAAAAAGACAAAAAAGAAGGAAAGGCGGACCAAGCATTATCTCCAAGGTCATCTTTCCATCCTTGAAGCAAATTTTCAAGCTAGCGTAGCCGCCAATAGAGAAGCTATAATGAAGGTGAAGGATGACGAGTCCGCAGAGGTCGACGATATATACGAGAAGATTCGGGAGATATACGTTGAATATCGGACGGATCTACTCAATCACCTCGACAAGGTGGAAAGTCCGATACCCAGTGCGCCCGCGTTGACTTCGGTAAACCCAAAGCAAGAACTACGGCTTCCAAAAATTAACTTGCCGTCTTTTTCGGGTAGCTATGAAACGTGGAGGTCATTCCACGATTTATTTCTTGCACTCATCCATAATAACCCATCGCTTAGTGAGATTCAGAAGCTTCATTATCTGAAGTCTAGCCTTACGGGAGAAGCCGATCGCCTCCTTCAACACCTGAACATAGACGTGGGCAACAACGAACAGGCTTGGGTCATCCTGACAAACCGATACGACCACAAACGAGTGTTGGTCAACACTCAGCTGAAACTTCTTTTCGGTCAACCGGTAGTCTCCGTCGAAGGGTCCAACTCTCTAAAAATAATTTTAGACACTACCACCGAATGTCTGCATGCGCTACACAATCTCGGGGTGAATGTTAACGGCTGGGATGTGTTAGTCATCCACATCATGCTTCAGAAGCTTCCCGTGCTAACCCAGCAACTCTGGGAAGAAAAGCTAGGGTCAAGGAAAGACCTACCCACATTCAGCGACTTTAATCAGTTCCTTGAAGCTAGGTTCCGCACGTTGGAAGCTGTTGACCAAAACAAACAAAAACCCAACCACAAACCAGAGGTACACAGTCGACAGGTCACCAAAACTTCGCTGCACATTCAACCCAACACAAGGCAGCAGTATTGCTGTAAGGTATGCAGCAAGGGACAGCATTCGCCAAGAAAATGCAACAAATTTTTGACCATGCAGCCAATTGAGCGTGGTAAAATCGTAAGGAGGTTAGGTATCTGTGAGAATCGCCTAGCATATAGCCACTACACACCGCAATGCCCAAGCAGAATGTGCTGCTATTTCTGCAATGCAAGGCACCACTCACTCTTACACATTTATGACATAAACTCACCCTATCCACATTCTTCGTCACACCCCACACCACACAATACACCGAACAATACCGTACCTCACTCCCAGACCTCTACTCAACACCCCGACATATACACACAAACAAACAGATCGAAACATCCCCACACACACTCTCAGTCTTATCAAACCAATATAAACCCTAATGCACAAGTTTTTCTCCCCACTGAACAACCCGCGACCAGTTCGTCGTTAAACAATTTTCATACTCAACACAACACTAATACACAAGTTCTTCTAGCAACTGCCCTTGTGAGGGTCAAAGCAGCGTCTGGTGAATACATCCATCTAAGAGCGCTCATCGATCCTGGCTCAGAAGCTACCTTCATAACGGGATCAGCGGTCCAGCTTCTAGGGTTCCGTGGCAAACGTACATTTGTTGAAGTCTCCGGGTTGGGGAAGGTCAGCAGTGGAGCATGCCACACGGTTGTCGACATTGCCATTGGATCACTGCACTCGGCCTACGAAGGGCACACCCGTGCGTTCGTCTTCAAATCCCTGACTGGGCTTCTTCCGGCCCAAAGGATACTCTGCAACAATTGGACGCATTTAGATGGGTTGACGCTAGCTGATCCAACTTACCACACTCCAGACACCGTGGATCTTCTGCTTGGCAGCGACGTTTATGCCGACATCGTTCCTCCAAACGTCATCAGAGAGGAGCGGTTCACAGCGCCCATAGCTCAGAAAACCAGGCTAGGATGGATCCTGATGGGTAAGGCACCGGCAGATACTCCAAGACCGATACGAAGCTTCGTCCAGATGGTGGATCTCGATGCTCAGCTCCGTAGGTTCTGGGAAATAGAACAGGAGCCATTCGAGAAGTATGAGACGGAGGAGGATAAGGCGTGTGAAAGGCACTTCAACACACACATCAAGTGATTAGCTGACGGCCGGTATCAAGTGTGTCTTCCTTTCAAGTGCATCCAGCACTAGGATCATCACACCCAGGAGCACTGAGACGATTTTATCAGCTGGAAAGAAGTCAACACCACACTACACGAAGGATACAAGAAGTGTATGAACGAGTACATTGAACTCGGGCATATGAGTGAGGTAACAAATCTCGGAGAGATGCTAGCTACACCATACCATTATTTTATCCCTCATCATGCGGTCATTAAGGAATCCAGTACCACCACAAAGTTTAGTATAACACAGTATAACATAGTTAAGTTAGTTAAGCTAGTTTTAAGCGTGTTTTCCCCTAGCATATAAGTGTAAATGAATTAAAAATTATAAAAATGCATTAAAAACAACCACCACAAAGTGCGAGTTGTCTATGACGCAGCTCTTAAAACTTCTTTTGGCTCTTCCTTGAATGATCACTTAATGGTGGGACCTAAAATTCTAAATAATATTATTGATGTTATTTTAAGGTGGAGAAAACATCGTTTCACATTTACCGCAGACATGGAAAAAATGTATAGGCAAGTTCGCATGGACCCCAAAGACTCCAACTATCAACTTATTCTGTGGAGGGACGATCCGGACCAGCAAGTAAGGACATATCGCTTGGAGACTGTGACATTTGGTACTGCTTCAGCTCCATATCTCGCGATCAAGGTCATTCAGAAGCTTGCCAACGACGAAGCACATGAATGTTCATTGGCGGTCATAATCCTACGAGATGAAACGTACGTAGACGATGTGTTCAAAGGTGCGGATACTGTTCAAGAGGCCCTGGAGAAAAGAGAACAAGTTAGGAAAGTTTTGGCGTCGGCAGGGTTCAACTTACGTAAATGGACCAGCAACACGGAAGATCTTTTGCACCAAATACCCGAAGAGGATCGAGAAGTGGATTTTTCACTCCCTTTCGAAGAAACTAACCACGTGAAGACCCTGGATATAAAGTGGTTGCTAGTATGCGATTCGTTCACGCTCCTGTCGATGCAAACGTCACAAAGCGAACCATGTTGTCGTCAATCGCAAAGTTATTCGATCCGATGGGTTGGATTTCACCTTGCATTGTGAAGGCAAAAATCATGTTGCAGCGTTTGTGGGAACGTGGACTTGATTGGGATGCACCTACCCCACCAGAGCTTCAGCGGGAATGGATCCTGTTCCAGCAAGAGCTGCCAGCACTCAAAGGACTGAGGGTTCCGAGATGGATTCACACAAGTGGTGATGTTAGCGGTCTGGAAATACATGGTTTTAGTGATGCGTCAGAGAAAGCGTATGCAGCAACTACTTACCTCCGTGTGCTTGACCGACATGGCAATATCCATATGAACCTTCTTATGTCCAAAACTAAGGTGGCTCCTTTGAAGGCTGTGACGCTGCCTCGGTTGGAATTATGCGGAGCTGTCTTGTTGGCCAAATTGCTGAGCGAAACTGCCCGAACGCTGAAATTGGAGAAATCGAAGATATACGCATGGACAGACTCAAACATCACCCTGTGTTGGATCAAGGCCCCACCTTCCAAATGGGAAACCTTCATCTGCAACCGGGTAGCTAAGATCCAAAGTTTCACAGAGAGCGACATTTGGAGACACGTTCCATCGGAAAGTAATCCAGCAGACCTAGCATCTCGCGGCGTGTTCCCGTCTCGCCTACTCGAAAACAACCTTTGGTGGAAGGGACCACAATTTCTACACGACACCTGGGAGATTCCTCCCTCTAACCAGCCCGCTTGTTTCGACACTGAGGAAGGTAGGCGTGCAGTAAAAGTACACTGCATTATACCTGAAGAAAACGTTATCAGCGCAGCAGTCCAGAAGTTTTCCACCCTATCCAAACTAACGCGGGTTATTGCCTACTGCCAACGATTTGTCTTCAACCTACGAAGTTTACCCCAAGATAGACGGAAGGATGCACTCTCCCCAATGGAGCTACACATGGCAACTCAAACCATAGCCAAAAGAGTGCAAGCCGAGTTGTTTCCGAGCGAAGTGATGAAGGACATAGGTAAGATTCGGGGTTTCAAAGGTCTTAACCCTACATCCGACGAACACGGTTTACTCAGAGTCGGGGGCAGGCTTCAGAACTCTGAACTACCCTATGAAGGACAACACCCCATTTTATTGAAGCCAACACACCAGTTCACCAAGCTGTTAATACGGGATGCCCATGGAAGAACCTTACACGGAGGAGTCAATCAGATGATCGCATACCTTAGGCAGAAGTATTGGATATTCAATATCAAAAACGCGGTCAAGAAGCACCTACACCACTGCAACATTTGCTTCAGACACCGAGCGAAACCCATGCACCAGCTCATGGGCAACTTACCAGCGCTACGAGTCCGTATGTCATGACCCTTTTCACACACAGGTGTGGACTACGCTGGCCCCATCGAAATTAAAGCATGGAAAGGACGTAACGCAAAGGTATTAAAAGGGTATTTCTCAATATTCGTATGTATGGCCACTAAGGCGGTGCATATTGAAGTCGTTAGCGACCTTACAACGCAGGCGTTTCTTGCAGCTTTTCGGCGATTCACGGCAAGGGGGGCTTGTGTGCGGCTATCTATAGTGACTATGGCACAAATTTTGTAGGCGCTACAACTGGACTGGACTGGAAAGCCTGTGCCGAGTCAATTGCGAATGATGGCACGAAGTGGAATTTTAATCCACCAGCTTCTCCCCACTTTGGAGGATTGTGGGAAGCAGGTGTCAAATCCATTATATCCCACTTAAAGAGAGTTGCTGGCCATCAGGTACTCACATATGAGGAACTCAACACGTTGCTGACACAAATCGAAGCATGTCTTAACTCAAGGCCCCTATGCCCCGTTTCAGAAGACATCGATGACCTGCAAGCGTTGACACCGGGTCACTTCCTCATAGGTGAACCACTAATCACACCCCCGCGACCGGAGTACGACGTTGAAAAAATTGCTCATTTAGACAAGTGGAAACGAGTCCAAGGCCTACTGCAATCGTTTTGGAGAAAATGGAGTACGGAGTACCTCGCTCGACTGCAGCAACGACCAAAATGGACGCAGATGGTGACACAACCACTTAAGGAAGGAGATCTCGTACTCCTAAAGGACGAGAAATTGCCAACAGCGAAATGGAGTTTAGCGCGAGTCGTGAAACTACACACTGGATCCGACAATCTAACACGAATTGCCACAGTGAGGACGCACAACTCTTCAAAAGGGCGAGAATTCAAATCGCCAATCACTTAAATCTGTCCACTACCCACTAATGCAACGATGGAAAACACAATCACCTAATCCCGACACCCTAAAACACAAAAGAGAAGCAAATGCCGACGGCTTTGCGACATGCAAATTTGCCGACGGCTAATTACCCTAACATACATTTATCACGCAACACAATATTTCCTACAAAAACATACAGTCCACGCCCTCGACACAAAACAAACACAACGCAACTCCCACACAACACAACCCTCACACGACACAAATCAACACAACACAACTCCAACACAACACAACTCTAACACGACACAACTTTCATCCAAACGACCGTTCATAGTCGTCAAACACCACACTTCATACAAAAAAAAAAGGTAAAATCATTCAAATCAAAACCTACCCCAAAACAACAACAAATCCGTATGCTCGCGAAACGGTAGGCACAATCCCACTCATGTGCAAACAAATCGTCTAGTCAAAACCACAACAGCGATAACGGAAGACGAGATGACACCGCGAAATACCATTCGGAAAACAAAAAACCTGACCCTACACAACACACACTCATGCACTTTCTCAGAATTAAAATATTAAAAAAAACCCTAATAATATCAAAAAGACCTTCCGGCACCAGCCGCAAGAGATAGGTGGATTTTCTTTGTATGCAACTTTGAAGTAATATTTAAGTAATCCAAAATGGCGAAATTATAAGAAGTACCCATAAACGAGTATACATTTTCAATTTCAACGAAATCGGAGCAATTTTAAAGAATTTCAAGATGGCGGATTCAAAATGGCGGGAATTTTTTTCCAAAAATATTATTTTACTATTACCACTTCTATACTATTAAAAATGAAAATTCAACAATTATTAATGCGGAATTTGAAAAATGTAAAGGGGTGTGGCACGCCCCCCTCCCAACCGATTACGCCCATCTACGAACTCAGCCGAGCTATTCACTATATCAACATGTGTGCAAAGTATCAGTCGATTCGGTTAAGAACTGCGGCTCCTGTCGTGCGGACAAGATTTCGTTGTATTGCATAAATGGGCGTGACATGCCCCCCTCTCAACCGATCTCGCCCATCTACGAACTCGTCCGTGCTATTCACCATATCAACATGTGTACCAAGTTTCGTTCAATTCGGTTAAGAACTGCGGCCCCTATCGTGGTGACAAGATTTCGTTATATTGCATATATATATATATATATATATATATATATATACATAGATATATATATATATAAACATTTGAACGGACCATGGTTTCGGTGTTTACTATAGAGGTCTTGAAAAGTTGCATTCAAATTTTTTGAAAGTTGCGTCATGAGGACCTCTGCAATAGGTAGTATTTCTTCGAAATCCACCTAAAACAATAATCTACATATGTACGTATAATGAATGAAACTCACCTGAAACACAACACTGAATTTAAACGATAAAGAAAAACACAATTTATTTTTTTTTTTGAATCTTCGCACGATCCCAAACAACAAAATACACCAAATCAATAATAATAAAAACAAAAAAAAAATTCTCCCGAAGAAAGAAATAGCAGGGGCGCAGCATAACCACTTTTACTCACGTCACTTTAATGTTGTCCTATGTGTAGTTTTGTCCCTTTTTGTCATTAATCTATCTCTTCCAAAGGCATCAAACAAAGGAACAAGGCAAATCGCAAACAGGGACAACCAACTCCACATCAACCCACCAAGCAGGAGGAGTGAAAGAGTCGCTGCAATTCGGCAAACTGAACTTGATCATATCACAGGGTGTTCTGGCTTCCAGCGACGAATGTTGATAACTCCGTTCTCGGCCGGGGAGAATGTTGGCGATTAAAAAACGTCGACAATTGACAATTTAATTTTTTTTCTTTACAAGATTGGCAATGCCATATAATTGTATAACGTAACGTTTGATATTTCGTATATTTACGATATTGTAATTTTGACATGTTAAACTTAATCTAAATACACATATAGATTGTAAATTCCCGCCCAAATTTGGGGGTATAAAAGGAAAATACTAAAATTATTACACACAATCGATTACATACAGTGATTCAATAAACTTGAAATTTTGTTATAACGTGTGGGAGAAAAATTTAGTCGTTTTCTTTTATTTTAACTCCACTCTACACGTTCCTAGTTCAACATTTTGTCCTTCGAGCCGGATCTTCGGAATTTTGTGTCGGTTTATTTACAATAAAAAAATTAAAACAATTCAATTATAAAAAAAGGGCGATTGCCTAGAAACGTGTGTCGGTCTACAAAAAAAAAAAAGTTTGTTTACAAAGGCGAGTAATTGTACGATCGAGTGTTTTTGGAAAAACGTACGATCGAGAGACCCGAGCATCGAGTGTACGATCGAGTGTACTGTGCAACTTTGCGATTATCATCAGTACTATAAAAATTAATTTTTTAATGAATTAAAACAAAAACTGAAATTATTGTGAGTTTAAGTGCCAATCGGGTTCCCGCGACGCGTAATTAAAAATTAGCTGAGGTGCAACCAAACCCAACATAATTCAGGTGAGTGAGTATTTAGTGGACTGCAATGTCTCTAAAAGTATTAAAAAACATACTGACTCAGATTCAAAAAGATGAGTCGAATTTCAAAAAGACAAAAAAGAAGGAAAGGCGGACCAAGCATTATCTCCAAGGTCATCTTTCCATCCTTGAAGCAAATTTTCAAGCTAGCGTAGCCCCCAATAGAGAAGCTATAATGAAGGTGAAGGATGACGAGTCCGCAGAGGTCGACGATATATACGAGAAGATTCGGGAGATATACGTTGAATATCGGACGGATCTACTCAATCACCTCGACAAGGTGGAAAGTCCGATACCCAGTGCGCCCGCGTTGACTTCGGTAAACCCAAAGCAAGAACTACGGCTTCCAAAAATTAACTTGCCGTCTTTTTCGGGTAGCTATGAAACGTGGAGGTCATTCCACGATTTATTTCTTGCACTCATCCATAATAACCCATCGCTTAGTGAGATTCAGAAGCTTCATTATCTGAAGTCTAGCCTTACGGGAGAAGCCGATCGCCTCCTTCAACACCTGAACATAGACGTGGGCAACAACGAACAGGCTTGGGTCATCCTGACAAACCGATACGACCACAAACGAGTGTTGGTCAACACTCAGCTGAAACTTCTTTTCGGTCAACCGGTAGTCTCCGTCGAAGGGTCCAACTCTCTAAAAATAATTTTAGACTCTACCACCGAATGTCTGCATGCGCTACGCAATCTCGGGGTGAATGTTAACGGCTGGGATGTGTTAGTCATCCACATCATGCTTCAGAAGCTTCCCGTGCTAACCCAGCAACTCTGGGAAGAAAAGCTAGGGTCAAGGAAAGACCTACCCACATTCAGCGACTTTAGTCAGTTCCTTGAAGCTATGTAGGTTCCGCACGTTGGAAGCTGTTGACCAAAACAAACAAAAACCCAACCACAAACCAGAGGTACACAGTCGACAGGTCACCAAAACTTCGCTGCACATTCAACCCAACACAAGGCAGCAGTATTGCTGTAAGGTATGCAGCAAGGGACAGCATTCGCCAAGAAAATGCAACAAATTTTTGACCATGCAGCCAATTGAACGTGGTAAAATCGTAAGGAGGTTAGGTATCTGTGAGAATCGCCTAGCATATAGCCACTACACACCGCAATGCCCAAGCAGAATGTGCTGCTATTTCTGCAATGCAAGGCACCACTCACTCTTACACATTTATGACATAAACTCACCCTATCCACATTCTTCGTCACACCCCACACCACACAATACACCGAACAATACCGTACCTCACTCCCAGACCTCTACTCAACACCCCGACATATACACACAAACAAACAGATCGAAACATCCCCACACACACTCTCAGTCTTATCAAACCAATATAAACCCTAATGCACAAGTTTTTCTCCCCACTGAACAACCCGCGACCAGTTCGTCGTTAAACAATTTTCATACTCAACACAACACTAATACACAAGTTCTTCTAGCAACTGCCCTTGTGAGGGTCAAAGCAGCGTCTGGTGAATACATCCATCTAAGAGCGCTCATCGATCCTGGCTCAGAAGCTACCTTCATAACGGGATCAGCGGTCCAGCTTCTAGGGTTCCGTGGCAAACGTACATTTGTTGAAGTCTCCGGGTTGGGGAAGGTCAGCAGTGGAGCATGCCACACGGTTGTCGACATTGCCATTGGATCACTGCACTCGGCCTACGAAGGGCACACCCGTGCGTTCGTCTTCAAATCCCTGACTGGGCTTCTTCCGGCCCAAAGGATACTCTGCAACAATTGGACGCATTTAGATGGGTTGACGCTAGCTGATCCAACTTACCACACTCCAGACACCGTGGATCTTCTGCTTGGCAGCGACGTTTATGCCGACATCGTTCTTCCAAACGTCATCAGAGAGGAGCGGTTCACAGCGCCCATAGCTCAGAAAACCAGGCTAGGATGGATCCTGATGGGTAAGGCACCGGCAGATACTCCAAGACCGATACGAAGCTTCGTCCAGATGGTGGATCTCGATGCTCAGCTCCGTAGGTTCTGGGAAATAGAACAGGAGCCATTCGAGAAGTATGAGACGGAGGAGGATAAGGCGTGTGAAAGGCACTTCAACACACACATCAAGTGATTAGCTGACGGCCGGTATCAAGTGTGTCTTCCTTTCAAGTGCATCCAGCACTAGGATCATCACACCCAGGAGCACTGAGACGATTTTATCAGCTGGAAAGAAGTCAACACCACACTACACGAAGGATACAAGAAGTGTATGAACGAGTACATTGAACTCGGGCATATGAGTGAGGTAACAAACCTCGGAGAGATGCTAGCTACACCATACCATTATTTTATCCCTCATCATGCGGTCATTAAGGAATCCAGTACCACCACAAAGTTTAGTATAACACAGTATAACATAGTTAAGTTAGTTAAGCTAGTTTTAAGCGTTTTTTCCCCTAGCATATAAGTGTAAATGAATTAAAAATTATAAAAATGCATTAAAAACAACCACCACAAAGTTGCGAGTTGTCTATGACGCAGCTCTTAAAACTTCTTTTGGCTCTTCCTTGAATGATCACTTAATGGTGGGACCTAAAATTCTAAATAATATTATTGATGTTATTTTAAGGTGGAGAAAACATCGTTTCACATTTACCGCAGACATGGAAAAAATGTATAGGCAAGTTCGCATGGACCCCAAAGACTCCAACTATCAACTTATTCTGTGGAGGGACGATCCGGACCAGCAAGTAAGGACATATCGCTTGGAGACTGTGACATTTGGTACTGCTTCAGCTCCATATCTCGCGATCAAGGTCATTCAGAAGCTTGCCAACGACGAAGCACATGAATGTTCATTGGCGGCCATAATCCTACGAGATGAAACGTACGTAGACGATGTGTTCAAAGGTGCGGATACTGTTCAAGAGGCCCTGGAGAAAAGAGAACAAGTTAGGAAAGTTTTGGCGTCGGCAGGGTTCAACTTACGTAAATGGACCAGCAACACGGAAGATCTTTTGCACCAAATACCCGAAGAGGATCGAGAAGTGGATTTTTCACTCCCTTTCGAAGAAACTAACCACGTGAAGACCCTGGGTATAAAGTGGTTGCCAGTATGCGATTCGTTCACGCTCCTGTCGATGCAAACGTCACAAAGCGAACCATGTTGTCGTCAATCGCAAAGTTATTCGATCCGATGGGTTGGATTTCACCTTGCATTGTGAAGGCAAAAATCATGTTGCAGCGTTTGTGGGAACGTGGACTTGATTGGGATGCACCTACCCCACCAGAGCTTCAGCGGGAATGGATCCTGTTCCAGCAAGAGCTGCCAGCCCTCAAAGGACTGAGGGTTCCGAGATGGATTCACACAAGTGGTGATGTTAGCGGTCTGGAAATACATGGTTTTAGTGATGCGTCAGAGAAAGCGTATGCAGCAACTACTTACCTCCGTGTGCTTGACCGACATGGCAATATCCATATGAACCTTCTTATGTCCAAAACTAAGGTGGCTCCTTTGAAGGCTGTGACGCTACCTCGGTTGGAATTATGCGGAGCTGTCTTGTTGGCCAAATTGCTGAGCGAAACTGCCCGAACGCTGAAATTGGAGAAATCGAAGATATACGCATGGACAGACTCAAACATCACCCTGTGTTGGATCAAGGCCCCACCTTCCAAATGGGAAACCTTCATCTGCAACCGGGTAGCTAAGATCCAAAGTTTCACAGAGAGCGACATTTGGAGACACGTTCCATCGGAAAGTAATCCAGCAGACCTAGCATCTCGCGGCGTGTTCCCGTCTCGCCTACTCGAAAACAACCTTTGGTGGAAGGGACCACAATTTCTACACGACACCTGGGAGATTCCTCCCTCTAACCAGCCCGCTTGTTTCGACACTGAGGAAGGTAGGCGTGCAGTAAAAGTACACTGCATTATACCTGAAGAAAACGTTATCAGCGCAGCAGTCCAGAAGTTTTCCACCCTATCCAAACTAACGCGGGTTATTGCCTACTGCCAACGATTTGTCTTCAACCTACGAAGTTTACCCCAAGATAGACGGAAGGATGCACTCTCCCCAATGGAGCTACACATGGCAACCCAAACCATAGCCAAAAGAGTGCAAGCCGAGTTGTTTCCGAGCGAAGTGATGAAGGACATAGGTAAGATTCGGGGTTTCAAAGGTCTTAACCCTACATCCGACGAACACGGTTTACTCAGAGTCGGGGGCAGGCTTCAGAACTCTGAACTACCCTATGAAGGACAACACCCCATTTTATTGAAGCCAACACACCAGTTCACCAAGCTGTTAATACGGGATGCTCATGGAAGAACCTTACACGGAGGAGTCAATCAGATGATCGCATACCTTAGGCAGAAGTATTGGATATTCAATATCAAAAACGCGGTCAAGAAGCACCTACACCACTGCAACATTTGCTTCAGACACCGAGCGAAACCCATGCACCAGCTCATGGGCAACTTACCAGCGCTACGAGTCCGTATGTCATGACCCTTTTCACACACAGGTGTGGACTACGCTGGCCCCATCGAAATTAAAGCATGGAAAGGACGTAACGCAAAGGTATTAAAAGGGTATTTCTCAATATTCGTATGTATGGCCACTAAGGCGGTGCATATTGAAGTCGTTAGCGACCTTACAACGCAGGCGTTTCTTGCAGCTTTTCGGCGATTCACGGCAAGGAGGGGCTTGTGTGCGGCTATCTATAGTGACTATGGCACAAATTTTGTAGGCGCTAACACTGAATTGCAGAAACTTCTCACCGCAGCTCAGTTCGACTGGAAAGCCTGTGCCGAGTCAATTGCGAATGATGGCACGAAGTGGAATTTTAATCCACCAGCTTCTCCCCACTTTGGAGGATTGTGGGAAGCAGGTGTCAAATCCATTATATCCCACTTAAAGAGAGTTGCTGGCCATCAGGTACTCACATATGAGGAACTCAACACGTTGCTGACACAAATCGAAGCATGTCTTAACTCAAGGCCCCTATGCCCCGTTTCAGAAGACATCGATGACCTGCAAGCGTTGACACCGGGTCACTTCCTCATAGGTGAACCACTAATCACACCCCCGCGACCGGAGTACGACGTTGAAAAAATTGCTCATTTAGACAAGTGGAAACGAGTCCAAGGCCTACTGCAATCGTTTTGGAGAAAATGGAGTACGGAGTACCTCGCTCGACTGCAGCAACGACCAAAATGGACGCAGATGGTGACACAACCACTTAAGGAAGGAGATCTCGTACTCCTAAAGGACGAGAAATTGCCAACAGCGAAATGGAGTTTAGCGCGAGTCGTGAAACTACACACTGGATCCGACAATCTAACACGAATTGCCACAGTGAGGACGCACAACTCTTCAAAAGGGCGAGAATTCAAATCGCCAATCACTTAAATCTGTCCACTACCCACTAATGCAACGATGGAAAACACAATCACCTAATCCCGACACCCTAAAACACAAAAGAGAAGCAAATGCCGACGGCTTTGCGACATGCAAATTTGCCGACGGCTAATTACCCTTACATAAATTTATCACGCAACACAATATTTCCTACAAAAACATACAGTCCACGCCCTCGACACAAAACAAACACAACGCAACTCCCACACAACACAACTCTCACACGACACAAATCAACACAACACAACTCCAACACAACACAACTCTAACACGACACAACTTTCATCCAAACGACCGTTCATAGTCGTCAAACACCACACTTCATACAAAAAAAAAAGGTAAAATCATTCAAATCAAAACCTACCCCAAAACAACAACAAATCCGTATGCTCGCGAAACGGTAGGCACAATCCCACTCATGTGCAAACAAATCGTCTAGTCAAAACCACAACAGCGATAACGGACGACGAGATGACACCGCGAAATACCATTCGGAAAACAAAAAACCTGACCCTACACAACACACACTCATGCACTTTCTCAGAATTAAAATATTAAAAAAAACCCTAATAATATTAAAAACAATAATCTACATATGTACGTATAATGAATGAAACTCACCTGAAACACAACACTGAATTTAAACGATAAAGAAAAACACAATTTATTTTTTTTTTTGAATCTTCGCACGATCCCAAACAACAAAATACACCAAATCAATAATAATAAAAACAAAAAAAAAATTCTCCCGAAGAAAGAAATAGCAGGGGCGCAGCATAACCACTTTTACTCACGTCACTTTAATGTTGTCCTATGTGTAGTTTTGTCCCTTTTTGTCATTAATCTATCTCTTCCAAAGGCATCAAACAAAGGAACAAGGCAAATCGCAAACAGGGACAACCAACTCCACATCAACCCACCAAGCAGGAGGAGTGAAAGAGTCGCTGCAATTCGGCAAACTGAACTTGATCATATCACAGGGTGTTCTGGCTTCCAGCGACGAATGTTGATAACTCCGTTCTCGGCCGGGGAGAATGTTGGCGATTAAAAAACGTCGACAATTGACAATTTAATTTTTTTTCTTTACAAGATTGGCAATGCCATATAATTGTATAACGTAACGTTTGATATTTCGTATATTTACGATATTGTAATTTTGACATGTTAAACTTAATCTAAATACACATATAGATTGTAAATTCCCGCCCAAATTTGGGGGTATAAAAGGAAAATACTAAAATTATTACACACAATCGATTACATACAGTGATTCAATAAACTTGAAATTTTGTTATAACGTGTGGGAGAAAAATTTAGTCGTTTTCTTTTATTTTAACTCCACTCTACACGTTCCTAGTTCAACATTTTGTCCTTCGAGCCGGATCTTCGGAATTTTGTGTCGGTTTATTTACAATAAAAAAATTAAAACAATTCAATTATAAAAAAAGGGCGATTGCCTAGAAACGTGTGTCGGTCTACAAAAAAAAAAAAGTTTGTTTACAAAGGCGAGTAATTGTACGATCGAGTGTTTTTGGAAAAACGTACGATCGAGAGACCCGAGCATCGAGTGTACGATCGAGTGTACTGTGCAACTTTGCGATTATCATCAGTACTATAAAAATTAATTTTTTAATGAATTAAAACAAAAACTGAAATTATTGTGAGTTTAAGTGCCAATCGGGTTCCCGCGACGCGTAATTAAAAATTAGCTGAGGTGCAACCAAACCCAACATAATTCAGGTGAGTGAGTATTTAGTGGGCTGCAATGTCTCTAAAAGTATTAAAAAACATACTGACTCAGATTCAAAAAGATGAGTCGAATTTCAAAAAGACAAAAAAGAAGGAAAGGCGGACCAAGCATTATCTCCAAGGTCATCTTTCCATCCTTGAAGCAAATTTTCAAGCTAGCGTAGCCCCCAATAGAGAAGCTATAATGAAGGTGAAGGATGACGAGTCCGCAGAGGTCGACGATATATACGAGAAGATTCGGGAGATATACGTTGAATATCGGACGGATCTACTCAATCACCTCGACAAGGTGGAAAGTCCGATACCCAGTGCGCCCGCGTTGACTTCGGTAAACCCAAAGCAAGAACTACGGCTTCCAAAAATTAACTTGCCGTCTTTTTCGGGTAGCTATGAAACGTGGAGGTCATTCCACGATTTATTTCTTGCACTCATCCATAATAACCCATCGCTTAGTGAGATTCAGAAGCTTCATTATCTGAAGTCTAGCCTTACGGGAGAAGCCGATCGCCTCCTTCAACACCTGAACATAGACGTGGGCAACAACGAACAGGCTTGGGTCATCCTGACAAACCGATACGACCACAAACGAGTGTTGGTCAACACTCAGCTGAAACTTCTTTTCGGTCAACCGGTAGTCTCCGTCGAAGGGTCCAACTCTCTAAAAATAATTTTAGACTCTACCACCGAATGTCTGCATGCGCTACGCAATCTCGGGGTGAATGTTAACGGCTGGGATGTGTTAGTCATCCACATCATGCTTCAGAAGCTTCCCGTGCTAACCCAGCAACTCTGGGAAGAAAAGCTAGGGTCAAGGAAAGACCTACCCACATTCAGCGACTTTAGTCAATTCCTTGAAGCTAGGTTCCGCACGTTGGAAGCTGTTGACCAAAACAAACAAAAACCCAACCACAAACCAGAGGTACACAGTCGACAGGTCACCAAAACTTCGCTGCACATTCAACCCAACACAAGGCAGCAGTATTGCTGTAAGGTATGCAGCAAGGGACAGCATTCGCCAAGAAAATGCAACAAATTTTTGACCATGCAGCCAATTGAACGTGGTAAAATCGTAAGGAGGTTAGGTATCTGTGAGAATCGCCTAGCATATAGCCACTACACACCGCAATGCCCAAGCAGAATGTGCTGCTATTTCTGCAATGCAAGGCACCACTCACTCTTACACATTTATGACATAAACTCACCCTATCCACATTCTTCGTCACACCCCACACCACACAATACACCGAACAATACCGTACCTCACTCCCAGACCTCTACTCAACACCCCGACATATACACACAAACAAACAGATCGAAACATCCCCACACACACTCTCAGTCTTATCAAACCAATATAAACCCTAATGCACAAGTTTTTCTCCCCACTGAACAACCCGCGACCAGCTCGTCGTTAAACGTTAGCAACTGCCCTTGTGAGGGTCAAAGCAGCGTCTGGTGAATACATCCATCTAAGAGCGCTCATCGATCCTGGCTCAGAAGCTACCTTCATAACGGGATCAGCGGTCCAGCTTCTAGGGTTCCGTGGCAAACGTACATTTGTTGAAGTCTCCGGGTTGGGGAAGGTCAGCAGTGGAGCATGCCACACGGTTGTCGACATTGCCATTGGATCACTGCACTCGGCCTACGAAGGGCACACCCGTGCGTTCGTCTTCAAATCCCTGACTGGGCTTCTTCCGGCCCAAAGGATACTCTGCAACAATTGGACGCATTTAGATGGGTTGACGCTAGCTGATCCAACTTACCACACTCCAGACACCGTGGATCTTCTGCTTGGCAGCGACGTTTATGCCGACATCGTTCTTCCAAACGTCATCAGAGAGGAGCGGTTCACAGCGCCCATAGCTCAGAAAACCAGGCTAGGATGGATCCTGATGGGTAAGGCACCGGCAGATACTCCAAGACCGATACGAAGCTTCGTCCAGATGGTGGATCTCGATGCTCAGCTCCGTAGGTTCTGGGAAATAGAACAGGAGCCATTCGAGAAGTATGAGACGGAGGAGGATAAGGCGTGTGAAAGGCACTTCAACACACACATCAAGTGATTAGCTGACGGCCGGTATCAAGTGTGTCTTCCTTTCAAGTGCATCCAGCACTAGGATCATCACACCCAGGAGCACTGAGACGATTTTATCAGCTGGAAAGAAGTCAACACCACACTACACGAAGGATACAAGAAGTGTATGAACGAGTACATTGAACTCGGGCATATGAGTGAGGTAACAAACCTCGGAGAGATGCTAGCTACACCATACCATTATTTTATCCCTCATCATGCGGTCATTAAGGAATCCAGTACCACCACAAAGTTTAGTATAACACAGTATAACATAGTTAAGTTAGTTAAGCTAGTTTTAAGCGTTTTTTCCCCTAGCATATAAGTGTAAATGAATTAAAAATTATAAAAATGCATTAAAAACAACCACCACAAAGTTGCGAGTTGTCTATGACGCAGCTCTTAAAACTTCTTTTGGCTCTTCCTTGAATGATCACTTAATGGTGGGACCTAAAATTCTAAATAATATTATTGATGTTATTTTAAGGTGGAGAAAACATCGTTTCACATTTACCGCAGACATGGAAAAAATGTATAGGCAAGTTCGCATGGACCCCAAAGACTCCAACTATCAACTTATTCTGTGGAGGGACGATCCGGACCAACAAGTAAGGACATATCGCTTGGAGACTGTGACATTTGGTACTGCTTCAGCTCCATATCTCGCGATCAAGGTCATTCAGAAGCTTGCCAACGACGAAGCACATGAATGTTCATTGGCGGCCATAATCCTACGAGATGAAACGTACGTAGACGATGTGTTCAAAGGTGCGGATACTGTTCAAGAGGCCCTGGAGAAAAGAGAACAAGTTAGGAAAGTTTTGGCGTCGGCAGGGTTCAACTTACGTAAATGGACCAGCAACACGGAAGATCTTTTGCACCAAATACCCGAAGAGGATCGAGAAGTGGATTTTTCACTCCCTTTCGAAGAAACTAACCACGTGAAGACCCTGGGTATAAAGTGGTTGCCAGTATGCGATTCGTTCACGCTCCTGTCGATGCAAACGTCACAAAGCGAACCATGTTGTCGTCAATCGCAAAGTTATTCGATCCGATGGGTTGGATTTCACCTTGCATTGTGAAGGCAAAAATCATGTTGCAGCGTTTGTGGGAACGTGGACTTGATTGGGATGCACCTACCCCACCAGAGCTTCAGCGGGAATGGATCCTGTTCCAGCAAGAGCTGCCAGCCCTCAAAGGACTGAGGGTTCCGAGATGGATTCACACAAGTGGTGATGTTAGCGGTCTGGAAATACATGGTTTTAGTGATGCGTCAGAGAAAGCGTATGCAGCAACTACTTACCTCCGTGTGCTTGACCGACATGGCAATATCCATATGAACCTTCTTATGTCCAAAACTAAGGTGGCTCCTTTGAAGGCTGTGACGCTACCTCGGTTGGAATTATGCGGAGCTGTCTTGTTGGCCAAATTGCTGAGCGAAACTGCCCGAACGCTGAAATTGGAGAAATCGAAGATATACGCATGGACAGACTGAAACATCGCCCTGTGTTGGATCAAGGCCCCACCTTCCAAATGGGAAACCTTCATCTGCAACCGGGTAGCTAAGATCCAAAGTTTCACAGAGAGCGACATTTGGAGACACGTTCCATCGGAAAGTAATCCAGCAGACCTAGCATCTCGCGGCGTGTTCCCGTCTCGCCTACTCGAAAACAACCTTTGGTGGAAGGGACCACAATTTCTACACGACACCTGGGAGATTCCTCCCTCTAACCAGCCCGCTTGTTTCGACACTGAGGAAGGTAGGCGTGCAGTAAAAGTACACTGCATTATACCTGAAGAAAACGTTATCAGCGCAGCAGTCCAGAAGTTTTCCACCCTATCCAAACTAACGCGGGTTATTGCCTACTGCCAACGATTTGTCTTCAACCTACGAAGTTTACCCCAAGATAGACGGAAGGATGCACTCTCCCCAATGGAGCTACACATGGCAACCCAAACCATAGCCAAAAGAGTGCAAGCCGAGTTGTTTCCGAGCGAAGTGATGAAGGACATAGGTAAGATTCGGGGTTTCAAAGGTCTTAACCCTACATCCGACGAACACGGTTTACTCAGAGTCGGGGGCAGGCTTCAGAACTCTGAACTACCCTATGAAGGACAACACCCCATTTTATTGAAGCCAACACACCAGTTCACCAAGCTGTTAATACGGGATGCTCATGGAAGAACCTTACACGGAGGAGTCAATCAGATGATCGCATACCTTAGGCAGAAGTATTGGATATTCAATATCAAAAACGCGGTCAAGAAGCACCTACACCACTGCAACATTTGCTTCAGACACCGAGCGAAACCCATGCACCAGCTCATGGGCAACTTACCAGCGCTACGAGTCCGTATGTCATGACCCTTTTCACACACAGGTGTGGACTACGCTGGCCCCATCGAAATTAAAGCATGGAAAGGACGTAACGCAAAGGTATTAAAAGGGTATTTCTCAATATTCGTATGTATGGCCACTAAGGCGGTGCATATTGAAGTCGTTAGCGACCTTACAACGCAGGCGTTTCTTGCAGCTTTTCGGCGATTCACGGCAAGGAGGGGCTTGTGTGCGGCTATCTATAGTGACTATGGCACAAATTTTGTAGGCGCTAACACTGAATTGCAGAAACTTCTCACCGCAGCTCAGTTCGACTGGAAAGCCTGTGCCGAGTCAATTGCGAATGATGGCACGAAGTGGAATTTTAATCCACCAGCTTCTCCCCACTTTGGAGGATTGTGGGAAGCAGGTGTCAAATCCATTATATCCCACTTAAAGAGAGTTGCTGGCCATCAGGTACTCACATATGAGGAACTCAACACGTTGCTGACACAAATCGAAGCATGTCTTAACTCAAGGCCCCTATGCCCCGTTTCAGAAGACATCGATGACCTGCAAGCGTTGACACCGGGTCACTTCCTCATAGGTGAACCACTAATCACACCCCCGCGACCGGAGTACGACGTTGAAAAAATTGCTCATTTAGACAAGTGGAAACGAGTCCAAGGCCTACTGCAATCGTTTTGGAGAAAATGGAGTACGGAGTACCTCGCTCGACTGCAGCAACGACCAAAATGGACGCAGATGGTGACACAACCACTTAAGGAAGGAGATCTCGTACTCCTAAAGGACGAGAAATTGCCAACAGCGAAATGGAGTTTAGCGCGAGTCGTGAAACTACACACTGGATCCGACAATCTAACACGAATTGCCACAGTGAGGACGCACAACTCTTCAAAGGGCGAGAATTCAAATCGCCAATCACTTAAATCTGTCCACTACCCACTAATGCAACGATGGAAAACACAATCACCTAATCCCGACACCCTAAAACACAAAAGAGAAGCAAATGCCGACGGCTTTGCGACATGCAAATTTGCCGACGGCTAATTACCCTAACATAAATTTATCACGCAACACAATATTTCCTACAAAAACATACAGTCCACGCCCTCGACACAAAACAAACACAACGCAACTCCCACACAACACAACTCTCACACGACACAAATCAACACAACACAACTCCAACACAACACAACTCTAACACGACACAACTTTCATCCAAACGACCGTTCATAGTCGTCAAACACCACACTTCATACAAAAAAAAAAGGTAAAATCATTCAAATCAAAACCTACCCCAAAACAACAACAAATCCGTATGCTCGCGAAACGGTAGGCACAATCCCACTCATGTGCAAACAAATCGTCTAGTCAAAACCACAACAGCGATAACGGACGACGAGATGACACCGCGAAATACCATTCGGAAAACAAAAAACCTGACCCTACACAACACACACTCATGCACTTTCTCAGAATTAAAATATTAAAAAAAACCCTAATAATATTAAAAACAATAATCTACATATGTACGTATAATGAATGAAACTCACCTGAAACACAACACTGAATTTAAACGATAAAGAAAAACACAATTTATTTTTTTTTTTGAATCTTCGCACGATCCCAAACAACAAAATACACCAAATCAATAATAATAAAAACAAAAAAAAAATTCTCCCGAAGAAAGAAATAGCAGGGGCGCAGCATAACCACTTTTACTCACGTCACTTTAATGTTGTCCTATGTGTAGTTTTGTCCCTTTTTGTCATTAATCTATCTCTTCCAAAGGCATCAAACAAAGGAACAAGGCAAATCGCAAACAGGGACAACCAACTCCACATCAACCCACCAAGCAGGAGGAGTGAAAGAGTCGCTGCAATTCGGCAAACTGAACTTGATCATATCACAGGGTGTTCTGGCTTCCAGCGACGAATGTTGATAGCTCCGTTCTCGGCCGGGGAGAATGTTGGCGATTAAAAAACGTCGACAATTGACAATTTAATTTTTTTTCTTTACAAGATTGGCAATGCCATATAATTGTATAACGTAACGTTTGATATTTCGTATATTTACGATATTGTAATTTTGACATGTTAAACTTAATCTAAATACACATATAGATTGTAAATTCCCGCCCAAATTTGGGGGTATAAAAGGAAAATACTAAAATTATTACACACAATCGATTACATACAGTGATTCAATAAACTTGAAATTTTGTTATAACGTGTGGGAGAAAAATTTAGTCGTTTTCTTTTATTTTAACTCCACTCTACACGTTCCTAGTTCAACAGTCATACCAAAATATTTATCTGTATCCGCGTATGGAATTATTTGGTTATTCATGTAGATTGGTTTATGTTCAATCTTTTTGTTTGTAAAATCTACATGGACAGATTTAGACTCGTTTAATTTTATGCGCCATTTCCTTGTCCAATTTTGGATTTTATGTAACGCATCCTGCAGTTTTTCTGGAGAATGAATATTGCTTTCTGCAACTGACATTATGGATGTGTCGTCCGCGAATGTTTCAATTGTGTTATTTTCCAAAGATAGGATATCGCAAGTATATAAAAGGTATAGTACTGATCCAAGTACGCTACCTTGGGGCACACCTGCTTTAATTTCCTTAAATTCCGAGTACGCACTCTTTTCTTTTATACAAAAGTATCTGTCTGTTATATAGGATTCCAGGATCTTTGTATTCTGTTTGAGGAGAGCCTTTTTCAGTATATAGATCAGTAGTCCTTCGTGCCAAACTTTATTGAATGCTTGCGCTACATCCAGGAAGACTGTAGGACAAACTTTTTTCTCTTCCAATGCTTTTTCAATAATGTTAGTGATCCAGTGGACCTGTTCGATTGTAGAATGTTTTTTTCGGAATCCAAATTGGTGGTTGGGAATAATTTGATTTCGTTCTATAAAAGTTATTAGTCTTTTGAGTAGCAGTCTTTCATACAGTTTTGACATTATAGGCAGTAAGGATATTGGTCTTTAAGATGATGCCTCATGAGGTGGTTTCCCAGGTTTCGCTATCATGATAACATCAGCTACTTTCCATAATTGAGGCACATGCTTTGTTCTAAATGCGGCATAAATGATTTTCGTTAGCTTCAAAATTGTCTTTTCAGGAAACTGCTTAAGAATATCTCCTGTTATGAGATCAAAGCCTGGGGCCTTTTTTGCATTTTTTGATATTTATATTTCTTTTTTTACTTCGGCTGTGCTAGTTGGTTAAATTTCCTCATCTTCTTGATCCGGTACATCGTCGGGCAGTTCGTCGGTGTCACCTGGATTTGGTTGAAAACTTTCCTCAAGATGTTCTGCAAATCTTTTAGCTTTTTTTTCGTTGCTCCTAGCCCATTTCCTATCCTGCGTTCTAATTGATGGAATTTGCGTAATTGTCCTTTTTAAGTCTTTTGTGGCTTTCCAGAGAGAAAATTCTGAATTAATTTCATTAGAGAGACTTCTTAGGTAAAGATTGAATGATTCAATTTTCAATTCCTTGATGGATCTTTTGACTTGCTGCGAGAGATTGTTCCATTTTTTTTTGTCCTGCGGAGCTCTGGTATGTTGTCATCTCTCCCTTGTTCGTCGCTTCTTGCTAGTAAGTGTTCTGATCTCTAAAGAATAGCAACTATCCTTTAAGCCTTTTTCTGATTAATGGTGTATTTTTCCACGCTGAGTGTTGAATATCCTTAATACATTTTTCAAGCCCTGCAGTTGTTCTTTGAGGGTGGAGGGGTAAAGGCGTCCGAAAAAGCGACCCGGTCACGCCATATGACCAAAGCTAGTTTGATATATATGAGAAGTTGACCTAATAAAATGTTATATCTTACCACTGCCAGACATTTTGTCATATTTTACCACTGCCAGACATTTTAGTCGGGTCCGAAGGGGTGCCAGACGGGCTTAAACCTGCATTAAAGTGAGGGTCGGTAATGTCATTTAATCGTTAATTGGGACCTCCTTGAGTTATTATTCACAACTGCCAGACGAAAATCTTGGGTCTAACACTCTGCTAGATGCAAGTGAAGATTGAAAGTCGCTGCTAAATCATATGCGGCAATTGTATCTAAAAGCCATTTTCCATCGAAACTATTAAAGTAATTGAATTGAATAAAAAAAGTATATATGTGAAATTTTCATAGATCCAGTAGAACAGGAGATACTTTAAAAAAAAGTCGGTAGCTGCGATACAGACCCATTTTTTGTTCCTTTACTCGCCAATTTACTCGTAGTACAGAAATGCAGCATATTTCTTGTTGTTTGCCTGTTTTATATCTATCAGAGGAAAATATTACAAGAGAGAGAGTGATCTAGTGCAGACGTGTTTTGAATTTGCTCCTAAATTTTTGAATTTAAAGTCATTAAATAACTGCTGATTTGATTAACTAATAAATAAACGATTAGACCGGAACATTGGATTAGCTAAGTGAACGAAGGTGAGTCATCAATATTATCTAAAATCTGAAAGAATCGGCGAAGCAAAAAAGACAAGAAAATAAAAAGTATGTCAATGCAACGGACTCCACCCAAGAACACCGAAAACAATAACTGCTCACCGATACAGTCAAATAAAAGAAGATTAGTTCAAACAACGGAAGACAACTCTTAATAAGGATAAAATGTCTGTTGGTAATATGTCAATCACCGATTTGCAATCACTTATAGTAAATGCCATGACACCACTACTAGATGATAAACTTAAAGACATGCCAACCAAATCTGATCTAGAGGGGATCGGAACTGAAATCCATAGTCTAAAGCAGGCCAATCTGGGGTCGAATTACGGCATCAGTGATCGAGTAACTCGTCACGTAAAAATGCGCATTATTACGTATAAACGATCATTCCGACGTAATAATGCTGGAATTACTGGATCACTGATGCCGTAATACGACCCCTGGCTTTACAAAGTAAACTGGAGGAAATGGAGTCTCGCTGTGTATCACTAGAACGACAAGTAGCTAGCAACCAAAACAAACGAAAAAAATATTGTTGTAAATTAGAGCGAGATAGCTTTATCCTACATTTATAATAGCTTCAGTTCATTTTCACTTTATGGTATTGTAAATTAAAGCGAGATAGCTTTATCCTACATTTATATTAGCTCCATTTCCTTTTTTATCACTTCCTGTTTTTCGTTATAACGAGTTGTAGTTGCGTTTTGATCCCGAATAAAAGTGTTCATATTCATTTAAAGGAGCCTTCTTTTTTTTTGTATTGCTAACGCCTGGAGTTTCAACATTTGGTGCCGAAACCCGGGAAGGCTCATCGGTAGTGTCGAAAAAGAAAAGTAAAATCGGAAATTTTTAAAGGCGCGTCAATTAATTTTGCATAATGGAATTCGCCACACGTGCTGCCTATCGAAGCCAATTAACAAAGATCGTGAAAGCGGCATCCGAGTATTTGAGTTCCCCAGAGTCGCAATTGTATGACGAGGCAGCTTTCGACGCGATTGAAGAAGAATTGAACATGTACCTGCAACGATTGAGGGCGGTAAACGATAGCTTGAACACGGTAAATCGAAGAATTATCGAAAGGGATCTCATCAAAACTGAGTTTGAGCAGTCGATTGAAAAGATTAACGGAAAAATCTCGCCCAGCACCGATTATCGTTGAAGCAGGATCACCACCACAGCCAAAGTCATGTAAGTCTTCCCAAACTAACACTCAAAAAATTTGATGGTAACGTGAAAGACTGGCTGCCCTTCTGGGAGCAATTTCGTCTATCAGTCCATGAAAATATGTCCCTTTCGGGCACTGAAAAATTTAATTATTTAGAGTCATGCCTGTTGGGTGCAGCTAAGAAAATTGTAATGGGATTCACGGCTTCTGAAAATTGCTACGACGCCGCTATTTCCTTACTTCAAGAACAATACGGAGACGTTGAACGGTTAATTGACAGTCACATTCAACAGCTTGTCTCCCTTCGACCAGTGCACTCGTGCTCCGACGTTCGCAGGCTTCGCAACCTCTACAATTCCGTTACCACTTGCAGAAGATCATTAACGGCTTTGAATGTCCCATCAAATCAATATGACGTCATGCTGAAGTCAATCCTTCTGCGATGTTTGCTCGCTGAACTCCGAATTAGCTTCCATCAAATAAAAGAACGAGACGACGGTTCATCCATCGAAAAGAAAGAAGAAGACAAAGGAGCAGGCGCTTCTCTTTCAGACTCCTCCACAATGTCAGCCAACGGACATATACACAAAATCATGGTATTTCTGAAAACCGAAATTGAAGCAATGGAAAGGAGCAAGCTAGCCAACACCATCACACAAAGCAGCGCAAAAACAACCACCACTACCACCGCGGCGAGCTTAATTGCATTAAATGACAACGATAAATGTGTATTCTGTCACTCTCCTTTCCATTGCACGAAAGATTGTGATTACAGTTTGACCCTGATGCAAAAAAGAGACATTTTAGCTAAGAATGGCCGGTGCTTTAGATGTGCTAAAAACGGACATTCGTCCGAAAAATGCAGAAGTGCCAAGTGGATTAAGTGTAACAAGTGCAAGGGAAACCACATTACATCCATGTGCGATCCAAAGTTCCAAAAAAGCTCACCCCTTGCTGTGCTGCAGAGCACAAATGACAGCAAACCTCATGTGACAGAGAAAACCGAAAGTGTTACATCTAACCTCATGTGTAATTCCCACAGCGCATATACCAACGTCTTGTTAAAAACTGCTCGTTGCATTGGAGAAGGACAGAAAGGGAGAGATAATCTCTTGCTTCGAATTGTCATCGACGGTGGAAGTCAAAATACTTTTATTTGTGAAAGTGTCGCCAAAAAACTAGAGCTCTGTGTATCAGGTGTGGTTCAAATGGCAGTCTTGCCTTTCGGTTCATCTTCAAATCCGCTGCAGAAAACGCTGACCAAGGTGAAAATTTGTTTGAGAAGCCAATATGATAATCGCACAGTTGAAATCGAAGCCTTGGTTGTACCACAAATATGTGTAGATCTTCTGGATGCTCTGAATGAAAAATGTAATTCTTTTATCAATTTCAGACTGGCTGACAAGATTTATGCGGAAAACATTGCAGCAGAACACGGGTTGAGCATGTTGATTGGCACTGACTACTATTGGGATGTCGTCACAAGAAAACAAAGACGAGTTACTAAACGGTTGAGAGCTGTAGACACCCATTTCGGATGGACAATGTAGGGGCATCATGAGCATTCGGATACTCCGCAGTCTAGTATTGGTGCATCATTTTTGTTTCAAGGATGTTTTCGATAGGGGAACAAGGTCCAGATAACGTGGCTGCGATGTGGGCTCTGGAAGCGATAGGAATACAAGGCGAGGAGAAAGAAAAGGTTTCTTTGACGGAAACATTTATTCAGCAGTGCGTTCAACGAGTTGGAAATCGTTATCAAGCATCGTTGCCCTAGAAGGATGTCAGTTCGAGCTTTTGTGGTGACAGAAAGAGAGCCGTTGCACGTGTTGATTCGTTGGTGCGACGACTTTCAAGAGATCCAATGAAGTTGGTGGAGTATGATGCGGCTGTCCAAAAACTAATCGAGGAAGGAATACCAGAACCTGTCAACGACCAGCCATCCCAAAGAACGTTTTACCTTCCACATCATCCGATTTACAAGGAAGAAAGTGAGTCTACGCGATTGCGGATTGTGTTTGATGCATCGTTGAGTACAGAAGATCATCCATCTCTAAACAGTTTTCTGGTAATTGGTACTAATTTGCTTGCTGATGTGCATGAGATTTTGCTCAATTTCAGAATGGGACCGTTTGCGCTTGTGGCCGACATAGAAAAGGCATTCCTTAAAATTTCGCTTGCTGAAAAGGACCGAGTTTCTCATCGTTTCGTATGGTTTTCCTCCATCAAAGATCGTATCTACCAGGATCTTCGGATGGCACGCGTGACCTTTGGAGTGAATTGCAGCCCATTTTTACTCTCTGCTACTATTAAGCACCACTTACGACGGTACAAAAAGAAGTATCCGCATACATAAAAGGCATTATTAAGGGGTTTCTATATGGACGACCTGGTCCTAAGCTTCAACACGGAAGAGAAGGGTAAACATCTTTATCGAGAATCCCTAGAAATAATGACGGAAGCATCTATGCCGCTACGCAAATGGCAATCTAACTGCGGACAGGTACGTACTCTGTTTGAGGGTGAAACCCCAAGGAATAGTCAGAAGGTCTTAGGTCTCATATGGCATGTTTATGCTGATGAATTGCAATCGTTAGTGGGGCTGCAGGTTAATTCGGGGAGGGCAAGCAAGAGGAACGTGCTTCAGGCAATTGCCCGAATTTATGATCCCTTGGGAATTGTTTCACCTACGGTCATTCGACTAAAAATCTTATTCCAATCTATATGGAAACGAAGCTGGGTTGGGACGAGACGATTCCAGTAGATCTTCTGTCTGAGTGGAACGAGGCAATCATCGGTGTTCTTTAGTTAGCGGATATGACCATTTCGCGGTCAGCTTTACCAATGGTAGGAACAAACATCACCTACATACACATCTTTGCTGATGCGAGTTTAAAGGCTTATGGGGCGGTGGCTTATGTCAAGTGTGTCAACGAACGAGGTGAAGTCAACGTTTCTTTCCTTTGTAGAGTCGCGCCATTTTGAGAAAACAACGAAGGAGAACTCACTCTGCCCAAACTCGAACTTACCGCAAATTTGATAGCAGCGAGGCTCTGTGATTATTTAAAACGAATTCTTAAGGTGCCGGTTCAAAGATTTCTTCTGTGGTCGGACTCAAAAATTGTACTGAATTGGATTTATGGAGATTCACAACGTTGGAAGTATGGCTTCCAAAGTCGGGTGGTGGAGATCAGGCGCATAACAAGATTGATTGATTGGGGCCATTGCAGCGGTTAAGAAAATCCGGCGGATTTAATTACGCGAGGCATATCAGGTGCAAAGCTACAGCAATCCTAAATGTGGCTTCGAGGGCCTGACTGGTTAAATGAATTTCAGGACGATCAGAATCACCTTAATTACACCGAAGGATCAAGCTTTACTTGTCAAACGGCTTTGCTGACAGAGGTAGTTCCAGATGTTCGCGAGCTCAACGACCCCGTAATAAATTTCGATGACTTCAGTACATGGGAAAGATTACTGAAAACGACCGCTTGGGTGCAACGATTTTGCAGATCTTGCCGCGAGAAGACAAGAACGAGATGCATGCAATTGACAGCAGAAGGACTTGGTTTAGCCGAAAACTATTGGGTCAGGTATGTTCAAAATCATGCCTTTGCTAACGAAATTCGACTTTTACAGAAAGGCCAGTCCGTACATAGTAAATCATCAATAGCTGAGCTACGCCCGTTTTTGGATGTGGATGGACTTTTGAGGCTGGGAGATCTTCAACAACTTTTAGACGACACATTCGATGTAAAGCACTCGAATATTCTCCCCTCTAGTTCACGAATCACGATGCTGCTTATTAACGATTACCACTGGAGAACATTGCACGGAGGTGTTAGCATGGTTTTGGCAAAACTGAGGGAAAAATTCTGGATCCCAGGTGTCGGCAATTGACCAAAAAGGTAATTAAAAAATGTTTTACTTGCAATAGGTTATTTGGGTCACCAGCTGTTCAACCGTTTGCTCCGCTGCCGAAAGAGAGAATTACATTGACTCGACCATTCGACAACGTCGGCATTGACTTCGCTGGTCCATTGTATGTGACGGATTCCGATAAAACCATGCAGAAGTCTTATTTGATGATTAACACGTGTGCAGCAGTTCGAGCGGTCCATTTGGAACTAGTACCCAATATGTCCACTGAAGGATGTTTGATGGCGATTCGACGCTTTATTGCCCGGCGAGGGGTTCCATCGGCTATCTTTTCGGATAACGCCAAAACTTTCCGGCGAGCTGCGTTGGAGTTGAATGGGATTGGGGGATTGATGGATGACGGCGCGTTGCAGGAATTTCTCACTCAAAAACGAATAAGGTGGCAGTTCATCGTCGAAAGGGCGCCATGGTGGGGCGGTTTTTGGGAGAGATTAATTCGTACTATAAAGAACACCCTTAAGGCAGTAATTGGAAGAGCCAATCTGGACTTTGACCAGCTAAGAACATTCCTCGCTGAAGCTGAAGCAGTCGTCAATGATCGACCGATCACGTATGTTTCATCTGATCCATTGGATTTAGCTCTTCTTTCACCGTCAAAGTTTCTATCACTCACTTACCACACCAGCAATGAAAACAACGTAGCTTCTGAGACCAATAGCGACATTCAAGAACTTTGGAAGCATCGTTTTAAATACACCAATAAACTGTGGCGACGATGGCGGGTCGAGTACTTGCAGACGCTGCGGCTGTTTCATACAATTACTACAAAATCATCTGTTACTTTGAAGGAAGGTTTTATGCCGTAGCTATACAATTTTCGTTGACGGAAATCCCTCGTCGGGCCAGCTCTGTGTACTGGGTCTTGTACGCTGGTGTTACCGTCAGAGTGAGTGAAAGAGAAGATACGATGCCACCAAATAACACGATGAGTCGCCAATAACAATTACTTATGGTGCCACCAACAACACAGATGAATCGCCAATACAATTACTTATGGTGCCACCAATAACACAGATGAGTCGCCAATACAATTAACAATGTACGATGCAAAACACAACAACAAATGCAATTTTCAAATTAATGTTAAGACTTTATTTAGATTTGATTAAAAGAATAGATTTTTGACAAAATAACAATTGGTTTACTTTACACTACGCTGATCAATTTCAAATTCAACTTTATTTTCTTTTTCACCTGTATTTATTAATATTTATTGCTGACATAGGTTTTATCATGGAAATTTGTTTGTCCGTCGTTCGTTCGTTTGTTCTGCTGACGTTTGCGTCTGATATTTGTCGGTTTCTACTGTAGGTCATCGTCCGTTATTGGGTCATCCATAACACCTCCCCATTTAAGACACATCTAAGGATATCTAATCCTAAGATTGGACTTCGGTGTGCGCATCTCGAAAGCTTCTGTTGATTGTTCCGGTGTGCTGGCCACGCTAAGAGTTACTTCAGGATTTACTCTGTTTCTTCTGTTGAAACATCTGTTAAATAGGGCTATTGAAGTTCTTCCGGAGTTGCACTTCCACATTGAGTAGGCTATCAGTAATAAGCTTATTACTCCAAATATTGACATTAGTACGCCTTGGGAACGTTCCGGTATCTTTTCTAAAGCCTTTGACCAAAAACTTCTTTGATGCTGTATTTCTATGGATGGGTCTTGTAGTTCGTGTATATCCTTTGCGGTGATTTTAGACATTGGCTCCTGATTGATCACAATGTCTCTTAATTTTGTGTTAACGCAGCAGTCCTCCATATCCCCGTAAGAGTATTTATCTCGTATTAGTAGTTCAGGCGTATTGTCCAAGGTTCTAATAGTCGTGTCGTATGTCTCTTATTTACAATTTTTATTGAAAATGATTATACCTGTGCCAACAAGTTTTCCTATGTTTGAATCATTATTACATTTACATTTGTAGCTTGTTTCGTCAGTGATTGTGTACAAAAATGAATTACTCTTAATTTTATGAAAAATTTCTATTTTTGAATTTATTATTTCAATTTCACAATTATATGCTCGGTTTCTCATGAAAATATTTACTTCGCAATCGGAGTCACTTATGGTGCTCTTAAGTAGTTGCGGTTTACAAACAAACAAATTCTTTACGATATTACAATCTTTTAAATTATCTTTTATGCTATATTCTTCTCTGTTTTTATCTACTATTAAGTACTTATAATTTAAGGTTAAGATCAATATTCCATTATTCACAACTTTCGGAATAGCGATTATTTCGTATACGTCAAAGTTTGTTTTTGTTACGGTTGGAACAGTAATTACAATGATTACGTTCTGTTCCTGAGTAAATGCCTTCAATTCTAATATTTTTAATATTTCCGAATAATTTTCGGTATTTGGTTGCAAGGATTTTATTATGCTCTAGATCTCTTAGTTCATTAAGTAAATCGGTCGGTTCGATGATTCTTGGATGTAAGATTCCTGCTTGAATGAATAATAAGCTATCGATAATTTGTTCTATCTCTAGTTCTAACTGCATTATCTTATGGTTAATTTTACTTGATATTTCTTCGAAATAAGACGTAATAGGGATAGTTCGATTGAGGCTGGCCTCATTGACGTTTACTTTATTGAGCTGAATTATAACTTCATTAATTTTGTTCATAGTAACTTTGCTGTTTTTTACGCCCTCTAATACCTGCTTATTTAAATGACTCAAAACTTTAACATTTTCTTCCATACCATCCTTCATACGTTGTTCGTTTTCAGAGACGCTTTGAATTGCCTTGTAGTAGTATTCGGCGTCTTCATTGTCCATAGTTCCAAAGAGAACTTTAAAACCTGTTAAGTAAATTAAGTTAGGTTAGGTCGAAAGACATATATTAAGAATTAAGTTTAGCTTAGAGTGCCCGTGTAGGGCCAGTAAGTTAGTAAACATAGTTAAGTTAGTTAAGCTAGTTTTAAGCGTTTTTTTTCCTAGCATATAAGAGTAAATGAATTAAAAATAAGAAAAATGCATTAAAAACAACAAAACAAAACAACTTTAAAACCTGAACCAATTATGTTAGCTAATCCGCGTTTTTCCCTTTTTGGTTTTCCAACTATTCCCGAAATTATTCTAATTCTATGATCTACTTTTATCATTTGTCGCTTAGATGATTGTTGAAACTCTTTACATCCTATTCCAGATTCTATGCAAATGCTATCTTTTGAGTTTATCATTGTCCTAATATTTGAACTTGATTGATCTATCGTGTTAATGTCTAATTTTATAACTAATGCTACTTTGTTATTTATTTCTTTTCCTTCGCCTAAATGATTGAAATACAGACCAGACTGATTCTGCAAGCTTCTTACTTGGAAATTTTCTGACGCACTCTGCCCGATGAGGGAGATCCTGAAAAAAAAGGTTTAACATTAGCTCTATTGAATTTCTGTTTTTTATTGTGGAGATTCACTACTAGGTGATCGCCATAAACTTCTAAGATGGAAAATGGGCCTCTATACGTGCTTTTTAATTTTCCTCTTCTGTCGATTCTTACTAACACCTTTTGGCCTACTTTGTATTCTATTGGTTTCCCTAACTTCTTATCATATCTTAGTTTAGATTTTTCTCTACACTTCTTGGTATTATTCGCTGCGTTTCCCTGTAAATTTAGAAGGTTTGCCTTAAGTTCATCAACATAGTCATAAATTGTCTTTTCGTCTATTGTGTCTACTCCGCTAGGTCTATTTGCTTCAACACCAAAAACTACTTCATACGGTGTGTAACCTGTGGTATTGTGGATTGTACAATTATAGCAAAAGCTTTCGTATGGCATCTGGTTGTGCCAGTCTGTTAGTTGGTTCAACTCCTTTCCTGTTGCTTTAAGGTATTCCAATAATCTACAATGTGCTCGTTCGACGCTACCATTATCTTGCGGATAAACCACACTAGTTGTTATGTGTTTGATTCCTAACAATTTACAAAATTCTTCAAAAAGAGCGTTGCAAAATTCTGTACCGTTATCGGATAAGATTAGCTTTGGCATTCCGAAATTCATAATCCAACCTTCCATAATGGCACGGGCTACCGTCTGCATATCTTTACTTTTGAGGGGAATAAATTTAATAAATTTTGAAAGATCGTCCTGTATAATTAAACCGAATCTAAATCCTTCTCCTGTTTCCTGCATTGGTCCGATAAGGTCAACCATAATTTTCTCTAAGGCCCTGTTAGCTGAGCTGACGATTTTCATTGGGTTTCTGGTTGGTGCCCTGTTTACTTTCTCGGTCTGGCATTGGGGACAGTTTCTGACAAAATCTTCGATATGTTTTTGCATTCCTTTCCATTTAAATTTCTTTCTAATTTTTGCATATGTAGCTTTTTGACCTGTATGACCCCCTATAAGACCCTCAGATACTCTTTCATTATGTCTAATCTTCTGTTGGGATCGTTAACTTCTTTTTTATCTTCTAGTATTTCTTCCTCGTCGTCGTTAGATAATTCATTCGTACTGGGATCATTTACCTGGTGGTGGTCAATATCTTCTACCACTATGTCTTCAACTACTGTATCACTCTCTACGTCTTCTCTTTTCCTGCTTATACTGGGATTTCTACCTTTACTCGTACTTGCTATATTGTCCCTGTTTTCATTATTTATGTCGATACCTTCTTCTTCCAATAAACTCATTAAATCCTGCCACGTTTCTTCTCTTTCTTTTTCCGTTATCCTAACGTTTCTACTGAGCTCATCGGCTACTACATTTTCCTTACCCTTTTTATACGTAATAATATAGTCAAACTCTTCGAGTTTGAGACGCCATCTGACGAGTCTAATACCGGGATCTTTAACGTGAAACAGCCATGTTAACGGTCTATGGTCTGTTTGGATTATAAATTTAGTCCCATAGATATATGGCCTAAACTGTTTAGTGGCCCATACAATGGCTAAACACTCTTTTTCTGTAGTGCTGTAATTTACCTCAGCTTTGTTCAAGGTACGGCTTGCAAAATGAACGGGAAGATCTTTGCCGTTATGTGCTGCTCTGAACCCCAGATAAATGCTACATCCTTTTTTAGGAGTCTGTTTAATGGTTCGGCAATATGACTAAAATTTTTAATAAATTTTCTGCAGTATCCGATCATACCAAGAAAAGATTTTATGCCCTTAGGATTTTTAGGTTCCTCCATTTTACAATACTTTTAACTTTGCTAGGGTTTGGCTTAACACCCTTGTCTGTGATAACATGTCCTAAATACGAGACTTCTTTCCTCAGAAATTCGCACTTGTCAGGCTGCAACTTTAAGTTTGCCTTTCTTCGATCAGCTTCTGATTATGCTCTTCCAGAGTTGTGTCGTATACGACTATGTCGTCCAAATAGCCAAAACACTTGAGGCCTTGCAGTCCTGCCAAGACTGTATTCATTAGCCGCTGAAAACAGGCGGGAGCATTCTTTAAGCCAAATGGCATTCTGGTGAATTCAAAATGACCATATGGAGTACTAAAAGCTGTCTTTTCTATATCCTCCTCTTCCATGGGAATCTGGTGAAATCCGGACGTTAAGTCCAAGGTAGAAAAGTATTTCGCTTTTCCCAGTTGATCCAAAATCTCTGTTATGTTGGGCAGAGGGTAATTGTCAGCAATGGTTAAGTCGTTCAACTTTCGGTAATCAATTACCATGCGCCATTTCTTCTTACCGCTTGCATCTGCCTTTTTAGGAACTATCCATAGTGGGGAGCTCCAAGGAGAGTTGCTATCGCGGATTATTCCGTCTTCCTTTAATTTGTTGACCTGTTCGCGGACTTCTTCTTCGTGTACCTTCGGGTACCTATAGGTTTTAGTAAATATGGGTCCCGAACCAGCGTTTGTCCGTATCTTGTGTTTTACGACCGAAGTTTTTGTCAATATTTCGTTTTCTGTACTAAATATATCATTAATTTTTTTAACTATTTCCAATAAACTATCTTTTTCTTCCTTATTCAAGTGGTCCGTACGCACATTCCCAACTACTTTCTGGACTCTATTTCCTTTAATGTTAAAGTCGCTTAAATTAGATCCCTGAATAGATATATCCTTTAAATTGAATGGTGTGTCCGTTGTGTTTACGATTGACACGAGACATTTACCATGTTTATTTTCAGTAACGCAACTTGGGATGATGATACCTTCCGTAATTTCTTGTTTAGGTATCACGATTTCCTTGCCTAGGTTACCGTTTACCTTGATGGTCCTAAATACTTCTGTTCTTTCTTTCACAATGTTTTCTTCACTAAGGTACCTCAATGGAATTTCTCCAAAACTACCAGTTATCGTATTATTTTTATAATTGATTGTGAAACCACCCTCTCGTAGGAAATGATTTCCAATCAACCCATCATAATCCCCTAAAAGATTATTCTCAATAATATGGAATTTTATCACGTTTGGGTTTAATTTGACCTTACAACCGAATTCAATCCCGGATTCAATTTCTCCTAAAGTCTTACACATTTTTCCACCTATTCCACTAAACTTCATTGTTTTCTCAAAATTCACTTCGTCTTTATACACGCAATTAGCCTTAATAAGTGATATCTCAGCTCCCGTATCCATGATAAATTTCTTAGTTTCGCCATTAATTTGTGCCAAGATATGAGGACTTTCTGAATTATCCAAAGCTCTAAGCTGCAAGGGTGCCTCATTTACCATGCAGCTTACCGAAAATTTCTCTGCTTGAAACGTGCTTCGTTTGAAGTCGACGGTTGGTCCATACTTTGATTTCTAGCAGTTTCATTTTGTCGGAATGGATTCCTATTGGTTTCGTTTCTGAATGGATTCCTATTGGTTTCGTTTTGGACCTTCCTCGGGAGTCTGCAATTTTTTGCTATATGACCAGGCTTGCCACAATTATAGCACCTTATCTCTTGGAAATTAATTTTAGCCAAATTTTTCGAGGTATAGTCTTTCTGGATATTTGTTCGGAACATATTCATGCGCTGTTCTTCTTCAGATGCGAATTGAGCCGCTTCGGCTATCGTTTTTGGGCGCTGTGTTATTACATACGTCGACAATCTTTCTCGCAACCCGTTAATGAAAACCGTTAAGGTCTCGCCTTGAATGTATTCCAATTGCCCGTCTTTGTGTTCCTTTTTTACGTCCGCAAGTTTGCTTTGAAGCAATCGTCTTTGCAGCGTTTCTACCCGTTGTAGGTAGTGGAGTACGGACTCGTCCCTATTCTGCCTAATAGAAATTAGTTCCCTATGAAGCTGCAGGCCACTGTGGGGCTCCCTGAACACTGAAGTTAATTCTCTTTTTAGAGAATTCCAGTCACTAACTTCTTCGTTCATTAGAATTGTGGTAGCATTACCACGAATTTTGGTTTTGATGTACTTAAAAAGTACATCTTTTTATGCTACAGATGCTAATTCGATAGCATCGTTGCATGAATCAATGAAGGTGAAAACTACATCGCTCGTACCGTTAAAGGTAGGAATGAAAGAGATCAGCACATTGATTGGGATTTCAGACATACTACCACTGCTATTTGTATCGTTTCTATCTAAACTTCGGTTATTTTTATCTTCATTATCGGAATATTCACTAGTCCCGTTTTCGCTTTCGTTTCCAAAGAGATCGTTTTGACTACTATATAAAGAGTTAAGTGACGCGCGAAGATTTGAAAACATTTACTGACTATGATTCTCACTTTGTTATCGTATATAAAATAATCACTTTACATTACTCACAGTTGTTTGTTTGTTTTAAATGCATTTTTATTATTTGTAATTCATTTACTCTTATATGCTAGGAAAAAAAACGCTTAAAACTAGCTTAACTAACTTAACTATGTTATACTAACTTACTGGCCCTACACGGGCACTCTTAGCTAAACTTAACTCTTAATCTATGTCTTTCGACCTAACCTAACTTAATTTACTTAAACAATCTAAGGACTAAACTATTGTAAAACTAAGAAAATTGTTTTGAAAAAACTTAGTAACATTACTCACAGTATTAATGTTATGATGTCCATCGATGTCTTCCGACTTCCGTTGATTTTCGCCGTGAATCTTCGTCGTGATCCTTGTTGATCCTTCGTTGATCCTTGTGATCCCTTGTTGATTCTTCGTCGGATCTTTTGTTGTGATCCCACCGCTGCCACCAATTTTTATGTTATGCCGTAGCTATACAATTTCCTTTACGGAAATCCCTCGTCGGGCCAGCTCCGTGTACTGGGTCTTGTACGCTGGTGTTACCGTCAGAGTGAGTGAAAGAGAAGATACGATGCCACCAAATAACACGATGAGTCGCCAATAACAATTACTTATGGTGCCACCAACAACACAGATGAATCGCCAATACAATTACTTATGGTGCCACCAATAACACAGATGAGTCGCCAATACAATTAACAATGTACGATGCAAAACACAACAACAAATGCAATTTTCAAATTAATGTTAAGACTTTATTTAGATTTGATTAAAAGAATAGATTTTTGACAAAATAACAATTGGTTTACTTTACACTACGCTGATCAATTTCAAATTCAACTTTATTTTCTTTTTCACCTGTATTTATTAATATTTATTGCTGACATAGGTTTTATCATGGAAATTTGTTTGTCCGTCGTTCGTTCGTTTGTTCTGCTGACGTTTGCGTCTGATATTTGTCGGTTTCTACTGTAGGTCATCGTCCGTTATTGGGTCATCCATAACACCTCCCCATTTAAGACACATCTAAGGATATCTAATCCTAAGATTGGACTTCGGTGTGCGCATCTCGAAAGCTTCTGTTGATTGTTCCGGTGTGCTGGCCACGCTAAGAGTTACTTCAGGATTTACTCTGTTTCTTCTGTTGAAACATCTGTTAAATAGGGCTATTGAAGTTCTTCCGGAGTTGCACTTCCACATTGAGTAGGCTATCAGTAATAAGCTTATTACTCCAAATATTGACATTAGTACGCCTTGGGAACGTTCCGGTATCTTTTCTAAAGCCTTTGACCAAAAACTTCTTTGATGCTGTATTTCTATGGATGGGTCTTGTAGTTCGTGTATATCCTTTGCGGTGATTTTAGACATTGGCTCCTGATTGATCACAATGTCTCTTAATTTTGTGTTAACGCAGCAGTCCTCCATATCCCCGTAAGAGTATTTATCTCGTATTAGTAGTTCAGGCGTATTGTCCAAGGTTCTAATAGTCGTGTCGTATGTCTCTTATTTACAATTTTTATTGAAAATGATTATACCTGTGCCAACAAGTTTTCCTATGTTTGAATCATTATTACATTTACATTTGTAGCTTGTTTCGTCAGTGATTGTGTACAAAAATGAATTACTCTTAATTTTATGAAAAATTTCTATTTTTGAATTTATTATTTCAATTTCACAATTATATGCTCGGTTTCTCATGAAAATATTTACTTCGCAATCGGAGTCACTTATGGTGCTCTTAAGTAGTTGCGGTTTACAAACAAACAAATTCTTTACGATATTACAATCTTTTAAATTATCTTTTATGCTATATTCTTCTCTGTTTTTATCTACTATTAAGTACTTATAATTTAAGGTTAAGATCAATATTCCATTATTCACAACTTTCGGAATAGCGATTATTTCGTATACGTCAAAGTTTGTTTTTGTTACGGTTGGAACAGTAATTACAATGATTACGTTCTGTTCCTGAGTAAATGCCTTCAATTCTAATATTTTTAATATTTCCGAATAATTTTCGGTATTTGGTTGCAAGGATTTTATTATGCTCTAGATCTCTTAGTTCACTAAGTAAATCGGTCGGTTCGATGATTCTTGGATGTAAGATTCCTGCTTGAATGAATAATAAGCTATCGATAATTTGTTCTATCTCTAGTTCTAACTGCATTATCTTATGGTTAATTTTACTTGATATTTCTTCGAAATAAGACGTACTAGGGATAGTTCGATTGAGGCTGGCCTCATTGACGTTTACTTTATTGAGTTGGATTATAACTTCATTAATTTTGTTCATAGTAACTTTGCTGTTTTTTACGCCCTCTAATACCTGCTTATTTAAATGACTCAAAACTTTAACATTTTCTTCCATACCATCCTTCATACGTTGTTCGTTTTCAGAGACGCTTTGAATTGCCTTGTAGTAGTATTCGGCGTCTTCATTGTCCATAGTTCCAAAGAGAACTTTAAAACCTGTTAAGTAAATTAAGTTAGGTTAGGTCGAAAGACATATATTAAGAATTAAGTTTAGCTTAGAGTGCCCGTGTAGGGCCAGTAAGTTAGTAAACATAGTTAAGTTAGTTAAGCTAGTTTTAAGCGTTTTTTTCCTAGCATATAAGAGTAAATGAATTAAAAATAAGAAAAATGCATTAAAAACAACAAAACAAAACAACTTTAAAACCTGAACCAATTATGTTAGCTAATCCGCGTTTTTCCCTTTTTGGTTTTCCAACTATTCCCGAAATTATTCTAATTCTATGATCTACTTTTATCATTTGTCGCTTAGATGATTGTTGAAACTCTTTACATCCTATTCCAGATTCTATGCAAATGCTATCTTTTGAGTTTATCATTGTCCTAATATTTGAACTTGATTGATCTATCGTGTTAATGTCTAATTTTATAACTAATGCTACTTTGTTATTTATTTCTTTTCCTTCGCCTAAATGATTGAAATACAGACCAGACTGATTCTGCAAGCTTCTTACTTGGAAATTTTCTGACGCACTCTGCCCGATGAGGGAGATCCTGAAAAAAAAGGTTTAACATTAGCTCTATTGAATTTCTGTTTTTTTATTGTGGAGATTCACTACTAGGTGATCGCCATAAACTTCTAAGATGGAAAATGGGCCTCTATACGTGCTTTTTAATTTTCCTCTTCTGTCGATTCTTACTAACACCTTTTGGCCTACTTTGTAATCTATTGGTTTCCCTAACTTCTTATCATATCTTAGTTTAGATTTTTCTCTACACTTCTTGGTATTATTCGCTGCGTTTCCCTGTAAATTTAGAAGGTTTGCTTTAAGTTCATCAACATAGTCATAAATTGTCTTTTCGTCTATTGTGTCTACTCCGCTAGGTCTATTTGCTTCAACACCAAAAACTACTTCATACGGTGTGTAACCTGTGGTATTGTGGATTGTACAATTATAGCAAAAGCTTTCGTATGGCATCTGGTTGTGCCAGTCTGTTAGTTGGTTCAACTCCTTTCCTGTTGCTTTAAGGTATTCCAATAATCTACAATGTGCTCGTTCGACGCTACCATTATCTTGCGGATAAACCACACTAGTTGTTATGTGTTTGATTCCTAACAATTTACAAAATTCTTCAAAAAGAGCGTTGCAAAATTCTGTACCGTTATCGGATAAGATTAGCTTTGGCATTCCGAAATTCATAATCCAACCTTCCATAATGGCACGGGCTACCGTCTGCATATCTTTACTTTTGAGGGGAATAAATTTAATAAATTTTGAAAGATCGTCCTGTATAATTAAACCGAATCTAAATCCTTCTCCTGTTTCCTGCATTGGTCCGATAAGGTCAACCATAATTTTCTCTAAGGCCCTGTTAGCTGAGCTGACGATTTTCATTGGTTTTCTGGTTGGTGCCCTGTTTACTTTCTCGGTCTGGCATTGGGGACAGTTTCTGACAAAATCTTCGATATGTTTTTGCATTCCTTTCCATTTAAATTTCTTTCTAATTTTTGCATATGTAGCTTTTTGACCTGTATGACCCCCTATAAGACCCTCAGATACTCTTTCATTATGTCTAATCTTCTGTTGGGATCGTTAACTTCTTTTTTATCTTCTAGTATTTCTTCCTCGTCGTCGTTAGATAATTCATTCGTACTGGGATCATTTACCTGGTGGTGGTCAATATCTTCTACCACTATGTCTTCAACTACTGTATCACTCTCTACGTCTTCTCTTTTCCTGCTTATACTGGGATTTCTACCTTTACTCGTACTTGCTATATTGTCCCTGTTTTCATTATTTATGTCGATACCTTCTTCTTCCAATAAACTCATTAAATCCTGCCACGTTTCTTCTCTTTCTTTTTCCGTTATCCTAACGTTTCTACTGAGCTCATCGGCTACTACATTTTCCTTACCCTTTTTATACGTAATAATATAGTCAAACTCTTCGAGTTTGAGACGCCATCTGACGAGTCTAATACCGGGATCTTTAACGTGAAACAGCCATGTTAACGGTCTATGGTCTGTTTGGATTATAAATTTAGTCCCATAGATATATGGCCTAAACTGTTTAGTGGCCCATACAATGGCTAAACACTCTTTTTCTGTAGTGCTGTAATTTACCTCAGCTTTGTTCAAGGTACGGCTTGCAAAATGAACGGGAAGATCTTTGCCGTTATGTGCTGCTCTGAACCCCAGATAAATGCTACATCCTTTTTTAGGAGTCTGTTTAATGGTTCGGCAATATGACTAAAATTTTTAATAAATTTTCTGCAGTATCCGATCATACCAAGAAAAGATTTTATGCCCTTAGGATTTTTAGGTTCCTCCATTTTACAATACTTTTAACTTTGCTAGGGTTTGGCTTAACACCCTTGTCTGTGATAACATGTCCTAAATACGAGACTTCTTTCCTCAGAAATTCGCACTTGTCAGGCTGCAACTTTAAGTTTGCCTTTCTGAGTTGTTCGAATACTTCGATCAGCTTCTGATTATGCTCTTCCAGAGTTGTGTCGTATACGACTATGTCGTCCAAATAGCCAAAACACTTGAGGCCTTGCAGTCCTGCCAAGACTGTATTCATTAGCCGCTGAAAACAGGCGGGAGCATTCTTTAAGCCAAATGGCATTCTGGTGAATTCAAAATGACCATATGGAGTACTAAAAGCTGTCTTTTCTATATCCTCCTCTTCCATGGGAATCTGGTGAAATCCGGACGTTAAGTCCAAGGTAGAAAAGTATTTCGCTTTTCCCAGTTGATCTAAAATCTCTGTTATGTTGGGCAGAGGGTAATTGTCAGCAATGGTTAAGTCGTTCAACTTTCGGTAATCAATTACCATGCGCCATTTCTTCTTACCGCTTGCATCTGCCTTTTTAGGAACTATCCATAGTGGGGAGCTCCAAGGAGAGTTGCTATCGCGGATTATTCCGTCTTCCTTTAATTTGTTGACCTGTTCGTGGACTTCTTCTTCGTGTACCTTCGGGTACCTATAGGTTTTAGTAAATATGGGTCCCGAACCAGCGTTTGTCCGTATCTTGTGTTTTACGACCGAAGTTTTTGTCAATATTTCGTTTTCTGTACTAAATATATCATTAATTTTTTTAACTATTTCCAATAAACTATCTTTTTCTTCCTTATTCAAGTGGTCCGTACGCACATTCCCAACTACTTTCTGGACTCTATTTCCTTTAATGTTAAAGTCGCTTAAATTAGATCCCTGAATAGATATATCCTTTAAATTGAATGGTGTGTCCGTTGTGTTTACGATTGACACGAGACATTTACCATGTTTATTTTCAGTAACGCAACTTGGGATGATGATACCTTCCGTAATTTCTTGTTTAGGTATCACGATTTCCTTGCCTAGGTTACCGTTTACCTTGATGGTCCTAAATACTTCTGTTCTTTCTTTCACAATGTTTTCTTCACTAAGGTATCTCAATGGAATTTCTCCAAAACTACCAGTTATCGTATTATTTTTATAATTGATTGTGAAACCACCCTCTCGTAGGAAATGATTTCCAATCAACCCATCATAATCCCCTAAAAGATTATTCTCAATAATATGGAATTTTATCACGTTTGGGTTTAATTTGACCTTACAACCGAATTCAATCCCGGATTCAATTTCTCCTAAAGTCTTACACATTTTTCCACCTATTCCACTAAACTTCATTGTTTTCTCAAAATTCACTTCGTCTTTATACACGCAATTAGCCTTAATAAGTGATATCTCAGCTCCCGTATCCATGATAAATTTCTTAGTTTCGCCATTAATTTGTGCCAAGATATGAGGACTTTCTGAATTATCCAAAGCTCTAAGCTGCAAGGGTGCCTCATTTACCATGCAGCTTACCGAAAATTTCTCTGCTTGAAACGTGCTTCGTTTGAAGTCGACGGTTGGTCCATACTTTGATTTCTAGCAGTTTCATTTTGTCGGAATGGATTCCTATTGGTTTCGTTTCTGAATGGATTCCTATTGGTTTCGTTTTGGACCTTCCTCGGGAGTCTGCAATTTTTTGCTATATGACCAGGCTTGCCACAATTATAGCACCTTATCTCTTGGAAATTAATTTTAGCCAAATTTTTCGAGGTATAGTCTTTCTGGATATTTGTTCGGAACATATTCATGCGCTGTTCTTCTTCAGATGCGAATTGAGCCGCTTCGGCTATCGTTTTTGGGCGCTGTGTTATTACATACGTCGACAATCTTTCTCGCAACCCGTTAATGAAAACCGTTAAGGTCTCGCCTTGAATGTATTCCAATTGCCCGTCTTTGTGTTCCTTTTTTACGTCCGCAAGTTTGCTTTGAAGCAATCGTCTTTGCAGCGTTTCTACCCGTTGTAGGTAGTGGAGTACGGACTCGTCCCTATTCTGCCTAATAGAAATTAGTTCCCTATGAAGCTGCAGGCCACTGTGGGGCTCCCTGAACACTGAAGTTAATTCTCTTTTTAGAGAATTCCAGTCACTAACTTCTTCGTTCATTAGAATTGTGGTAGCATTACCACGAATTTTGGTTTTGATGTACTTAAAAAGTACATCTTTTTATGCTACAGATGCTAATTCGATAGCATCGTTGCATGAATCAATGAAGGTGAAAACTTCATCGCTCGTACCGTTAAAGGTAGGAATGAAAGAGATCAGCACATTGATTGGGATTTCAGACATACTACCACTGCTATTTGTATCGTTTCTATCTTAACTTCGGTTATTTTTATCTTCATTATCGGAATATTCACTAGTCCCGTTTTCGCTTTCGTTTCCAAAGAGATCGTTTTGACTACTATATAAAGAGTTAAGTGACGCGCGAAGATTTGAAAACATTTACTGACTATGATTCTCACTTTGTTATCGTATATAAAATAATCACTTTACATTACTCACAGTTGTTTGTTTGTTTTAAATGCATTTTTATTATTTGTAATTCATTTACTCTTATATGCTAGGAAAAAAAACGCTTAAAACTAGCTTAACTAACTTAACTATGTTATACTAACTTACTGGCCCTACACGGGCACTCTTAGCTAAACTTAACTCTTAATCTATGTCTTTCGACCTAACCTAACTTAATTTACTTAAACAATCTAAGGACTAAACTATTGTAAAACTAAGAAAATTGTTTTGAAAAAACTTAGTAACATTACTCACAGTATTAATGTTATGATGTCCATCGATGTCTTCCGACTTCCGTTGATTTTCGCCGTGAATCTTCGTCGTGATCCTTGTTGATCCTTCGTTGATCCTTGTGATCCCTTGTTGATTCTTCGTCGGATCTTTTGTTGTGATCCCACCGCTGCCACCAATTTTTATGTTATGCCGTAGCTATACAATTTCCTTTACGGAAATCCCTCGTCGGGCCAGCTCCGTGTACTGGGTCTTGTACGCTGGTGTTACCGTCAGAGTGAGTGAAAGAGAAGATACGATGCCACCAAATAACACGATGAGTCGCCAATAACAATTACTTATGGTGCCACCAACAACACAGATGAATCGCCAATACAATTACTTATGGTGCCACCAATAACACAGATGAGTCGCCAATACAATTAACAATGTACGATGCAAAACACAACAACAAATGCAATTTTCAAATTAATGTTAAGACTTTATTTAGATTTGATTAAAAGAATAGATTTTTGACAAAATAACAATTGGTTTACTTTACACTACGCTGATCAATTTCAAATTCAACTTTATTTTCTTTTTCACCTGTATTTATTAATATTTATTGCTGACATAGGTTTTATCATGGAAATTTGTTTGTTCGTCGTTCGTTCGTTTGTTCTGCTGACGTTTGCGTCTGATATTTGTCGGTTTCTACTGTAGGTCATCGTCCATTATTGGGTCATCCATAACAAAGGCGATGTTGTTGTGTTGTTCGACAATGCAAAACCTCGAATTCACTGGAAGCTGGCAATAGTCGAGAGAGCGTTCCCAGGTAGAGATGGGCGAGTGCGGTCCTGTGAAATCAGATGCGGTGATGGGAAAATATTCCGAAGACCAATCCAATTGTTGTACCCATTGGAGCTCGGCTCGGCGGAGGGTGTTGTAAATTAGAGCGAGATAGCTTTATCCTACATTTATAATAGCTTCAGTTCATTTTCACTTTACGGTATTGTAAATTAAAGCGAGATAGCTTTATCCTACATTTATATTAGCTCCATTTCCTTTTTATCACTTCCTGTTTTTCGTTATAACACACGAGTTGTAGTTGCGTTTTGATCTCGAATAGAAGTGTTCATATTCATTTAAAGGAGCCTTCTTTTTTTTTTTGTATTGCTAACGCCCGGAGTTTCAACAAATATCGTCATGCACTTCCCGGCTCAGCCTGGAGTACTCGCGGTTGATAAGGCAAAAGCATTATGCTTGGATCTGCTTCAGACTCAAAATCCATCAGTGGTGGCGTCAGCACTCCAGAAACACGAACATTGAAAACGTCATTATAGAGGTACAGAATAAACAAGATGTATACCGCATTCTTAACTCTGCAACAAAATTGAGGACCGAGGGTGTTATCCTACTAATATTCACCCCTATTCCGTAAGGCGTTTATCTCAAACGACAATTGTCGTTTCGAGACCTTAGTGCAACGGTTTTATATGCTCATTTCAAAGAACTGCTAAATCCGGAAATTAACAGCTCCTCCTTCCATTATGCTACTCCTGGTTACTGTAACCATATCCTAGACGCTCCAATAACCCAAACGGAGGTTGCAGAGTCTTTAAATGTTCTCGAAGATGGGAAAGCACCAGGTTCGGACAGGATACCGGTAGAGCTGTATAAATATGGAACGCAAGAACTAATAAAGAATTTAACCATCGCTTTCAATAAAACGTTTGAACAGGGAACTATTCCGCAACGATTCAAGGAGGCGCTGATCTTTCCGATATACAAGAATGGTTGTAATTCAGATCCTACAAAATTTTTACGTCGATCCTACAAAAACGGCTTGTTAGGTGGGTTAGTACGGAGCATCTTTTGAATGAATACCAAGCGGGGTTTAGGGCAGGCTATTCCACTGTGGATCATATCTTTGTACTGAGGAGTGTAGCGGAACATTTTTTGCGACAGAACAAGAAGCTGTATGCCTTCTTTGTTGACTTCAAGGCAGCGTTCGACTCAATCAATAGAAATGCTTTGTTCTACATTTTGTACAATATGGGACTATCACAGAAATTTGGAAAAATTCTTCAGGATCTGTATGGGGACACTCGAGCAGCTGTGTGGAATGGGGATGATGTGTCGGAGTGGTTTCGAACGGATTCTGGTGTGAGACAGGGTTGCTCGCTAAGTCCCTGCCTCTTTGCGCTCTTTATCGAAGACATTGTAGACTTTTTACCTGGAGGCATAGAGTATGCAGGTACACCAATCAAGGCTCTACTATTCGCGTACGACATAGTACTGCTAGCACAATCGCCGGAAACGCTCCAGCTCATGATAAACCGACTCTCGGAGTACTGCCGTTTGTGGAGCCTGATTGTTAATCTGGAGAAATCGAAAATAATGATTTTTAGAAAGGGAGGAGGCAGGAATAGCAGGAGCGAAAGATGGTTCTATAATGGAGAAGACATAGAGGTGGTCAACGAATTCAAATACCTTGGGGTCTGTTTCACCAAAAACTTAAGCATGGAAAAACATCTGAAGGAGAAGCTCACAAAAGCCAAAACAGCTATAAATATGACCTGGAAGAGATGTTTTGCAAATAAGTGCATAGCACATAGCAGCAAATTCAGGATATTTGAAGCAGCGTCGGAATCCATTTTGTTCTATGCGGCCCAGGTGTGGGGATTCAAAAGACATGATACGGTGGAGAAGCTTCTAAGGTATTATATCAAAAGAATATTTCGTCTACCATCTAGTACGCCGAACTATCTTATTATGCTGGAAACAGGAATAGCTCCTCTCTTTATAAAGACCCTAAAACTCCAGGTGGACTACGTGCTCAAAGTTCTGCAAATGCCAGAGGAAAGGCTGCCCAAAAAGGTAGCCATCAAAATCATTTCCAACGGGAGCAGTTGGTTCGGGGAATGGCGCGACTTAGCCCAAGAGTGTGGGATGGATTTTAATTTGCAACCAGCGGAATCTTCGACCTGGAAGCCAGTGCTATACCAACTAATTGCAAATGTTGATCTAAAGTGTCGTGAGAAATTTTTAGAGGAAGCCGTAAACTCGTTGCATAGGTCAATTTACAGGTGATTAAGTCATAACCTCGGTCATCAGAATTATTTTCGGGACGAGCGTAAAGTGGAAGAGATATCGACGATAGTTAAACTGAGGGGAGAATTGTTGAAGTTGAACTATATTCCCCATAGAGATGAACTTCCGATCATATGCGGGTTATGTAACCTAGGAGAACGCGAGGATACGCTTCATTTTGTTGGAAAGTGCCCAATTTTAAGGAAAACTCGACGCAGCATCTTCGGCACTGACTATTTGTCGGTCGACCAAGTAATTGATCTCCTGAATGAGCCTAATGTCCCTAAACTGTTCAAATACTGCCAAATCGCCTTGACTTATAGAGACCGAATAATTAATGAAAGTTTTTGAAAAAGAGTATGTTACCGTCAATGTAATCCATATATGTATATATTTTGTCCTTGAAATTCACAAATTATAATTTTAAAAGAATATTGTGTAAAAGAAGTGTGCTAATAAACAAACATGAATAGGTGTAATGTTTTAGACCAGTGACAAAGACGAACATAAGTAAATAAAAAAAAAAATTAAAAAAAATTTTCCAATGAAATAGTTTTTCCATTAGCTTCAGTAGACCTTTTTATTGCTTTTGGTTTCATATTTTGACCCTCCAAATCAAAATAATCTAATCCAGTCGCTTAAATAAACAAAAAAATTAAGAAAAGTTACATTTTTAGTCGATTTGTACTTCTGGCGATCACAAATTCATCCACGACAGATATCGTCGTTTCTTTGTCGTTTTTGTGGCGTTCAACGCCTTACGGAATAAGAGTGAGGTTTCTCACATGACGTTTTGTCGTAAATTAACGGGTTCCACAAGTTGTTCAACGACACAAAAACGCCAATCGTAATACCGATTTCGCAGTGTCGTATTTTATTTTGTCGTAAACGCCTTACGGAATAGGGGTGATTATAAATGTGAAAGTTTGGATGTTTGGATGTTTGTTCCTCCGTAACGCCTAAACGGCTGAACGGATTTTGATAAAACTTCGTGAGTAGACAGTCTATGTCCAGGAATAGCGCATAGACTAATTTTTATTTCTTAATTTGTATTTCTTAAAATTCATATTTCTTTAGGAAACGTCCATTTAGTGACCTGCGCTACGCAGCACACAGTCTGTGGCACATCGTAGGGATCGTAAATCATGATCGTGTGCGCGATCCTTTTTCCTTTTTTTGTTGCTTCCTTTTATTTGTGCTGGGTATGTGTATCTTTGCCTCTAAATGATCGGATCTCCCTCGCTATTCACAGGGAAAGGGTTTTTATGGTGGTGTAGTTGTTGGTGTGGCAGATATTCAATTTTTCGAGTAGGTAAAAAGAAGTATCCCACTGCAGGAATAAAAAATGACGTAGGGTATGTAAATAAAAAGCAAATTACTAATCTTTTTTGTTTTTGACTATGTTAGGTATTTGAATGGATCTCATGGTGTTCCCCGCTATGGGAGGAATTCGTAAGGAGGTGGGTAAGTTTCAGCTTGGTTTTGTTTAAGATCCATTGAAACACTCCAAGTTTAGGATCTTAGCCGAATATTGGCGTAGTAGTAGGAAGAACGAGTATTATCCGAGAGTCATCCTGCGATTTTGTAATTGAGGCGAGGTATTATATTTTTTTCTGCTCCAAGTACATCTGACACCGCTTCGAGAATATGAAGTAGATCATGTCCGACTGTTTTCAACCGTACTGGAAAGATGCTTCTACCACCTTAACTGGAACGACTATGGAATCAACATAGACGGCGAAAAACTTAACAATCTAAAGTTCGCAGACGACATCATACTAATCGGACGCACACACGCAGAAATAAAAACAATGCTAGAAGACCTTAATCAAACCTGCTCCAAAGTTGGACTAAAAATGAATAAGGACAAGACAAAATTGATGACTAACGCTGATAAACTTGAGATACGACTACAAAATGAAAACATCGACTACGTTGATGAATACACCTATCTAGGACAAATAATCTCATTCACACAGAAAACAGACAAAGAAACCGATAAGAGAATCACGAATAGCTGGAAACAATACTGGAATATGAAACAAATTTTCGACTCAAACATAACTCAAGAATCCAAAAAATACCTCTTTGAAGCTGCTATTCTTCCGGTTATGACATATGGAGCTCAAACATGGAACTTAAATGCTAAAAACATTAAAAACCTACAAGTATGCCAAAGAGCAATGGAAAGAACAACCCTACAAATTTCAAGACTCCAAAGAATAAGAAATGAAGAAATAAGAGAAAGGACAAAATGGAAAGACGTGATAGAAAGGACTAGAGAGCTAAAATGGAGTTGGGCAGGATATGTCATGAGACTAAACGATAATAGATGGACTATAAGAGCAACAAACTGGACACCGTACGAAGGACGAAGGAGAGTAGGAAGACCACAAACAAGATGGAGAGACGACATTCAAAATCACACTGGCAGTAACTGGAGACAATAAGCACAAAACAAACAAGAATGGCGACTGATGGGGGAGGCTTATGCCCACTTTTAACTTTTAACTTTTAACTTTTAACTTTCGTTTCAAATCCTAATATTAATCTAACTTTACTTAAATATCTTATAACATTCTAACATATATATATTTAAATGTAATTTACTAAACACATATATACAAAGTATTCTATATTTAACAAACAAATTCGAAATTAAAATATTGTACATAACACTTAAATGATTTGAAAGAAAACTTAACATTAATCCATACACATCACATAATTATGTAAAAGGGCAAATGTAATAAAGCTTATAATAATAATAATAATAATAATGTCCGCAAACGAAACTACGAACTAATTAGCAGGGTTTTTAAACTTTTTAGAGATATCCGGAGTGCCGCCTCATAAACTGGTGCTTCGGTTTTGCTGATACGTAACCTTGATGCTCCAAGAACCAAGACTATACAATAGTACCAGGCTGTGCAGCGCAGAGTTGGAGAGAAATGTGGTCAAGGCAACAATTCTCACCGGAATGGCCAAAGGAGAGAGCATTCCTATAACACTGAACAATTTGCCCTTTCAATTTAAAAGACGACAGTTTTCTCTAAAAGCCACATTTTAAATGACGGTAGTGCAGTGTATTGGGATGTACTACAGTAAAGTACAAAGTGTCAGAAAAGAGAAATAAAGTCGCAATTTTGTGATAGACCTGGAAGGAAGGTGAACTAGCGCACGACGAAACAACAAGAAGCCTGAGAGAATGGCAGTAGAGTTGGCACCTGTCAACCAAAGGCCGATGGACATATCGTCTTATCCTTATTACTGAAACTTGGACAAGACCCAAGTATGGAGAAGTAGACTTCTTCGTTACACGGGTCTTAACGGGACATTGCTATTTCCAATCAATTCAATCGGTTCAATAACGCTGACTCTCCAACTTACCCGTGTTGCGCAGACACAGTAGATATAGGTAGGTAGGTAGAACTGAGTGTCTGGTAAAGTCCTGTCAAGACACAATTTGCGCGGGTGCACTGATTTGAAACCACAACTCACGTGACCTTGATATTTATGGGAGTGGTAGGGGGAAACAGTAGAAGACGTGGGGTATGTTTTCTTCCAGTGACCACGGTTTTATACTCAACGGGAGATATTGATAAAGTGGAGCGCAGTGCGCATGTTTGCCAAAAGCATGTACGTAGAGCTGATATGCCTGGAAGTGGAAAGAAGAGAAACGCGAGATAGGCAACAGAACTAAATGGCAAGCAGATAATGCCAACTTATCAATGATCGACAAAAACATACACAGCTTAAATGTAATTACAATCCCAATCAAACACGCTGGGACACGCATACACCCATGTACGGTATTTTTCGACACACTTGCGTTCTATTGCACACATGTTCATACCCAGCATGTAGGGAGATTGAAAGAGGGTAGTGCCACGGGGAATAAGTACTTGAGTCAGAGGTGATCTAAGTTCGGGTTGAAATCCCACACTTAGGCTTTCGATGCTTTCTACCTTTCTTTAAAAAAAAACAATCCTCACATCACATAATCTGTGAGCTATGCCACATGAACGTATTCGCGGGTCAAGCTTAACGGCACGAAATTTGAGGTCAAGGCGGACGAAGTCGCGGGTACAGCTAGTAATTCATAAAGACAACCCGAGTGCAACACGAGAAAAGAGAAGGCGTTTGCTGAAACTGAAAAACGACATTCGCGCAAAACACCAGAACACAATACAAATTCGTGGCGACAAGCTAAAAATAGGATCAAACACTTTTTACTTCGATGCCACGAACAACTTAGCTTGCGAAGAAGAAGGAGGGATGTCATTGCTGCTACAACTGACAAATGACAAATGTGGAGTGTCAAGTGAAATGTCCAACAACAACAGTGGCTCTCAAACTGCGCAAAGCGTTCAGGCAATTAGTGGCCAGGGAAATCATTTTCAGTACAAATGCCGTCAGCCTACCAAAAAATTATTTAAATCTTAGTTTAAGTATTATTTCAGCTAATAGTAATTTTGCATTTAATATAATTGCTTATCAGGCCTAAAAAACGAATTGCTTCTCTACCATTTCTTCGAATACATAAATAGATTTGATATATTCCTCCTTTTCGAAACATTCATCGAAGACAACAATGAAAATAAAGAACAATTTGAACTTCTCTTCGGCAACTACTTACTCCAATGGATTCCAGCTACACGAACATCTACCCGGGGCAGAGCTAGCGGAGGATGCTTGTATGGTATTAAGAAACAGATCAACGACCATATTGGATGCCGGATACATAGAAGAACTCGATCAAATTTTAATAGAAGTCGAAACCGAAAAAACGAGAATGTACATAATCCCGGTATACATCAACTGCAACAGATGGGAAGGTTTTGAGAGTCTGTATAACTACTTTCTGGAATCTGTAAAAGAAAACATAATGCCAATTGGAGACTTCAACGGAAGAATAGGAAATACGCAGATTTTAGAAGTGGATGCAGGACTCTGACCAAAATCAATAAATGAAACCAGATTTTTTTTTTTTTTGTTAGCGAAGGTGAAAATCTCGTAAGACACTGAGGGGTTAGAGACCCAGAGTAGTGTGGGACTCTAACCGCACTAAAAACACCTCCATAATCATGACCAATCAAAGAGAGATCGACAAATGATTTTAGTTTCAACGTGTAGTTGCGTTTGAGAAGGTATTATAATTTAAATACAGGTTCTCATAATTATCAGGGTATAAGTTCGTGAGGTTTGGTTCTTCTTAACCTACGAATATTGTATCGTATATTTAAGACGTCTTCAATTTCCGGATTAATATGCATCAGCAGACGCTCGTTGTGACGAAATGCGCTCTTTTTAATTGCTTCCGTTACAAGATCAATCTGCAAATCACGATGCAAGTCATTATTTCTAATATACCATGGGAAATTTACAATTTCCCGAAGGACTTTATTTTAAAATGTTTGTATTATTTGTACATTAGTTTTCTTTGTACAACCCCATAATTGGATACCATAAGTCCAAACAGATTTTATTATCTGATTGTATAATAAGATTTTATTTTCAGTGGACACTTCTGAATTGTGTCCTAACAACCAATGAAGTTTTCTATATCTAATATTTAACTCTTCTACTTTCTTTTGCACGTGTTCCTTCCATTTCAGTTTAGCATCCAGATTCATACCTTAATACTTAGCTGTGTTAGAATAGGGAGCTACAGGAACATTTGTTATTTTTTTATTTGTAAAATTGATATGAGTGGACTTTGACTCATTAAGTTTAATTCGCCATCGTTGTGTCCAATTACATATTTCGTTAACTGCATTTTGTAGCTTTTCTGTTGCTTTAGCCACACATCCATCAGTTGCTAGAAGAGCAGTGTCGTCTGCGAATGTGGCTATCATGGTATCATTCGCATGTGGTATGTCACTAGTGTATAATAAATATTGGGTGGGTCCTAGAACACCTCCCTGTGGAACACCTGCTTGCATTTCTTTAAGTTCAGAATACGCTGAACCATAGCGAACTTTGAAGAATCTGTTTTCTTTATAAAATTTGAGTATCTCATAGTACTGTCTAGGTAGATCTCTATGGAGTTTATACTCTAAACCCTTATGCCAAACTTTATCAAAAGCCTGTGCAACGCCTAAGAATATTGCAGAGCACTTGATCTATTGTCGAGTGCTTATTTCTAAACCCAAACTGGTAGGTGGGAATAAGTCTTCTTTGCTCTATAATTCTGTCCAGCCTTTTAAGAAGCAGTTTCTCGAAGATTTTTAACAACACTGGCAAAAGTGATATTGGCCTGTATGAGGTGACTTCTGATAAAGGCTTACCTTGTTTAGGTATTACAATAATTTCTGCTATCTTCCAGTGATGTGGAACATATTTTTGTATAAAACAGGCATTAATTATTAGCTTAAGTTTTAAAAGTGCTATGTAGGGTAGTTCTTTCAGGATTTTGGCAGTTATAAGATCATAGCCTGGTGATTTTCTACTGGATTGTTTGTCAATACATGTGCTAATCTCTCTTAGCGAAGCATAAGGGATTACGTCTTCATCTACTCTATCAATGAATTCAAGTTCGTTTACCACACTAGGTGGAAAAGGTTTAAAGACATTTTTCAGGTGCTCAGAAAAAAGTTTGACCTTTTCTTTTGGGTTGCCGATCCATTTCCCATGTTTGTTCTTTTGTAAGTAAGTCTTGCGTTTTTTATCTGTTCTATTGACATGCCATTGACCTTCAAGATTACGGGTGTATGATTCGACGACAGATCAGCACTGCCTTTAATTTTTACTTCTTTTCTATTGATGCCTTTCGTTATGAAAAAATCAATAAGATCTGGTGTTTTCGCTGGGTCAGATGGCCAGTATGTAGGCGATCCAGACGAAATAAAATCACAGTTAAAATTTTGCCCTGATTTGTAAAGCCTCCCGCCTTTTGTTGTTATTAATCTTGACCCCCAGAAGGTGTGTTTTGCATTGAAATCACCTTCAATGATAAAATTGTTTCTTAGAATTCGGAAAAGGTCATTAAGATCATCCTCTGTCGGCGGATGATTGGGTGGGCATGGACAGTATATGGCAGCTGTTCCGCAGGCAGCGAAACAATGGTTGGCGGCGACAAGGGAAACAAAACTTTATATATTGTTAAACGTTTATTTCACTGAAACAAAAAAAGAATGGTTATAAATTCTACTTATACAAATATATACGAGGAGCACTCACATCCGGTCTCCTTAAAGGTTTTTACTTGACTGACTTAAAACTAATCTGACATAATTATCACAAAAAGAGAAGTGATGCCAAGTCATTTGGCTGACACCATTTTTACGGAGTTGCCAGGCTCCGCAACATCCCGCCCCCCGTGAAGATCCAACGAGGCTTCACTATAGAACGTCTAATACTGCTAATTTTGATACTGGTCGTCTAAGAGTTCCGCTTGATGTTCGTACATCTGCCAATCGAACATGACCATCTTTTGCTGCTATCGTGCTGACTATAATTCCTCTTCGCCACTGGCTTCTCGGCATGTTTTCGTCGCATATCAAGACCAAGTCTCCTTTCTCTACGGTTTTTTGCTGCACGAACCATTTCGTGCGTCTCGTGAGCGTAGGCAGATATTCTCTCATCCAACGACGCCAGAACGTGTTCTTAAGTTGTTGGCTTATCCTGTATTGCTTGCGAGAACAAAGTGTGGCTACTTCTCCTGGGGTTTGCGTGGAATTAGTTGTTCCCAAAAGGTTTGGCGTTAACGGATCCGGATCCTCAGGCGTTACTGGTAGGTGGGTCAATGGCCGACTGTTGACTATGTTTTCTGCTTCCAGTAAGAGACTGCGCAGCGTTTCTACCTGAGGGGCCTTTTCCTTCAACGTCACTGCTAACACCTTTTTCGTTGACTGAATAAGTCGTTCCCAACAACCGCCGCTACTTGGATTTCCCGGGGAATTGAACTCCCATTTGATTCCCTTAACCGATAGTTCTCTTTGAAGATAATTGTGGTCAAATAGATCGCTCACTTTACGTAGCTCTCCATCCGCCCCGACGAAGTTCGTACCCATATCTGAACAAATCTTAACAGGAATTCCTCGGCGATTTACGAAATTTCTGATACATAATATGCATGCATCGGTCGATAGATCAGCGGCAAGTTCGATATGAATGGCGCGGATGGTCATACACGTAAATAGCGCTGCCCATCGTTTCTCCGTCCGGCGTCCTATGACCACAAACAGCGGTCCAAAATAGTCCAACCCAAATAAATATGTCGCTTTGTTTTGAGACCAAAGTACTGGTTTCCAATTCAGCTATCTCCTGGCTGTATACTTCACGTTGTACAAGCTCACATAAAGTTAGTTCTGCTTCGTATAACTCTTCGACCGTTAGCTCGCTTGAGAATCCAGCAACTCCCGTACCACCTCTTCTTAGACGTAAAGCAGTAATGTATCTCAACGTCCATGCAATCGTCCTCTGCAAGCGAAGATAGTTGGAAAATCTCAAGTAGTCAATTACCGGCTGAATAGGAAGGACTAGGCATCATCTGCGTCTTTCTTCTTCGTTTTCGTTTGCGACAATCATGCCTATTATGAATAAAATTCCCCCCGAATTATTTCCCTCATTGGGAAACCTGGTATTGTGAACAATCTTCGAAAGGAAAAGGAAAAAGTTATCCTTATTGTGATCAACTTTCCGATGGAAATTTTGACAGAATTTCCGTCGAACTTTTTCCCTTTCATTTTTCTAGGGAAACTAAAACAAATTCGCATATTTGTCGAAAACTCTTATAATTTTAAGTATTTTTGTCTGAATTTTGGTGAAAATATTTATGAGCGTGCATAAATATATGTACATTTATAGGTCGAATAAAACAAATAAAAGACAGAAGTATGAGTTAGCTAGATGGAGAAATATCCAGACATTGCTAACGGCTTCACTAGGCAATGTAAAGAGGAACAGAATGAAAGTTTCATCTAGTGCCTTAAAATTCGGTTTGATGAAAGTTTCACTGTGGAAGAGAACAACAATACAACAGACGACTTGCAACTGGATACTATGCCTAACATAATATTTTTTATTTCTTTTTTCATAAATAAACACACTGATTTCAGATAAATAACAGCAAATACAGCGGTTACATTTTTTCGAAAATGATTTCGAAGTCCGGGGGAACAAAATTCCGATGGAAATTCACAATAGCAGGAACTTTTTCCCGGGAAGGAAAAAGTTCGGGGGAACAAAAAGTTCCCTCGGAATTCATAATAGGGCTGAATATGTTGCGTAGGTGTTGGCCAGAATTCTTCGGGATGTTTCAGGAAGTCGGGTCCACATGTCCACTGATTAATTGGAACGTAATCAACTGGATATGTTGCTCTTGTGGCTTTGTCGGCGATATTCAGATCAGTTGATAACCAGCACCATTCGTTTTCATGTGTTGTCTCCAGTATTTCGCCAACTCGATGAGCTACAAACGATTTGTACTGTCTGTGGTCCGATTTTATCCAGCAAATGACAGTGCTTGAGTCGCTCCAGAATATTGTTCTTGTTGGTTTTATACGATGGCATTCCTCAAACGCGTTCCCAGTACGGCGGGTTGTAATTCCAGGCGAGGCACAGAAAGCAATTTAAGTGGTGCGCACTTTGTTTTACCCGTGATGAAACGTACTTGCGTCCCTTCCATTGATGTTATTCGCCAGTAAGCAACGGCGGCAAATGCTGCCTCACTAGCGTCGACGAACACATGTAGCTCCATCGTAGTTGCGGAATCCCTCAGACGTGGAGAATAGCACCGCTTCAGACGAAATTGTTTGACTACCTGCAGCTTATTCACCCACTGTGAAAAGCGCTGGAAAAGGTCCTCTGGAATGTCTTCATCCCAATCTATGCCTTTGCGCCAGAGTTCCTGCAGTAACAGCTTTCCATAAATCAGGTAGTTGGCAAGCATCCCGAACGGGTCGTATACGGACATTAGCAAACTTAAGCACTCTCGTTTCGTCGGACACCTTGTAGCAGCTGCAATCTTTGAATCCACTCGATGAAGATGGAGTTTGAATATGAACTCATCGGCACGGCTATCCCAGAACATTCCCAACACTTTGTCAACAGCTTCCGTTGCGTTCATATTAACTACTGTTGGCTTGAGTAGTTCTCCTCCGTTCAGCTGGGTTTGAACACATAACGAATTCGACACAAATCCACGAAGCTCAAATCCTGCCTGAAGATGTGTAGCTGTTACTGCTTGACCAATTCTCAGTGCTTCCTTTTCATCGTGGAAACGGCTTACAAAGTCGTCTACGTAATGGTTATCCAAGATCTCAGTCACAACCTCTGGCATATCTGAACGACCTTTACTGCGTTCTTGTTTTTCACATGTTGTGCACTGGATGGTGAACAAGTGGCTCCGAAGATCATTGACATACATACGTTCTGTCTCCACAGAAAACGCTGGGCTTCTTGATCGGCTTTTCTTATACGGACTTGCAGGAACATCTCCTTTATATCAGCACATACACCAATGGTCTTTTCGCGAAACTGGAACAGGATTTTAATTAATGATGGGCTTTCGTCTGGTCCTTTCAGGAGCGCTGAATTGAAGGAGACTCCGTCTACTGTTGCGGCGGCATCGAAAACGAGACGTAGTTTACCCGGTTTGTTGACATTAAAGACAGCGAAATGTGGCAGGTACCAAGTTCGAGGGGTACTAACTCCTGCTTCTGCCGGCGATAATTTCTTGGCATAACCCTTAAGAATGAAGTCGTCCATGGCTTTTCCGTACGATTCGGCGAATTCTGGATTCTTTTGCATTTTATTTTCTACTGAGCGAAGGCGATGTAAAGCAATTTTATAACTATTGGGCAATTCTGTATCGTCTGATTTCCAGAGAAGGCCAGTCTCGTATCCGGAGTCTATTTTCGTCGTTGTTTCATCTTGAATCCTTCGCGCTCGAACAACATCCTTTGATTCAGGCAGTGTCTTTGGCAAAGAAACTCCGAAGTTCTCAGTAGTAAAATAATCTGCGACTATGGCTTCGAGCTGGTAACTGAGACGATGACTCTAGACTGCTTCCTAGTGGCTTGCCGTATATTACCCAACCCAATGGCGTATGGCCGGCTAATATATCCTGGCTTCCTTGCACACTTCTCAAATTGGCGGTCAAGTGACAGTTGTCCAAACCAATTAAGATTGCTGGGGCGGCATCGGTGTACTCATCAATTGGGAGATTTCTCAGCTGGTGGTATTTATGGTGAAGTTCGCTTAGATTCACCGTCTGCTTAGGAAGATCCAGTTTTGGTTATCCAGTTATTTCCTTTTGCTAGACAACCGAAACACAAACGTTTATTTTTCACTGTTTCCCATCTCTTATCCACAGTTTTGTTTAGGAACTGAGTGCACTGTGAAATGAAATGGGATTCCTCGCATTCGGCACATACGGCCACCCTTTGTCCTTGAACGGCTGGCGTCTCGTTCACAGCAAATATTTGTTTAGGATTCGATCGTTGAAATGGTGGTCCTCTGGTTACAACTGGTGGCGTCGGTGGCATATTCATAGCAGCCTTTGCGATGATCCTTGCGATTGGTTTAATCCAAACACTGAAGTGTTCCAATGTTGGATACGGCCTAATCTGCGAGGAGTAGGATGCCCATTCGATCCGTTTAGTCATAGGCATTTTGGACGTCAGCTCTTCCAACAACGCGGGGTTGCCCAGATACTGGCAGGCACTTGCGGTTTGCAGGAACGTGACGAGGTTTTCGACCTTTGAAGCGAACGGCACCAAACGCTCCATATGGTTCTCGGGAATGGGTATAATTTCGCGCATTCTTTGTAGTTGGCTTTTGATTAAGAGCTCCGGTTGGCCAAACTTAAACTCCAGCTGCTTAATCAAACGTGGCACATTGTGTGGATTAATTAATAAACACTCCACTTCCTCTCGCGCGGCACCCTTAAGACACTTCTGGAGGCGAAATGTATTTTCCAGGTTTGTATAACCATATGCTGCGGAAGATTCTTGGAATGATGAAGAAAATACAGGCCAATCTTCAGGGCGGCCGCTGAATTCTGGAAGGTCATACAGCTTGCGTGTAGATGCATTGGTGGCGTAAGGCAAGGGAACCGTCTGTGCATACATTTGGCTTACCGACGGCTGGGGCTGTGATGGCATCGATCCATGTATGCAGTTGTGTTGAGCACACATACAATGGGCAACTGATGGAACCGGCATGGCTGACTGAATGGGTGATTTAAAGATGAAACTGTGCTCTGGATATACTGTATGCGTAGACGCTGGGTAGTAGGCTGACGTGAATGTTGATGGCTGTGTAGCATGGATGTTTCCCGTAGACCTGGGAATAAATCCTGTTGTAGCAGATGGGGCGTTGTAGCAATAAGGCATATGTAGTGAATTGCTATATCCTGCTATGTGTGTTACTGCTGGTTCATGATTTCTGGACGGCATAACAACTGGCACGCTGCTAACATTCGGATTGACACTTTGTTGAGGAGCTACTAGAAGTGGCGGTGGTGAAGTCATGGCAATGGTTTGACCCTTCAATTTCTCCTGTAGCTGAGCCCCTTTCGTCTCGCTTTCAATTAGCTGTTGTGCAGTTTGTTGGTTGCTGTCTTCCAAGATCTTCAAGAGTTCCATCAATTGCCTTATCAGCGCATCCGGATTATCGACCAGACGAGATCCGGCAGACGACGAACTATAACGCAGTAGTAGCAGACGCCGAAGTATATAACACAGTAACAGTAGACGGCGACAGTGGCAATGTGTGTTGCGCAGCAAACGGTATATGTATGTATTGTGCAACGGCGGCAGACAGTGACAATGGCGACGGCAAATAATGCCGTTGACGATGGCGACGGTAAACAATGACGAAGACGATGACGACGGCAACAATGACGATGACGATGGCAAAAAATAAAAAATGACGATGCAAATTACGATGGCGACGGCAAACAATCCTCAATGGAAGGATTGAAATAAAATATTGTTCCGCAGGCAGCGAAACAATGGTTGGCGGCGACAAGGGAAAAAAACTTTATATATTGTTAAACGTTTATTTCACTGAAACAAAAAAAGAATGGTTATAAATTCTACTTATACAAATATATACGAGGAGCACTCACATCCGGTCTCCTTAAAGGTTTTTACTTGACTGACTTAAAACTAATCTGACATAACTATCACAAAAAGAGAAGTGATGCCAAGTCATTTGGCTGACACCATTTTTACGGAGTTGCCAAGCTCCGCAACAGCAGCTATTTAAAATTCCTTACTTTTAGTCGACAAGTTTATTGTCGCTACTTGCATTGTTTTTTTTGTTTCTATTTTTGGCAATTCATAGGGTTCCAAACAACTTTTTACAATTACAGCACTACCTCCCCTAGCACTGACAGCTGGATGGGGAGAGTGGTAACAGAGTGGATCAGTCAAACATCAATGTCTTCATTGCATAGAGTAAACCGTTTGCATTCCACGTTGCGACTTTTAGACTTTCAATCATTGTTATTTTGTTGTGTTTTTACTGTAGAAATTTCATTTCTCAGTAGCTTAATTATTTTATCTTGATTATCCAATCTTTGAATAATAGTCAAAAGCATTTCCTTTACTGATATTTCCTCTTCTTTGCGTGTATTTTCCACAATTTGGGAATATGACTTGGTATTCACAACTGGCGTGTTTGTTTTGGCAGCAGTTGATATTTTGTCTACTTTATTAGTTTCTACATTTACTTGTTGCTTGTTTTTATTTTTGGGTAGGTTTTGTTGGTGCTTGCTAGTAGCTCTGATTTTCCTTTCTTGATATCCTTTTGCAATCGGACAACCTCTATAATTAGCTGGGTGATTTCCATGGCAGTTGATACATTTCGCTTTCTCATCTTTCTTTAGAGGACAACCATTTGTTGGATGTTGACCTTCGCATTGAACGCATGTAAAATCTCTTTTACAATAGCTTTGCGTATGCCCGAAAGCTTGACATCTTTTGCATTGGGGTATTGTATTGGAACTTCTTCGAAGTGGCTCAATCTCAACGACAATACCCATTATCGATTTAATAGAGTATATCTTTTCGATGTCGTCTTGGTTGTTGAAGGAGAGCATAAAAAGAGGTAATTTTCTATTTCTTGTTATTAGTTCCCCATCGGTACCCTTTATTCTTTCTTTTTTTATTAAGTTTTTGGCTTCTAGAATTTTGAATTTTTTATTAGTCAAGTCTTCAACAATGTCATGTTCATCACATGAGAAGTGAAGACCTCTGGCTATTACTCTAAGTGGTCTAGTAGCCTTATTTTCATATGAGTGCCATTGCAACTTCATTTTCGTTAGCTCATCAGTAATTTCTCTATAGGCGTCACTGTCATCGACATTTATTTTCCAATTATTGTTGCTATATGATGTGAGCTTGCATGTTTTCTTTGTTTTTTGTTCAATTATTCTTTTTAATTCACCAAATCTGTCTACTCCAGAGATCATTATAGGTGGAGGTAATGGCTGTCTTTTCACGCCAATTGTTGTCTTTTCAAGCCTTCTATCATTCGTCTTAGCTTGTGAATTTGCGTGTTTTGCTACGGACACACTATCATCATTTCTTGGAGACGTTTCAGGGCTTTCTTCTGCCTTGCGTTTTTTCGTTTGTCTTTTAATTTTCTTCAAATGCCCTTCTGTCTCTATTGCAAGCTCCTCTTCATCTGTGAGGTATTCTTTTTTTTTTATCTTGCTGGATTGGTTTGTTCCGGAACTTTTATTAGTACAGTCCAACATGGCAACTTTTACCTCTAGGTTTTTTATTTGTTTTTGCAGACTTAGAACAATCTCTTCTAGATTTTTTCTTGCTTTAAGTTCAGCTTGCCACTCGTTGTAGTAGCTGTTTGTTTTTAATCTCGCTTTTGAATCTGATTTATGTTCACTTTCAACTACACTGGTTTCTATTCCAGGTTTTTCTTTTTGTAATTTCGGAATACTTACAATTATAGCGCTATCTTTGGTCGTAGAATTTTTTGGCGCTATTCTTTTTAGTGGAGTTCTTTGTTTAAGTGCACTTCTTCTGGAGCTCTGTTGAAGAAGCAATAAATGGTCCCCCCCAGCATCCATGGGACCGACCTCCAAAGAGGGTGGATTTTCCAGTTTACCTGGTCTGCCACCTGGGATATTTATATTTGTTGTTTTGTTCATTGCCATATTTTGTATAACTGAGTTAGTTTTACTAGGTAGTTCAGTAGATTCTACACACAAACCCCCTACCAGGAGGACCGGGTCATTTGTTTTATGTTTTGCCATTTCTGCGAAGTTTTCGTCTCCGCTTTTGGGGATTTTAGTCGCCTCTTACGACAGGCATGCCTACCTCGGATATATTCTGTCACCTACCCGAAGGGGTAAAAAGATAACTTAGAAAATAACCATATTGATAGTTATGGCAAAAAGCTCGTTGAAATGTGCGAATCTATTGGGTTAACAATAATAAACGGACGTTCCAAAAGTGACACAAAAGGCCACCTGACATATATGAGAGGTACTGCATGCTCGACCATTGACTACTGTTTTGTGCAGAGAAAGTGGCTTGAGTATGTAACAGACTCTAGCGTCGACGACGTAAACTACTCAGATCACCTACCCTTAACTGTTGAGACTTGAGTCCCACAAACAATCACCAGCCACACGGACACAATTATTGCCCAAACTTCAGTGGAAGGAACTGTGTATCAACAGTCCAACAAAGGGTATAAAAGGATATGCAAGGAGAAGCAAAACAGGTACATGCAGCAACTGACGATGGAGCTTGTAAGAGTTAAAGACAGCCGTTCCTTTTGGAAACTAGCAAGAACACTCAACGGCTAATCCTTTGCAAAGGGCATACAAACAGACGCATCGATGTTAGCCGAGCATTTTGAACAGCTGCTTAACCCGCAACATACTTGAACCCAACTGCATTATGCGCTACCTTACCAGAGAGTGGATGTATTGGATTGCAAAATTACGATACAAGAAGTCTGTAAAGTTATACATCGGAGTAACTTAAATAAAGCCCCATGTGAGGATTGCATACCCTACGAATTCTTTAAATACGCTACGAACGAATTTATAGAACAACAAACGGTTGTGTATAATTTAATTTTCGATATAGGGTAAGTACCCCCCAGTTTCAAGCGAAATATTATCTTCCCGCTCTTCAAAAAAGGAAATCGTAGTGATCCTAGCAACTACAGGGGTATAACCTTCCTGAACTCACTAATGAAAATCTTCACCGGAATCATCTTGGATCGACTGACCGCATGGGTGCAGACAAATGAACTACTCAGCGAATTTCAAGCGGGTTTCAGGAAGAACTACTCCACTGTAGATAATATCTTCACTCTGACCAGTTTGGCTAAGACGTATCTTGACAAGGGCAAAAAACTGTACGCGTTCTTCGTAGATTTCAAGGCAGCTTTTGACTCCATCGACAGAAGATCGCTTTTATTTAAACTCAGCAACCTGGGAGTGTCAACGAAAATTCTTGAAGTTATACAAAGTCTTTACGATGAGATCAAAACTGCAGTATGGGATAGTCACAACGTATCAAACTGGTTTGACTTGCGGACGGGCGTTATAAAGGGATGCCTCATGAGTTCCCTGCTGTTTTCGTTGTTTCTAGATGATCTACCGACCTTTTTACCTGGAGGAATTGAGTTTGATGGGATAAAAGTAAAGCTCCTCATGTACACGGATGACATAGTCATTTTATCGAAAACGCCAACCATGATGCAAAACACGATCAACAAATTGGAGCAATACTGCAGCTTGTGGAACCTACAAGTAAACACAAATAAGTCCAAAATGATGGTCTTCCGGAATGGTTTTGGGCGATTCGCGAGAGATGAAAGATGGACTTGGCAGAGAGAAGAACTTGAGAATGTAAAGGAGCACAAGTATCTAGGGGTCATAATAACACCACGATTGACTTTCAAAAATCACCTGCAAGAAAAATTGAAAGAGGCAAAAAGAGCAATAAACTGTATTTGGAGAGGCATACTATGTAAAAAATATATTGGTTTAAGCACAAAGTACAAAATCTACGAAGCAGTAGCGAGGGCGATCATGTGCTATGCAGCCCAAGTGTGGGGCATCTACCAATTTGAAGAAGTAGAAAAATTGTTGAGATACTTCATTAAAAAAATATTTAGATTACCAGAAAACACACCAAACTATATGCTCCACCTGGAAACCGGACTACCACCATTATATATCTATACGCTAAGATTGCACGTCTTGTACATTTTAAAAGTTATGTCACTCCCGAGCCAACGTCTGCCACATATCGTCGCAATGCATCATATACCGTAAACCGGGGTTACTTTGCACCGATTGCTTGAGTTTTTCCAAAAATCGCTGAATTATTCATAAAAAATAGGAAAAAATTTCGATTCTTTTATAGAGATCTTATACGTAGGGCATTAAGGAACGTATCTGTGTTTGAAAACTTATCTTAAAACGGAGCTTAAATAAACTTTTACTTTGTTGAAAAGTGGCTCCGTTCGAAATTGTCTATCATTGTGCTTGTATTTTAGGAGCTAGAGCAAAGATATTCACTCGCCTTATTAACATTACTCTAAATATTGTTATGTATTTGAAATTGCTTACGCATCACCCCTAAGTCTGTATACTAGTAATATCATCTTATTATATACTACTCTGTACATTCTATTTATTATTTTAGCCTAGCCTATAAGTAGAACGTAAGTTATTGAATTCGCTCTCTCTTACTGTGACCGGCAACGAGTAAAGTTGTTACTCCAACCAACCGCATTTTGACATAACATTGGCGACGAGGATTTTTTTTAAGTAACTCAAAGATATACAGTAATTTTTTTTTTTAAAGTCATAAAATGTCTCGTTTGGTGGGGTGTATTGCACCGTTTGTATCTGGGAGCAATTTCAAGGCATATGAAGATCGTCTGAGGCAATTCTTCAAAATAAATGACATCGGCGAAGAAACAGAAACAGCACTTTTCATCACGGTAGTGGATGCGGAAATATATGAAATTTGATGTCGCTGACGATGCCTAGATTGCCAAGTGAGATGAAATTTAATGATTTATGCCCAGTTTCACAGTGCGAGTTTAAACTCAGTTTACGGTTTAAACTAAAGTTCGACCAAATGTTTGGTTTTACAGTGTTCGTTTAAACTCTAATGCCCAGTTTCACAGTGTGAGTTTAAACTTGAGTTTTACTAAACTAACTACTGAGTTTAAACTTTGAGTTTAAATCGTTCGGTTTCACACTGTATTTTTAAACTCAGTTTGTCTAAACGAAGTTTATCACACTATTGTGAATTACACTGATGTATTTGAATCACAGTATTTGAATTAAATGTCAAACTGAAAATAATTTGGAATTTTTCCTATTATGGTGTTTGCTTTAGAGTAAAAGTCACTTAGAATAGACAAAAGAGAGACAATGGAGGAAGCAAAAATATAATAATATTAATGAAAAGAAAAGAAGTACTCATTTTTCCGATAGCGAAAAGGAAAATTTAATGACACAATTGAAAATAAAAAACTGATAGGATTCATTGGACGGAGAAAAATGCAGCATGGGATGCTATCGAAAAGCAAAGTCAATAAAAACTTGATTTCGGCTGATATTGAATTGTTCCTTGAAGTAAAACATTTTATTTTCATATAAATCAAATTACATGTACATATGTTTTATTTTCTGAGTTACCAGTTAGTTGGATTTTCAATTTTTGGACGTATTTCCTCCAAAACAGTATAAGCTGATTGTTTGGACATGCGAAATCTGTTAAAGAAGTCCATATCATCCCAAAAATAAAAGTGATTTGTCCTGCAGCGAAATTCTCTTTGTCGTCTTACGTTAACCAGGATATTATAATATCCTTCATCACTTCTTTCATCAGAATCACTGTTTGCACTTGAAAACATTATTTTACACACTATTTATTCATATTTTAGAAGAAAAACAATTTGACATTTCACAACAATAGCAGTCATAACCACATTTTTAACTTAAACGAACTTTTAACGGTAGAATCGAGTCGTTTAACTTAAACCGAACATGAAACTCAGTTTATGCCCAGTTTCACAGTGCGAGTTTAAACTCAGTTTATGGTTTAAACTAAAGTTCAATCAAATGTTTGGTTTCACAGTGTTCGTTTAAACTCTCAACTGAGTTTTATGTTCGGTTTAAGTTAAACGACTCGATTCTACCGTTTAACGTTCGTTTAAGTTAAAAATGTGGTTATGACTGCTATTGTTGTGAAATGTCAAATTGTTTTTCTTCTAAAATATGAATAAATAGTGTGTAAAATAATGTTTTCAAGTGCAAACAGTGATTCTGATGAAAGAAGTGATGAAGGATATTATAATATCCTGGTTAACGTAAGACGACAAAGAGAATTTCGCTGCAGGACAAATCACTTTTATTTTTGGGATGATATGGACTTCTTTAACAGATTTCGCATGTCCAAACAATCAGCTTATACTGTTTTGGAGGAAATACGTCCAAAAATTGAAAATCCAACTAACTGGTAACTCAGAAAATAAAACATATGTACATGTAATTTGATTTATATGAAAATAAAATGTTTTACTTCAAGGAACAATTCAATATCAGCCGAAATCAAGTTTTTATTGACTTTGCTTTTCGATAGCATCCCATGCTGCATTTTTCTCCGTCCAATGAATCCTATCAGTTTTTTATTTTCAATTGTGTCATTAAATTTTCCTTTTCGCTATCGGAAAAATGAGTACTTCTTTTCTTTTCATTAATATTATTATATTTTTGCTTCCTCCATTGTCTCTCTTTTGTCTATTCTAAGTGACTTTTACTCTAAAGCAAACACCATAATAGGAAAAATTCCAAATTATTTTCAGTTTGACATTTAATTCAAATACTGTGATTCAAATACATCAGTGTTATTCACAATAGTGTGATAAACTTCGTTTAGACAAACTGAGTTTAAAAATACAGTGTGAAACCAAACGATTTAAACTCAAAGTTTAAACTCAGTAGTTAGTTTAATAAAACTCAAGTTTAAGCTCACACTGTGAAACTGGGCATAAGTTATGGAAATGCAGACCGGTAATCTTGAAGGATCCGATCAAATGTTTGATTTGCTGAGTTGTTTTTCCCCTTTTTAAAGCAGCCGATTTTCCTGATGCTTGGGAAGTGCTCTGCCATAAATTCAGAGATGTTTGCGATGCGCTTGCCGATGGATTTTTCGATAAACCACGCATTTGAGAAAGTCTTTCCTCCTCATCGTATAAATCTGAAATATAAGAACAAATAAAAATGTATATAGTTTGATTTAGTCGATAAAAAACGTATGAATAATCCAAATTATGTTACCGAATGAGGTATCACTAACTTCAAGTGGCTCTTTATCCCAATCTGTCAAATATACAAAAAAAACAATAGGGTAACTGCGGGAGAGATGCCGCGTCGGGATAGATGCCGCACCCAACCAAACTCATACATCTAGTCATCCGACCAAAAATTTTTGTTTTTTCTTTTAGTCCGCTAGGTATTCAAACGAAAACGTACGAAAAAAAATTTACTAACATTCATCATATAACCGGAGTTTTTTTCCTTTGTTTGGTTTTTCGTACCCCTTTACGTTATGGAAATTTTTCAATATGTTGCTACTTGTCGATCCAGAAACAGGTAATCGCGTGTTTTCTCAAGTGTAAGTATTTTGTGTCATTAATTAGTGTTTAAAGAAGTGGTTGGTGTGATTTTTTTTTGTTTTCGTTTTTTGTTAGTTATGAAACGTGGTGCGGCATCTCTCCCTCACTACAGGGATAGATGCCGCACTTTTTTTTTATAAGATGCCGCATGTTGAATTTGTTTATCAGGGCCTCAGGAATCTACCCCTTTAATCCTCAAGCCATTCCAGACCACTTCTTCAGCATATCAGACTCGGCTGCAGTTGGAGTTCACCAATCGACAGCTTTTCCTTCAGAAACGATGACTTTATGTCCTGAATCGGACTTGGGACCTGTAGTTCAAACCACCAGCAATACATCGAACTTGGAACTGGTTATTCCAAGCACCAGCAACACATCGCACACCTGTTATCACTCTGAAAATGAAACGCACACCTCATCATGTTTCAATAAGCCTACGCCAACAAAACTCCTTCAAGAAATTTTACCACTACCAAAAATTCCAGGGCTGATTTTTTCAAGACGAAGGCAGAAAGTTGAGGTCTTAACATCACCCTGCTCAATTGAGAAAAAAAGAAGGCCAAGTCTTCGAAAACCCAACCAGAAAAAAAGGCTTCAAAAAGGAAGATTGAGCCGGCTGAGAATCCTAATGTTTGTGCAAAATGTTGGGAAAATTATTTTTCAACCAAAAAACGGGAGGATTGGATCCAATGGGCAAATGTAGCAAATGGCTACCTGAAAACTGCACACGCTACAAAAAACCAGAATCCTCCCTCTGTACAGATTGCGGACGTGAAGAGGAGCGAAAATGGACATAATGGACATTAAAATTAAATTAAATTAACATGCGGCATCTCTCCCACACATGTTGGGAGAGATGGCACACCTAACATATTTTATTTTTCTATTAATAGTAATGAAAAAAGTTGTATTTCCTTATTTTATTTATTTATTATGGTAGAAAATAAATCCATCTTTAAGTTGTTTTGAAAATTAAAGTTTGTTTTACTTTTATAAAAAATTACATCGATTTTTAAAAAAGAGCGGCATCTCTCCCGCAATTACCCTATAGTATCCAAAAAATTACAATAACATGCAAATGAAGAACAAACCAAAATCTTTGCCGGTTGTATCTTTGCGGGGTGACGATGATATTACATTTTTTGTTTCATCGTCGGTTGTATCGTTGCGAGACGGTGATTCTATTGCTTCCAAAGCAACACTTGCTGATTGTTGTTCACCACTTTGAAATGAGAGACCGACTGAGCGATAGACTTCTTCAACTGTAACATCGGTTTCTATCGGCTTTACATTTTCCTTGTCGCCTAAACAGTCCATTTTGAACTAATTGACACGGACAAAATTCACTTAAAATATTTGAACAAAATATTTCACAAATATTTAAACTAACCGTGAATGATGTTCGCCAAAAAAACACAAAACGCTTATTATAGCACTTGATTTAGATTTACACAAAAGAAAAAATACTTAAATTGTATCCAACACGCACATAGCAGAGACGCTGGCTATATAGTCCGTTTCAAATCAAAAGCGCAGGATTTTTCTTTTCCAGTCATCCTCTCTTGTGTACACACAAAACAGGAGAAAAATCGCTGATCGTCAACGCCTACTGAAGGGATCCTTGAATGGGATTGGGCTAAATTTATTGAAAAGATAAAGAGTCTATGTTACCAAATGCGAAAACTGAGTGTAGGGAAAATGCGAGAAGTATGGATTATTATTTTTTTCAGTGAACATGGTAATGACACGTTTTTTGAAACTGTTTAGTTCTCACTTAAATCGTTGAAAATAAAAAAGAATGTTTTGCTGATATGAGTTTGACTCGAAAAAAAGAAACGCATTGAAAATTTTCTTTTTGTGGAGCATGGAAACAGTCTAGTCAAGTCGTTATTAATAGATACCTACTTATACATGTTTTAATGCGTCCCACGTTTTTATTTAAGTCTGATAAAAGCTCCAGATTATAACTTAATCCACTGACGTAGCGACAGAAATTGGCCCTTGGCATCCGACTGGAGAAGACTGCAATGCTATCTGACTTGTATGATTTCTCACAAGAAATCAGTATCTTTCAGGGACCCAGATTAATGTTCTTATTATTTTCTAGTTTTTGGTACAGCCCCTGATTAAAATAAAACTGTTTAACTTAAAAGTTTTTTTTACCTTATTTTTATTTTCTAGTTTTTAGTTTAATTAATTAGACGTGGGTTGGTATCAGTACGCGAACTTCTTATCCTTTCCAACTCTCTCATTGCGTCTTTATTATATGGATTCTTTCCTGTTAATTTTTCACAGTCTAGCTTCTCATACATACACATCCCTTCAAAAGTCCTAACGCGACTCAATGCTACATACGCCTGGCCCTCCTCAAAGAGTCTGGAGCCTAAATACGCCACAGCATGGTCAATAGTACTACCCTGCATTTTATGGACTGTGATGGCCGATGACACAATTATTGGCAACATCTTTCTCTCGGCCATTCCGTGATTAAACTTTGCTGAAAATTGCATTTCTTTATAATGGATAAGGTGTATGCCGTCATGGCATGTCAGATTATAACAGAGACATGTGACAAATTTGTATTATTATTTCTATCCATACTTAAAAACCTGATTACTAACACAGATTCCGCTATATTGTATTAAGAATAACATCACGCATATTATCATTTTCCCTTCGTAAAACACTTTCATTTAATAAGTTATGCTGCAGGTGGTGTCGGGTGCTTTGTCAATGAGCGATACAGAGTTATTGAAGCTATGTGTGTCGATTTTAATAGTGCAGATATTCTTAAGGTTTCTATTGAGTTTAACGATATCGAATATGTTTTTATGTGTGTCTATAGACTTCATATGTTTAATGTTGTGACGTACATTGAAGAATTCTCTTGTCTATTAGACAACCTAAAATCTAAAAATGAAATAATATTAGGCGATTTCAACTTAAACTTATTAGAAAACAGTGATGTTGTATCTAACTATTTGGTACTTTTGGCATCGCACGGATTTACTTGTTTTATAAATGAACCTACGAGGAAGGCGTCGGGTAGATGTTTGGATCATATTTATGGACGTTTTACCAATTTCTCTTTAAGCTCGTATGAAAAATGCTTATTTGATCTTAACATTTCCGATCACTCAATGACAGGGTTGTTGGTAAACTCTAACCGTTTGCAGAAAAAAAGTAAAGTTGAAAATTCATCCAAGTTAGTCACAAAAATTGACTTCGTAAAGCTTTGTAACAATCTTTGTTATGAGTTTTGGGATGATGTATACTCGGAAAGAAATCCATCAGTTTGCTATTCACTGTTTATTGATCGTCTCACTTAACACATTACGAACTGTACTTCTGTCGTGTCTTTGAAAAAATCTCCGAAAATACTTAAACCTTGGATATCCTTTCGACTTATTAACAAGGTAAGATGCAAAAACAAGTTAAGAATAAAGTGTTCAAAGCATCCCAACAACCTCAGGTTGAGTACTAAGTACAAGAAATTCTGCTCCCATCACAAAAAAGAAATTCCCATTTGCCGCGACAATTATTATCGTAAACAATTCCTTTTTGCCAATGGTAATATTAAAAGTGAATGGCAGGTAGTTAATAATATTCTAAACCAATCCTCCTCTTCCAAAAAACCCATCGCTATTCGTGTAAATGACTGTTTACTTACTGATAAACTTGACATTGGAAATGCCTTCAACAATTACTTCGCTGCAATAGCTAACAATTCACCAGCACAAACAAGCCAACAAAGTTGCGGTTCGTGCTCGGTTTTGGGTAGCACTTATGAGCCGTTGCAAGGGAATAGTTTTGGCAGCAGTTATAGGCTGCTCTAGAACTTTTAAAGGCAATTGGTTCCCAAAAAAACTCTAGTGCTTGTGGTTGTGATGGCATTTCTAATGTTGTTCTAAAACGAATCGGCTGCTTTGTAGTTGACGTTTTAGCTGCTATCTTTAACCGCAGCATATTTCTAGGAGTTTTTCCTGCTGATCTCAAATGTGCCGACGTAATTCCACTTTTTAAAAAAGGTTCTGCTGAGGATTTGAGCAATTATAGGCCAATTTCTCTTCTTCCTGTTGTTAGTAAAATCTTTGAAAAAACTGTTAAAGTAAGGATTGTATCTTTCTTAAACAAATCAAAGTTTTTTAGCTCGGTGCAATTCGGCTTTCAACAGGGAAAATCAACAGAAGACGCCCTCTTACGTTTTTGCTCAAATATTCTATCGAATCTTGATTCAAAAAAGTTCACAGCGGAACTTTTCGTAGATATAACAAAGGCATTCGACATGGTTAACCACTCTATCTTGTTGGACAAACTTGAAAAAGCTGGATTTCGTGGCTTTATGCTCTCCTGGTTTAGGTCTTACCTTACCAATCGATCTCAAAGAGTGAAGATTGGCGTAACCAGGAGTGATATTCAGCTTATCAATTTGGGAGTTCCTCAAGGTTCCGTGCTGGGACCCATTTTATTCCTCATCTATATAAACTCTCTCTTCGGATTAAGCTTCAAAGCTACACTGACTGCCTTTGCAGATGATGTTGGATGTTCTTATGGTTCTGATAGTGCGTTAAATTTGATATCGGACATTAATTGGGACCTTAATTTATTAAGGATCTGGTTTTCCGAACATAGATTGAGCATAAGCTCTAAAACAAAAATTATGTTCTTTAATTTATCAACTCAGATCGGTACCAATGCAGAAGTTTACTTTCACGCACCTGAATGCCCACGATTAAGACTATCAAATTGTTCTTGTGCCCCCGCGCTATCCCTTCCATCTTTTTGTAGCACTCTCAGCTGCAGTGAAAAATGTTTTTCGATCGAGAATGTGGAGGAGTTTAAGTACTTGGGGCTTATTATTGATTCGAGGATGAGCTTTGCTAATCATACGGAGGCCTTGAGGAAATATTTTCGTTATACTCTCCGTCATTTTTATTACCTGAAAAATGTTTGTTCCAACAGGCTACTAAGAACTATCTATTATTGTATTTTTCATTCGAAGCTACAATATGGTATTTCATGTTGGGGTGGAACGCATTTGAATAAAATTAAACCACTTCTAACTTTGCAAAAAAATGTTTTAAGAATGATATGCCGTAAACACCGTCGACATCCAAGTTATCCATTGTTTCGTGTTATGAAAATTCTCCCAGTGTGTCATCTGTATTGTTTTAAAGTGTTGAAAACCTTCTTTATGAGATCAGGAAATCGCAATTGTAGAAGAAACTTTTTGAATGTAGTATCTATTCCGATCTATCGCACCACCGCATTTCGTAATTTTTTTTTGGTTTCATCGTGCCGTTTATTTAACAAGCTCCCACAATCCTTAAGAGCATTAACGGTTTCTGTAATGTTTGAAAAACGCATAAAATCTTGGCTTTTAGATCTAGACTTTGCTTGCTTAGAATAAATTTTTTCTGACTTTCTGGTGTAATTACTTGTAACTTTTCTTTGGTTTTTCTCCTTTTTGTATCTTGCTTCTTGCTTCTTCTATATCACTTCAAATATGTTTCACTTTCTTTCACTGTATTTTTCTTTTTTGATTAATGTATAGTCTTTTGTAAGGGTCACCCCACCCACGATTAAAGTTTCTTATCATTAAGCTCATTGAAGTGGCATTTGATACTATTTAAATACTCAAAGTATATATAAATAAAAAATGTCATTTATGTTATTTCTATTTCTTTTCAAAATATCTATTCTGTTACAATCTGTGAATTATGTATCTGAATTTTGTATGAAATAAAAAATCTAATCTAATCTAAAAAATCTAATCTAAAAATCGAATACCCATATCAAGGGGGTCGTGTAGCAAAAGGTTCAAGCGACATCTTGGTGCGTCCGCCATATAAGATTTAGAATAACGTCACGTAGCTTATCGTATTCTTCTTGTCAAACCCTTTCATAAAATATCCATATCAAGGGGGTCGTAAAGAAAAAGGTTCGGCCGCCATCTTGGGGCCTCCGTCATATTAGATTTAGAATAACGTTACGTAGCTTATAGTATTCTACTAGTCAAACCCTTTAATTCGATACCCATATCAAGGGTGTCGTGAAGAAGAAGGTTCAAACGTCATCTTGGGGCGTCCGCCATATTGAATTTTGTTGTATTCCTGTTCTGAGCTATGATTTAAGTTTCAAGTCTCTAGCTCACCGGGAAGTGTGCGTAAAATCGATTGCAAGATTTGAACCAAGCGAAATGAGAAGCTAAATGGCGTCCGCCATCTTGGATTTAGAATAACATTGGACACCCTATATTGCATTGTCTCCCGATTCTGAGCTATGTTTCAAGTTTCAAGTCTCTAGCCCATCGGGAAGTGCACTTAAAATCGATTGCAAGATTTGAAGCGACGCAACAGGTCGATCTATAGAAAACCCTTTAAAAAGGTTCAGACGTTATTCTGGGGTGTCCGCCATATTGAATTCTGCGTTGTATTCCTGTTCTGAGCTATGATTTAAGTTTCAAGTCTCTAGCTCACCGGGAAGTGTGCGTAAAATCGATTGCAAGATTTGAACCAAGCGAAATGAGAAGCTAGATGGCGTCCGCCATCTTGGATTTAGAATGACATTGGACACCCTATATTGCATTGTCTCCCGATTCTGAGCTATGTTTTAAGTTTCAAGTCTCTAGCTCATCGGGAAGTGCGTTTAAAATCGATTGCAAGATTTGAATCAAAGCGACAAGTGGAGCTAAATAAAACCCTTTAAAAACGACTGTCGCATACTCTATTCCTATTCTCAATGAATTTTCACATAGTAGGCCGTCAAAAATAAACAAAATACAGGCGACAATCGTCTTCTCGATCGTAGTAGCCATACCACAAAATAATTAATAACCATTATAAAATGTTCATAAGCAACTCTGAGTGCAACCGTAATAAAAAAGAAACTGTGTTTACTCATTGTAAAATTGTTTTCCAAAATTACTCAATCACATACCTACATCCCTTTCTAAAGAAAATCATGAATGAGGGTGTACAACAAAAAATATACACAACCTAGAAGCCAGAAAAATAAAGAATTATGTTTCGACTGCTATTACTCCTTTCGCCGATCCCTCATCATACACATGAAGTGGTTGCTGCGGCAACGAAAAGGCAATAAACAAACAATCCAAAAAAACGGATTTTATAGTCTTTGGTAGTATAAAACAAAAATAGCCAGTATAAAATTTGCATTGGCAACTCAAAAAATATACTCGAACCGCCAGAAAAATAAAGAAATTGTGCTTCGTCTGCTATACTCCCTTTGCCGATCCCTCGTCATAAACACACAATCCGAAAAAACAACCCTTAAGCGATAAATCTGAATATGCGTCAGAGTTGCCAATGGACATCTGAAAATGGTCATTATTTTGTGAAAACGATTGTCGGAACCCTCACGAACAGACTGAAAGTGAGTTAATATTGCATTGTCATCCAGTTCTGACCTATGCTTAAAATTTCAAGTCTCTAGCTCATCGGGAAGTTAGTTAAAAATCAATTGCAAGATTTTTATCGAACAGACAGACACCAAAGCGAAGTAATAAAAGCGTTTTAAATAAAATACGTATGGAAACACACACTTTTGCAATTCCGATTTCTATGATTTTTTCGTTGGAAAGGTAATGTTTTTTTTTTACATACAAACCTGCTACAAAAGAATACCTTTCCAGCAAAAATAGAATCATAAAATTCGGTGTTGTCAAACTCGAGATATAAAATGACAAACATAATTCAAACCCATTTATATATAAAGATCACAAATTCGCACACGCAACTGCATTGAAAGATCATACGGAGTATGGAAAAGAAGATTCCCCATATTGGCCATTGGAATGAAAGTAAAGCTGTCAACAATTCAAAGCATAATTGTAGCAACAGCAGTTCTTCATAATATTTGCTGCATAAATAACGAAGTTGACCCCCCACCAAATGATGACCTTTTAATCGAAAAAACTCACATTGGAAACGATATTGAAGTGATGTCTAATGCTAATGAAGAAAACACATCCGTTAGAAATACAGTGAAAGCTCGTTAATTCGGAATGGTTGGGGGGAAGGTCAGTCCGAATAAACGAATTTTCCGAATAAATGAGAGATTTTTTTTATGATCTAAAACGAGTTCCAAAATACATGAACTTAAAACGTAAAATTATTTTATTAACACAAAAGACTGCAAATAAAAATTAAAATTTATTATAATTCATTTTTGTAACTAAACACATTGTTTAAATGACATTTTCACCTGAATTATAATTATTATTTATTAATGCAGAAATATGTAACAACGTTGTGCCTAAGGACTACGATTTACATTTATCGCCAACTTAAACTGTACTGGTGTTTTCCCAAACAACATCTAAATGTGGATTACCGGGATTCCCCAATACAATTTTTTTTATGGTATTTCCCGACTTCAAAATGTGAGTTGTCGAGACTCCCCTAATAGACATTTTGATGATTTGTTCCGAATTCTATATATTTGAGATCTATTTGCTACCCATACGTGTTCAATCATTCCGTTTTTTAATTTTTGCTAATTTAATTTAATTTTTGCATAAAAAATTTAAAACCGGCTCTCATTTATTCGGAAAAATCTCTTTTATTCGGAAAAAAATTTGTTTCCGAATAAACGAGTTTTCCGAATTAAAGAATTCCGAATTAAAGGGCTTTTACTGTATGTTAATAAATGATTATTTTCGAAGTCTCCTCGAATAACATTGATATTAATATTTATTTATTGGGTGTAATACTATGTACAAAATTGTTCTATGATATTATACTTCTTAATACACTCACCCTTATTATGGCTGGCGTTAAACGCCTTGTCGAAAAACGACTGTGCGAAGTCAGAATTATAGCTGGCGTTACGCCAGTCGTTTTACGTATTTTCGAAAAATGGCATTTTATCTTTGTGGAACGTAATTCAAGTTTGACAGTTTAATGTGATTTTATCGGTATACTGGTTGTCGTTTAAGTGTGGCAAAACGCTAAGTTAAACGCCTATTTTTGTCGTGAAGAAATTTGTAAACGCCAAGGATTTAAAATCTATTTAAAATGTAAGTTTAGTTAAATTTCTCCATATATTTGGTTTAATTTATATTTGTTAAGGGTAAAAGTAACAAATAATAGACAAATGAAACGGTTGGTGGAGCTGATGGAAAAAAATGTAAGCTTGGCCACCAATTTCAAAAGAGGTGTTCCACAAACAACTTTTCTGAAAACTGGGTGGGAAGAGGTAGCAGTTATATTAAATAGCTTAGGACCAACAATACGGGACGGTAAAGAATGGCAAAAAGTACGTATACCAAATTAAAAATTAAAGAAAACCACTAAGATTTATTTCATATAGGTTTGGTGCGATGCAAAATTTAAAGAAAAAAAAAAATTAATTTTCAACAAAAAAGAAGTAGGAGCCACAGGGGGAGGACCGTTCAGGAAAAAGTACTTGAACGAAACAGATGAAAAGTGTTTGGCGGCATACAATCTACACAGAGTGTACAAAGTTCATCAACAACAATATCAACATCAACAATATTAACATCAACACCAACCACACTTCCAACAACATCCACAACAGCAGCAAAAACACCATCAATCACACCAACAACACACGCCGAATTAGGGACATCTGAAGGTATCATTGGTGACTCCGATCCAACAATTACATCCCATGTAATGCATCTTGAAGATGAAACTGCAGATGTAACAACAAAAGCACCTTCAAAATGTAGAAAATAATCAAAAGCTGGTGATAAAAACAATTTTCAAAATATGCTGGAGAAGCAAATAAAAATACAAACAAGTTTGTACAACGAAGTAAAAACCTCCTTAAACCGCATTGAGGTGCAATCGAAAGAAAGCTCCCGATATGATAGAAAGCGTTTCTATTTGGAAGAGAAGCGGCTTAAATTGTACGAAATGCAAATGGAACGGGAGGAAAAGCAACGAGTAGAGGAAAATAAATTAAAAATTATGGATCTGGAAATCAGAAAGAGGCAACTAGACATTGAGAAGCACAAAATGTGGCTCAGTGAACAATGCAAAGAGAACAGGAATCCAGATTTATAAATTTATTTTTACTTTTATACCTTTATTAAATAATAATAATTACTTCATTTAACTAAATAAAAATGAAAATTTGTGTTGAATAAAACTGTCTTCATATCTGATATAAAATTGTTATTCAGGTTATTTCGAATAGTTACAGCCACTTGGTCATCATTGGTTTCCTCATAAACCTCTAAAGATACATCTGTTGGGATATTAGGTTCAAAAACTGGAGTTACTGGATGCCCTGATTTAAAATGAAGGCAAATGTTGTGCTGAACATACATTTATTATTTGAGTTGTTTTTTTTAGGGCTATAGTGCAACTGTCTTGCCCCAAGTAAACACCGGAATCGGTTTTTTTAAAGTCCAATTGTTCTTTCTACAATATTCCGTGTTTTTGAATGAACTGTATTGAAGTTTGCCTGTTTGTTATCCTCCAAAAAAAAAAAAAAAAATGTTCAGTCAAAACCAAAAGAAAGAATAAAACATACTAACCCAACAACCAAGTATTCCGTTAGCCTCTGTCAAACTTACTTACTTAAGGTGGCGCTACAGTCCGGGGTGGACCTGGGCTTCAACCAGCAAGCGTCTCCAGCCAGCTCGATCTTTAGCTAGCTGCCTCCAGTTTCGCACGCTAAGTTGGTTGAGGTCCCCTTCAACTTGCGCGCGCCACCTGAGTCGCGGTCTTCCTCTACTGCGCTGTCCCTCGGGGACGGATTCGAAGATTTTTCGGGCCGGAGCATTGGTGTCCATCCGCTCTACATGACCCAGCCACCTCAGTCGTTGGACCTTCACTCTTCTGGCTAAGTCGATGTCGCTGTACAGCCCGTACAGTTCGTCGTTGTATCTCCTCCTCCACTCACCGTCTATGCAGACGCGACCGAAAATCACCCGAAGAATTTTTATTGATATTGTATAAAAGAAGCTACAAATTGAATAAAGACGAGACTCTTAAGTACACTGTGAAAGAAGGCGTTTCAATTCACTCAGTACCCACTCCAAGTATTACAAGTTTAAGTGCTTGTGATACACCCAACTTTTATCAAGTTTATGTGCTTGATACTAACTGATACTCCTTAGTACTTGCAGACAAAAGAGTTTGCAACATTTTTTGGTGACCCCGACGTGATTGCGTCTAAATCGAATAAAATAGTCGCGAAAAAACGGTTAGTCTTTGCTACCCCCCACCAGAGGTTAGGAGCAATTACCAAACCAAACGGTCACAGCGTTGCCAGGGCTGAATAACACTGCTTAATTATCTCAATCATTGAAAAGAGCGTGGCCAGGGCTAAGACACTGGTCCAACGAGAAAACTTCAGCACCGAAAACGAAATTTAACAAGATGTAGGAGATGGATCTCTTCGTGATCGGCGCTAGACAGAAGGCGATAGCAGATGAGCTGACAAGGCTCCAAACCAATCTAAAGAAGGATAGTGCTAAGAGAAAAACACCGAAGTATCGGGATGACCGGCTTCGGATTATTGATGCTCTCTGGTTAGAGTTCGACGAAAATCACGAAAAGATAAAAGACGTGATAAAGAAGGACACTCCCTACATTCAGGGAAATACGAAGGGTAAAGTCGAGCGTCTTTACAATGAGCTGAGACAGACCCTTGAGGCAATAGCTGCAGATGACATACCCGAACAATTTGATGTTCCAGGCTCATCCGAGCAAGTAGAGAGAGGCGGCAAGCCAAAATAAGTGAAATCTTTGACTCAAGCTATAGCATCAGACATAAGCATTAAGCCTAAGCCAGTCCCACCAATGCGGGACGCCATGGCTATAGGCGCACCAAGTGAGATAGTCAAGCTCATACGAAGGCAGGGAATTATCGCGCAATCACTTAAGCGTTTAATTGCTGGCCTTGATGACGTGGGTTCTACAACCCAATCAAAATCATTTTATGAGCAGAAACTTCAGGGCATAACCAAATACTGGGCCCAATTAGAGGAGCTTCACCAAGAAATCGGAGAGCTTACACAGGAACCCACCATGATAGGATACAATATGACCGAATACATTGAGTTGGAGGACAAGGTCCAGCAGCTAATAATATGGCTTTCTACACAATTAGAAACGCCAACAGAAAACTATGAACGAACGTCGCCTGTCGCCTCGTCGACGATTCAGTTACCAAAGGTCACCATTCCGAAGTTCGATGGTGACTATCTAAAGTGGAGGCAATTCTTCGATCTGTTTGCTCAAATGATCGACAAGCAACAGATGCCCAACGTGCAAAAAATGTGGTACCTGAAAACGCATCTGAGCGGAGAGGCAGAAAGTCTGATCCGCCACCTATCATTGTCTGAAGAGAACTACAAAACCGCGTGGTCCACCCTTCAAGATCGATACAACAACATTCGAATTCTGACATCAACACTGGTACAAAAAATACTTGGGCAACCCAACCAAACACAAGCTCAACCCTCAGCGACTGCAATCAAGGCTCTACACGATACTACTCATGAGTGCCTGCTGGCATTAGGTAACTTAGGCATAGATACGTCAACATGGGACCCTATCCTTTTACATCTGCTGGTTAACAAACTAGACCCGAGTTCTAGAGGTCTCTATGAACAATCGCTTAAAAGGCCGAAGGAACTGCAGACAGTGAAGGAATTTTTGACGTTTCTGGAGAGCCAATTTCAATCGCTGGAGGCTATCGGACAAAAGAAAAAGGAAGGATATCTACGAACGTGCGCAACAGCAGCATCGGGGCAACGCCTTAAACAAAATTGTAAATCTTGCGGAACAGGAATACATCCCTTGTATGCCTGCAGGCAATTTTTGCAATTAGGACCTGCTGCTCAGATACAAGTCGTACAAAGGAACAAGCTGTGTCTGAATTTCTTAAGAGTTGGCCACGTTGCTAAGAATTGCGTCTCTCGGAGCTGTATGAAGTGTGACAAAAAACACAACACACTTCTTCATCTCGAAGGCAATAAGGACTCACGTACTGACAACAATCTCATGAAGCTCGAAAAGGATCCAAAGACGAATACATCGGTAACGTTAACAGCATCCAAGGAGCTAGAAAGACAACAATATATACTGCTCAGCACAGCCGTGATACGTATTTGGCTAATAATGGGCAGACGACGGAATGTAGAGCTATTTTAGATTCGGGCTCTCAGGTAAATTTGATTACTGAACGATTGGTGAAAAGGTTGGGACTTCGCACAAAGGCAGCATCAATCAGTATTCAAGGTATTGGTGACGAAAGAAGAGAATCCCATCACCGCATCAATGCGAGCATTCACTCAAGAATTAATGGCTTTAGTGCTCGGTTAGAAGTATTCGTTTTACCGCACATTATAACACCACAGCCGTCGCAGCTTTTAAACATTTCATCATGGGGAATACCAACCAACATTCCTCTTGCCGATCCAACATTGTGGTGTAGGGTAGGCGATGCACAACTAAGAACAGCAGCATGTGGAATATCCACTTATGACGACAACGATCTACACCAAATGGTTGAACGTTTGTGGAGCCTCGATGAGATTGAACCAGCAAGGACCAAGTTATCCAAAAATGAGGAGTTGTGTGAAGCACATTTTGCCCAAAACACCCGGAAGAGTAGCGAAGGGCGCTTTATTGTAAGGCTGCCATTCTGTGAGGACACATGCAGACTTGGCGAATCTCAAGAAATTGCATTCAATAGGTTCCTAGCGTTAGAGAGAAGACTATCTCGGAACCCGGAGTTGAAGACTCAATACGTACAATTCATGGACGAATATGAATCATTGGGCCACATGACCAAAATCAAAATCGAGGACATTATATCACCACATTACATCATTCCTCATCATTGCGTTCTAAAGGCCGACAGCAGCACCACCAAGCTCCGAGTCGTGTTTGATGCATCATCAAAAACAACATCAGGACTTGCATTAAACGATATAATGCACACGGGCCCAACAGTGCAGGGTGAACTGTTTTCACTTTTGCTTCGCTTTCGATTGCCAAGGTTTGCTTTTTGTACTGACATACAAAAGATGTACAGGCAAATACTTATGCATGAAGATGATAGAAAATATCAAACCATTATCTGGAGAAAAAGTGAAAACGAGCCTTTCGAGTATTATGAACTAAACACCGTAACATACGGTACAAGAGCGGCACCCTATCTTGCAACTAGGTGTCTACAACAATTGGCTCAAGAAACATCCGATACATTTGCACTGGGATCCGCAGTTCTCCATAACGATTTTTACGTAGATGACTGTTTAACTGGAGCTGACAGCTTATCAAAGGCTATTGAAATGAAGAACCAACTCACGCACATATTAGAGGGTGCAGGATTCAAGTTACGGAAGTGGTGTGCCAATCATCCACAGCTGCTTGAAGGTATTGCAAGGGAAGATCAAGAAATCAACCTTGACCTAACCGACGAAAACAACGCATCAATCAAGGCACTTGGCCTAACATGGCATCCGAAGACAGACAACCTTCGAGTAAAAACTCAATTAAATTCTACCAGCCGAATCACAAAACGAATTGTCACCTCGGATCTTGCGAAGCTATTCGATCCCTTGGGCATAATGGGCCCAGTAGTAGTCACTGCAAAAATATTTGTTCAAGAGCTATGGAGACTAAAATTAGACTGGGACGCAGCATTACCTGCCGAACTACATACCAGATGGATTTCGAAGCAACCTGAAGGAGTTAAATGATTTTCACTTTCCACGACACATGTTCGGCAGTAACATTGCAGAAAGCAAACAAATCCACTCGTTTGCCGATGTCTCCGAAAAGGCATATGGAGCAGTGAAATACCTACGTGCAATACTGAAGGATGGAAGAACGATAGTAAGGTTGTTATGTTCCAAATCACGAGTCGCTCCATTGAAGAAACAAACCTTACCACGACTAGAACTATGCGCTGCAGTTCTAGCGGCCCAACTCACCGCAAGAATCAAGGACGACCTCAAATTTAAAAACGTGCCAATCTTTTTGTGGACGGACTCTGAGATTGTCCGGGCCTGGATTAATTCATCTTCATCGTCATTCCAAACATTCGTGGCTAATGGAGTCGCAGCTACTCAAGAAATTTCACTCCCCGACCAATGGCGCCATGTGGCATCCAAGCATAATCCTGCTGATTTACTATCTAGAGGAGTACAACCCGCAAAATTACCAGCATGCACTCTGTGGTTTTACGGGCCCATGTTTCTACATGGAAGGGAGGACTTGTGGCCAGGAAAATATGTTAAGGGGCTGGCCATTTTTGAAGACACAGAAAGGAAACGAAAAATGCCAATGGTAGCAACAGCAATCCATACTGAGGATCAAGAACTAATCTACAAAATCAACCATCGGAATTCATTTGCAGTGCTTCAAAGAATTGTTGGATATATACTTCGCTTCGTTAAACATGCTAAGTCCCCGAAAACTCAACGACAAGGCGAGATTACCTTGACCCCCCAGGAATTAAATGCTTCACTTGTTGTCATTACCCGTGCAATGCAAGCATATGACTTTAAGCAGGAAATCAATGATCTAAAGACTTATAAGGAACTAAAACGAACAAATCACCTCTCAAGTCTTGCCCCATTTCTGGACGACAAGGGCGTACTTAGAGTAGGAGGACGATTGGAATCGTCAGCACTATCATATGATGCAAAACATCCAATACTTCTTCCGTACAATAATCCACTGACAAAACTGGCATTGAAAGGGATTCATGAAATGAATATGCACTGCGGCCCTCAGACACTTCTGGCTCATGCTAGGCAACAATGGTGGCCTGTGAAGGGAAAAATAATGGCCCGCTCAATAGTGCAACATTGCGTAAGGTGTAGCAGAGCTAGGCCCCAATTGCTCAACCAGGTAATGCGCAATCTACCTTCTTCGAGAATAACACCAGCAAGACCCTTCATCAATTCAGGAGTCGATTATTGTGGTCCATTCTGGATCCATTACAAGATACGCGGTAAAAGGCCTCATAAGGCATGCGTGGCAGTTTTTTGCTGCTTTGCCACAAAGGCTGTGCATCTGGAGCTTGTCAGCGACTTAACTACTGAAGCGTTTCTTGGAACATTGAGAAGGTTCATTGGCCGCAGGGGACACTGTCAAACCCTGTACTGTGACAATGCAACAAACTTCGTTGGAGCAAATAATCAGTTGGCAGAACTAAAAACGTCACTATATTCGGAAAGCGCACGTAAAACAATCATCAAGGAATGCAGTAACAAGGCGATTCAATTCAGCTTTATTCCTCCGAGGGCACCTCATTTTGGCGGCCTTTGGGAAGCAGCTGTGAAATCAGCAAACCACCTGCTCATAAGGAGCGTATCGACAGCTTCTCTTACCTATGAAGAACTGGAGACAGTGCTAGTTGGAACAGAAGCCATCTTAAATTCAAGACCCCTCACACCGATGTCTAATGATCCGAACGACTTCACTGCCTTGACTCCAGGACACTTTCTGATTGGGGAACCACTGACTGCCCAAATTGATGCTAACGCAGCGTCTAGAAAACAAACTCTGTTGACTAGATGGAACCTAGTCTCTCATCTCAAATATGAGTTCTGGAAGCGATGGTCACAGGAATATCTGAGTGAACTGCAATATCGACATAAGTGGAAGGAGTGTTCCAAGAACATCAAAGTGGGAAAAATTGTCATAATTAAAGAAGACAACATGCCACCCTTGTAATGGCCACTTGGTTGAATTGTCAAGACGTATGAGGGCAAGGATGGATCCGTGCGGGTTGTGGACGTCAAAAGTGCAACAGGAATTTGGAGGCGTCCAATCCACAGATTGGCACCACTGCCAGTAGAAGACAACAACGAAGACCCTGAGATCCACTTAACGCAGCAGATTGCGGAGGGTGCGGTGATACTGGAGCCAACAACAGAAACACCCACAAAACGACGAAGGACATCGAGTACTATCAGCTTTACATCGTTACTAGCTATCATGTTAACATTGCCGATTGTATGTGCAGATAAGATCCAGATAACGAAATTCAATTCAGGCCTTGGAATTCATTTCGAAGGAATTGGTTCCATGAAGAGAGCAACAAGTGAATGGGACTTTATTATTTATTATCAACTGGACCCAATAAGATCAGAATTAAGTGCCATCTCAAATGGGACAAAACGACTGGAGGAGTTATGTCAAAAAATGCTGGAGCAAGATCTGTGCCACAATACACTCAACCAGTTTCATCACATCATTGATGAGCTACAATCCGAAGACATCCTGCTATCCGTCAGACGATCCAAGCGGGGAGCGATGAATGTGATAGGAAACATTGCCAATTCGCTGTTTGGAGTATTGGATTCAGAGTATGCAGAACAAATGTCAAGCACGATAGATCAAGTGAAGGACAACGAAGGTCATTTGCTCGGCCTACTGCGCAATCAAACATCCATAATTGACTCGACCATGAATTTACTTAAGAAAGGCGAGACAGCAACAAGTAAAAGATTCGAGGCCCTCGATGGACACTTGAATGCAATCACAACAAGGATTCGTGAAAATTGCGAGGATGAATTCCAGTTGAAAATATTCCAGGTCTTCCTATCCGTTGCCTCTCAACTAATCCTCATGGTAGTGAGCCTACAAAGGATACAGACAACACTAGTAGACGTGCTCTCTGAAACTCATCAAGGAAGAATTAGCTCTCTTTTGTTGTCAACATCACAACTAAGGGATGAGCTGCAAACTATCAAGGCCCACGTACCAGCGTACTTAGAAATCCCCACTGACGAAGATAACCTCCTGCAGTTCTACAAACTAATGACGGTTAGGGGAGGAATCGCAAAAAATCATGTCGTTTTTAAGATTACACTTCCATTGGCAGATCAGGAGCAATATGATTTATTCAGGATGATAGCCATTCCAAGCCTTATCAACAACACTATGATCGCTGTTCGAACCTGCGCACCAGTATTGGCCATAAGCTCCCATCGTGATGAATACTTTCCAATAGATTCAACTACTCTAAGTTCCTGTGTCAGCCTGAAGGACGAACAATATCTGTGTTTCAACATCCAATCAAAATACAGGAAGGGCGCAGAAGCCTGCTCATGTGAAATTCACCTGTTCCACAACGAAACTCAATCGACCTGCAGTTTTGAAAGAACTGAGAGCAATTCAACAAGAATTCCAATGGATCATAAGAACCAATGGATATATGCCACAACAGCTCCGACCCGGCTTTCAGCAGTATGCGATAGAAAATCTGCACAGTTTGTTTTAGAGGGTTCGGGAATGTAAACATTGCAACCCGAATGTATCCTAAGACATAATTTCATCACCATCCATGGGCATCAAACGTTTTCCAACACCATAAGAACTTCGTACACAAGTTTCACAACGCTATCAGAACTCGCAGTTATAACGCAACTCAAGCCACTACTCAAGGACTTCAACGCCAGTCATTACGAAAGCCAATTGAAAAATCTCACGGACCTTCAGAACATGATTGCACAGCAGAAGATGTTTGAGCTGCCGCATAAACTCCAAGCACACAGCTATCACCTGGCACTAATACTTTCCATCTCGGTAATCATCTACGTCCCCTGGAGACACATGGCATGTAAAGCAACACGGAAACTTCAGCCGAAGCCCCGACATCATGTGGAAGAATCAGAGTTCACAGTCAAGGTTTAATTAGTTAAATCATTATTTAACAGGGGGGGAGGATGTTAAGTGACGTCATAAAATATGCAAGTATGCAAACGCACGACAGTTCGTCACTCAAGCCAACGAACCTTATTGCTGATCTAGTAGTCGACCTGGAATCGGGTCGTTGGTCTGGGGTAACGACCTGTATTGAAGACGCAGCATATTTGCACATTTTCAATTCTCTTTTATTTTGCTGACATTTAGTTATATTAATGCGATTCATGTATTATTGTTTACTTTTAGTTTTTGTGTTTATAATTGTAAATTGCTTATGTTAGTTAAGGAAGTCCTTTAGGAGGACTCCAAAAAAATACGGACGCCAACCATAGGTTGGCCCAACTGTCCGAATGAAAACGCGTACCGATCTTTGTTTATATAATTTTATTAAGATATTCTGGTCTAATCCGGTTCACACAATAGTCAAACTAAGACTAACTTAAAACTAATCTTCCGCCACACTCGTAGCCTACGTCCCCGTGTCCAATCTGCTGAGTAATCACCATGGGCCGGCGCGTGTATCCGCTGCATCGCAGGTGTAACCCGATGCGTCTGGGCCGACTGTGGGAACATGTTCGCACCTGAGCAAGTATATCCGCCAGGTCAGCAGATGTCGATCATGTTGCTTGCTCGTGTCCCACTTGCATCGTGTTAACTCTTCCCCCTTCGAAAATCTACGCCCCGTAGATCACGACGTCAGCTTCTGATGGCTTGGCAGCTTCCTAGTTTTGGTCCACAACGGGAGTCCCCTCGAATGATCTCACGGCCGGGAGATTCAGCCTTCCGCTAATCTTCCGCCATAAGATGTATGCTAGGGCAATCAACAGCGCGATGATAAATCCGTCTGAGAGTGTGGATATTTTAATTCTTTCAGCCAGGTTGCTCAGGCGTTCTATGTTCCGGAGGCTTAGATTGTGGACAAATTGGAGATCTACTCTGTCCCCTTTGTTGGTGGTTTTGGATAAGGCCGGGGGCAGAGCCTGGAGCATCGTTGCACGTGAACTCTGGAACGTCCTGTTTTTCAGTTGGATCGTTTCATTGTTTAACTGAACGATAAAGGTTCCTTCCAGCGTTTGCGTGGAGTTTCCTGAGGTGAGCTCGCCGTTGAAATTGGTTAAGAAGATGATGTCATTCTCGATTAGCTCCATGACTTCGCTGGTGTCCGTATGATAGGTGCAAGTTGCGTGGCCCCCTTTCAATAATCTGGAAACACAATGATCTTCCGCAATCTTCTCCAGCGAATCTTCTCTACAGACTGTTGAGTTACTTATGGAGAGGCACTTCCTTAGTATGCCATAGGTTGATCTCTGGTTGACCAAAACTCTGCTGAACTCGATGTCGATCCGCCTTCCGTTTGTAATCGATGGCCTCGTCAGTAGCAGGTTGTAATCCTCCTTTCCGACTTTCGGGATAGATAGCGTATAAAGTAGCGTTGACCCATTGGTGTAGATTGACGGTGTTGAAAACTCGATGGCCTCGATTTCATTCCCGTATGGAAGGGATTCGAGCTCGTTCACCAGTAGGTTAATTTCGCTGTGGTCCAGCAAATTAGTGTTGACGATGCCGCTCTTTGCCATTTGGCAGGCTCGAACTACTTCGTTGACCTCTTCTTTGATTATAAGGACCTGGCTTAAGATGTCCTGTTCTAGCCTTTGGATGTCAGCTACTCTTATCTCGTTATTCGATTTGTCGATGACCCAGTTGATCTTTGTTGTCATATCCTCGACCGCACCCAAGAGTTTTTCGTTAATTTTGTACTGGTGGTTGTTGTTTTCGACAATCCGCTCTTGGCTCTCCAGGAGCTTGTCCCAGTCTGCAGCGTCTGGACTCCCTGCGACCCACTTCCATGCGGAGCCAATCCAGTCGATGGATCTCGGTTTCCTTTGTGATTTCCCCCTCAGTGAGCTGATCCGGTCAGTAACCTGCATCAGGTGGAAGTTGATCAACTGTCTCCGATCCCGGTCTTTGATGTTTTTCTCGACGGCATTCGTGATGCGCACTAGCTGCTGCTCGAATCTTTCCAGGTTGATCACGTGAACGAGATTGAAGTTCCCACTCACGATCCAGGCCTTGCCCTCCTTAATAGTAACCAGTGGTACGACGTACTTAAAGATTTGTAGTCCTTCAGCCATCGCCAGGCAGATAAGGCAAGATAATCTGTAAAAGTTGGTCTTCGTTCTTATGGCGTTGACGTTATTTACGAGAGTGATGGTGAGGGAAATAATTAGTGGCGGAAGTTACTTAATGCAATAGTTAATTCTAACAATGACCTAATCTAATACATTACCTACTAGTATAACTAAAATTAACTAATTAATTGAACTCATTTAACATGATTAGATAATAGCACTATATCTATCAACTTACATTAGTAGTTAAGCTACATAACAGAAATGTTGTCAATGTGAGCAATGAATAAAATTTGATTGGATTAAATCTAAAACTAAGCTTTTAAGAGAAAAAAAGGATTTTTTTTTTTTGCTTGTGCCATCCCCCCTTTTTTTTGCTTTTGAAAAATGGCTGGAGATAATAAGACAGGAGAAAAAGGTTTTCCCTGCGCTCGGCCTTACTGTTGTTGTGCGTCCCCCGAATCATTTGTTATATTCTTAATTTGAGTCTTATGGACTCTTCTCCCTGAGGCTGTGACTACCGTCACCCTATTATCTTTAGCCACTGTATCTTTACGAAACAGGGGTTTATTTTTTGCTCGAATGCCCTTGCAGGCCGTGTAAATGACGTCCCCTCTTTTGTACACCTTAGGCTTCGTCTTTTTCCTATTGAGCCTCAAATTGTCTGCCTTCTGTTTTCGCTCAATTTCACCTTTCAATTCGCTATTAACCCTTGTGCGAAAATCGACCAAGTTTTGATAGTTAATCCGCTGACATCTATTGAAGAAGATGTCTGAGGGTTTCCTTTTAGTGACCGAATGTACCGTGTTATTATATCTATCTACGGCTATATTAAGTAACTCCTTTAGCCGCAGATTCTTGTACTCCGCCTTTAGGCATCTGTAGATTTCTATTATTGTCGAATGAAATCTTTCGACTTGCCCATTTACCTCACTGCGGTGAACAGGCGTTTGGTAAAGCTGTATGCCCAGCATCTTTATGAAGTTTAGAATGATTGGGCTGAGGAAGCTTCTCTCATTGTCTGTCATCAAGATCTTCGGGGCAGTGAAATAGTGCAGAATTTTTGTGACTTTATCTCTAAGGTGAAGAGCTGACCTGTTTTTTATATGGAATACCTTCCCGAACTTCGAGAACTTATCGACGCAGGTAATGAACTTTTCATTTTGTATTTCCATTATATCCATGTGAAGTATTTCGCACGCATACGATGGCGTCGGTGTGGGCTGCAGTTCGGGAGCATTAGGATGCCTATCATACTTGTTAAGCTTGCAAACCTCACAGGACCCGGTGTATCTCTTGATCAAACTATTCATGCTAGGGAAGTAGTACTTCTCCAGCAATTGCTCCTTGTTTTCCCTTGCGTTCCTGTGGGCTCTTCTGTGTTCATCCATGATAAGTTGGCATTTCCTATTCTCGCTACCCACATCCTCGACTACACGTTGCGTAACGCGCAGTTTGTAGCCAGTGAAATGATCGAGATACAATTTCTGCAGTAACCACAGGTGTGATTCTGGTATTTTAATACCGTTTACGACGTTAGGTCTTAGCTTTTGTTTAAGGATACTCGTTCGTTCAATTCTGACACCGCGACGTAGTGGCGAGAGTAACCAGGGTGAGGTTCCTCTCGGATCTCAAGGCCCTTGCCTACCTTTATGATTATCTGATTGCGGAAGACGTTAATTGGAGCTTCCACGTGAGGAATGAGGTCAGAGCCGTCCTCTTGAGCGCTATGGATTGTGTCCGTTAAGGATCGTTCCTCGTCGGCCGTTACAGTCGAAGTGTCCGTACCTTCGCTCGCGGTTTCAGTGACTGCATCACTATTATTTGATCTTGCACTTGGTGCCGGCTCAGCACAAGCAGAGTCGGACAAGTGATTAATCTGAGTTCGTAACCGCGAAAGGGCATCCGCCACAAAATTCGATTTGCCGGGTTTGTATATCAACTCACAGTTATACTCCTCAATGCGAGCTTTCCAACGCTTCAGCTTGGCATTGTAATTTCTGTTACCCATGGCGAAGGTCAGAGGCTGGTGATCCGTGTAAATAAGGATCTTCTTAGCGCTATACACATAGGATCGGAGGTTATCCAGGGCCCAGACTATCGCTAGCATCTCTTTCTCGTTGGTCGCATAATTTTCCTCCGTCTTGTTGAGGGACCGCGAGATATATGCAATAGGTCTGTCGGTACCCGATTCTCCCTGCGATAACACCGCTCCTATGGCGAAATTTGATGCGTCCGTCGTAAGATTAAAGGGCTTCCCAAAATCTGGGAAGGCTAGAACTTCGGATGACGTTAAGAGAAGCTTCAAGTCGTTGAAGGCTTGCAAAGCTTCCTCATTCAGCGCGACAGGAACTCGTTTCGACTCATTAGCCTTAATTTGCGCCTGCTCGCCTCGTGTAAGGTTCGTCAAAGGTTTGGCAACCTTCGCATAATCGCGAATAAATTTCCTATAGTATGATGTCAGACCCAAGAAACTCTTAAGCTCTCTCAAGTTATCGGGCGGCAGGATCCGCTCGATAGCGGCCACCTTCTTCAAATCAGGCTAAATGCCATCTGGGGTGATAACATAGCGTAGAAACTCTACCTCAGTTTTCAGGAAATGAGTTTTTTCCAGATTTACCTTCAACCCTACCTCTCGCAGTCTAGAGAAAATGGTCTCCATATTCTCGAGGATTTCCTCTATGCTAGCACCGAAGATGATGATGTCGTCGATGTACACATAGCAGATTTTGCCTATGTATTCCTTGAGTACATCGTCGATCATTCTCTGGAAGATGGCCGGGGCATTTTTTAAGCCAAACGGTAGCCTAAGGAATTCGTACTTCCCGTTCATCGTCGAGAAGGCGGTCTTCGGTATGTCGCTATGTTTCATTGCGATTTGATGGAAGCCGGACGTAAGGTCCAGGGTGGTAAAATACTTTGCTTTACCAAGGCTAGCGAGTGTGGAGTTTATGTCCGGTATGGGGTAGGTGTCCGGAATGGTAACTGCATTGAGACGCTTATAGTCGATAACCATTCGGTATTGCTTCTCGCCTGAGGGTTTTGGCTTTTTCGGAACGACCCAGATTGGCGAGTTGTACGGGCTCTTGGAAGGACGAATGATGCCTTCTTTCAACAACTTCTGGATCTCCTTTTCAACTTCTTCCCTCATGCAGGCCGGGTATGGATAACTCTTGGTATATATTGGCTCATCGGTGTTGGTCCTTATCTCAGCCTTTACGGATGTGTTAATGACCTCGCTATCGTTAATTGGCCCGAAAATAGAGCTATGTTTTTCCAGCAAATGGTTAAGTTGAGAACGTACATTTCCGGGCAAATTTTCATCTAACGTAACATTTACCTCTTTTGACAGTTTCTCTTTAAGGGGAATTTTGATTCCCGGCTTGAGTGTAAGTACGTTATTCTTCCTATCAATGATCGCCTCGAGTTCTTTAAGGGTGTCGTCGCCAATGATCCCGTCGAAGGACTCGAGACCCGGCAGTACATAAAATGTAAGGAACGTATCGTTGCCAGCCTTTTTGAAAAACTGCCCGCTTACACTTTTGTCGATTCTGATATTGCCGGCTGCGGAATGTACAGTGAAAGGTTTAGGGATGCTAGTGCTATTTTGTGATACAGGGGGACTTATGAAATTTTTATTTGCGCCGGTGTCAACGAGAAACTTTAGTTTACTTCCGGCCTTGGTAACGTACTCTATATATGGTACGCTGGATAGGCGTCCGTCATAAAATTTACTTCGTCCTGTACGTCCTCCTCAACAGCTTCATCGTACGCATCAGTTGGCTCTTCTTCAACTGTCTGTACATTATAGATTCTTTGCTGTTTCTGGGGGCCGTAGTCAGATCTAGCCTTCCGCTTGAAGGGATTCGATCCGGGGGGACGATTCATATAGTTCACACTGCGGGATTGCACCGAGCGATCCACATCCATTTTTTCATGTGGTTTTGGGGCACTTGGCCTTGGCGGTGGACCGCCCGCATAGTTGACCGGATAGGATGGTTGGTACGACCTCTCGGGGGTGTATCGATTAAACTTCTTCGGCGTCAAGACGGGTCTAACTCCAGCCTTGAAGGACTGGTTCACCGGTGCCGTGATCGTGTTTGTTGAATTCGGAGAATGCAACGTGTGGTTCCGGTAATTTAAGTTCTGGATTTCCAGGCATGCCGTGTAGGCCTCCGGGAGCGTCCTTGGTTTCTGGACGATCAACATTCTCGACAGGTCGCCGTTAAGGCCTCGTATGAAGACATCTAGTGCATGGTTGCGATAGGTTTCCACCAACGCGTTAACCGTCTCCTGGGTGTATGACTCTGTTTTAATTTTGTTTATAATCAGGGAGAACTGGTGGTTCACCGTCGCGTAGAACTCATCCAGTTTCGACCCCCTCTGTGATAACTGGTTAAGCTGGTGTTCCAGTGTTCTTATATCCCGCTTGTCGGCGTAGTGCAGTGACAAGCACTTCTTGATCTCCGACCAATCGTCGTCGAAGATGTTGTAAGATATGAGGGCCGCATCCGCGTTCCCTCTTATCTTCTGCCGAATGTGTTGGAGGATCGCCCGATATATCGGCTTACCCCTTACTATTGAAAAGTCTTTCAATATTCCCTCCACCGTATGGATCCAGGAAACATACTTGGTGGGGGTACCATCGAATATTTGTAATTCCTTCACGCAGTCCGGAAGCCTTTCGATCTCCTTAAGATCCGCTTCCGTCCGAGGACGACACAGTGGGGCTGGTTGCTCGGTTGCAACAACCCCGGGGCGAGTATCGCCTTCTAACTTGCTCAGCCGCCCCTCAATGCCCTTAAGGCGATCTAATAAGCAGTTGACTGCACCAGTCAGCTCCGTTATGGCGGTTTGCATCGCGTCCATTTTGCTCAGTATAAATTTATTAGTTACCTGGTTCCAAGGGGGTACTCAACCTTGGTTGCTTATAACCTTGCACTAAGTGGCTGCGTAACACAACGCGCGCTTTCTCTATTTAAATCAAGATTTCAGGGGAGGCACAACCACCGATTGATTTCGATTGCACAAATTTCTTAGCTTTACAACTTTTACCCTTGTATAGGCAGTATACACTAATTTACACATGCACGAACTTTGGCTCTTGATTCTTAATTTCACATATATATATATATATTTTCTTTCACTCACAGGGGGATTGCACTCATTCTTTGCGTTCTTAAGTATAATTTCTTGTAATTTTTGTTGTACTTAGTAGTATTTTTTTCACGTTATTTTTTATAATTTCACTCGATTCCGTCGTAGATTTCCGCTGGTAAGTTCTTTTGGGGGCGAGAAGAAAAGGTATTAGGGTTGTTCAAGGAACAGCTCTTTCGGAAGGACCGTGTGCTCCTTTTTAGTCGCCAACGTTAATTATTGAAGGCAACCTACTAAGGCACGGTTGGCTTCACACGTATCCTTTAATTCGTTCTGATCTCCGATGAAGGAAGCTGCTTGTCGTGGCGGAATGATCGCTGTGTTCTCATGGGTACAGTGATTTTCACTCATGGAGCGTACCGACCACGCCCCTGTCAGGATAGCAGTTAATCAAACGAAAGAAAGGATAACGTCTACAGAGCTGTCCCTGCTCGGGCGCCAGTTAAGGAAGTCCTTTAGGAGGACTCCAAAAAAATACGGACGCCAACCATAGGTTGGCCCAACTGTCCGAATGAAAACGCGTACCGATCTTTGTTTATATAATTTTATTAAGATATTCTGGTCTAATCCGGTTCACACAATAGTCAAACTAAGACTAACTTAAAACTAATCTTCCGCCACACTCGTAGCCTACGTCCCCGTGTCCAATCTGCTGAGTAATCACCATGGGCCGGCGCGTGTATCCGCTGCATCGCAGGTGTAACCCGATGCGTCTGGGCCGACTGTGGGAACATGTTCGCACCTGAGCAAGTAAATCCGCCAGGTCAGCAGATGTCGATCATGTTGCTTGCTCGTGTCCCACTTGCATCGTGTTAACTTTTTAGATACTATTGATATTTGTAAAATAATTGCTTACGTTAGGTTTATTGATATTGTATAAAAGAAGCTACAAATTGAATAAAGACGAGACTCTTAAGTACACTGTGAAAGAAGGCGTTTCAATTCACTCAGTACCCACTCCAAGTATAACAAGTTTAAGTACTTGTGATACACCCAACTTTTATCAAGTTTATGTGCTTGATAATAACTGATACTCCTTAGTACTTGCAGACAAAAGAGTTTGCAACATTTTTTGGTGACCCCGACGTGATTGCGTCTAAATCGAATAAAATAGTCGCGAAAAAACGGTTAGTCTTTGCTACCCCCCACCAGAGGTAAGGAGCAATTACCAAACCAAACGGTCACAGCGTTGCCAGGGCTGAATAACACTGGTTAATTATCTCAATCATTGAAAAGAGCGTGGCCAGGGCTAAGACACTGGTCCAACGAGAAAACTTCAGCACCGAAAACGAAATTTAACAAGATGGAGGAGATGGATCTCTTCGTGATCGGCGCTAGACAGAAGGCGATAGCAGATGAGCTGACAAGGCTCCAAACCAATCTAAAGAAGGATAGTGCTGAGAGAAAAACACCGAAGTATCGGGATGACCGGCTTCGGATTATTGATGCTCTCTGGTTAGAGTTCGACGAAAATCACGAAAAGATAAAAGACGTGATAAAGAAGGACACTCCCTACATTCAGGGAAATACGAAGGGTAAAGTCGAGCGTCTTTACAATGAGCTGAGACAGACCCTTGAGGTAATAGCTGCAGATGACATACCCGAACAATTTGATGTTCCAGGCTCATCCAAGCAAGTAGAGAGAGGCGGCAAGCCAAAATTAGTGAAATCTTTGACTCAAGCTATAGCATCAGACATAAGCATTAAGCCTAAGCCAGTCCCACCAATGCGGGACGCCATGGCTATAGGCGCACCAAGTGAGATAGTCAAGCTCATACGAAGGCAGGGAATTATCGCGCAATCACTTAAGCGTTTAATTGCTGGCCTTGATGACGTGGGTTCTACAACCCAATCAAAATCATTTTATGAGCAGAAACTTCAGGGCATAACCAAATACTGGGCCCAATTAGAGGAGCTTCACCAAGAAATCGGAGAGCTTACACAGGTACCCACCATGATAGGATACAATATGACCGAATACATTGAGTTGGAGGACAAGGTCCAGCAGCTAATAATATGGCTTTCTACACAATTAGAAACGCCAACAGAAAACTATGAACGAACGTCGCCTGTCGCCTCGTCGACGATTCAGTTACCAAAGGTCACCATTCCGAAGTTCGATGGTGACTATCTAAAGTGGAGGCAATTCTTCGATCTGTTTGCTCAAATGATCGACAAGCAACAGATGCCCAACGTGCAAAAAATGTGGTACCTGAAAACGCGTCTGAGCGGAGAGGCAGAAAGTCTGATCCGCCACCTATCATTGTCGGAAGAGAACTACAAAACCGCGTGGTCCACCCTTCAAGATCGATACAACAACATTCGAATTCTGACATCAACACTGGTACAAAAAATACTTGGGCAACCCAACCAAACACAAGCTCAACCCTCAGCGACTGCAATCAAGGCTCTACACGATACTACTCATGAGTGCCTGCTGGCATTAGGTAACTTAGGCATAGATACGTCAACATGGGACCCTATCCTATTACATCTGCTGGTTAACAAACTAGACCCGAGTTCTAGAGGTCTCTATGAACAATCGCTCAAAAGGCCGAAGGAACTGCAGACAGTGAAGGAATTTTTGACGTTTCTGGAGAGCCAATTTCAATCGCTGGAGGCTATCGGACAAAAGAAAAAGGAAGGATATCTACGAACGTGCGCAACAGCAGCATCGGGGCAACGCCTTAAACAAAATTGTAAATCTTGCGGAACAGGAACACATCCCTTGTATGCCTGCAGGCAATTTTTGCAATTAGGACCTGCTGCTCAGATACAAGTCGTACAAAGGAACAAGCTGTGTCTGAATTGCTTAAGAGTTGGCCACGTTGCTAAGAATTGCGTCTCTCGGAGCTGTATGAAGTGTGACAAAAAACACAACACACTTCTTCATCTCGAAGGCAATAAGGACTCACGTACTGACAACAATCTCATGAAGCTCGAAAAGGATCCAAAGACGAATTCATCGGTAACGTTAACAGCATCCAAGGAGCTAGAAAGACAACAATATGTACTGCTCAGCACAGCCGTGATACGTATAGTGGCTAATAATGGGCAGACGACAGAATGTAGAGCTATTTTAGATTCGGGCTCTCAGGTAAATTTGATTACTGAACGATTGGTGAAAAGGTTGGGACTTCGCACAAAGGCAGCATCAATCAGTATTCAAGGTATTGGTGACAAAAGAAGAGAATCCCATCACCGCATCAATGCGAGCATTCACTCAAGAATTAATGGCTTTAGTGCTCGGTTAGAAGCATTCGTTTTACCGCACATTATAACACCACAGCCGTCGCAGCTTTTAAACATTTCATCATGGGGAATACCAACCAACATTCCTCTTGCCGATCCAACATTGTTGTGTAGGGTAGGCGATGCACAACTAAGAACAGCAGCATGTGGAATATCCACTTATGACGACAACGATCTACACCAAATGGTTGAACGTTTGTGGAGCCTCGATGAGATTGAACCAGCAAGGACCAAGTTATCCAAAAATGAGGAGTTGTGTGAAGCACATTTTGCCCAAAACACCCGGAAGAGTAGCAAAGGGCGCTTTATTGTAAGGCTGCCATTCTGTGAGGACACATGCAGACTTGGCGAATCTCAAGAAATTGCATTCAATAGGTTCCTAGCGCTAGAGAGAAGACTATCTCGGAACCCGGAGTTGAAGACTCAATACGTACAATTCATGGACGAATATGAATCATTGGGCCACATGACCAAAATCAAAATCGAGGACATTATATCACCACATTACATCATTCCTCATCATTGCGTTCTAAAGGCCGACAGCAGCACCACCAAGCTCCGAGTCGTGTTTGATGCATCATCAAAAACAACATCAGGACTTGCATTAAACGATATAATGCACACGGGCCCAACAGTGCAGGGTGAACTGTTTTCACTTTTGCTTCGCTTTCGATTGCCAAGGTTTGCTTTTTGTACTGACATACAAAAGATGTACAGGCAAATACTTATGCATGAAGATGATAGAAAATATCAAACCATTATCTGGAGAAAAAGTGAAAACGAGCCTTTCGAGTATTATGAACTAAACACCGTAACATACGGTACAAGAGCGGCACCCTATCTTGCAACTAGGTGTCTACAACAATTGGCTCAAGAAACATCCGATACATTTGCACTGGGATCCGCAGTTCTCCATAACGATTTTTACGTAGATGACTGTTTAACTGGAGCTGACAGCTTATCAAAGGCTATTGAAATGAAGAACCAACTCACGCACATATTAGAGGGTGCAGGATTCAAGTTACGGAAGTGGTGTGCCAATCATCCACAGCTGCTTGAAGGTATTGCAAGGGAGGATCAAGAAATCAACCTTGACCTAACCGACGAAAACAACGCATCAATCAAGGCACTTGGCCTAACATGGCATCCGAAGACAGACAACCTTCGAGTAAAAACTCAATTAAATTCTACCAGCCGAATCACAAAACGAATTGTCACCTCGGATCTTGCGAAGCTATTCGATCCCTTGGGCATAATGGGCCCAGTAGTAGTCACTGCAAAAATATTTGTTCAAGAGCTATGGAGACTAAAATTAGACTGGGACGCAGCATTACCTGCCGAACTACATACCAGATGGATTTCGAAGCAACCTGAAGGAGTTAAATGATTTTTACTTTCCACGACACATGTTCGGCAGTAACATTGCAGAAAGCAAACATCGTTTGCCGATGTCTCCGAAAAGGCATATGGAGCAGTGAAATACCTACGTGCAATACTGAAGGATGGAAGAACGATAGTAAGGTTGTTATGTTCCAAATCACGAGTCGCTCCATTGAAGAAACAAACCTTACCACGACTAGAACTATGCGCTGCAGTTCTAGCGGCCCAACTCACCGCAAGAATCAAGGACGACCTCAAATTTAAAAACGTGCCAATCTTTTTGTGGACGGACTCTGAGATTGTCCGGGCCTGGATTAATTCATCTTCATCGTCATTCCAAACATTCGTGGCTAATGGAGTCGCAGCTACTCAAGAAATTTCACTCCCCGACCAATGGCGCCATGTGGCATCCAAGCATAATCCTGCTGATTTACTGTCTAGAGGAGTACAACCCGCAAAATTACCAGCATGCACTCTGTGGTTTTACGGGCCCATGTTTCTACATGGAAGGGAGGACTTGTGGCCAGGAAAATATGTTAAGGGGCTGGCCATTTTTGAAGACACAGAAAGGAAACGAAAAATGCCAATGGTAGCAACAGCAATCCATACTGAGGATCAAGAACAAATTTACAAAATCAACCATCGGAATTCATTTGCAGTGCTTCAAAGAATTGTTGGATATATACTTCGCTTCGTTAAACATGCTTAGTCCCCGAAAACTCAACGACAAGGCGAGATTACCTTGACCCCCCAGGAATTAAATGCTTCACTTGTTGTCATTACCCGTGCAATGCAAGCATATGACTTTAAGCAGGAAATCAATGATCTAAAGACTTATAAGGAACTAAAACGAACAAATCACCTCTCAAGTCTTGCCCCATTTCTGGACGACAAGGGCGTACTTAGAGTACGAGGACGATTGGAATCGTCAGCACTATCATATGATGCAAAACATCCAATACTTCTTCCGTACAATAATCCACTGACAAAACTGGCATTGAAAGGGATTCATGAAATGAATATGCACTGCGGCCCTCAGACACTTCTGGCTCATGCTAGGCAACAATGGTGGCCTGTGAAGGGAAAAATAATGGCCCGCTCAATAGTGCAACATTGCGTAAGGTGTAGCAGAGCTAGGCCCCAATTGCTCAACCAGGTAATGCGCAATCTACCTTCTTCGAGAATAACACCAGCAAGACCCTTCATCAATTCAGGAGTCGATTATTGTGGTCCATTCTGGATCCATTACAAGATACGCGGTAAAAGGCCTCATAAGGCATACGTGGCAGTTTTTTGCTGCTTTGCCACAAAGGCTGTGCATCTGGAGCTTGTCAGCGACTTAACTACTGAAGCGTTTCTTGGAACATTGAGAAGGTTCATTGGCCGCAGGGGACACTGTCAAACCCTGTACTGTGACAATGCAACAAACTTCGTTGGAGCAAATAATCAGTTGGCAGAACTAAAAACGTCACTATATTCGGAAAGCGCACGTAAAACAATCATCAAGGAATGCAGTAACAAGGCGATTCAATTCAGCTTTATTCCTCCGAGGGCACCTCATTTTGGCGGCCTTTGGGAAGCAGCTGTGAAATCAGCAAACCACCTGCTCATAAGGAGCGTATCGACAGCTTCTCTTACCTATGAAGAACTGGAGACAGTGCTAGTTGGAACAGAAGCCATCTTAAATTCAAGACCCCTCACACCGATGTCTAATGATCCGAACGACTTCACTGCCTTGACTCCAGGACACTTTCTAATTGGGGAACCACTGACTGCCCAAATTGATGCTAACGCAGCGTCTAGAAAACAAACTCTGTTGACTAGATGGAACCTAGTCTCTCATCTCAAATATGAGTTCTGGAAGCGATGGTCACAGGAATATCTGAGTGAACTGCAATATTGACATAAGTGGAAGGAGTGTTCCAAGAACATCAAAAGTGGGAAAAATTGTCATCATTAAAGAAGACAACATGCCACCCTTGCAATGGCCACTTGGTTGAATTGTCAAGACGTATGAGGGCAAGGATGGGTCCGTGCGGGTTGTGGACCTCAAAAGTGCAACAGGAATTTGAAGGCGTCCAATCCACAGATTGGCACCACTGCCAGTAGAAGACAACAACGAAGACCCTGAGATCCACTTAACGCAGCAGATTGCGGAGGATGCGGTGATACCGGAGCCAACAACAGAAACACCCACAAAACGACGAAGGACATCGATCACTATCAGCTTTACATCGTTACTAGCTATCATGTTAATATTGCCGATTGTATGTGCAGATAAGATCCAGATAACGAAATTCAATTCAAGCCTTGGAATTCATTTCGAAGGAATTGGCTCCATGAAGAGAGCAACAAGTGAATGGGACTTTATTATTTATTATCAACTGGACCCAATAAGATCAGAATTAAGTGCCATCTCAAATGGGACAAAACGACTGGAGCAGTTATGTCAAAAAATGCTGGAGCAAGATCTGTGCCACAATACACTCAACCAGTTTCATCACATCATTGATGAGCTACAATCCGAAGACATCCTGCTATCCGTCAGACGATCCAAGCGGGGAGCGATGAATGTGATAGGAAACATTGCCAATTCGCTGTTTGGAGTATTGGATTCAGAGTATGCAGAACAAATGTCAAGCACGATAGATCAAGTGAAGGACAACGAAGGTCATTTGCTCGGCCTACTGCGCAATCAAACATCCATAATTGACTCGACCATGAATTTACTTAAGAAAGGCGAGACAGCAACAAGTAAAAGATTCGAGGCACTCGATGGACACTTGAATGCAATCACAACAAGGATTCGTGAAAATTGCGAGGATGAATTCCAGTTGAAAATATTCCAGGTCTTCCTATCCGTTGCCTCTCAACTAATCCTCATGGTAGTGAACCTACAAAGGATACAGACAACACTAGTAGACGTGCTCTCTGAAACTCATCAAGGAAGAATTAGCTCTCTTTTGTTGTCAACATCACAACTAAGGGATGAGCTGCAAACTATCAAGGCCCACGTACCAGCGTACTTAGAAATCCCCACTGACGAAGATAACCTCCTGCAGTTCTACAAACTAATGACGGTTAGGGGAGGAATCGCAAAAAATCATGTCGTTTTTAAGATTACACTTCCATTGGCAGATCAGGAGCAATATGATTTATTCAGGATGATAGCCATTCCAAGCCTTATCAACAACACTATGATCGCTGTTCGAACCTGCGCACCAGTATTGGCCATAAGCTCCCATCGTGATGAATACTTTCCAATAGATTCAACTACTCTAAGTTCCTGTGTCAGCCTGAAGGACGAACAATATCTGTGTTTCAACATCCAATCAAAATACAGGAAGGGCGCAGAAGCCTGCTCATGTGAAATTCACCTGTTCCACAACGAAACTCAATCGACCTGCAGTTTTGAAAGAACTGAGAGCAATTCAACAAGAATTCCAATGGATCATAAGAACCAATGGATATATGCCACAACAGCTCCGACCCGGCTTTCAGCAGTATGCGATAGAAAATCTGCACAGTTTGTTTTAGAGGGTTCGGGAATGTAAACATTGCAACCCGAATGTATCCTAAGACATAATTTCATCACCATCCATGGGCATCAAACGTTTTCCAACACCATAAGAACTTCGTACACAAGTTTCACAACGCTATCAGAAGTCGCAGTTGTAACGCAACTCAAGCCACTACTCAAGGACTTCAACGCCAGTCATTACGAAAGCCAGTTGAAAAATCTTACGGACCTTCAGAACATGATTGCACAGCAGAAGATGTTTGAGCTGCCGCATAAACTCCAAGCACACAGCTATCACCACCTGTCCATTGGATACCTGGCACTAATACTTTCCATCTCGCTAATCATCTACGTCACCTGGAGACACATGGCATGTAAAGCAACACGGAAACCTCAGCCGAAGCCCCGACATCATGTGGAAGAATCAGAGTTCACAGTCAAGGTTTAATTAGTTAAATCATTATTTAACAGGGGGGAGGATGTTAAGTGACGTCATAAAATATGCAAGTATGCAAACGCACGACAGTTCGTCACTCAAGCCAACGAACCTTATTGCTGATCTAGTAGTCGACCTGGAATCGGGTCGTTGGTCTGGGGTAACGACCTGTATTGAAGACGCAGCATATTTGCACATTTTCAATTCTCTTTTATTTTGCTGACATTTAGTTATATTAATGCGATTCATGTATTATTGTTTACTTTTAGTTTTTGTGTTTATAATTGTAAATTGCTTATGTTAGATATTATTGATATTTGTAAAATAATTGCTTACGCTGGTTTATTGATATTGTATAAAAGAAGCTACAAATTGAATAAAGACGAGACTCTTAAGTACACTGTGAAAGAAGGCGTTTCAATTCACTACCCACTCCAAGTATTACAAGTTTAAGTGCTTGTGATACACCCAACTTTTATCAAGTTTATGTGCTTGATAATAACTGATACTCCTTAGTACTTGCAGACAAAAGAGTTTGCAACATTTTTTGGTGACCCCGACGTGATTGCGTCTAAATCGAATAAAATAGTCGCGAAAAAACGGTTAGTCTTTGCTACCCCCACCAGAGGTAAGGAGCAATTACCAAACCAAACGGTCACAGCGTTGCCAGGGCTGAATAACACTGGTTAATTATCTCAATCATTGAAAAGAGCGTGGCCAGGGCTAAGACACTGGTCCAACGAGAAAACTTCAGCACCGAAAACGAAATTTAACAAGATGGAGGAGATGGATCTCTTCGTGATCGGCGTTAGACAGAAGGCGCTAGCAGATGAGCTGACAAGGCTCCAAACCAATCTAAAGAAGGATAGTGCTGAGAGAAAAACACCGAAGTATCGGGATGACCGGCTTCGGATTATTGATGCTCTCTGGTTAGAGTTCGACGAAAATCACGAAAAGATAAAAGACGTGATAAAGAAGGACACTCCCTACATTCAGGGAAATACGAAGGGTAAAGTCGAGCGTCTTTACAATGAGCTGAGACAGACCGTTGAGGCAATAGCTGCAGATGACATACCCGAACAATTTGATGTTCCAGGCTCATCCAAGCAAGTAGAGAGAGGCGGCAAGCCAAAATTAGTGAAATCTTTGACTCAAGCTATAGCATCAGACATAAGCATTAAGCCTAAGCCAGTCCCACCAATGCGGGACGCCATGGCTATAGGCGCACCAAGTGAGATAGTCAAGCTCATACGAAGGCAGGGAATTATCGCGCAATCACGTAAGCGTTTAATTGCTGGCCTTGATGACGTGGGTTCTACAACCCAATCAAAATCATTTTATGAGCAGAAACTTCAGGGCATAACCAAATACTGGGCCCAATTAGAGGAGCTTCACCAAGAAATCGGAGAGCTTACACAGGAACCCACCATGATAGGGTACAATATGACCGAATACATTGAGTTGGAGGACAAGGTCCAGCAGCTAATAATATGGCTTTCTACACAATTAGAAACGCCAACAGAAAACTATGAACGAACGTCGCCTGTCGCCTCGTCGACGATTCAGTTACCAAAGGTCACCATTCCGAAGTTCGATGGTGACTATCTAAAGTGGAGGCAATTCTTCGATCTGTTTGCTCAAATGATCGACAAGCAACAGATGCCCAACGTGCAAAAAATGTGGTACCTGAAAACGCGTCTGAGCGGAGAGGCAGAAAGTCTGATCCGCCACCTATCATTGTCGGAAGAGAACTACAAAACCGCGTGGTCCACCCTTCAAGATCGATACAACAACATTCGAATTCTGACATCAACACTGGTACAAAAAATACTTGGGCAACCCAACCAAACACAAGCTCAACCCTCAGCGACTGCAATCAAGGCTCTACACGATACTACTCATGAGTGCCTGCTGGCATTAGGTAACTTAGGCATAGATACGTCAACATGGGACCCTATCCTGAGGCTATCGGACAAAAGAAAAAGGAAGGATATCTACGAACGTGCGCAACAGCAGCATCGGGGCAACGCCTTAAACAAAATTGTAAATCTTGCGGAACAGGAACACATCCCTTGTATGCCTGCAGGCAATTTTTGCAATTAGGACCTGCTGCTCAGATACAAGTCGTACAAAGGAACAAGCTGTGTCTGAATTGCTTAAGAGTTGGCCACGTTGCTAAGAATTGCGTCTCTCGGAGCTGTATGAAGTGTGACAAAAAACACAACACACTTCTTCATCTCGAAGGCAATAAGGACTCACGTACTGACAACAATCTCATGAAGCTCGAAAAGGATCCAAAGACGAATTCATCGGTAACGTTAACAGCATCCAAGGAGCTAGAAAGACAACAATATGTACTGCTCAGCACAGCCGTGATACGTATAGTGGCTAATAATGGGCAGACGACAGAATGTAGAGCTATTTAAGATTCGGGCTCTCAGGTAAATTTGATTACTGAACGATTGGTGAAAAGGTTGGGACTTCGCACAAAGGCAGCATCAATCAGTATTCAAGGTATTGGTGACGAAAGAAGAGAATCCCATCACCGCATCAATGCGAGCATTCACTCAAGAATTAATGGCTTTAGTGCTCGGTTAGAAGCATTCGTTTTACCGCACATTATAACACCACAGCCGTCGCAGCATTTAAACATTTCATCATGGGGAATACCAACCAACATTCCTCTTGCCGATCCAACATTGTGGTGTAGGGTAGGCGATGCAAAACTAAGAACAGCAGCATGTGGAATATCCACTTATGACGACAACGATCTACACCAAATGGTTGAACGTTTGTGGAGCCTCGATGAGATTGAACCAGCAAGGACCAAGTTATCCAAAAATGAGGAGTTGTGTGAAGCACATTTTGCCCAAAACACCCGGAAGAGTAGCAAAGGGCGCTTTATTGTAAGGCTGCCATTCTGTGAGGACACATGCAGACTTGGCGAATCTCAAGAAATTGCATTCAATAGGTTCCTAGCGTTAGAGAGAAGACTATCTCGGAACCCGGAGTTGAAGACTCAATACGTACAATTCATGGACGAATATGAATCATTACCAAAATCAAAATCGAGGACATTATATCACCACATTACATCATTCCTCATCATTGCGTTCTAAAGGCCGACAGCAGCACCACCAAGCTCCGAGTCGTGTTTGATGCATCATCAAAAACAACATCAGGACTTGCATTAAACGATATAATGCACACGGGCCCAACAGTGCAGGGTGAACTGTTTTCACTTTTGCTTCGCTTTCGATTGCCAAGGTTTGCTTTTTGTACTGACATACAAAAGATGTACAGGCAAATACTTATGCATGAAGATGATAGAAAATATCAAACCATTATCTGGAGAAAAAGTGAAAACGAGCCTTTCGAGTATTATGAACTAAACACCGTAACATACGGTACAAGAGCGGCACCCTATCTTGCAACTAGGTGTCTACAACAATTGGCTCAAGAAACATCCGATACATTTGCACTGGGATCCGCAGTTCTCCATAACGATTTTTACGTAGATGACTGTTTAACTGGAGCTGACAGCTTATCAAAGGCTATTGAAATGAAGAACCAACTCACGCACATATTAGAGGGTGCAGGATTCAAGTTAAGGAAGTGGTGTGCCAATCATCCACAGCTGCTTGAAGGTATTGCAAGGGAGGATCAAGAAATCAACCTTGACCTAACCGACGAAAACAACGCATCAATCAAGGCACTTGGCCTAACATGGCATCCGAAGACAGACAACCTTCGAGTAAAAACTCAATTAAATTCTACCAGCCGAATCACAAAACGAATTGTCACCTCGGATCTTGCGAAGCTATTCGATCCCTTGGGCATAATGGGCCCAGTAGTAGTCACTGCAAAAATATTTGTTCAAGAGCTATGGAGACTAAAATTAGACTGGGACGCAGCATTACCTGCCGAACTACATACCAGATGGATTTCGAAGCAACCTGAAGGAGTTAAATGATTTTTACTTTCCACGACACATGTTCGGCAGTAACATTGCAGAAAGCAAACAAATCCACTCGTTTGCCGATGTCTCCGAAAAGGCATATGGAGCAGTGAAATACCTACGTGCAATACTGAAGGATGGAAGAACGATAGTAAGGTTGTTATGTTCCAAATCACGAGTCGCTCCATTGAAGAAACAAACCTTACCACGACTAGAACTATGCGCTGCAGTTCTAGCGGCCCAACTCACCGCAAGAATCAAGGACGACCTCAAATTTAAAAACGTGCCAATCTTTTTGTGGACGGACTCTGAGATTGTCCGGGTCTGGATTAATTCATCTTCATCGTCATTCCAAACATTCGTGGCTAATAGAGTCGCAGCTATTCAAGAAATTTCACTCCCCGACCAATGGCGCCATGTGGCATCCAAGCATAATCCTGTTGATTTACTGTCTAGAGGAGTACAACCCGCAAAATTACCAGCATGCACTCTGTGGTTTTACGGGCCCATGTTTCTACATGGAAGGGAGGACTTGTGGCCAGGAAAATATGTTAAGGGGCTGGCCATTTTTGAAGACACAGAAAGGAAACGAAAAATGCCAATGGTAGCAACAGCAATCCATACTGAGGATCAAGAACAAATTTACAAAATCAACCATCGGAATTTATTTGCAGTGCTTCAAAGAATTGTTGGATATATACTTCGCTTCGTTAAACATGCTAAGTCCCCGAAAACTCAACGACAAGGCGAGATTACCTTGACCCCCCAGGAATTAAATGCTTCACTTGTTGTCATTACCCGTGCAATGCAAGCATATGACTTTAAGCAGGAAATCAATGATCTAAAGACTTATAAGGAACTAAAACGAACAAATCACCTCCCCCATTTCTGGACGACAAGGGCGTACTTAGAGTAGGAGGACGATTGGAATCGTCAGCACTATCATATGATGCAACATTGCGTAAGGTGTAGCAGAGCTAGGCCCCAATTGCTCAACCAGGTAATGCGCAATCTACCTTCTTCGAGAATAACACCAGCAAGACCCTTCATCAATTCAGGAGTCGATTATTGTGGTCCATTCTGGATCCATTACAAGATACGCGGTAAAAGGCCTCATAAGGCATACGTGGCAGTTTTTTGCTGCTTTGCCACAAAGGCTGTGCATCTGGAGCTTGTCAGCGACTTAACTACTGAAGCGTTTCTTGGAGCATTGAGAAGGTTCATTGGCCGCAGGGGACACTGTCAAACCCTGTACTGTGACAATGCAACAAACTTCGTTGGAGCAAATAATCAGTTGGCAGAACTAAAAACGTCACTATATTCGGAAAGCGCACGTAAAACAATCATCAAGGAATGCAGTAACAAGGCGATTCAATTCAACTTTATTCCTCCGAGGGCACCTCATTTTGGCGGCCTTTGGGAAGCAGCTGTGAAATCAGCAAAGCACCTGCTCATAAGGAGCGTATCGACAGCTTCTATAACCTATGAAGAACTGGAGACAGTGCTAGTTGGAACAGAAGCCATCTTAAATTCAAGACCCCTCACACCGATGTCTAATGATCCGAACGACTTCACTGCCTTGACTCCAGGACACTTTCTGATTGGGGAACCACTGACTGCCCAAATTGATGCTAACGCAGCGTCTAGAAAACAAACTCTGTTGACTAGATGGAACCTAGTCTCTCATCTCAAATATGAGTTCTGGAAGCGATGGTCACAGGAATATCTGAGTGAACTGCAATATTGACATAAGTGGAAGGAGTGTTCCAAGAACATCAAAAATGGGAAAAATTGTCATCATTAAAGAAGACAACATGCCACCCTTGCAATGGCCACTTGGTTGAATTGTCAAGACGTATGAGGGCAAGGATGGGTCCGTGCGGGTTGTGGACGTCAAAAGTGCAACAGGAATTTGAAGGCGTCCAATCCACAGATTGGCACCACTGCCAGTAGAAGACAACAACGAAGACCCTGAGATCCACTTAACGCAGCAGATTGCGGAGGATGCGGTGATACCGGAGCCAACAACAGAAACACCCACAAAACGACGAAGGACATCGAGTACTATCAGCTTTACATCGTTACTAGCTATCATGTTAATATTGCCGATTGTATGTGCAGATAAGATCCAGATAACGAAATTCAATTCAAGCCTTGGAATTCATTTCGAAGGAATTGGCTCCATGAAGAGAGCAACAAGTGAATGGGACTTTATTATTTATTATCAACTGGACCCAATAAGATCAGAATTAAGTGCCATCTCAAATGGGACAAAACGACTGGAGCAGTTATGTCAAAAAATGCTGGAGCAAGATCTGTGCCACAATACACTCAACCAGTTTCATCACATCATACAATCCGAAGACATCCTGCTATCCGTCAGACGATCCAAGCGGGGAGCGATGAATGTGATAGGAAACATTGCCAATTCGCTGTTTGGAGTATTGGATTCAGAGTATGCAGAACAAATGTCAAGCACGATAGATCAAGTGAAGGACAACGAAGGTCATTTGCTCGGCCTACTGCGTAATCAAACATTCATAATTGACTCGACCATGAATTTACTTAAGAAAGGCGAGACAGCAACAAGTAAAAGATTCGAGGCACTCGATGGACACTTGAATGCAATCACAACAAGGATTCGTGAAAATTGCGAGGATGAGTTCCAGTTGAAAATATTCCAGGTCTTCCTATCCGTTGCCTCTCAACTAATCCTCATGGTAGTGAACCTACAAAGGATACAGACAACACTAGTAGACGTGCTCTCTGAAACTCATCAAGGAAGAATTAGCTCTCTTTTGTTGTCAACATCACAACTAAGGGATGAGCTGCAAACTATCAAGGCCCACGTACCAGCGTACTTAGAAATCCCCACTGACGAAGATAACCTCCTGCAGTTCTACAAACTAATGACGGTTAGGGGAGGAATCGCAAAAAATCATGTCGTTTTTAAGATTACACTTCCATTGGCAGATCAGGAGCAATATGATTTATTCAGGATGATAGCCATTCCAAGCCTTATCAACAACACTATGATCGCTGTTCGAACCTGCGCACCAGTATTGGCCATAAGCTCCCATCGTGATGAATACTTTCCAATAGATTCAACTACTATAAGTTCCTGTGTCAGCCTGAAGGACGAACAATATCTGTGTTTCAACATTCAATCAAAATACAGGAAGGGCGCAGAAGCCTGCTCATGTGAAATTCACCTGTTCCACAACGAAACTCAATCGACCTGCAGTTTTGAAAGAACTGAGAGCAATTCAACATGGATTCCAATGGATCATAAGAACCAATGGATATATGCCACAACAGCTCCGACCCGGCTTTCAGCAGTATGCGATAGAAAATCTGCACAGTTTGTTTGAGAGGGTTCGGGAATGTTAACATTGCAACCCGAATGTATCCTAAGACATAATTTCATCACCATCCATGGGCATCAAACGTTTTCCAACACCATAAGAACTTCGTACACAAGTTTCATAACGCTATCAGAAGTCGCAGTTGTAACGCAACTCAAGCCACTACTCAAGGACTTCAACGCCAGTCATTACGAAAGCCAGTTGAAAAATCTTACGGACCTTCAGAACATGATTGCACAGCAGAAGATGTTTGAGCTGCCGCATAAACTCCAAGCACACAGCTATCACCACCTGTCCATTGGATACCTGGCACTAATACTTTCCATCTCGCTAATCATCTACGTCACCTGGAGACACATGGCATGTAAAGCAACACGGAAACCTCAGCCGAAGCCCCGACATCATGTGGAAGAATCAGAGTTCACAGTCAAGGTTTAATTAGTTAAATCATTATTTAACAGGGGGGAGGATGTTAAGTGACGTCATAAAATATGCAAGTATGCAAACGCACGACAGTTCGTCACTCAAGCCAACGAACCTTATTGCTGATCTAGTAGTCGACCTGGAATCGGGTCGTTGGTCTGGGGTAACGACCTGTATTGAAGACGCAGCATATTTGCACATTTTCAATTCTCTTTTATTTTGCTGACATTTAGTTATATTAATGCGATTCATGTATTATTGTTTACTTTTAGTTTTTGTGTTTATAATTGTAAATTGCTTATGTTAGATATTATTGATATTTGTAAAATAATTGCTTACGCTGGTTTATTGATATTGTATAAAAGAAGCTACAAATTGAATAAAGACGAGACTCTTAAGTACACTGTGAAAGAAGGCGTTTCAATTCACTACCCACTCCAAGTATTACAAGTTTAAGTGCTTGTGATACACCCAACTTTTATCAAGTTTATGTGCTTGATAATAACTGATACTCCTTAGTACTTGCAGACAAAAGAGTTTGCAACAAGCACCCTCATCCACTTTTGATAAAGTCCATGCCTCTGCGCCGTAGAGCAGGACTGGGAGTATTAGGGTCTTATATAGGGTCACTTTTGTTGTTCGAGAGAGGGCTTTGCTAGTCAATTGCCTTCTAAGCCCAAAGAAGCAGCGATTTGCAAGGGTTATTCTTCGTCTGATCTCAGCGCTGGTGTCATTGTCTGAATTGATAGCGGATCCTAGGTAAACAAAGTCCTTAACTACCTCAAAGTTATATCTGTCGAGGGAGACGTTCTGTCCGAGACGTCGGTGTTGAGTGTCCTTTCTTGTTGACAGCATATACTTGGTCTTGCCCTCATTTACCGTTAAACCCCCCGCCTCTGTCAAAGCAGCTTTTTAATATTCCCCTAAGCTACTGGTGTTCCAAACATGCGAGTCATGGCTGGCCCCAGGATGCCTGGCATCAACGAATTTTACATACATTCGATGACCACAAACCTAGAATTTAATTTAAAGAAATGACAAAACAAAGCATACAATTTAAGATGATTTACTTACAATCATAGCATTTATACTAAAGAAACCTTTCCTATTGTAGAACATATGTTGTTCTGAATTTTTTGGAGGCAAAATCCGTATGTGAGTACCGTCGACACATCCAATGATCCCTGGAACTCCAGCTTTTTGTTAAAACTCCATTTTGGCTTGATTTTTTTCTTCTTCCGATGTTTGGAATTGTATCCATTGCGGACAAATGAAGGACTCCATTGCGACAATTACTTCATTCAAAATCTTACTCACGGTAGGTTGTGCTAAACCTAAAACAAAATCGTTTCCTACACCCTTTTGGTTGCTACCTTCAGCAAAGAACCTCAGGGTTGCGGCAAGTTTAAGTATTGCTGGCACAGAAAAGGGCATTTTTGTTTCAGGAAGCCTTTCTGCACTGCATTCAAAACATAAACAAATGACTCTTTGTTTAACCGAAAATACGTTTTGAATCTAAAATTGAAAATGGTTTACTTTAAATTTTAAAATTTGCTCTTCTGTGTACTTAGCATCGGGTAAATCCAATGGATTGGACTTCGATCCAATAATTCTGCGTATTCGCATTAGATCCTTTTTTCTTGTTCCCTCCTCATCCTCGCTACTCCAAGACATATACATCAAAATGCTGTCCATATTTTTCACCAAATTATTTTTTAATATCACCGTCAATTAACTTACTTATGCACTCAAATAGAAGAACATAAATAAAAGAAATAAGCAGGCACAGAGAAAAAATATTATCTGTCAGTTGTAATTTTTTTCTGTGGAATGTATGTGGAACATAAGTAAATCGACACTCAAGGCGTTTCGCTACCGTAATACCGACACTAAAACGTCACTTAACTGACACGACTCAAAAAACGACAAGAGTCGGTCAACTTAAACGTCAGTTGTAATAGGGGTGACTATGTTTTTGTACTCCATTGTCTTTATGCCATTTATTTTTCCTTTACTAGAACATGCCTCTTTTGTATTCCTTTAATTTTGTTAATTCCGCTTCCAAAATAATCATCTTCGCCTTATGTTCCTGCTCCATATGTTTTTCTTCTGCGTTCTTTATTTGCATATCTACATATTTGCATTTTTTTCCTGCGAGCTCTTGCCACTTATCTTGATTTCGTTTTCTGATCTTTAAGGCTTCTGATTTCTTAGAAGAAAACATATTACTGCAGGCTGCGGTTGTGTTTGCATTCTTAAATCCTTTTTCCTCTTCTTTGTTGTAATTTATTTCAAGATTCTCAATATTTTTATTGGACTTGTCAGTTACATGAAGGTCAACTAAATATAACGAAGATAAATTTATTGTTTTTAGCAAATATTTTGAAAATTAAGGTACAGTTAGGGATACATACCGTCTTTGTTCAAAGTGTCGCTACATACATACATGTCATACACAGATGGTAATCCTTCTACTTCAGCAAATCCCTGAAAATCAAATACGATGTCGTCAATCGGGTCCACTTCAAATTTTTCTGGTGGTCCATCGCCAGTTATATATGTACAATTTTTTTTTCCGCAAATTTTTGCTTTGAGACTTTTTTGATATTTTCGTATTTTGTTTTTAACACACTACCACTTCGGAAAGTTCCACAGCTATTTAAAGTAAATTGCTTTTCGATAGAATCCCATGCTGCATTTTTCTCCGTCCAATGAATCCTATCAGTTTTTTTTATTTTCAATTGTGTCCTTGAATTTGACCACTAAATTCGTTAAATTTTCCCTTTCGCCATTAGAAAAATAAGTACTCCTTTTCTTTTGAATAATCATTTTTTTATTTTTTGCTTCCTCCATTGTCTCTCTTTTGTCTATTCTTAGTGACTTTTACTCGAAATCAAACACCGTAATAAGAAAAATTCAAAATTATTTTCAGTTTGACATTTAATTCAAATACTGTGATTCAAATACATCAGTGTAATTCACAATAGTGTGATAAACTTCGTTTAAACAAACTGAGTTTAAAAATGCAGTGTGAAACCGAACGATTTAAACTCAAAGTTTAAACTCAGTAGTTAGTTTAGTAAATCTCAAGTTTAAACTCACACTGTGAAACTGGGCATTAATCGCACTACTGCGAAATCATTTTGCTCCAAAGGAAAATAAGAGAGCCGAGAGGTACAAGTTCAACAAAATCCAGCAGGACGATGGTGAGCCGCTATGTGAGTTTATTGTGCGCTTTAAAGCGGCAGCACAGACATGTCAATTTGGAACACGTGAAAGCTGAAACAAAAGTTGGAAGTGATACGTCGAAGGAAAAGGTTGGTGGTGTGGCTGGGCTTACAGGTTCTTCAGATACAAGGGCTGGAATGTACAAGTCAAACATATTGGACGAGGCGTTGACTGATCGTTTTATAATGGGCGTAAAAAGTGAGAGGATCCAAGAAGTGTTGTTGGGAGATGATTCCTTAACGTTCCAGAAGTGTTGCGCGAGGGCACTAAATATGGAATTATCCGAAAAAGCATCCAAATCTATACAACCCATGTACCAGCACGCGGTTTATAGTGATAATAAGAAAGTCAACGTGAAACATCGTGAGTTAAGAGCACAGCATGGTGATAAAAAGTTAAGTGGGCCAAGAAGTGATCGTGGGAAGAAGCGGGAATGGGGTAGATGTGGCCGTACAGATCACGTGGAGTCAAGGTGTCCAGTCCGCAATTGGCAATGCTTCGCATGCAATAAAAAATGCCATGTGGCAAGCAAGTGTCGTTTCAATAAGGCGAATGTGAACCAAATAGGTGGTGCAAGCAGTGAAACCCCATCCCAGGAAATAGAAGTGGTGGTAAATGGTGTGAAGTTATTAATGGAGGTGGACATGGGAGCAGCGGCGTCGATTATCAACGAACAGGAATATTTAGATAAGTTTAAAAATGTTAAGTTAATGAAAGCGAGTACTAATTTATTTTCGGTCACAGGTTCAAGGTTGAGAGAGCTAGGTATCATGTTCGTTGAGGTTAACTCTGGCAGTCACGTGGTGAAGTTACCATTAGTAGTGGTTCAAGGAGAGATGCCTAAAAAGGGGTTAGTTGGACGCACCTGGATAGATAAATTGTTTCCAAACTGGAGGAACGCGTTTCAAAACAATACGATCGCCAAAGTAAGTACCCAGACAAAACTTTTAATGCGTATTAAGTCACAATTTCCGAGCATAACAGTTCAAGAATTAAATCATCCGATTGTGGGGTATGAGGCCGAAATAGTTCTTAAGCCCAACCAGACACCTATTTTTCATGCACCATACAGAGTACCGTATAAGTTACGCGATAAAGTTGAGGCAGAATTGGAAAGGTTAGTTAAAGAAGATATTTTAATACCGGTTGAATCTAGTAAGTGGGCTAGTCCGATAGTAATCGTTCCTAAAAATGACGGCACTATTAGGATTTGTGTGGATTCCAAGGTAACATTGAATCAATGCATAAAAACGCAGTACTATCCGTTTCCCTTAGCTGACGATATTTTTGCAGGGCTTGCGGGTTGTACACATTTTGTAGTTATTGATCTGACGGGTGCTTATCAGCAACTTAGGGTATCAGAAAAATCCCAAGAACTATTTGTGTTGAATCCGCTCCGTGGCCTTTACAAATGTACTCGTCTTATCTATGGTGTAAAATGTGCACCTGCAATATTCCAGTCGGTAATGGACCGCATCCTAAAGGGATTGCGTGGAGTGTTTTGCTACTTAGATGACATTTTGATTGGAGGTTCCTCGCCTAAAAAATGTGAAGAGTTGTTGTTTGAAATTTTAAGTCGATTACACACACATAACATACACATTAATGTTAGAAAGTATAAATTCATTGTAGATAGAGTGGATTATTTAGGGCATACTTTGTCGGCAAAAGGAATAAGCCCAAATGAAAAAAAAGTTGAAGCTATTGTGGAGGCACCACCACCAAATAATCTTCAACAACTTCAATCGTTTTTAGGTCTACTAAATTATTATAACAAGTTTTTGCCAAATTTATGTAATAAAGCCTACCTCCTTTACAGGCTGTTAAAAAAGGGAGTTCACTATGATTTGACAGCGGAATGCCAATCATCTTTTGATTTCTGCTTTTAGAAAACAATATTTTAGAGCTTTATGACCCTAAAAAGTCTATTGTTGTGATTGCAGATGCTAGTCCCTATGGGGTGGGAGCAATTTTGTGCCATATAGTGAACGGTGAGGAGAAACCAGTCTATTTTGCATCGTGCACCTTATCCCCAGCTGAACAAAATTACTCACAACTCCATAGAGAGGCGTTAGCAACCATTTTTGCAGTTAAAAAATTTCATACGTATATCTATGGACATGAATTTCAGATATGTTCAGATCACCAAGCTCTCAAGGAAATTTTCCATCCTCACAAGGGAAACTCGGCAGTGGCGTTGGCGCGGCTCCAACGTTGGGCGATAATTCTATCTCAGTATAATTATACTATTTCGTATAGAAAGGGATCTAAAATGTCAAATGTAGATTGCCTTTCACGTTTACCTCTTAAAGGGAAATCGGAGATAGAAGAAGCAAATATTTTTTATTTTAGTTCGGAAGAAACCTTAGTAGATATTGAATTAGTACGGACATTTACAGAAAAAGATGAATGTTTGAAACATTTTTATAACTATTTACAGATGAGATGGCCAAACGGCCAAAACATTCAAAGTAGGTTGATATCTTATTTCAAAAAACGCAATTCCTTAGTCATCGAAAATGGATGTGTATTATATGCACATAGGATAGTTATACCAGAAGCTTTGCAGGAATCGGTTCTCAAGTTATTACATAAAAACCATAAAGGAATTATACGTATGAAAATGTTGGCAAGGTCTTTTGTATGGTGGCCTTCTTTAGATGACAATATTAAAGAGTACGTTCAGAGTTGTGTGGTATGTGAGCAAACGCAAAACTTTCCAAAGGAGATGGTTCACACCAAGTGGGTTGAAGCGGAATATCCCTTTGATCGAATACATTTAGATTGTTTTTACTTTAGCGGAAAAACGTTTCTTATAGTGATGGATGCATTTTCAAAGTATTGTGAGATAAAGTTAATGCCTAAAACATCGGTATCGAACTTAATAGAGGTGCTTTCAAAATTATTTCTAGTTTTCGGGCTACCTGTCAATAGCCGCGTTTTTTAGATAGCTGTATACCCAGCCCTGTAAGATTTTACACACAAAGCAATAACAACACACAAAGTGGAGATAAGTTTCCCAGTAGCAGCAAGTGAGGATAGAACTACATAAGTTGACCACCAGAGCGTGAAAAATCTCATAAATGAGCTTTTAGCCGATTGTATTTTTTCCTTTTGTTTGCGTTTGACATTTAAATACTTTTAAACAAAGACAACAACTTAAATAAAATTCGAGCCGTAAACCAATTGTTTGGTGCGGCTGCTACTGGGGATGAAGTGAGTATAGATCGTTTTTTTGACTGAAGTGAGTATAATTATCAAAAAAACTAATGTATTTTGATGCGGTGTTTACCTGTGGGAGAGCATATTTCGGTATGTATCAAATTTGATACAACGGGCGCTAGTAGTATATTTTGAACACGAGATAAATAAATGTGCAATATTTTAAACATTGAATTCATAACATTTATTAACAAGTAACATTTTAAAAGAACATTTTATTTAAAAAATAACAAGAAATCAACGAAAACATATAAAGAAACATAATTAATTATTATTATTTATGATGAAAGTCATAAAAGCAATTATTATGTTTATTTGAACATAAATAAAGATCACATTTTGGACATTTAATACTAGAAAGTTTTGAGCATCCGGGCATTTTACATCTCTGGCGCTCATTTTTATGTAAAGGCCAATGGTCGAAATGGTCCAAACGAACATCCTTTGGTGGAACATATGCAGTTCCACGCCTTCTCTTAATACCAAGTTTCTGCTCTATTGATGATGAAGTTGGTCGGCCCCTAGTTTTCTGAGCGGTCTTTACTCTTGTCAGGCAATATGCTTTTTCAGTCTTCAAGTCAATCAGTGTATGAGACTGAGAAATATTCTGTTTTTTCTTGCAAGCCCTAAACACTACCCAAGCATTAGCTACCTCCAAATCAAGCAGATAAAAAAAACTCGCATAAACCACTTCTTTGACTTAAGTTTGATTTTCGACGCCCAATAATGCTGTCCATAAGATCAACTCCCCCCTTGTGCCTATTGTATTGTTTTACAACCTCTGGCCATTCAATGGCAATTCATTTTTTCTGGTACTTGTTGAATCTGCTTACATGGCTTTTTGGGAGAACACCGCAATAGTTTTATAAAAACAATACTGTTTTATTGTTTTTTCAAGCTACCGACGAAATTTCAACCTCATTTACGGTTCCAACATACTCGGAGATGGTCGCGCGTTTTCTGGACTGAATTATCTTATCTGTCGGAAGCGTACAATTTGGCAGCCTGTTTCGTCTTACAGTACGCGGCTACGAATTCCGCGATGTGCAAGATGTACCACAAGGTCGACATATTCCGGTATAAGCTCCTCAGCAATGTTGACGTTTTCGGGAAAGTCTTCTATGTCAAAGTCTGCATCAGAATCTTCAAAATCATCCTCACTAGATGACCATGGTTCGATTAGGAGTTCGATGTCAGCATCAGTAATTGCACTTCTTCTGTCCATACTTAAGGGCCAATGTATCAAAAATGAGACAAACCGTGTTTTTGGTATAAATACAGGTGAATTTATTTTATTCGATTGAATTAAGCGTTTATTAGTCAAAAAACACTCATTTATCTGCCTACATTTTTTTTTATATTGGAAAAGTCTTGGAACACCGTTAAAAAATTGACTTAAATCTCCGTATTCTTCACTGAACCACGCTAAACGACCAACTGACAAATTTCTTGCATTATTTGAATTTCTTCACGAAATGACCTACTTTTAGGTACTTACTATATTGAATATGATACAACCGGCAGTTAGGACAAATTAAGAAGTTTTTCGAATGTAGCGGTGTTTAATTGGTGTGTCTCAAATTTGATACGTTGGCCGCTTAAGGGTTAATAATTTTCTTTTGTGATAGGTTAAGCATTCGTTGATGAACATCTTCTCCGATCTTGCCTGTGCGTTGAGTAGATTGGTGGTCAGCTGTACTTTTTTCCCTCTCTTTGCATTAATTATCCTCTCCTTGCATAGATGAGACACGAATTTTACATGGAGAAATTTGTGCTCGATGAACTGCTATTAGCTGGTGGGCCCGCTAATTTAATTTTTTTCATGTAGCACAGGTCAATGTCTCCTTCATTTACATTTACGTTCAACCCATCACGAAATACTTTGAGAGTGAGATCAGTGTTGAACAAAGCTGTGTTGGAGGTAGGAATATTAAATATGTATTTCAATGCTGTTTGAGAGAAGCTGTTGTTCCAGGTTATTGACCTTCAGTTCGAGAGAGTGTAAGTTATAGTTACGTAATATCCAGCACAACAAACGCCACATCCGCACATTCCATCCACGTGTCATATATCCGCACCACTAACTTTCCCACATGATTGCGATCGCACAGGCGATTCAGAGAAGCGTCTGGGTTCCAGCGTCAGATAACAGTTCTCGGAATCGTCTCGGCGAGCGTTTGTAAATTTGTTTTTAGAGACAGTTTTTCTTGAACCATCGACAAAATAGCACATAGTGCTAAAACCCATTTGAATTCGTTTACCACATAAATTGTATTGTAAATTTTGAATTCGTTTGCCAAATAAATGTTATTGTAAATTTTGAATTCGTTTGCCAAATAAATTGTGTTGTAAATCTGGAATTCGTTACCAAATAAATTGTGTTGTAAATCTGGAATTCGTAACCAAATAAATTGTGTTGTAAATCTGGAATTCGTTACCAAATAAATAGTGTTGTAAATCTGGATTTCATTTACTGGTGCCCAACGTGTTCCAAAAATCCTAAGGGATAGTAGAACCTCGTGCAGACCTCGGTCCCGCGAAACCACCCAACCGGTGCAACGAACAAGTATCCCTGTCATTGGGAGAAAAGGAAAAAGCAAGCAGAGAAAAAAGCAAGCAGAGGAAAAAGCAAGCGAAAAAAGGAAGCAGAAAGCAGAAGCAAAGAAAGCAGTACCCACCAATAAAATGAATTATATGTAAGTAGGGTGTTCCGCTAGGCAGAAACAGAGCATACAAGACAAAACTTTGACAAGAAAGTAAACGAACTCACAACTAGGCTAAATGCGTTAGAGATTCCAACAAAAGTAGAAGAATACGAACCAGTGACAATAGATCCACACAAAAAGTGTGACGAGAGTTTAAATTTAGTAAAATCATTACGCTAATTCGACGGAAATCAGGCGCGGTATGTCTTTTGGAGACAAGCTGCGTTTGCCGCTTACAAATTGTTTGAAAATCACGTTGGAAGCTCCACAAATTACCAAGCTGTTGCCATAATAAGAAATAAAGTTATTGCCTCTGCTGACCTTGTGCTATCTTCCTTCAATACCGTCTTGAATTTAAATGCCATTACCGCACGCCTTGATTTCACTTACGCTGACAAACGTCCAGTCTATCTTATCGAGCAGGAGAAGTCAACTCTTAGACAAGGTAGAATGTCAATCACCCAATTCTATGACCAAGTAGAACAGAAATTAACCCTTGTTATCAACAAAACTATTATGCTTCATGAGGGCAATACTGCTCTAATAGATTCACTAAGCCAGAAGTATAGACAGGATGCTCTCAGAGTTTTCATTTCAGGTCTAAATAGACCAATGTGTGACATATTATTTTCATCAAAACCCGGTGATATGCCCAGCGCGTTGGCACTAGCTCAGGAATTAGAGGCAAATCAAGCACGTTATACGTTTGCCAATTCTTTTTCCAGTCGGAATGACCATCTGACCCAAAGACCAGATTCGTATAATTCGCCTATGGAGACTGATCCATCCTCCTCACGCTATAGAGCAAATAGGGTAAATTCTAGCCATAACCAAGTCAATAGGCCACCTACGTTAAACGCTCAACCAAGATTTCGTGGTTTCAGAACTCATCACTCATGCCGTATTCCCAACCGAGACATTACACAACAAACTATCAAAACAACGCACCCAAAAGACAACACGAGTCTGACCGACAACCAATTGCAAAGGTACAGAGAATTAATCACTTAAGTCATCAGTCATCTATGCTCTCTGAACATAAACCAGTCGAAGGACGTTTCCACTACGACGAGCAATTCGTAGAGGAACAGTTCGAACCTTATGACATGGCTCACAATGAAGATAACGAAATATCCGACGAAGTTAATTTTTTAGGGGTAGATCCCTCCTGTCATATGTCAGCCGCAAATTGGCAGGGAAGGAAATAAAACTACTAATAGATACCGGAGCCTCCAAAAATTATATTAAACACCTCGATAATTTAAAAGCCGTAAAACCAATAGAGAAACCATTCCTTGTTAAATCCATACACGGAGCAAATCAAGTAACAGCAAAATGTCAAATAAATATTTCCAATAAAAATGTACCCTTCTTCATCCTTCCTGGCCTTGATACCTTCGATGGTATTATTGGGTTTGATTTCTTACAAGAAATTAATGCGCAACTGGACCTTAGGAAGGGAATTTTATCCTACAGTGGTGGAAAAGAGAGATTATTATACTTTTACTGCAGGGACGTGAATTATATTTCTTACGATAATGAAACTGTACCCATAGACATACGCGAACAATTCTCATCATTGATGGACCATCACCTAAAGGTATTTGCCGATCCAAATGAATCCTTGCCCTTTAACACCAATGTTGTTGCAACTATCAGAACAACCGATAATGAGCCCATTTACTCTAAAGCCTATCCTTACCCAATGGCCGCTGCCGAGTTTGTTAATAAAGAGATTTCCGACCTCCTAGATGACGGTATTATCAGACTTTCACGGTCACCATATAATAGCCCTATCTGGGTAGTCGATAAGAAGGGAATTGACGATACAGGGAAACGCAAAAGGCGCCTGGTTATAGATTTCAGGAAACTGAACGAAAAAACCATAAGCGACAAGTAGCCTATTCCAGATACATCGGTTATTCTCTCAAACCTGGGCCGGTCACGCTTCTTCACAACGTTAGACTTAAAATCTGGATTTCATCAGATCAAGTTAGCTGAGTGTGATAGGGAAAAAACTGCATTTTCTGTCAATAACGGAAAATATGAGTTTTGCAGACTCCCTTTTGGACTTAAAAATGCGCCCAGTATCTTTCAAAGGACCGCAGATGACATTCTTCGGGAGGAAATAGGAAAAACTTGTCACGTCTATATTGATGATATAATTATATTCTCGGAAACTGAAGAGCAGCATCTTGAGGATAGAAACCGAATCTTAACCAAACTTTACGAAGCCAATATGCGCGTTTCACCCGAAAAGTCTAATTTTTTTAAATCAGAAGTCGAGTTTTTGGGATTAGTCGTGTCCAACAAAGGCATAAAAACCTGCCCGGACAAGATAAATGACATTGTTAGTTATGAGGTTCCCCGAACACTTCGTAGCCTGCGATCATTCCTCGGACTTTCAGGATATTACAGGCGATTTGTACGAGACTACGCCTTGATCGCAAAACCACTCACAAAATACCTACGTGGCGAAAATGGAAACGTCGGAGCCAGACAATCAAAAAATATTAATATTGAGCTTGATGAAGAGGCACTCCATGCTTTCAATTAAATTAAGAAGATCTTAGCTTCGGAGGATGTACTTCTTTTATACCCTGATTTTGATAAACCCTTTCACTTGACGACTGACGCATCTTCACACGCTCTTGGAGCTGTCTTGTCACAAAACAATAGACCCATAACAATGATTTCGAGAACACTATCCCAAACAGAAGAACACAATGCTACAAATGAGCGAGAACTTCTGGCTATAGTTTGGTCCTTGCAAAAACTCCGGAATTATCTTTACGGGGTCAGACAATTAAATATCCATACAGACCATCAGCCACTCACTTTCGCAATCTCTGATAAAAATCTGAATACAAAAATCAAGAGGTGGAGAGCCTTTATAGAAGAATTTTCACCTACATTTTTTTACAAACCAGGAAAGGAAAATTACGTGGCAGATTCTCTTTCCAGACAATATTTAAACGCGTTAGAACAATCAGCTGTTTCAGATTCTGAAACCATTCATAGCGAAGAATCACTGACAAAAGCAATTTCAACCGTGCAAAATCCAGTTAACTGTTTCAGAAATCAGTTAATCCTAATTCAAGGCGAAGAACAAGCTAAGTCCACTAAAATTATTTTTAAATCACGAATAAGATATACCATTACGTTTTATAATTTAGACGATCTTTTTTAAACCCTCAAGGGAACTGTCAACCCAGATGTGGTCAATGCGGTACAGTGCGAACTGCCCATTTTGGCACAAATTCAAGATAAGTTGACAAAGGTGTTTCCTTCTGCTAAATTTCTTCATACGAAAAAACTCGTAACTGACATATTTAATCCGAACGGCCAGACAGAGATTCTGGTAGCCGAACACAATCGAGCCCACCGCTCGGCGAATGAAAATATGCAACAAGTCCTCAACGATTATTACTTTCCTGAAATGCGAAAAAAAAAACTCAAAGAAATCGTTTCTAGTTGCAAGGTATGCCTCGAAGCAAAATACCAGAGACACCCGCACCAAACGGAGATAGGCAAAACTCCCATACCATCTTACCCCGGCGAAATTTTGCACATCGACATTTATTCAACAGATAAACTATATTTCCTTACGTGTTTGGATAAATTTTCTAAATTTGCAGTTGTCATGCCAATTAAGTCCCGTGCAATAATCGACCTTAAAGAACCTCTATTGGGAATTCTCAATATCTTTAAAAACACCAAGACCGTAGTCTGTGATAATGAGAGATCCTTAAATTCTGAGACTATTAAGTCATTATTAAGGGATCACTTTAATGCGAGCATTTTTACAACCCCACCTTTCCATAGCACAACAAATGGACAAGTCGAAAGATTTCACAGCACATTATCAGAAATAGCTAGATGCACAAAATTAGAGCAAAACATAAGCGACATCGCCGAACTAATCCTTCTTGCTACAGCTAAATACAATAGAACAATTCATTCGGTCACGAACCGAAGACCAATTGACATAATCCATTTAATGCCCTCCACTTTAGGAAATGAAATTAAAAGCAAAATTAAACAAACCCAACAAGCAGACTTACAGTACCATAATAGAAAGACGCATACACGAATGTTTAAGCCAGGCGATAAGGTATTTGTACGTACAAACAGACGAATAGGTAATAAATTCACAAAACTATTTGTTGAACAAATTGTACAGAAGGACTTAGGAACTGTAGTACTAATTGACAATAGACAAGTGCATAAGAAAAATTTAAGAAATTTTTTCCCTAGGCTTCTATATCTGATTCTTCTGAGGAGCACACATGGTAAACTCTTGGACTACTCAAAGGCCCACTATACACCTATTTTCATATTTCATATTTATTTATTCATTAATTTCATTTACAGTAGACTAATGTAATCTTTAAATTATAAATGAAGATGCAATTTGGAAAAATAGAAAAACAATAATTCAATTAACATGTGTGATGACAATTCAGAAAAAAAAAAAAAAACAATTGAAAGCAACAATTTGCTTTATATTTAAATTAATTTTACTATTTTAAAATCAGTTCAATTACCTAATTAATTAACTATCCGGCATATACCTGAAGAGAGTGTGATCAAAGGAGTTCGCATAACAAGATCTTCTTATGCTGAGAGGAAGTGCATTCCAAATGCGAATGGCATGAACGAAAAATTGACGCTCGGTACAAAGATAGTAATGCCGCGGGAGAACTAAAGTTAAAGACCGATTAGACTGCGCAAAAGTTAGTTTATTGAACCAATATGAAGGCTGTTTGGAGGTTATAATCTTGTGAAGACATTTAATAGTGCAGAATTCCAGGTACTGGTCGAGTGAGCATCCAAGAATATTATTGGCGTAGGCGGAAACATGATCATAGCGTTTTAAGGCATAGACATATCGAATAATATTGTTGAATGCGACATTGAGTCTTCTCTTGGTATTTGCTTTGACGCAGCAGCAGATTTCACAACCATAAGCTATGATGGGCACGAGAAGATATTTTGCTAGCAGAAACCTAGTTTTAAGCGGCGTGTAACTCTGGGATACCGATAAATTCCTAAGAGACCCATAAATTTTACCGATAATCGTAGCAACATGATCATCCCAACTCAGCTGAGAATTGAACCAGATGCCAAGGTTTTTAGCCTTGCGAACATACTCGATTGGATTATCTCCAAGGCATATAGCAGGAAAACGGCTCACATCTGATCCAACTCTGCTGATGACCATGCATTTTGATTTAATGGGATTCAGTTTCAGGAAGTTTTCTTGAGACCAATTTAAAATCCTGCGAAGATCATCGTTTAACATGAGTATAGCTTCAGTTGTTAGCCCAGGCTTGCAGCTGAGATACAGTTGAACATCATCTGCATACATGTGTGCTGATGAATATTTAATAACAGTAGGAAGATCATTAACGAAAAGCATGAAAAGAAGAGGTACAAGAACTGAACCTTGAGGGACCTGTCCGCGAGGGAAAAGTTGCCATTTATGACGACTTTGGTCATCTTAGTCACTGCACGAACATAACGGCCTACGAAATCATGGCCTATCAAACTCTAAGGTTTGTCCCATTATTCACCAAAATAGACGAAAAAAAAGCAATTCAGGTCGACGTAGACCAAATATTACATCTTCTTAGTACAGTTCGAGTTTATCATCGCCATGCTCGCAGCATCAACTTTCTAGGCACAGCTTTGAAGTATGTTGCCGGTACTCCTGACTTCGACGATTTTAACGAGGTCAAGACCAAGGAGGAAGCACTTATCGAAGCGAATGAACGCCAAATTGTTATAAATACAGAACTACAGATCAGGATTAACGGACTGACACAAACTATGAGCAAACTTCTAAATAGAACCTGCAAAAGAAATTAAAACTGAATCAGGACATTTATTTGAATCAATAGTGAGTAGAAATAGGGCGATAATTACTGACTTGGATAATATTATTTATTCCGTTATATTGGGGAAAATGAATGTAATAAACCCGATAATGTTAGATGACAAAGAAATCGAATCTCTAATTAGAGCGTAACACTTCACAAACGTTAGTATAAGTGAAATTTTAAATAATTCTAAATTAAAAATTATGCAAAATAACGAACTAATTTTCTTCTTCATAAAGTATCCCAAAATCAAACTTATATGATATAGAATAAGATTTTTTCAGTGGTGCAGGAAAGTAAGATTATAGTATTAGAAACTAATGAAGTGGTACAATGCGGAAGGTTCTATAAACCTTTGAAGAACTGCAAGAAACCGACATCCTTATCATTCTGCGAATTAAGTACCAACAACACCTGCGTGGAGCAATTGATGAACAACAACACGGCCTTATGTAAGACATCGTCAGCTCACCACATCAATTTTGTCAGCATAGTCGATGTTGGCCTTATCATTATCAACAACCAAATCTCCAAAATTCAGGAAGGAGACAGCCAACCAATCATAATCAATGGCACTTACTTATTAATATTCGAAGGCAGAGCAAGCATCAATGACTCAATTTACATAAACGAGAAGCGAATTAGCCATTTGAGCCCCGAACCTCCTAGAGCACAATCAATAAACCTTACGAAGCACCTTACGATGCTATCCTTGCCTTACCTTAAAGAAGTTCATTTGAAGAATTTGGAGCATATCGCTACATTGAAACAGGAAATCAGAACACGAAGTTTACTATGGCCTCTCCTATACCTTGCGATCACTTTGACAGTTGTAGGAATCCTCGTGATACAGCTAAAAAGGAGAAGTAATAATGACAGCAGAGACGATGGTGTTGCCGTTAACCTTCAACAAATCGACAGAGAGACATTCACCCGAGATCTTCTAAAAAGCCTACAGAGAGCTGAGGACAGCTCTGTTTAAAGGGGGGAGTAGTTATAGTAACGTAATATCCAGCACAACAAACGCCACATCCGCACATTCCATCCACGTGTCATATATCCGCACCACTAACTTTCCCACATGATTGCGATCGCACAGGCGATTCAGAGAAGCGTCTGGGTTCCAGCGTCAGATAACAGTTCTCGGAATCGTCTCGGCGAGCGTTTGTAAATTTGTTTTTAGAGTCAGTTTTTCTTGAACCATCGACAAAATAGCACATAGTGCTAAAACCCATTTGAATTCGTTTACCAAATAAATTGTATTGTAAATTTTGAATTCGTTTGCCAAATAAATTGTATTGTAAATTTTGAATTCGTTTGCCAAATAAATTGTGTTGTAAATGTGGAATTCGTTACCAAATAAATTGTGTTGTAAATCTGCAATTCGTTACCAAATAAATTGTGTTGTAAATCTGGAATTCGTTACCAAATAAATTGTGTTGTAAATCTGGAATTCATTTACTTATATTCTCTTTTCACATTCGGCATTTTTAGCAATAAGTGCATCGATTTGTTTCTTCTGATTTTCTTCGATTAAAACTACTTTCTCATATATCATCTCCAATGTAATTTGTGTGTCTCCCAATTGTTGTACGGTGGTGGGTGTAGGCTCGGAGTTTGATTTGGATGGGTTCAAAGGCGTAGGCAATGGTTGTGGTAGCAATGAATTTGGTGGCAAAGACTGTGGTGAGGCGGCAGGTGGCGGGTAGACTGCTTTGAGTTCAGGTGGTGGTTGAGAGAAAGATTCTCTTCGTTGGCTGGTATATGATGAACATCTCCAGTTTGAGTGACTTTTTTTTGATATAATCAGATTCCTAGAGCGTTTCAGATCCAGCCGTGGCCAAATCTGCTTTGTCGCTAGACAGGTCATACCATTTGTTTAGCGATCGGTATTCCCAGAGTGTCTCTTGTGAGCACGGGTATGGTTGTTCTATATCTGGCGAGTTCATCAGCCTTGGAGTTCCCTGGAATATCTCTTTACCCCGGAACCCAACAAAGGTGAATATTAAACTGCTCCGCCATCCTGGGAATATCCTGAGAAAAAAAAGTTCTATGGAGCAGGACTATCTCTAATTTCCGTAAAGATGCAGACAATTTAAGCCCTACTCTGATGTTCCCTTAGATTTCTTACCACCCATAAAAATTCATGATAGAATTTCTAGTGAAATGCGATTCATCTGTGCAAAAGAATTTATTAATACTCAATTAACCTATTATTTCACTAATTTACCAAAAATTCGATCGCAAATTTGCAGGTAGTTCCCAAATACTCGTACCATGAAAATTAGCAGTTTCCGATCAAACATATGTATGAACTTTTTATTTATTATTATAAGGTGCATCATAAATATATAACAAAGCGGTATATTATTGTTGAAAATCGCAGTTATTTTAATTCGCAGTTATCGTATTCTAAAATACAATGATAAAGTAATGCCGAGAAGTAACTCTGATGATCAAAAGAGAATACATAGGGATGTGGGAACATGATGAGAAGAACGGATGTCTCATATGTGTGTTTATTTTGTCCTTTTCCCTTCCTGTTCATTTACATGTATATTATTAGTTCAGTTGCTTAAGATTATTCAAGTTGACTGGGTGTGCTTGTAAGAAATAAAAGAACTTATTATTTTGACAAAGCTGTGTTTTTCTTTCATTGTTCGGAACGACAATTTACAACGGGTTATGGGCCCAGTCACTAATATATATGTTCATAAGTATATTGTGGTTTCTTAAAATAATAATAGTTAATCGTGAAATTTGGTGTGCGCGTCTACACAAGAAATTAAATCATAAAAGTGCGTTTCACCATCACCATAAACCAATAAAGAAGTGTATATTCTGCGCAGACAGATTAGTTTATGAGCGTGGGTGTGAGTATTAATCTGTTGATCCCTTGAACATCTGCGCATAATTGCGTTTCCTAAGATGGAAAAGACAAAGAGAAACATTAAGCCTTTTGATGGCAAAAAATACTCGATTTGGAAATTCAGGGTGAGGGCTCTTCTAGTCGAAAGTGATATATTGAACGTCATAGATATCACTGAACAGTGGGTTAAAGCAGAAAGAAGTGCAAAAAGTGTAATAATTGAATTTTTAAGTGATTCGTTTCTGGGGTTTGCGACTAACGAGAACCCTGCAAAGCAAATTTTTGCAAACTTGGCCGCTATTTATGAACGCAAGAGTTTAGATTCACAGCTTTCTGTTCGAAAGCAATTGTTGTCGTTAAAGTTTAAAAGTGATTCTCAACTAGTGAATCATCTTAATTATTTTGATGATGAAAAAACAATAGTTACGAAGCAACCACAAGCCTCGGATACGGACGGATCAACTATTGACAACCCCTGCAAACGAAATAAGGACAACGAACTTCGGATCTGTACGTGGAATGTTAGGTCCCTTAATAGGCCATGTGCAGCCGAACAACTAGCGGAGGCCCTAGACTGCTGCAAAGCAGACGTTACCGCCATCCAAAAAATGCGATGGGATGGGCCGGACAAAAAGAGGATGAAAAACTGCGACATTTACTACGGCGATTGCTATCGACGGCAAAAGCAGCGCTTATTTGGATGCGGATTTGTTATTAGAGGCAGACTAAGGCAAGAAGTCTTGAGTTTTCGGCATGTTAACGAACGTGTCATCACAAGCCGTATCAAGGCTAAATTTGCCAACATAAGCCTCATATGCGCGCACGCCCCCACAGAGGAGAAAGATGACGACGCCAAAGATAGCTTCTACGAGCTCTTGGACAAGACTTACGAGCAGTGCCGTAGCTATGACAATAAAATTGTCCTTGGCGATTTTAATGCCAAGCTAGGAAGGGAGGGCATCTTTGGTAGTACTGTCGGAAAATATAGCCTGCACGACACCACCTCCGATAACGGATTCAGGCTAATCGACTTTGCGGCGGGGCGTAACGTTGTCGTTGCTAGCACGCGATTCCCGCATCTCGATATTCATAAGGGGACTTGGAGATCTCCTGATCAATCAACCGTCAACCAGATTGACCACATTGCGATCGACGCAAGGCACTCTTCCAGTATTATGGATGTCCGAACGTTCCGAGGGGCCAACATCGACTCGGATCATTACCTTGTTGTAGCCAAGGTACGGGTGCGGATATCCCGAGCACCGCAAAGACAAGCTTATACTGCGAGAAGTTTGACGTCGGATGGTTACAATCGCAAGAGATCGCCAAATCCTTTTCCGATCGAGTCTCCCTCAATCTCTTAACCTTTTTCTTCCTAGTGGTTTCGCAGTGAAACCACACACTTAATTTATTTAACTTATTTTGCTCTATAGTCCTAGTGGTTTCATGGTAAAACAAAGTGTATTTCTACGAACTGTTATTCATTTTATAACGGTAAAAAAAATTTTCAGGTAATTTTCAGTGCGTTGTAAGTGATTTTTTGTGCATTAGTTTGATAATTCGTGTCATTTGAAGCGACACCTCCGGGAACAAAGGGTTAAGAGGTCCTATGCTGCCAGCAAGTATTGAAGACCAGTGGCAACACTGCCGAAAAGCCATCAGAGATGCCGCCTCTGATGTGCTGGGTTTCACTCGGTCACCAAAACGAAACTCCTGGTTTGACGACGAGTGCAGGCAAGCACATGCAGCCAAGCAAGATGCATACAAAGCGGCGCTGCATAGAAGGACCAGAGCTGCTCACGAGCTCTATGAGCAGAAGAGGAGAGACAAGACGAGACCGGCTTCTCAGGAGGAAAAAGAAGGAGCATGAGGAGCGCGCGGTCGAGGAAATTGAGAGGTGCTACTCCAGGAATGAGATTCGGAAGTTTTACCAAAAGGTGAAAAATACATGCCAACGACACAAACCCCGAACCGAAGCCTGTAGAGACGAGCAAGGGTACATAGTAGTAGAATCGCAGTCGATGCTGAGGATTTGGAAGGAGTATTTCTGTAGACTGTGTAACGGCGACGACGAACCAAATACCGCTGTCAGGCAGAATGAACCTTTCAACCTGGACGATGGAGACCAACAATTCCGTCCACCCGACCTGGATGAAGTGAAGATAGCCATATCTAAGCTGAAATCAAACAAAGCTGCTGGAGCAGATGGCCTGACTGCCGAGCTCTTCAAAGTGGCAGGCGATGACTTGGTAAGGAGCATACACCCACTCATCTGTAAAATATGGTCGGAAGAAAGTATGCCCGGTGAATGGAACCTCAGCATTGTTTGTCCGATCCTCAAGAAAGGAGACCCTCTAAACTGCGCCAACTACAGAGATATTAGTCTAATTAACATTGCCTATAAGATCTTATCTGCCGTATTGTGTGAACGTCTGAAGCCGTCCGTCGGCAACCGGATTGGTCCATATCAGTGTGGCTTTAGGCCAGGAAAGTCCACCATCACACTACGGCAGATCTTGGAAAAAACCCAGGAGCTCCAAATCGATACATACCATCAATTCATCGATTTTAAGGCCGCGTATGACAGCATTTATTGAGACGAGCTATACAGAACTACATATGTCTAGTTTTGGCATCCCTGCAAAACTCGTCCGTTTGTGCAGGATGACGATGGAGAATGCACGCTGCTCCATCAAGGTCGGTAAAGATTTCACCGAGACCTTTGATGTCAAAAAAGGATTTAGACAAGACGATGCGCTTTTTCAGTATCATTCTTGAAAGAATTGTGTAAAACTCGCGCGCCAACACAAGAGGCACAATCTTTCAAAAGTCCGTCTAATTACTAGCATACGCCGATGATATTGACATAATCGGAAGAAAGCAGCGTGATGTCAGTGGCGCTTTCGCGAGTATTGAGACGGAGGCGGCAAATATGGGTTTAACGGTAAATGAGGGCAAGACCAAGTATATGCTGTCAACAAGAAAGGACACTCAACACCGACGTCTCCGCTTAATTGCTTCTATAGTGCAATTAAACGAGATTTGCTTAATTGAGCCAGTAAGTCAATTAAACGATGTTGTATTCGAAAACTGTGATGAAAATGGGTGCGTTCCGATTTCTAGACCATCTGAAGTTTCAGATAAAGAGAGCATTCTGATTCGACAACAGCATGAAATTTGACAGATGAGCAAGACAACTTTTTGTGAGGTAGTGGATTGTTAGTCTAAAAATTCTTGTCTTATACTGATTTGAAATTTTTAAATATCCTGTCAGTTGAAAATTGTCACAAAACAGCTGTTAGCCAAACGTATTTTTACAAAATTGTTGAACTTTGGAATTATTTTTTTTCGTACTTGGACGAATATTGGTTTAATAGTTTAATTTTCATAGTTTTATTGTATAATTCAGTGATTTTGAAGTCTTCAGCAAATTGTTGAGATTAAATGATTACACTTAACCTGTGATATAAGTATGTAAACTGCTTTTGGTAAAGCGCATAAGTGTAAGTATTACTTTCATAAAATGTTATCTTCAGAGCAGTTCGTGTTTTATTATTATGCGCAGATTTACAAGTTACAAAGAACAGAACAGAAAGTAAAAATGTTGTTTTGATTTGGATGTCATATCTGACGTTGTCTTGTTTTTCAGTCAAGTTTCAGTGTTCCGTATCTAGTCTAGTCTATCTGAAATTTCAGATATCTAGAAATCAGAACGCATCCAAAAAGTTTTGTTGTCAAATGAATCGCGCTACCAGAATTGGAATATGACAAACTACAGCTCGCTGCCATCTGCTGTGAAAACAGCGCTCCGGAATTACTACAATTTGCCCATCTTTTTGTTATAATTTTTTGTTTGTCGCCGATCAATTAACCGAAAAATTTGGATGCATTTAGTTTGTTTGTGTATATATTTTTATGATCAATTAAGCGGGTAAATCAATTATACGGGACTCAATTAACTGTGCAAATACGTGTATAACTTATATAGGAAATATTCGAGCCCACTTTTGTTGTTCAATTAAACGGGAAAACCAATTAAGCGAGGTTCAATTAAGCGGGGATCACTGTATATGGTTCGACAGTATATGTACATAATAAAATAAGAAAAAGAAAATTCGATGAGAAATCATTGAAAGGTATACTTGTCGGGTATGAACCAAATGATTTTAAGTTATGGGATATAGAATCAAAAAGGTTTATGGTAGCAAGTGATGTGGTTGTGGATGAAACCAGCATGGTTTATTCTAGATCTGTGGTTAAAGACAAAGTTCCGAAGAAAATCAGTGAGTTCCAGAATGAGAGTATGGAACAGGCAAAAGATTTTCAAAATGAAAACAGGGAAACTGATCAAGTTAATTTCCAGAATGAGAGTATAGAACAGGCAAAAGATTTTCTTAATGAAATCAAGGAAAGTGATCAAATTAATTTCCAGTATGAGAATACAGAACGAGTACAGTCTAATTGGCGGAATGAAAGTACGAAAGGAAAATCTGATACGCTGATATCAGATATACAGACTAGTGATACAACCACAGCTCTTGAAAATACCGATTCAGCTAAAATAGTTAGTTGTAAATTACCTTATTCGCAATCAAATAAGACAAAACACGAAGTCAGACGTAGTGAAAGGTTAAAGGATAGACCACAAACATCTTATAGATTCTTAAATAGTTGTTTATTGAATGCGCATACATTCTTTAGCAGTATCCCAAATTAATTTGATAAAATTAAGAATAGAAATGATAGAGCTAATTGGGAAGAAGCAATTAACGAAGAATTAGATTCTCATTTCTATAATGAAACTTGGTCTCTTGTAGAAAAACCAGAAAATAAGAATATAGTTGATTGTAGATGGGTTTTTACAATACAGCATGATGAAAATGGCAACCCAGTTAAATATAAAGCAAGGCTTGTTGCACGAGGTTTCACACAAGAATATTTAGTTGATTACGAGGAAACTTTTGCACCTGTAGCAAGAATCTCTAGTTTCCCATTTATTTTGTCTTTTGCGAACCAATTTGATTTAAATGTTCACCATATGGATGTTAAAACCGCATTCCTAAATGACGCATTAAAAGAGGAGATCTATATGATGGTTCCTCAAGGATTATCACATGATAGTGATAAAGTCTGTAGATTAAATAAAGCCATTTATGGACTTAAGCAGGCAGCTAGATGTTGGTTTGAGGTATTTGAGCAAACGTTGAAATAAGTTGGTTTCGTGAATTCAGATGTAGATCGTTGTATTGTTATTCTTGACAATGGAGATATTTTGAAATATATGTATTTAGTATTATATGAAGATGATTTAGTAATAGCTACAAAGGATCTTGGAACTATAAACAAATTTAAATCTTACTTAATGAGCAAATTTAGAATGACTGACTTGTTTGAAATTCGATATTTCATAGGAATTAAGATAGATAGACATGGTGATTAGTTAGATCTTATTATAAGTCAGTTTATATAAATAATGTATTAAAAAAATTTAATATGTTTGAATGTTAGCCAGTAAGCACTCCACTTCCAAGTAAGCTTGATTATGACGCATTAAATTCACAAGAAAAATGTGATGCGCCATGCCGTAATTTGATTGGTTGTCTGATGTATATTATGTTATGTACACTTCCAGATTTAAATACATCAATAAGCATTTTGAGTAGATGTACTAATAATAATAATAATGTGGCAATACCTAAAAAGAGTTTTAAGATACCTAAAAGGAACTGTAGACTTAAAATTATCTTTTGTTAAAAGTTCAAATTATGAAAACATTATTCTTGGGTATGTTGATTCTGATTGGGCTGGAAGTAAGAGTGATAGAAAAAGTACTACTGGATATTTATTTAAAATGTTTGAGTCCTGTCTAATCTGCTGGAATACTAGGAAACAAAATTTAGTTGCAGCTTCATCTACTGAAGCTGAATATATGGCATTATTCGAAGCCGTTAGAGAAGCTTTGTGATTGAAATCATTAATGAAGGCTATAAAGTTTGAATTGAATGGACCAATTAAAATATTAGAAGACAATCAAGGTTGTATAAGTATAGCTAGTTATCTCGCATGTCACAAGAGATCAAAGCATATTGATATTAAATATAATTATTCAAGAGAGCAGGTTGAAAATAAACTAATTACTGTTGAGTGTATTTCCACAGAGAATCAGCTGACCGACATTTTGACGAAGTCTTTACGTGCAGTCAGATTCCTGAAATTGAGAAGTGAAATGGGTCTTACTGACTAAACCTGGTCTCACTAACTTTGTTTAAATGTATAAAAAAAATTTATTTAATGAATTATCCACTGTTTCATTTTTGGAATTAATAATTTGTTACTTGAATTTTGAGTTAATTATTTATTGTTTATATTTTTTTAATTACTTTAATTTTTTTTTAATGTTTTTTTTTAAACGATGGCCTTATTGGGTTTTTCTCGGTTTTCCCCAATTCTTGCAATAAATGTTGGACCACGATATTGTAATTTCCCAGAATGCATAACTAGTCATATAGGTATGAAATGTTATTGAATTGTAATAGTAAAAGTTTATTGTTTTTCGTGATCTATGTATTTTCTTTTGAAGAGGTGTGTTGAAAATCGCAGTTACTCTAATTCTCCTTTATCGCATTCTAAAATACAATGATAAAGTAATGCCGAGAAGTAACTCTGATGATCAAAATAGACTACATAGGGATGTTAATGGATGAACATGATGAGAAGAACGAATGTCTCATATGTGTGTTTATTTTGTCCTTTTTCCCTTCCTGTTCATTTACATGTATATAACTAGCTGTACCCGCGACTTCGTCCGCCTTGACCTCAAATTTCGTGCCGTTAAGCTTGACCCGCGAATACGTTCATGTGGCATAGCTCACAGATTATGTGATGTGAGGATGTTTTTTTGTTTTTTTTTTAAAGAAAGGTGGAAAGCATCGAAAGCCTAAGTGTGGGATTTCAACCCGAACTAAGATCACCTCTGCCTCCAATACTTATTCCCCTCTTTCAATCTCCCTACATGCTGGGTATGAACATGTGTGCAATAGAACGCAAGTGTGTCGAAAAATACCGTACATGGGTGTTTGCGTGTTCCAGCGTGTTTGATTGGGATTGTAATTACATTTAAGCTGTGTATGTTTTTGTCGATCATTGATAAGTTGGCATTATCTGCTTGCCATTTAGTTCTGTTGCCTATCTCGAGTTTCTCTTCTTTCCATTTCCAGGCATATCAGCTCTACGTACATGCTTTTGGCAAACATGCGCACTGCACTCCACTTTATCAATATCTCCCGTTGAGTATAAAACATACCTCACGTCTTCTACTGTGCCCCTCTACCACTCCCATAAATATCAAGGTCACGTGAGTTGTGGTTGACAGGGCTTTACCAGACAATCAGTTCTACCTTCCTAACTATATCTACTGTATCTGCGCAACACGGGTAAATTGGAGAGTCAGCGTTATTGAACCGATCGAATTGATTGGAAATAGCAATGTCCCGTTAAGACCCGTGTAACGAAGAAGTCTACTTCTCCATGCTTGTGTCGTGTCCAAGTTTCAGTAATAAGGATAAGACGATATGTCCATCGGCCTTTGGTTGACAGGTGCCAACTCTACTGCCATTCTCTCAGGCTCCTTGTTGTTTCGTCGTGCGCTAGTTCACCTTCCTTCCAGGTCTATCACAAAATTGCGACTTTATTTCTCTTTTCTGACACTTTGTACCTACTTTACTGCAGTACATCCCGATACACTGCACTACCGTCATTTAAAATGTGGCTTTTAGAGAAAACTGTCGTCTTTTAAATTGAAAGGGCAAATTGTTAAGTGTTATAGGAATGCTCTCTCCTTTGGCCATTCCAGTGAGAATTGTTGCCTTGACCACATTTCTCTCCAACTCTGCGCTGCACAGCCTGGTACTATTGTATAGTCTTGGTTCTTGGAGCATCAAGGTTACGTATCAGCAAAACCGAAGCACCAGTTTATGAGACGGCACTCCGGATATCTCTAAAAAGTTTAAAAACCCTGCTAATTAGGTCGTAGCGTCGTTTGTGGACATGATCTACTTCATATTCTCGAAGCGGTGTCAGATGTACTTGGAGCAGAAAAAAATATAATACCTCGCCACAATTGTAAAATCGCAGGATGACTCTCGGATAATACTCGTACTTCCTACTACTACGCCAATATTCGGCTAAGATCCTTAACTTGGAGTGTTTCAATGGGTCTTAAACAAAACCAAGCTGAAACTTACCCACCTCACTCATCACACTTTCATTATTTGCATGTCCTTACGAATTCCTCCCATAGCGGGGAACACCATGAGATCCATTCAAATACCTAACATAGTTAAAAAAAAAAAACGGAAAAACAAAAAAGATTAGTTATTTGCTTTTTATTTACATACCCTACGTAATTTTGTATTCCTGCAGTGGGATACTTCTTTTTACCTACTCGAAAAATTGAATATCTGCCACACCAACAACTACACCACCATAAAAACCCTTTCCCTGTGAATAGCGAGTGAGATCCGATCATTTAGAGGCAAAGATACACATACCCACCACAAATAAAAGGAAGCAACAAAAAAAGGAAAAAGGAAAAACCACCCTTGTCGCGCACACGATCATGGTTTACGATCCCTACGATGTGTCACAGACTGTGTGCTGCGCAGCGCAGGTCCCTAAATGGATGTTTCCTAAAGAAATATGAATTTTAAGAAATACAAATTAAGAAAAAAAAATCAGTCTATGCGCTTTTCCTGGACATAGACTATCTACTGACGAAGTTTCATCAAAATCCGTTCAGCCGTTTAAGCGTTACGGAGGAACAAACATCCAAACATCCAAACATCCAAACATCTAAACATCCAAACTTTCACATTTATAATATTAGTGGGAAGTAGGATATATATGCAATATAACGAAATCTTGTCCGCACGATAGGGGCCGCAATTCTTAACCGAATTGAATGAAGCTTTGTACACATGATGATACGGTGAATGGCACGGACGAGTTCGTAGATGGGCGCGATCGGTTGAGAGGGGGGCGTGTCACGCCCATTTATGCAATACAACGAAATCTTGTCCACACGATAGGGGCCACAGTTCTTAACCTAATTTATTGAAATTTTGTACACATGTTGATATGATAAATAGCTCGGACGAGTTCGTAGATGGGCGACATCGGTTGAGAGGGGGGCGTGTCACGCCCATTTATGCAATACTACGAAATCTTTCCCGCACGATAGGCGCCACAGTTCTTAACCGAATTGACTGATACTTTGTTCACATGTTGATATGGTGAATAGCTCGGCTGAGTTCGTAGATTGACGTAATCGGTTGGGAGGGGGGCGTGTCACACCCCTTTACATTTTTCAAATTCCGCATTAATAAAATTGTTGCATTTTCATTTTTAATAGTATAGAAATGGTAATAATATAAGCATATTTTTGCAAAAAAATTCCCGCCATTTTGAATCCGCCATCTTGGAATTCTTTAAAATTGCTCCGATTTCGCTGAAATTGAAAATGTATACTGGTTTATGGGTACTTGTTATAATTTCGCCATTTTGGATTACTTTAATATTACTTAAAAGTTGCATACAAAGGAAATCCACCTATGTCTTGCGGCTGGTGCCGGAAGGTCTTTTTTAATTTGTTTCGCTTATTTTTGAAAAAAATCAAACAAAAATAAATACTGCTTCTGTCACTTATCACAAAAATTGCTGTCTATCTGCGACACTGTCTTTTCGACACACTCGTCGGTAAAGACGCGTCCCCGGCGGATTCTTCAATACCAACTTAAAGTGAAAGTGAATCGAACAAGTGAAGTGAAACTCCGATCCGATTCCACGATAGGGGTGATAGTAATGATAAAAAAAAGTTTGTGCAAAAAATAATTTAACTTCTAAAATTGTTGGCTGTGATAAGTCTACTAAAATATATATCAACGATTCTCTAAAAAGTACGACTAGTTATCTTTAAAATGCTGCACAAAAATCTTAGAAAGAGAAAATGTACAAGTATGTTTGAGTTAAAAACGGGAGAGTACTAATGCACAAGAGGGATAATGATAACTACCTATATATTGTTATTAAGTCTTTTGAAGACCTTTTATCATTAACTTAATTAATATGCAAGATCCTCAAATAATTTTTTTAAGTGTTCCCTCTATCAACTATGTTGACGTTGTATCTCATTTTTGACCAAAATTACTTACCGAATTTTCTGATTATCCACCAAAACATAAGAAGTATGCGTACTAATTTTGACAACTTCCTTATGCATCTAAATGCTTTTGTGAATAAGCCTGATTTTATTTTTCTGTGAGAAACGTGGATGTACGATGAAGAAAAGTCGCTTTTTGCGATTGAAAGGTATAAATTTATACTTTGCTGCAATAATGATTATGCAGCCGATGGTGTTGCTGCTTTTATAAAAAGTTATTTTTTTTTTTAAATGAGACTGATGTTGAAGCTTCCTGTATAGATATGTATCTTACGAAATTCTACTCTGGTAGACAACTATTTATTCTTACTGTCTTTTTACTGTTTGGAGCCATGCATAAATAAGCCAACTCGTATCTCAGACTCTACCAGCACTTGCATTGATCACATAATGGTGCGATTTCGTAACTCCGAAAAACTTATTTTCAGTAGCTTGATTTCCAGTTAACTTATCATTGAATGACGTGTTTGAGCATGGAAAATGTTTCTGCGACAACTTCTGCTAAAATGCCTTCCTACTTTTCCTTCGTTAAAACTGATAACGTGGCGCTCAATAATCTTCTGCGTTTTGAAAGCTGGGATAGCACACGAAATGAAAATTATACTTCCAGAGCGTACTTCAGTTTTATCGAACTTTAAATAAGTATGTCCAACTATGTTTAAAAACAGTCAAGAAAAATGAATCTAAATTTAAAAAATTAAAACCTTGGATATCTTTTGATTTACTAAACAAAATTAAAGATAAGAACAAGCTTTATAGAAAAAAGTTTGAACATCCAAATAATGCTGGTATCACTACAGCTTTTAAACAATTATGATAAGACTAGCAGTCCTCCCGCGGCTTCGCACGCGCACCACACATACTAAAGGTTATACTTAGTCGTTAGAAATCGTCTGTTGCTATTGAACTTTCAAAGGTAAAAGATAGCAAAAAGTGTCACCATTTCAGTATTGAATTTTTGAAATCAGTTTAGTAGTCTCATGTCTACCAACTGCGAATGCACCCTGTATCTTACCCTTTGGAGCTGAATTTCGAAAAAAAAATTACATAGTGGATGTCTACACCACAAAAGGAAACCACTGTCCATATTTCAACTTTCTAGCATCAGCCAGTCAGTCAGGACTTATGCTTTTATTTGCAAATTTTAACACCCTGTATCTTGGCCCGTGGATATAATTTTGAAAAACGGTGAAACACGTGTTTCTTTATTTTTATTGTAGAATTTTCCTACCAAATTTGAATTCTTAATTCCAATTTAAATTTTTTGTTCCATACAAACTTGAACACCCTGTATCTCCCCTTTTGGAGTAACAATTCGAAAAAGTGGCTCCGTGGTTTTTCTCTACACCGCAAAGGGAAACAACTGTCTAAATTTCAACTTTCTAGCGTTAGCCGTTTAGGCTCGGCGATGATGAATCAGTCAGGACTTACTGCTTTATATATATAGATATCTCCAAAGAAGTTATGTTATGTAAAAAAGAATTTACTTAATCAAGTTTAGTAAGATCAAAGGTGCTTACTTACTTTACTTTAGGCGGCGCTACAGTCCGGGGTGGACCTGGGCCTCAACCAACAAGCGTCTCCAGCCAGCTCGATCTTTAGCTAGCTGCCTCCAGTTTCGCACGCTAAGTTGGTTGAGGTCCCCTTCAACTTGCGCGCGCCACCTGAGTCGCGGTCTTCCTCTACTGCTCTGTCCCTCGGGGGCGGATTCGAAGATTTTTCGGGCCGGAGCATTGGTGTCCATCCGCTCTACATGACCCAGCCACCTCAGTCGTTGGACCTTCACTCTTCTGGCTAAGTCGATGTCGCTGTACAGCCCGTACAGTTCGTCGTTGTATCTCCTCCTCCACTCACCGTCTATGCAGACGGGACCGAAAATCACCCGAAGAATTTTCCTCTCGAAACAGCCAAGAGCACCCTCATCCACTTTTGATAAAGTCCATGCCTCTGCGCCGTAGAGGAGGACTGGGATTATTAAGGTCTTATATAGGGTCACTTTTGTTGTTCGAGAGAGGGCTTTGCTAGTCAATTGCCTTCTTAGCCCAAAGAAGCAGCGATTGGCAAGGGTTATTCTTCGTCTGATCTCAGCGCTGGTGTCATTGTCTGAATTGATAGCGGATCCTAGGTAGACAAAGTCCTTAACTACCTCAAAGTTATATCTGTCGAGGGAGACGTTCTGTCCGAGACGTCGGTGTTGAGTGTCCTTTCTTGTTGACAGCATATACTTGGTCTTGCCCTCATTTACCGTTAAACCCATCTTTGCCGCTTCCGTCTCAATACTCGCGAAAGCGCCACTGACATCACGCTGCTTTCTTCCGATTATGTCAATATCATCGGCGTATGCGAGTAATTGGACGGACTTTTGAAAGATTGTGCCTCTTGTGTTGACGCGCGAGTTTTGCACAATTCTTTCAAGAATGATATTAAAAAAGTCGCATGACAGCGCATCGCCTTGTCTAAATCCTTTTTTGACATCAAAGGTCTCGGTGAGTTCCTTACCGACCTTGATGGAGCAGCGTGCATTCTCCATCGTCATCCTGCACAAACGGACGAGTTTTGCAGGGATGCCAAAACTAGACATAGCTCTGTATAGTTCGTCTCTATAAATGCTGTCATACGCGGCCTTAAAATCGATGAATAGATGGTGTGTATCGATTTGGAGCTCATGGGTTTTTTCCAAGATCTGCCGTAGTGTGAATATTTGGTCGATGGTGGACTTTCCTGGCCTAAAGCCACACTGATATGGACCAATCAGGTTGCTGGCGAACGGCTTCAGACGTTCACACAATACGGCAGATAAGATCTTGTAGGCGATGTTAATTAGACTAATACCTCTGTAGTTGGCGCAGTTTAGAGGGTCTCCTTTCTTGAGGATCGGACAAACAATGCTGAGGTTCCATTCATCGGGCATACTTTCTTCCGACCATATTTTACAGATGAGTTGGTGTATGCTCCTTACCAAGTCCTCGCCTGCTGCTTTGAAGAGCTCGGCAGTCAGGCCATCTGCTCCAGCAGCTTTGTTGGATTTCAGCTTAGATATGGCTATCTTCACTTCATCCAGGTCGGGTGGACGGAATTGTTGGTCTCCATCGTCCAAATTGAAAGGTTCATTCTGCCTGACAGCGGTATTTGGTTCGTCGTCGCCGTTATACAGTCTACAGAAATACTCCTTCCAAATCCTCAGCATCGACTGCGATTCTACTACTATGTTCCCTTGCTCGTCTCTACAGGCTTCGGTTCGGGGTTTGTGTCGTTGGCATGTATTTTTTACCTTTTGGTAAAACTTCCGAATTTCATTCCTGGAGTAGCATCTCTCAATTTCCTCGACCGCGCGCTTCTCATGCTCCTTCTTTTTTCTCCTGAGAAGCCGGTGCTCGTCTCTCCTCTTCTGCTCATAGAGCTCGTGAGCAGCTCTGGTCCTTCTATGCAGCGCCGCTTTGTATGCATCTTGCTTGGCTGCATGTGCTTGCCTGCACTCGTCGTCAAACCAGGGGTTTCGTTTTGGTGGCCGAGTGAAACCCAGCACATCAGAGGCGGCATCTCTGATGGCTTTTTGGCAGTGTTGCCACTGGTCTTCAATACTTGATGCTGGCAGCATAGCACCTCTTAAGAGATTGAGGGAGACTCGATCGGAAAAGGATTTGGCGATCTCTTGCGATTGTAGCCGTCCGACGTCAAACTTCCTCGCAGTATTAGCTTGTCTTTGCGGTGCTCGGGATATCCGCACCCGTACCTTGGCTACAACAAGGTAATGATCCGAGTCGATGTTGGCCCCTCGGAACGTTCGGACATCCATAATACTGGAGGAGTGCCTTGCGTCGATCGCAATGTGGTCAATCTGGTTGACGGTTGATTGATCAGGAGATCTCCAAGTCCCCTTATGAATATCGAGATGCGGGAATCGCGTGCTAGCAACGACAACGTTACGCCCCGCCGCAAAGTCGATTAGCCTGAATCCGTTATCGGAGGTGGTGTCGTGCAGGCTATACTTTCCGACAGTACTACCAAAGATGCCCTCCCTTCCTAGCTTGGCATTAAAATCGCCAAGGACAATTTTAATGTCATAACTAGGGCACTGCTCGTAAGTCTTGTCCAAGAGCTCGTAGAAGCTATCTTTGGTGTCGTCATCTTTCTCCTCTGTGGGGGCGTGCGCGCATATGAGGCTAATGTTGGCAAATTTAGCCTTGATACGGATTGTTACGAGGCGTTCGTTAACATGCCGAAAACTCAAGACTTCAAATCAAAGGTGACTCTAAAAAATAATGAAAATTAATCAAAGAAATACAAAACAAATCATCTTAAATCGAGGAAATCAAAAGGTTGAAAGATAATGAAGTTATCATTATCAATTCCAAGGTCTTAGCCGATACTTTTAATAATTTTTGCTTCCCACCTTTATAAGGGAAGTATTGCAATCACCCAAAAAAAAAAATTATTTTTTCTAGATTTAAACAGAGCTTCACATTACGATACCGTAGAAATCATTTGCAACCATTTTCGTAGTGATGTATGTGTGTGCGTGTGTATGTGTGACAATTTTTTTCTCCTTCGATATCTGGGATCGGAACAACGTACGATCATGCGGTTTTTTTTGTTTTATTATTCATATAATAGTATGGAAACTTTCTTGCAAAAAATCCTAAATATAGGGTGGTTAAGTTTTAAGGGCCGATGTTGATTTTGAATAAAACACAAATTATTTAGGAAATTATTGTCATTTCTTTTTATTATGATAATATTGGTATGGTTTAATTATGTATGGAACAAAATATCTCATTCTTTAGCTCTTGAATTGTTGCTGGCTTATCGACGTACACCTTTTCTTTCAAATAACCCCAAAGAAAGAAGTCCAACGGTGTCAAATCGCATGATCGTGGCGGCCAATTAACATCGCCACGACGTGAGATAACACGGCCATTGAATTCCTCCCGCAAAAGAGCCATTGTTTCGTTAGCTGTGTGGCAAGTGGCACCGTCCTCTTGAAACCACATATCGTGCACATCCATATCTTCCAATTCGGGCCATAAAAAGTTCGTTATCATCTCACGATAACGAACCTCCATTCACAGTAACTGCCTGCTCGGCCTCATTTCACTTCAGCCACACTATCGCGAACAGCAGCAATAATTTCTGCAGTACGAGCTGTACGAGCATGCACTGGTGTTTTCATATCTCCTACAGACCCGGTTTGCTCAAATTTTTGCACGATTTTTCTGATTGTACGCACATTTGGACGATTAAATTGACCGAAAAAATCACGAAGTGCACGATATGCATTTTGATTTGAACGCCCATTTTCATAATAAGCCTGAATAACTTTAACGCGTTGCTCGATTGTGTATCATTCCATGGTTCAAATTGAGTTAGTCTGAAATTGAGAAATGTCAAATGAAATGCTGAAGAAAACTTGACGTTTAGGTGTGGTTCACATTCAACATCGGCCCTTAAACTTTAACCACCCTTTAGAATGGAAAACATGGAAAAAAGCAATAAGGCTATATTAGAAAGAATATCACTCCTTGAGAGGAAAAGCAGCAACAAAAAGGCTGTACAAAAAAGACCAATATGATGGATCATATAAAAATTCTAGAATGGAATGCTAATGGTATCGAGAAGCGCAAAGAAATTCAGGTAATTCTCGACGTGAACCAAATAGATATACATATGTCTTGTCTCAGAGACGCACTTTAAATTTAAAACAGATTTCAAACTGCAAGGGTACGAATTATATCGCTCCCCACACCCCCATAAATAAATGTAAAAACTAAAAGTGGGCGAATATCAGTCGGAGCAATTTACTGCTCTCCTAGTTATAATATCAAAAAACATGACTTTAGTAACCTCTTCCGCATATTTTGCAATAGATATACCGCAGGTGCAGATTTTAATGCCAAAAATAAGTATTGGGGATCTAGATTGACAAATACGAGAGGAAAAGAATTATATGAAATGATTAAAGAAACTGACGGCAAATATCACTCAACGGGAAAACCTACCTACTGGCCAACAGATAGGAATAAAACCCCGGATCTTGTCGACTTTTTCGTACATAGAATATCTCGTCAAAGAAGGACCAGATCTTGACTCAGATCATTCCACAATACTTATGACACTTGGCGAAAAAATCACTCTGAAAGAAAATATCCCAAGACTAGCTAATAAACTGACTGACTGGAACTACTTCAGACAGAATCTTGAGGATAGTATCCACTTTTTAGAAACAATTGAAACAAAAGATCAATTAGAGGAGGCTGTACGGACTTTTACAGTTAATATCCAAAATGCTGCATGGGCTGCAACACCTAAAACAAAAACCAAACTAAAACAGAATTCTTATCCAAAAGAAATATGTGAAATAATTGCAAAAAAGAGAAAAGGTAGAAAACGCTGGCATTAATCAAGGGCGCCAAGCGACAATACAATGCTCAATAATCTAGTCAGTAAACTCAAAAGATCGGTAAGAGAATTTAAAAATGTATCTCTTAAATCATCCCTTATCAATTTGACGAATGATGCTAATACCGACTACTCGCTCTGGAAGGCGACAAAGAGAATGAATAGGCCAATAGCACATATTCCACCAGTTAAAACCAGGGAAGGTAACTGGGCAAAAAGCAACAAAGAAAAAGCGAATTTATTTGCTGAGTATCTTGAAGGCGTCTTCCAACCGTATGAAGATAAAGACTGTCAAGAAACGGAAGAACTGTGCGAAGAAGAGGGACATATTCAACCGGTAACGGCAAAAGAAATTGCCAAAGAAATAAAAGAAGGCATCAATACCAAAAAAGCCTCGGGATTTGATTTGATAACAGGGGAAATCCTACGACAATTCCCAAAAAAAGGCCTAAAGAAACTAGCGCAGATTATAAATGCTGCATTCAGGATAAGGTATGTACCCAGCATGTAGAAAGTCGCGGAGGTAATTATGATACCAAAACCAGGCAAACCACCTAGTGAAGTCACCTCCTATCGCCCCATATCGATACTGCCTATGTTGTCCAAGCTATTTGAAAAGATGTTGATTAAACGTCTGCATAAAATCATTGAAGAAAAATCACTAATTCCAAACCATCAATTTGGTTTTGATCAGGTGCACAGAATAACAGATAAAATCGAAAAAGCATTTGAAGAGAAAAAGATATGCTCTACTATATTTCTCGATATAGCACAAGCTTTTGATAAAGTATGGCACAAAGGACTGATCCATAAATTGCAAAAGCATCTGCCTAAGCAATCTTCAGATATTCTGATTACTCTACACTGTAAGAAATAGATGCTGGAGTGCCACAAGGTAGTGTGATAGGCCCTGTAGTATATCTTCTGTTTACCAGGGATCTGCCAAATAGCGATGGAACAACAGTGGCAACATTTGCAGATGATACTGGTGTCCTTGCTGTGGGAGAAAATGTCGAAGAAGCGACAAAAAAGCTACAGATGGCAGTAAATAACATATCAAAATGGACAACAAAATGACAAATTAAATTAAATGACCTAAAGTCGATCCATATTAATTTCATGAACAAGAATGTTCAGCATATCCCAGTGTTCATAAATGGTAATGCAGTAGAATATGCAAACACAGCCAAATATCTAGGCATGACCTTAGATGCAAAACTGCGCTGGAAACAGCATGTAAAGAAAAAAAGAGAGGAACTGAACATGCGTTACAATAAAATGTATTGGCTTATCGGGAGATACTCTTGTCTGTCAAATTACAATAAACTGCATCTTTATAAGCAAGTTATAAAACCAGTATGGACTTATGGGCTCCAGCTGTGGGCATGCACATGCAAAACAAATTTAAAAAAAATACAAACATTCCAAAGTAAAGTACTACGAAACATAGTAAATGCACCATGGTACATAAGAAACGCTGATCTACATAGAGATCTAAATGTTGAAATGGTTGAAGATGAAGTAAAAACAGTAGCCAATAGACATAGACTCAGACTTCTCAACCAAGTCAACGTAGAAATGACAGATTTACTAAATACTGACAATCTTGTTAGAAGATTAAGAAGGAAAAAACCATTTGAACTAACTACCTATAGATAGTTAGAGTAAAAGAAAGGGAACTAAAACAATAGTATATAGTAGACCCAACACAACATTAAATATATGAAAGACAAATTGCTGATTAGTCGAACGACTAGGTGCAAGAATTGTTCTCCCCCTCCTGCGATGAAATGCCAAGATGGCCATACCGCGTGAGAAGGGGAAGAAGGGAGAAGGGGTTAGTGGGTAAAAATCCCACGCTATGAGTACGGGCTCAGTTGCGTCTTTTGAAGATTACCACCTCCCAACGCAAAAAAAATAAATAAATTTGTCAGCATGAAACTTAGAGCTGATTAGATTTTGAGCAAAATCTGTCCAGCGAATGCTGAGATATTTGAAGAAATGCTTTAAAAAAAGGTGTGCTGGACAACGCAAGCACTTTGTGGTGTTATTGAAAACAATGCTCGTTGTGATATAAAGGAATACGAGGTGGGAAGTACAGGACTGGCTCACTAGTCAAACTTTTTTTGCCTCTGTTGGTATTAAAGTAGTATCTGATAGTTGTTCTGGTCCGTCTAATTGTGAGTGTTTAGCTGATGAGGAGTCTTCCTCTCAGAGCTTTTTTTTGATTTCACTACGTCTTTTGAGTTGTATAAATTATTATCTCTCTCAAGAATTCGAATTCCGCAACAACTGAGTGTTTTTCAAATAACTTCGTCAAGAAAATAGCTTTAAACATATGTGAAATTTTAGCTTACGCTTATAACATACATATGCATTCTAAAGGGTGTTTTCCAGCCGATTTAAAACAAGCCGAAGTGATATCTCTATTTAAGAAAGGTGATAAAACTTCAATAAATAATTACAGGCTTATTTCTTTACTTCCAGTATTTTAAATAATTTTCGAAAAAGCTGTTAAAAATAGAATGGTTAAGTTTTTAATGAAGGTCAATTTGGCTTTCGTTCCGGCTTTTCGACTGCGGGAGGCCTCCTAAATTTTTGTTCAAATATTTTTTGTTTTCATAACAGAAATTTAACTGCGACTCTCTTCATAAACATAACCAAAGCTTTTGATACCTTCGATCATAAACTACTTTTGGATAAATTATACAAATGTGGCTTTAGAGGTGTAATGTATACCTGGTTCTGTTCTTACTTATCCAACAGAGTGCAAAGGGTTAAGGTTAATCGTCATCTAGGCTCTAGTAGCCTTATCACTATAGGAGTTCCCCAGGATTCCGTGCTTGGTCCTCTACTTTTTTTTAGTTTTTATTGATTCGCTGCTTTTAAAAAAATATCGTAGTAAAGTTATTGCATTCGCTGATGACATGGCATCTGCTTTTCAAAGTGACTCTGCACTAAATCTTTCCGCAGATATTAATCATGACCTGGAAGTCTTAAGCCATTGGTTTAAAATGCATAAAATGGATACAAGCGCTAAAACCAAGATTATGTTTTTTAGTCCAAGTGGCAAGGAAACAGGCTTTGGATTGGATCATTATTTTTTCATTGTGCAAACTGCAACAAATTTAAACATTGCAAGGATATTTGCTTCTCGGAAGTGGAATCGCAGACATTTTTGAATCACGTTCGTGCTGTGACAATTTTCAATATTGAGAGTGTTAAGTCCTCTAAGTATCTTGGTTTTCTGCTGGATTGGAAGATGAGCTGGTCGACTCATTTCTATGCACTTGAGAAGTATCTATATCTATCTTATGGCTGTCACTAGGCAGATTTACCTTTTAAAAGCATATTGCTCACGGGATCTTCTGAAATGTATTTATTATGGGTTTTATCATTCCAAGCTTGAATATGGCATAGTTTCCTGGGGTGGTTCGTATTACAACAAGATGTTCCCGCTTCTAATTTCTCAAAAACACGTTATTCGTTTAATTTGTAATAAAACTCGTCATACTAAAAGTTTAATGCTCTTCAGAAGACTCAAAGTACTACCTCTGAAACATCTTTATTGTTATAAAGTTTTAAAGTTATTCTTTGCGAGATCAGGCTATTCCAAATAGGTTTTTTTCTAACCATCATGTAAGAATAAATAATCTGGATCTTGTTTTAGTACCTCATAACAATCTGCAAATTTTCTTAAATTTTTTTACGTCATCTGCTTCGAGACTTTTAAATAAACTAGAAATGAATCCACTTTCCTCAAAAAAGTAAAATTATGGCTTTTAGACTTTAACTATAACGGTGTTTTTGCTTTATAAGGTGTAACTGTATAATTGTTTTATTCTTTTCTTACTTAAAAAAATGTGTACTTAATCTTGTTATGACCCTATTTCATTCCATACTGCATCTTTTATTGTTAGTTAAGTTTAAGTTTAATTGACTTTTTATTTCATGAAAAAAATATTTTTACAATTAGAAATTCTTAGTCTATATGGTTTGGCCTAAGGCCGTCTACCAGATTAACATTTTAAGTATTTATTTTTCGAAGCTCTCCCCTATAATGCATCTTCTATAGTGTAGTGCATTTTTCGTGTACTTGTGTAATCGATTCCAGCCTCGGTGACCGTTTAAAATGCTTATTGGTTTTTCCATCTGTGCCTGTGCTCCAAAAAAGTTGCAGCGGAATTCTTTAAGGATGGGACATATAGCGATAAAGTGGAACACGTCCTCGTTCATTCAGGTTACAGAGGTTGCACAAAAAAAAAAAGAGTTCTGGGCGGTGCGGCATATAGTTCAAACTTATCAGTTCACCTCTAATTTTAAAGATGCTGCTTATCATGTCCGTTGAGTAGCTCGCCATGAAATACGTTTTGCTTTGTAAATTGTAGTTCAGTTTGCTATAATATGCCCTGTATTGCGACGACTGGGCTTCATCTACAAATTGATTGTAGATCCTTCGACTTGTTTTCTCCAGCAGTGTGTAGAATGTATGCCTTAAGGGAGTTAACTGCTCCTCTGGTGCAACAAGATTGAAGTCGCATTACGATACTAGGTTTTCCCAGCCTCGAACGCACTTTCCTCCATTAAGCAGTATTTTAGTAAGCACTATCTTTGGTATCCTTTCTTGCTTCATTTCCATGACTCTTACCACATAGTCGAGGTGGAGTTTGAGGGTGTCCAGAAATAGGGGAGCTACTCCAGTCTCCAGGTGAAGCACGTAGTTTAAAAACACGCCTGATAAAATAGCGAAGACACTTTTCTACTGCTTCAAATGCGCAATATCCCCATACTTGAGCAGCGTAATACAGGATGGACACTGCCGTAGCACGGAATATTTTCTGTTCCGAGTAATGGCTGGCGCTTTTATTGTTGATACAACTACCCCAAACGGAACAAATGGCCCTTTTCGCTTCGGCTTATTTACTTTGCAGGTGCTTGTTCATATTAAGGTTAGGCGTAATGAAAACACCAAGGTATTTGCACTCCCTCACAATTTCAATTACCTCTCCTTGAAACTTCCACTTTTCACACCGGGAATATTTGCCTCCCCCGTCCCTGAATATCATCATCTTAGACTTCGATAAGTTAACTGACAGTTTCCAAGTTTTACAGTATTCATCGAGTCTGTTTACCATTATCTGCATTGTGTCCACCGAATCTGCGAGGAAAACTATGTCATCTGCATACATAAGAGCTGGTATTTTGGTTTGGTTTAACTCGATACCACCCTGAACGTGGTCTGTTAATTTATTTATATATAAGACTAGCTGTATCCGCGACTTCGTCCGCCTAGACCTAAAATTTCGTGCCGTTAAGCTTGACCCGCGAATACGTTCATGTGGCATAGCTCTCAGATTATGTGATGTAAGGATTGTTTTTTTTTTTTTAAGAAAGGTGGAAAGCATCGAAAGCCTAAGTGTGGGATTTCAACCCGAACTAAGATCACCTCTGCCTCCAATACTTATTCCCCTCTTTCAATCTCCCTACATGCTGGGTATGAACATGTGTGCAATAGAACGCAAGTGTGTCGAAAAATAACGTACATGGGTGTATGCGTGTCCCAGCGTGTTTGATTGGGATTGTAATTACATTTAAGCTGTGTGTGTTTTTGTCGATCATTGATAAGTTGGTATTATCTGCTTGCCATTAAGTCTTGTTGCCTATCTCGAGTTTCTCTTCTTTCCATTTCCAGGCATATCAGCTCTACGTACCTACATGCTTTTGGCAAACATGCGCACTGCACTCCACTTTAACAATATCTCCCGTTGAGTATAAAAACGTGGTCACTGGAAGAAAACATACCCCACGTCTTCTACTGTGCCCGCTACCACTCCGTTAAATATCAGGGTCACGTGAGTTGTGGTTTCAAATCAGTGCACCTGCGCAAATTGTGTCTTGACAGGACTTAACCAGACAATCAGTTCTACCTACCTACCTATATCTACTGTGTCTGCATAACACGCGTAAATTGGAGAGTCAGCGTTATTGAACCGATCGAATTGATTGGAAATAGCAATGTCCCGTTAAGACCCGTGTAACGAAGAAGTCTACTTCTCCATGCTTGTGTCGTGTCCAAGTTTCAGTAATAAGGATAAGACGATATGTCCATCGGCCTTTGGTTGACAGGTGCCAACTCTACTGCCATTCTCTCAGGCTCCTTGTTGTTTCGTCGTGCGCTAGTTCACCTTCCTTCCAGGTCTATCACAAAATTGCGACTTTATTTCTCTTTTCTGACACTTTGTACCTACTTTACTGTAGTACATCCCGATACACTGCACTACCGTCATTTAAAATGTGGCTTTTAGAGAAAACTGTCGTCTTTTAAATTGAAAGGGCAAATTGTTCAGTGTTATAGGAATGCTCTCTCCTTTGGCCATTCCGGTGAGAATTGTTGCCTTGACCACATTTCCCTCCAACTCTGCGCTGCACAGCCTGGTACTATTGTATAGTCTTGGTTCTTGGAGCATCAAGGTTACGTATCAGCAAAACCGAAGCACCAGTTTATGAGACGGCACTCCGGATATCTCTAAAAAGTTTAAAAACCCTGCTGATTAGGTCGAAGCGTCGTTTGCGGACATGATCTATTTCATATTCTCGAAGCGGTGTCAGATGTACATGAAGCAGAAAAAAATATAATACCTCGCCTCAATTGTAAAATCGCAGGATGACTCGCGGATAATACTCGTACTTCCTACTACTACGCCAATATTCGGCTAAGATCCTAAACTTGGAGTGTTTCAATGGGTCTTAAACAAAACCAAGCTGAAACTTACCCACTTCACTCATCACACTTTTATTATTTTCATGTCCTTACGAATTCCTCCCATAGCGGGGAACAAAAACAAAAAAGATTAGTAATTTGCTTTTTATTTACATACCCTACGTCATTTTTTATTCCTGCAGTGGGATACTTCTTTTTACCTACTCGAAAAATTGAATATCTGCCACACCAACAACTACACCACCATAAAAACCCTTTCCCTGTGAATAGCGAGTGAGATCCGATCATTTAGAGGCAAAGATACAAGTTAACGACGAACATTGCAAGCACACGTGCATGGGACTTCGCCGTCACATCGTCACCCGATCTTAGACACCTGACTCAGCAGACTCATCCCATGCGAATACCAGACTCATTCCCACACTAACACCTGCACCAAGTCACAGCACATTGGCATCATCAGCATTTATTTATTATTTAAGGTTTTGGCAATCATTTGTAACATCTCAATTCTTTGGTTACCATATTAAAAGGCAGTCGAAGCCATAATAAAGTTTTTTTTATAAAAACCTTAAATTAAATAGTTTAACTGGCGCCCAACGTGGGGCCACAGGTTCGGTAAAGCACGTTGCGAAAATACTGTAAGTCGTCCTTAAGTAGCACGCCAGTTAAGCGAGTGACAGTCACCGAAAAAATAGTTCACAAGTGTTCCGTAAGTCGTCCTCAAGAAGCACGTAAAAAAAAGTGAATAAAACTGTAAGTCGTCCTTAAGAAGCACGCCAGTTACGTGAGTGAAAAAATAAAATAAATAAAACCGTAAGTCGTCCTAAAGAAGCACGCCAGTTATGCGAGTGAAAAAGAAATCGTAGAGAACACGACAGACTTTAACATTTGCGCGTAGTGAAAGTGTAACCAATACACAAGGGCCCCTAAGTAGTCCTGCCAGGACAAAAAGGAAGCAGCAGCTCGCCGCACTATGCTGACATCCCAGATGATCATGGATCCCCTTCGGATGTTATTTCTACTGTAAGCATAGTTCTTAAATATAAGTAGTGAAACAATAAATAAAAATATAGAAAAAAAGAAAGGAAATAAAATTGTACAACTAGTAAACGTAGAAACGAAATCAGGAAAAATTAATATTTTAGAAAGTGAAAAAAAGAAAAATTAAATAAATTATAATCAAGAAACATAAATACATAAATATAAGTTTGAAAGAATATAGAATTACCGATTAGTTTGAGAATTTTCTAAATATAATATTTTTTTTTTTTAAATATAAACTTGTGTCTTAACCTATTTTTATCGATCTCTTGAAAACACATATCTCTAAAAATGCGAGCTCCAGACCCTCAAAATCCTTCAACTTCCGCAGGTGCGCCCACCGCAACTCCCGCTTTACAAATGCTTATCATAATATGGTCAATAATGCCCTACAAAAAGAAGGTAGAAACATTTTCCAATCCATTATCAATCCACATTCTGACCAATTCTAAGGGAACAGATCAAACCATTAAACCAGATCAATTAACCAATATAGGCGAACTTGATAGAATACCCGATGTCGTTCGAGCTTTACGCGAGTTCTCTGGTCAACCCGGGGAATTCAGTTCGTGGAAGAAGAGCATTGAACGAATTCTAAAAATATATGAACCAATAATAGGTTCTCCCAAATACTTCGGAATTTTAAATGTAATCCGTAGTAAAATAGTAGGCGCAGCCGACCATGTCCTAGAATCATATAATACCCCACTGAACGGGGACTGTATCTCACGATGTCTGACTCTTCATTATGCAGACAAACGAGATTTAGGGACATTAGAATATCAAATGTCGTCTTTGGTACAGGGTAACTCTTCTATTCAAGAGTTCTACCAAACTGTATATTCCCACTTATCGCTTATATTAAATAAGATCTCTTGCATGGACATAACTAACGAGTCCCTCACTTTGCTGATGCAAACATACAGGGACAAGGCGTTAGACACGTTTATCAGAGGCCTTAAGGGGGATCTGCCAAGGCTCCTCGGCATCCGAGAACCTTCGAATTTACCTCAAGCGCTGCATTTGTGCCTTAAGCTAGAGAACCAAGATTACAGAGCGCAATATGCAATGGCAAGTCACAACACCGGTAGGCGACTACAACACCCGTTACCACCTCTAGTGCCACCAAAACGATTCAATCAACAAACTAACTTTCCCACAAATAGACAACCGTTCTATCCCGAATTAGCACACTTTCCTAGACCAATCCAGCAATATCCTTTTCCTTCCCAAAATCAAAGACCTATGATCCCATACAGGCAAGCACAACCTTTCTTTAACAATCAACCAATGCGAAATTTTGTACACAAACAACAACCACCACCAAGGCCGATGGAAACTTCGACGATCAGAACAAATAACGTTAATTATATGAATAGGCCGGACACAAAGAAATGACCGCCTGCACAGAAGAGACCAATGGTTTCTTCTTCGCAACAGTTTCATCCAACCAAATTGCAACGAAATTTCCATATAAATAGAGAAAATGTCCAAGTAGATGAGTACAACGAAAATATGCACTCAGAAGATGATCAATATAGCCAAACATTTCAAGAAGAATCCCAAGATGCCGAAAGAATAACAGAACTAAACGATATACATTTTTAAGACTGAACAGCTCTTCACTTCCCTATGTTGAGTGCAAGATGAAGAGCGAAAAAATTGTCAAAATTCTTATAGACACTGGTTCCAATATTACATCCAACCTTCCCTCATAAGAAATCCTATCCCTAACGAGAAGACCTTCTACGCCAACTCCATTGGTGGAGATATAAAGGTTACTCATCATGCTTTTATTAATCGATTTGGATTAAATAACGACAATATTAAATTTTTTCTTATGCCAGACCTCAAATCATTTCACGGTATACTCGGAAACGATAGCTTAAAGGAACTCTCCCCAGTAATTCATACACAAGACAATATCATGGTCCTCAAAAATAATAAAAAAATCAGGCTCAAACAACTCGTCTCACAATCAGTCAATGCAGTTAACATACGGACTGATCACATGTCCACAGAACAAAAATCTTCAATATGCAATCTCATTAAAGAATTTCCCAAGTTGTTCGATGACCCCGATGAAAAGCTTACATATACGACTGTAGTTAAAGGAGAAATCAAGACTACGTCTGACACTCCTGTCTATTCTAAACTATACCCCTACCCCGCAACTCTTAGAGAAGAGGTAGAAAAACAAGTGGAGAAACTCTTAAGGGACGGAGTTATTAGACCTTCACGGTCACCATACAACTCTCCTGTATGGAAAGTTCCAAAGAAAGCCGATGCTTCCGGTGAAAAGAAGTACAGACTAGAAGTCGATCATCGTAAGCTTAACAGCATTACGAGCCCTGATCGCTATCCGATACCAGATATAAATAAACTCGGTCAAAATTCCTTCTTCACGGTAATAGACTTAAAGAGTGGATTTCATCAGATCCCTCTAATAGAATCAGATATTGAAAAAGCAGCCTTTTCAATTAAAAACGGCAAGTACGAGTTCACTAGGTTGCCGTTTGGGTTAAAAAACGCTCCCTCGATCTTTCAAAGAGCTCTCGATGATATACTTCGCAAATATATTGGCAAAATATGTTTCGTATACATCGATGACATAATTATTTTCAGTAAAGATGCAGCAACTCATTTGGAAAACATTAAAACAATATTTCATACACTACAGGCCGCTTACATGAAAGTTCAGCTCGATAAAAGCGAATTTTTAAAAAAAGAAGTTGAGTTCCTGGGATTTGTAATCTCTTTTGAGGGAATCGAAACTAACCCGGAAAAAGTTAAAGCCATTTTAAATTTCCCTTCTCCACAAACCTTGAAGGATTTACGCTTTTTTTTAGGATTTTCAGGATATTATCGTCGGTTTGTTAGAGATTACGCTAAATTAGCGAAACCCTTAACAACCCTCTTAAGGGGGGAAGATGGACGAGTGTCCAAAAATCTCTCCAAAAACAAGGCAATTCAACTAACCAGTGAGGCCCGAGAAGCTTTTCAAAAAATTAAAAATTCCCTAGCGTCAGGAGACACAATCCTTAATTATCCAGATTTCAAGAAAGACTTTGAGCTTGTAACAGACGCCTCCAATTACGCTATAGGCGCTGTGTTATCACAGAACAATAAGCATATAACTTTTATATCAAGAACACTTAGCAGAGCGGAAGAAAACTACGCGACTAACGAAAAGGAAATGTTAGCCATCATATCGGCTCTCAACTCCTTAAGAAACTACTTATATGGTTCAGCCAAAGTACTTAGATTAGATTGGTAGGTGAGGTGGGCACTAGTCCCTTATCACTGCGGCCACAGGTGGGCCTATTGTGATATCCTCTATTTAAAGCTCCTCCATGATTCCGGAGTGAGTGATAAAACCGGCTATGTCTTTGGGTGAACTGGTGGTGATATCCTCCGCCATAAGGTAGTGGTTACCTAGAAAACGATGACGTGTTTTTGTGAGACAGTTACAGTGACACAGTATGTGTTCTGCTGATTCTTCGTCTTCGTTGCACATTCTACAAGTGTTGTCTTGTGCTATTCCCATAGTCATGAAATGTTTTTTAACCCGACAGTGTCCGGTTAGGAAGCCTGTGACTATACGAATCTGACTTCTCGTTAATCGTAGAAGTTGTTTTGTTCTTTTTTGGGAGGTGGTTGGCATAAAGGTTCTAGCTTGTCTGTTACCTTCCATTTCTGACCAGTAATGTTGTGCTTCGTCTTTTAACCAATTTTTTACACAGTCTTTGGCTGTACTTATTGGGAGGCCACAGAATGGTCTTGGCAACATAAATGTTGATGCAGAGCCTTTTCTGGCCAGTTCATCTGCCTTTTCATTGCCTTCATATCCGCTATGGCCCGGTACCCAAATGAGATGAACTCTGTTTGTGTTAGCCAGTGTTATAAGTAGTTGAAGGCAATCCCAAACAAGTTTGGATGTTATTTCACAGGCGTTTATTGCTTGCAAGGCTGCTTTGCTGTCAGAAAGAATATAGATGTTCTTGTTGAATATAGATGTGTTTATATTTTCTCTGATGCATAATTCTATTGCGTGAATCTCTGCCTGGAATACTGAGCTGTTTTTCTCCATGCTGCTATATAGAGAGGTTTTGGTATATAATTCATAGACTCCAGCTCCAACTCCTTCATCTGTTTTGGATCCATCTGTGTACCATACATGAGAATCGTTCGCAAATGTTGGTTTATTCTGTTCCCAGTTATTACGCTCTGGAAATGTCACCAAGAAGTTTTTGCTGAAGTTGAATTTTTTCAAACATCTGTTAGATAGTGTGATTCCGAGCAGTTCATTTGTTGTCAATGCTTGAGTTATATCTGAATGAATCAGTGCGGAATTGGATTCATCTTCTGAGATGAGCATGTAAGCGTTAACTATTGCTTCTTTCTTGAATTGAAGGTGAAGGGGTGGGAGATTAAGTAGGGTTTCTAACGCTGCGGTTGGAGCTGTTCTCATTGCTCCTGTAGTGCACACACAGGCTAGTCTTTGCAGTTTATTGAGCTTGGTCTGTGCGGTCTTTTGCTTGGTCTTTTCCCACCAGACCGGTGCAGCGTAGGTGAGGATAGGCCTGACTATGGCTGTGTATAGCCAAAGCGCCATTTTGGGGTTAAGACCCCAGTTCTTTCCTAGAAGACATTTGCTGGTCCATAGTGAGGTCCTGGCTTGTCTATGACCTTATTGAGGTGAACTTCCCATGTGAGTTTAGAGTCTAGAGTTACCCCTAGGTATTTGACTTCCTTTGAGAATTCTATTGATTCACCAAAGAGTGTTGGTTTTCTGAGTTTTTCCAGTTTTCTTCTCTTGGTGAAGGCAATTATGGTGCTTTTCTTAGGATTTATGTTTAACCCTATATTCATGCACCATCTAGCAACCAGATTCAGTGCCCTCTGGAGGCAATCCGAGATTGTTTCTTCGAACTTGCCTCTGATTAGGATTGCTATATCATCTGCTTATCCTTGGACATTAAATCCTTCATTACTTAGTATAACCAGCAGTTCATTCACTACGATGGACCATAGCAAGGGGAAGAGAACACCTCCTTGAGGGCAACCTTTCGCAGCTGTGATACTGAGTTTGGCGCAACCTAGTGTTATTTTGATTTTCCTATCTGCTAGCATGTTTTAGATCCATCGGCAGGTCGTAGTGTCTACCCCTGTATTTTTGATACATCTGAATATTTGGGAGTATTCAGTGTTGTCGAATGCACCTTCTATGTCCAGGAAACAGCCCACCGCAATCTCTTTTTCTCTGAGAGATTTTGCAATTCTTGAGGTGAGATTTTGCAGCGCGTGGGTAGTTGATTTCCCTGGTTGATAGGCATATTGATTCTTATGAAGGGGTTTAAGATGCAGGGCCCCATCTCTGATATGCCGGTCTATAATTTTTTCCATTGTTTTGAGGAAGAATGAGGTAAGGCTGATGGGTCTGTATGATTTTGGTAGATCTGAGGGTCTACGTCCAGCTTAAGGTATAAATTTTACTATGACCTCTTTTCAGCTCTTAGGTAGATGTCCCCACACGAAGCTTGTTCTAAAGATGTTGATTATGGTTTGCATCGTGTGTGGGCAGCTCTTTTGAAGGAGTGCGGGGAATATTCCATCTTCTCCAGGAGCTTTGAAGGGAAGGAATGAGCATATTGCCCACTTTATTTTTTCCTCGAAGAAGATTTCCCTTGCTCTCTTCCAGTCTTCCTTAGTTGGTCGTGTGGAGCTTCCTTGGAGATTGAGTATAGGGGAGTTCGGGCTTGGAATGGAACCCGGAAAGTGTGTATCGGCTAAGAGCTTAAGTGTCTGTAGTCCACTTTCCGCATATGAGCCATCTGGTTTTTGAATTAACCCGATTTTATTCGTGTGCTGTTTAGAGAGAATTCTGTGGATGCGTGCGCTGCCTTGGATGTCATTGAGGCTTTGACAGAAACCTTTCCATGATTCTCTTTTAGCCCTTCGAATTTCTAGGTTATAGTTCGTGAGGGACTCTCTATATTTGTCCCATTCTCCATTGCGTTTCGCCTTGTTGAATAGCTTACTAGTTACTGTTCTGAGCTTAGCGTGTTTTTTGTTCCACCATGGTGTGATGCGATTGCCTGATTTTTCTTTCTCTGGGCAAGCTTGATGGTATGCTGTGGTGATTGCTGTATTGATATTTTCGCAGGCGAGTTCTAGGCTGTCTATATCTTTGATGGTTTTGTTGCACCTGGACACGTTTTCCATGAGTTCCTGCTCGTAGAGGATCCAGTCTGTGGATTTTGGATGTCTGTATGTGCTTGTGTGTATAGTGCCTATATTTATGTCAAATAGAATTTGGCGATGGTCTGACATTGACGTTTCTTTCGAGACATGCCAGTTAACTATGAAAATTTTTATAAATGTAGTACATAGGGTGTAGTACATAGGGTAAGGTGGGGCTACTCCCCTGGTTTAAAATTTCAAAGTTATATTCGTTTATTAGTTCTAGTAAAGACTCACCTCTCGTGTTGATGTTGGAGCTACCCCAAATCGTATGGTGAGCATTTGCATCACATCCGATTATGAGTTGTAGCTTTCTTCTGTTACAGTGGTCCACAAGTCCCTTCAGTGGCAGAAAGTTGAGATCGGTGGAGTCTCCCGGAAGGTAAGCTGCGCATATTACTACATCTGTCTTACCTCCTCTGTTGGGTATTTCTAATATTGCCGCTACCAGATCCTTGTTAGTATATTCTGGAATAGGGATAATTGTGAACTTTTCGTTTACTAAGATGCAGGCTCTAGGTTTTCCTTCATTAATGGAATCGTAGAGTAACTCACCTGTGAGGCCTTTCATCTGGTCCTTGTAAATGTATGGCTCCTGGATAAAGGCCACGTCCAGGTGATCCTGATAGAATCTATGAGTCAGAACCGCCGAGGCGGCTCTGGCGTGCTGTAGATTTATCTGGATACACCTGAGTCCTATGTTATGGTTCCATGTTTATGCTGGCAGATGGGGTACCAGCATTTTCAGCAGTGGAAGGGTTGTCCTCTGACACACTATTAGGGGGTGTTGAGTGTTTGACATCTGACCCATTGGATACACTGCTGGCCGGATTTTCGGTTTCAGTCCGGCCCTTAACCTGGACTTTACTTGTTGCCAGATTGTTTTTGTTACCTTTCCTGGTAAGTCTGCTTTGAGCGCTAAACTTAGGATGTGCATGAGCTGCTCTGTCCTTAGTCGGCTCTGAAGGCTTTTTTCGCTGTTGTGGCTGTTTGTTGTTGCCATCACTCATCCTAACTGTTACCTGAGAAAGATTCAGGAACAATTTGCACGATTGTGCCATGATGGAGTTGCGGGACTCTTCGTCTACCAGGAAGGTAATAGTTTGACCACCGCTTTTTTCCTTTAAGATCTTGAGGATGCGCCATCCAGCTGTGGATATGCCGGTGTTCTGCTTCCCTGCCCGAGCTAGGAAGACATCCTTAGTCATTACATCTTCAGATGACAGAAAAATTACGCATTTGAAGGACTTGGGAATGTTATCTCCCTGAGTTGCCCTCAGGTCTGCGTTTGGCCAAGGTTTCATCCTTTTTACCACTGACATGAGCCATTCTTTGGTCTCTTTGTTGTGGCATGTGATAGAGAGCCATCCGTTCCTCGGAGAGTTCGCAATGAATTTCAGGTGGGAGCTATTGCTCTCGGCTTTATCTACTTCATCCAGTAGACTCTTTTTGACCATCTGTATCTGTTGCGCTGATAGTGTCTCTTCCGGGTGCATTGCATGCATAATGGCAACTTTACGTTGGGCTGTCGCGTCTCTGTAGGATAGCCCTGACGTTCCTGGTTTTACCTGTGGGGCCTCAGATTTGCGGTGAGTTGTGGCAGTGTCTTTTCCCTTAGCTTCTACATTTGAGGGCTTTTCCCGTGCTGAATGGAGCTTGGGTGTTATTTCGTGCTGTGGTACCCTTTCACAGGTTTTAGGGATATTTGTGGGTTTTTTATGAGCAACCTTCGCTCCTGATTCTCCTGAGCTACGAACTTCTTGGTGAGATCTGGGCTTTTTGGGGTTACGGTCTTTAGGTGAGTTGTCAGAGGATCTACATCTTTTGGATGTTCCTGGATGACTCACTTCTTGCTCTACCCTAAGGGCTTGGACTTTGGCGTATCTGATGCGCTCCAGTTCCTTAGCCTTTTCGGGAGTAATACCGTCTCTGATCATCGCTGAGATTCGGCGCTTTTGAGCTCCAGTGAAGTGCTCATAATTCTTCTGGAGTTTTTGGGTATCGCTTTTAGTCCTGTCCTCTGCGCTTGGAGCTATGGAGTCCTGAGCGTTAGGAGTTGACAGCTGAGATTTGGGTGGAGATGAGAGTGTACACTCATCTGTCTCCATCTCCATCTGCGATTTCGGCATGCGGAGTAGAGATTCTTCTTCTGACTCCGTTATTTTTTCGTTTTGTGTTTGGTTTTGGTTTTTTGTTTTTTCTATGTAAATATTCATGAAGTTCCCACGAGTATGGCGAGAAATATAGGTCCGCACCTGCGGAGCTCCCGTACAGGTGTAAGGCTAGATATTATGAGAGGTCGCCCGGTATCTCATAGGGAAATTGCGTTTGCGATGCACATGTTTGATTCCCTGCACCATTCAGCCCTCGGCACGTATTCCATAACACCTTGGCTTGGGAAATTGTTGTCTCTTGGTCTGCGGAGGTATAACCCTCAATCCTGTATACTTAGGTGTGTGCCTAGGTTTACAGGGTTTCCTCTAATCGCCACTTGAGGACGCACCGGGTCGCCTGAGTAGCTCGTGTTTTCCCGTGGGTTGCTCTTGGTTTCGTTCTAGGGACAATTGGGTGGCTGTAAACATTCAGAGGGTGGTCAATAGAACCTGCCCCCTGTTGTTTACGCCTCCCACATGTCTCGTAGACTTACTACAAGCCTTTCCGACCCGACAAGACGACAACCCAAAGGAAAGGAGCCAAAGTACTTATTTATACAGATCATCAACCCCTTAACCCTTAGCCCTTAGCCATCGAAATAACAACGTGAAGTTAAAAAGGTGGAAAGCTGCTCTTGAAGAATACAACTACGAATTGAAATATAAACCAGGGAAGACAAACGTAGTAGCAGACGCACTTTCAATACCTCCTAGGACAACACAAATAAATTCCCTTACTCCAACCATACATAGCGATGAAAGCTCAACCCACAATTTAATTCCAAGCATAGAAGTCCCGATAAACTTCAAGAATCAAATCTTTCTCCAGATAGGTGATACCCCAGAATACAAGTTTCAAATAGTCTTCCCAACGTAACATCGCCACATTATTACAGAACCTTCTTACACCCCTACTAAACTAACCGAAATTTTGAAACAACGACTAAATCCAGTAATAATAAATTGTATTAAAACTTAGGAACATATTATGGGCATGATCCAAGAACTATTTCCACAACACTTTCATAACTATCGCAGATCCAAATCGAAGACGTCACAAATGAACAATCGCAAGAAGAAATAATCATCAACACACACAACCGAGCGCATAGAAATGACACAGAGAACAAAGTACAAATTTTAGAGAAATACTACTTCCCAGGCATGGCACGAAAAATTAAAAGAATAACTAAACTTTGCTCAGTATGTTATGCACAATTTGAAAAAGTGAATTCGAAATAAAAGTCAGATCTTATCTTGATTAAAACACGAGGGTAGCTTTATTTTGTAAACCAGAACTCCAACTCCGGCTCGACCATTCTATGACCGTTCTATGACAAAGCTCCTTTCTTACTGATCTATCCAAGGAGTCTGTTATACCACGCACCCACGATCGCTCATATCCCCAAAAAGCCTACTCAACACTTTTACATTGACCGAATGCGTGTGGTCGATCATCGGCAAAAAGTAACAAGACCCTCGCATAGATACTTGCAAGCATAAACATTTGGAACTATAAACAGCTACGAGCATAAACATTTGCGAGCATAAACATTTGCAACAAGGTATTTTTTATGAGGCAACGATCGTCGTGCATGCGTATGCATAACATCTCCCTCCTTAAAAATAAACAATATTCTTATGATTGTTGTTTGGTGACAATTACATAATTTTCAATTTTATTTGGGGAATTGTTTAATTCCTCGTACTAACATTTCCATCGTTTATATATAGGACATGGTTTCCCCGTCTAATATGAGCGCGATTCACTTTAACTTTATTTGATCTACAAAAGCGCTTTAATTTGTCTCTACAACAATACGACACAATCAATATCAGTATTACAATAGTTATCATTCCTGAAGTGATACTGACTTCTGGAGTTTTTATAAAATTTGAAAAGTTTTTTAAAGCATTTACTTCTGTTTATTTTAATCCGCTTGACAAATCCTTCAAAATATTCATGTCTTTCACATTGAGTTTTCCAATATTTGGTGGTATATTTTTAGAATCAAATTTAACATTTTTACAACAATCTTCCATATAGTAATGATATTTATTATCATTTCTTTCAATTACTGTTTTATTTTCTGTTACAATATAAGTATCAGAGGATGCAAATACGCAATTATTACTGAACGTAATACGTCCGATACCACGCAAAGTTTCATATTTAATTTTATTGTTGCAATCCTCCATGAATTTAACAGGTTTACTTAAAGCATAAATGTAATTGTGTTCGTTTACTTTATGAAATACTTCAATTTCGTATGGTAACTCATTAATTTTACAAGAATTAGTTAGTTTCTTAATATAAATGTCTTTAGCACAATTATCAGTTTTTTTAGTGTTGTGTGTTATAAAATTGTCACAAATAAAGTAATTTTCTATCCTATTACAATCTTCCATAGCAAATGAAGTTGTGTAAGCATTATGTTCCTCGTTAATCAGAAGCAATTTTTCTTTACTATCTAACATGTATAAATGGTTATCTTTCGATATCGGTATATATATTAACTCATAAGTTTTAAATTTTATTTGGGATACAACCGGTATTTCTACGATTATTCTTATTTGTTTTTCCTTAACATATGCTTTAATTTTGGATTCTTTTATAATGTAACTATAATTTTCGATAACAGGTTCATAGAGGAGGTTTTCTTTATTTTTATGTTTACTTAGAACTTCAATTAACTTACTCGGCTTCATAACGATTGGATGTATAATACCAGGTTTCAGTAGTAACACGGCTTGCAACACAATATCTGTTTCTATATCAAGTTCCATAGTTTTTTCGAGAATATTGGATTTTAATTCCTCGAAATACCGCTCCTGTACTACTCCATTATTACTATTTATTCTGACTATTATTTCGTTAATTTTTTCTTCCTTCTTATGGTAACTATTATGTAAGATTAAGTTTTGTTCGTTGAGGCTTTTCATCAACTGTATATTGGACATTTGAACATCAGCCAAATGATCGCCTTGTTTCTTCAATTTAAGGATACTGTCTTCGATATGTTCGGCATCTTGGTTGTCCATAGTACCGAACAATCCTCTCAACCCTGACCCAATAATATTGATTAAACCCCGTCTTTTCCTAATGCTATTATCGTGAAGTGGGGAACCTAAGATATCGTTTATATCATTTATTCTCCTACTGATTTTGCCTAAATGTTTAGAGACGCTTAGTTCTAATCCACTACATTCTTGTTTGTAATCGATGCATACATTAATAATTGTGTTTAAATTTGATTTTATCTCGCTTACTACCGTTTCAAGTTCCTTCAAGTCGATAGTGTTTACTATTTGAACTTGTCCTGTTTGCATACATGTTGATCCTATATTCTTGTAATAAATCCCACTCGATTCGAACTTAGTGTATGACAATGTGTACACTACGCTTACGATGCTGAATCTGCAAATATTCAAGCTCTTAATTTCTTTCATTATCGCTGGAGGAAAAGTGCTTAATTTTACTCTTATTATATTTTAAGAACTTATTATTCCTTTTAATTACTACTGAGTCCCCTATAAATTTTAAAATTTTAAAAGGGCCGGAATACTTTTCTCCGAATTTATCCCTTTTATCATTCTCTATACTTATTATTGCTTTTAATTTCCGTCTCCATCCTACATAATTTTAGTTGTAACTCCTGAGTATAATCAGTTGTAGTTTTAGACTTTAAGTTTCCAAATTCGCTCGGTAAATTAGCCTTTCTACCAAATAAGACTTCGTGAGGTGTAAACCCAGTTCTATTATGTTTCGTTGTATTGTGACAAAAAGATGCATACCTTAATAGTTTTTCATATTCTGGTTGGCTTCTATCCTTAATCATAGTCCTCAAGTATTCCCCGAGTCTAGCTTGCGCCCTTTCAGCTGAACCATTACTTTGAGGGTATGCACTACTAGTTCTAAGGTGCTTAATTTTAAACATTTTGCAGATACCGTCATTACATCATTAATGAATTCTCCGCCGTTATCGGTTAGAATGTTTTTTGGAATTCAAAAGTACAGAATCCAGTCGTCCGTGAAAGCTCTTGCGATTGTTTCGCTTTTTTTATCTTCTATTGGGATGAATTTTATATATTTACTTAAATCATCCTGAATGGTTAGACTGTATATGGTTTTATTGTTCTCTTTATACGGTCCTGTTAGGTCCATTGCAACCTTTTCTAGGGAGCAATCAGCTGTTGATGTTATCCTCATAGGATTCCTTCCGGGATGTCTATTGATTTTTTGTTTTTGGCATTGTACGCATTTCGAGATATAATCAATTACATCTTTATTTAAACATTTCCAATAAAATCTTTCTTTTATTCTAGATATTGTAGCCTTTTGTCCTCCATGGCCACCTATTAGTCCTTCGTGATTTTCTTTAATTATTTTCTGTTGTTCTTCGACATCGCTTACAACTTCAACATTCGTTTCTGCGTCAGGATCAATTTCTTCGACTTGATTTTCGTTACTCCCAGAATTTGTTTCCTCATTAACATTTTCTTTAATTTCTTCTGTATTACTAGGCATATTTGCGTATTCCTCCTCATAGATCCTTCTCAAAGCTGTTTCATCGCTTTCCTCATCTGATAAATCGCTACCGAACATTTCTGTTATTAACTTTTGAATTTCCCTGTCATTCCTCGTTAAAACTGGATACATTGCGTTCCTACTTAGTTCATCCGCTACAACATTATCTACGCCCTTCTTATATTTGATCTCGTAATCGTACTCTTCGAGCTTCAAACGCCAACGAACGAGACGAGATCCAGGGTCCTTTACATTAAAAACCATGTTAATGGTCGATGATCGGTTTTTATAGTAAATCTTTTCCCATATAAATAAGGTCGAAAATGATTTACTGCCCAGACAATAGCTAGACACTCCTTTTCTGTTGTGCTATAGTTACATTCTGCGGAATTTAATGTTCTACTGATAAAATGTATAGGCATATCTTTTCCATTTCTTTCCTGAGATAAAACGGCGCCTATTCCGCTATTGCTTGCATCCGTTGTTACAATAAAGGTTCTATCGTAATCTGGATATTGAAGCATAGAAAAGTTTTTCAATTCCGTTTTTAATTTTTCGAATGCTGTCTGATGCAACTCTGTCCAATTCCATGTTGCATGGATCTTTGATAAACTTTCTATAATAACCAATCATTCCCATGAAGGATTTTATTCCTTTTTGATTGGTTGGGGCTTGAAGCTTGTTTATTGCTTCTACTTTGCTCTGATTTGGCAACACTCCATCACACGTAATCGTATGCCCTAAATAATCTACCTTCGTTTGTAAAAATTCTGACTTGTCCATCTGGACTTTTAGATTTGCATCCTTTAATCTCTCGAAAACCTTTCTAAGTCTCCTGTTATGTTCTTCTAGTGTTTTCCCGAAAACTACTATACCATCAATATAGACGAAACAACCTTCCAACTCCTCTAACACTTTATTCATCAAGAGTTGGAAACAAGCTGGAGCGTTTTTCAAACCAAATGGCATTCGAGTGAACTCGAAATGTCCGTATGGGGTTGAAAACGCTGTTTTCTCAATACTCTCCTTGTCGAGAGGAATTTGGTGTAATCCGGACTTCAAATCCAGGGTCGTGAAGAATTTGGCTTCTCCTAATTTGTCTAATATTTCTTGAATGTTAGGGATAGGATGATTATCGTTAACGGTGATTGCGTTCAATTTACGAAAATCAATTACCACTCTCCACTTAATTTTACCACTAGCGTCCGCCTTTTTTGGGACAACCCAAAGTGGGCTAGACCAAGGTGATTTACTATGACGAATTATTCCTTCTTTAAGTAGATTTTTTACTTGTTTACCAACTTCTTCTTCATGCACTCTCGGGTATCTATATGTTTTTACGTTTATTGGAGAACTATCTGTTGTTCTAATATTGTGACTTACTACCGATGTCTCTGACAATGTCTCACCTTCTAAACTGAAGATATCTTCAAAATCTTTTATTAAACCTTTTAACTCGTTTTTTCCAACTTCATCCTGTACATGATCTTTTCTCACATTTTCCCAAACCTCATCAAATCTTGTTGACCTCCTTAATTGATCTTCCGTAGAATTAATTGACGCTGCAAACGCGCTTGAAACTTTAGTTTCAATCCGTTGGTTCGCTTGGTTTAAATTCGCTGGTTGATGATCCCCAGAAATCAGATCCAAAGTTATACTCTCATTAAATAGTGTATTATCCCGATAATCAATACACAACCCATTCCTTAAAAGGAAATCATTTCCAATTATTCCATCATAGTAGCCAATAACGTCCTCTTTGATTACATAAAACTTTATTTTCAACTTAAAATCATCTTTATATTCAGTTTCTATCTCTACACTCCCTATACTGCTTCTATTGGATCTTCCTATACCTTTGAGATACATCACATCTTCAAAGTTCACATCTTCTTTATAAACACATTTCTCTTTTATTAAGCTTATACTTGCTCCCGTATCAATTAAAAATTTGTATTCTTCTCCATCGTATTTCAAATTTACATGACGGCTTTGGACGTAATTAGAAACAGTCCCCTCGTTTACTGTTTCTTTTCTCGAAAATGTGTACCAATCTCTTTCATAGGTACCTCAGCAATTTTAAAATCCTTCCTCTGATTTGTATTTTTGTTGTCATAACTGTTTCTATTCCCATAATTACTTCTCTTTCCTTCGTACCCCTGATTTGTATTTTTGTTTCCATGTTCATATCTTTTATTTTGAAATACGTGCGTATTATTCATATTATTTTTACGAAAATAATCTCTCGATAAATGACCCGTTCGTCCACAATTAAAACATTTAACTATTGTATGATTTATTTTTATTAAATTCCGTCCTGTATAATCCCTGTTTGTACTTCTGTAATATCCTAATCTATTTTCCTCTTCCATTGCAAGTTGAGATGCTTCTGCTATAGTCTTTGGTCTTTGTGTATTAACAAATGTCCCTAATTCTTTCTGTAAACCGAAAATATATGCGTTTAACATGTCCTTTTGAATACCTACTATCTGCTCATCATATGTTGGATCTAGATAATTTTCGTTGTACAAGGATTGTATGCGCCTACGTGTTAACGTTTCGCATCTTTGCGTATATTGTATAGCAGTTTCATTAGGTGCCTGCCTGAGTTTTGTCATCTCCGAGTGTAATTGCATGCTAGACTGCGTTTCCCTGAAAACTCGGTTTAACTCATATCGCAACTCTTCCCATGTGTTGACCCTTTTATTCATTAGCAGTATCTCTGCGTTTCCCGATATCCTGCTTTTAATTATAGGCAATAGACAACATTTTTGTTGTGTCGTAGCCAATTCCATTGCATTGTTGCAATCTTAATCTTAAAATTCCTGATTTTCTCTGCAATATCTACTGTACTTTCTTCTTCTTCAACTATATTAACTTTTTCTTCCATGCTTAAACTCTCGATTTTCCTCTGTACTTCCTCACTAACTACCTCTGGTTCGTGTATGTCGTCCAGTAGTTGTCGTAAGAATTTAATACGATTGTAACCCCGTTTATTATAAAAAACCCTACATTTCTCAGCACTTTTGTCAAATGAAATTTTATCGTTTTGCAATATTTCTGCTAGTGTTAGTTCGGCGACCTTAGCACTGACTTCTCCTATGCAAACGAATTTTTGCTGGAGTGTTATTTCATCGAAATCAACGTCCGTGACTAACGAGTCGTTCCCGGCATAACTTATATTGAACTTAATTATTTATCGTATTCTAATTAATTTATTCTGTACCTAGTATTACATCCAATCAATCACAATCTAATCACAATCTTCACAATCTTATGTTATTTTGTTACTTTCGTACAATCACTTACATGCAAATTATAATACTCTTCATCTCGTTACTTTCCTTTGTTGTTACTTCTGTTGCTGCTTTACGTCTGCTGCGTTTTTCTGCTCTCTGGTATCTTTCCTTTCTGCTCGAACACAATGCGGCCGCTGTGGTGTAGTATTAGTATTCGTTATTTTCCTGACACTATTTTTCCACTTTAACCTCTGGTATCGTAGTAGTAGTATTCGTTATTTTCCTGACACTATTTTTCCACTTTAACCTCTGGGTGTTCTTTCCGGAATTGTTTCTGGAATTGTTTCCCACTCGCGAGATCAACAGACTAATTTTCGTTTCACTACCAAGTTTTCTTTTCAAAAGAATAAACTCTCGGCTTTTTTCATGCGTTTTACGTTTTGTTGGTTTTAGGTGGATTTCGAAGAAATACTACCTATTGCAGAGGTCCTCATGACGCAACTTTCAAAAAATTTGAATGCAACTTTTCAAGACCTCTATAGTAAACACCAAAACCATGGTCCGTTCAAATGTTTATATATATATATATCTATATATATATATATATATATATATATATATATATATATATATGCAATATAACGAAATCTTGTCACCACGATAGGGGCCGCAGTTCTTAACCGAATTGAACGAAACTTGGTACACATGTTGATATGGTGAATAGCACGGACGAGTTCGTAGATGGGCGAGATCGGTTGAGAGGGGGGCGTGTTACGCCCATTTATGTAATACAACGAAATCTTGTCCGCACGATAGGGGCCGCAATTCTTAACCGAATTGAATGAAACTTTGTACACATGTTGATATTGTGAATGGCACGGACGAGTTCGTAGATGGGTGAGATCGGTTGAGAGGGGGGCGTGTCACGCCCATGTATGCAATACAACGAAATCTTGTCCGCACGACAGGACCCGCAGTTCTTAACCGAATTGACTGATACTTTGCACACATGTTGATATAGTGAATAGCTCGGCTGAGTTCGTAGATGGGCGTAATCGGTTGGGAGGGGCCGTGTCACACCCCTTTAGATTTTTCAAATTCCGCATTAATAATTGTTGCATTTTCATTTTTAATAGTATAGAAGTGGTAATAGTAAAATAATATTTGTGGAAAAAAATTCCCGCCATTTTGAATCCGCCATCTTGAAATTCTTTAAAATTGCTCCGATTTCGTTGAAATTGAAAATGTATACTCGTTTATGGGTACTTGTTATAATTTCGCTATTTTGGATTACTTTAATATTACTTCAAAGTTGCATACAAAGGAAATCCACCTATCTCTTGCGGCTGGTGCCGGAAGGTCTTTTTTTTTTTTGTTATTACAGATTATACCGATTTACTGAATATTCTCAGAGGATTTAGAAAATATTCTCGATTTCTGTATCCCACCGCTGCCACCAATTTTTGTTATGCACAATTTGAAAAAGTGAATTTGAAATAAAAGTCAGATCTTATCTTGATTAAAACACGAGGGTAGCTTTATTTTGTAAACCAGAACTCCAACTCCGGCTCGACCGTTCTATGACAAAGCTTCTTTCTTACCGATCTATCCAAGGAGTCTGTTATACCACGCACCCACGATCGCTCATATCCCCAAAAAGCCTACTCAACACTTTTACATTGACCGAATGCGTGTGGTCGATCATCGGCAAAAAGTAACAAGACCCTCGCATAGATCCTTGCAAGCATAAACATTTGGAACTATAAACAGCTACGAGCATAAACATTTGCGAGCATAAACATTTGCGAGCATAAACATTTGCAACAAGATATTTTTTAAGGGGCAACGATCGTCGTGCATGCGTATGCATAACAAGTATGTAGGGAAAATAAATATGATCGTCACCCCCCCCCCAAATCGAAATACAAGCTACTCCCATTCCAGAACATCCCGGACAACTTATTCACGTGGACATATTCTCAACAGAAGGATCATAAGTGCTCACTGCACTCGACAAATTTTCCAAATATGCCATAGCGAAACCAATAAAATTAAAAGCGGTTGAAGATATTAGGCAACCATTAAGAGAAGTAATCTTTGCCTACGGCATACCCAAAACAATAGTCTTTGACAACGAGAAATCGTTCAACTCAGCCCCGATAACCTTCATGATAGAAAATGAGTTCGGCATACAAATATTTAAAACACCCTGTTGTAATAAGACATCCGTCTTGTTGCTGGTTTATTAACAACTGGTTTGGTGATACAAAGAAGGAAATACTATAGAAAGAAATATAATATGATAAGCATTACGGTACACATATACTTTGACGTAGATGTGCACCGATACTATAACATCTTCTCTTTTTCTACAATTTAATGTGTTATAAGTTAATTCAAAATTCAAAAGTTTAACAATCCTTAATATGTACAAGTGTACTTAGTTCAATGCATACATATATAATATTTATATACTTCCTTATAGAATGAAATTAAGAGTATCATTATTTCAGAAATCGAAAGCTTAATTTATAACATAATAATTCAATGTGCAAAATAACGAAATGTTAATGTAATGATAAATTCAAGTATTGTATAAATTTTTTTAATTGTTAGCCTTAACGCAAATTATAGCGATCCGGTATTTTCACGTTCCTCATCATCCTTCTTTGTGCTATGGGAAGTTCCTTAGGCTTGTCTGGCACTATGATGGATGAACTTAAACGTTGCTCTGGCGATTGTCCTGTTGATATTGTCTCTTCTTCTGAAGACCCGGGGATCGCTGGTATGCTCTGAATATGTTGTCGGTTACGAAGGTACACCGCATCGCCTACTCGAACAATAGCTGCTCTGTCTGTGACCGGATCGACTACCACTCCTTTAGACCACACATTATCTCCTGACTTCTTTAGTTGGACCATAACATCCTGCCCCTGTTCCAACCTTGGTAGTGAGACGCCCTTCCTATCAAAGTACTTCTTGGCAACTCGCCTGTTTTGAATAATGTTTTCCTTTATGTTGTGTTGGATTTTATAAGTTGAAAACTTAGATTATGTCTCACACCATTCACAGCACACTTTAATGTTCCTTCCCCCACAGGTTTTAGAGTATGTCCACTGAAACTTTTTAACTTAGCCCTGCTTGGATTAAATTTATTTCCATTTAAACGTGTAAACAAACCAACGTTCATAATATTACATGAAGCGCCTGTGTCAATTACACAACTTACAAGTTCTGACTCTTGTCCACTGCCCGATCTCTTCAAAAATTCTATGCTCTTTCTCACTATGCTCTTCTTATCTGTGCTGCCTACTGTTTGCACTATGAGTATTTCGTCATCCGTTGTATCATTGTCCACAACTGTATTTATATTTCCCCTTCTGCTAGAGTGACTTCCAAATTTTCTGTTTCTATGTTTATCTTCATTTATGCTCGCTGTACATACTGCGCTGAAGTGATTTTTGCCTTGCACCTTCTGTATACTTTTCCATAGGCCGCACATTTACCTCTTTGATGACTGTACCCACAGTACTCACATGTTTGATTACGCACAAATGGAGAAGATTTACTAGTGTGTGGGAGTTGGTTTTTTTAAAATGTGATTCTGTTACTCTCATGCATTTCATGCTTCGTTTCTTTGTCTATACTGGACAAACTCTTCATTCTTAGTGTCGTCTGCTCAATTAGTTTGCATGCTTCGATGGCTTTCTGTAGTGTCAAATCTTCTATCATCAAAAGTTTTCTTCTCATCTCGTTACTGTTAATGCCTGGAATTAACCGGTCGCATACAAAATTGTCTTCTTCCTCTACTGGATATGAGCACGTTTTTATAAGTTCTCTGAGACGACATACGTATCCTTCTATATTTTCTTCGCTTTCTTGCTTCGCCGTGTTGAATAAATATCTTTCATACCTTGCATTTACTTTGGGCTTGAAGTAAGCCTCCAATGCATCTAGGATCCCCTTCACAGTCTTTTTTCTGTCTTCTGAAATTTTTAACTGAGATAATATTTTAAAACATTCTTCACCTATGCACGCTTTCAATATTGCAACACGTTGTGCGTCCGTTTTTTTAATTAAATCGGCGGCAACCTCGAAATTTTCCCACTGTTGTCTAAATGTCTTCCAATTTTCCACCTGGTTTTCCTTAGTGTTCATCGCCCGCGGTGGAGGTATACTCATCATGGGCGGCAGCACCAGACTTTCTGGTTGCTGTCGGAAAGCGAGGGAACTCCCTCGTCGAACCCTATCGATCCGGGCTAGTCCAGAGATGGACAAAGCTGGCCATGGCCGGCTTACATAGTTTAAGGTTATTTTAAGGTAGATTTAAGAAAAAATAAAATAAAAATAATACAAAAAATACAAAAAAATACAAAAAATACAAAAAAATACAAAAAATACAAAAAAAAATACAAAAAATACAAAAAATACAAAAAAATACAAAAAATACAAAAATACAAAAAAAAATTTACGTATTTAATTACGTAGCATGTTAAGTGTTAAGTTAGGCTAAGGTTTATTTTAAGGTAGTTTTAAGTTTCAATTTAATTTAGATTTAAGGAAACATACAAAAAGTCCTGTTACTAAGTTTTTTCAAAACAATTTTCTTAGTTTTACAATAGTTTAGTCCTTAGATTGTTTAAGTAAATTAAGTAAGGTTAGGTCGAAAGACATATATTAAGAATTAAGTTTAGCTTAGAGTGCCCGTGTAGGGCCAGTAAGTTAGAGTAACATAGTTAAGTTAATTAAGCTAGTTTTAAGCGTTTTTTTTCCTAGCAAGTAAGAGTACTCTATTTAAATAAATAAAAATGAATTCAAAAACATCACTGTATTCATGTTCGCGACTTGTTCTGTTTTAATTTTTTCAATGCTAGACAACGATTTAAATTCTGATTGACTTTCTTCCGTTTCACTGCTCGACATAATAAGACTACTTTAGGAATTATTTACACCTCACACCGTGTTGTAATAAGACATCCGTTTTGTATGCTGGTTTATTAACAACTGGTTTGGTGATACAAAGAAGGAAATACTATAGAAAGAAATATAATATGATAGGCATTACGGTACACATATACTTTAACGTAGATGTGCACCGATACTATAACACACCCCCTTACACAAGTATATCAAACGGACAAGTAGAACGTTTTCACTCTACACTAGCGGAAATCATGAGATGTTTAAAAACTGATCAGATTCATACTTCCTTCACCGAACTGTTAGGAAACGCTGTAAACGCGTATAATTTCTCAGTACACTCAGTCACAAACAGAAAGCCTATCGATATATTTTTCAGTAGAAATACCAATACAGACCCGGTCCATTTAGAAGAAGCTCGTGTCGAAAGCATGAATAAACTCAAACATAAGCAAGACACTGATTTAACATACCACAACAAGAACAAACCCCCTATCAAAGATTATTCTCCTGGAGAAAATGTTTATGTTAGAAAAAATAAAAGATTAGGCTCCAAACTTACTTCCAAATATAAAAAGGAAGTCGTAAAAGAAAATAGTAAGACAACAATTCTAACCGAATCCGGTAAGGTCGTCCACAAATCCCACATAAAAACCTAACCCATTCCTTATCCCCTCTTTTCCAGATTACCCATAATGAGCTGTATGGCTAAAGTCTACGTATTGGATTATACAAATGCACAGTCAGTCACCATAAACACTGGAACGGCTATGTTGCAAATTGGCACCTTTAAAATTATACACGTCATAGACATCGAAAAAAATTTGAACGCAGTTAATAGAATAGAATCGTCAGTTAAAGATTACCTTCAACCCAGTCATCCTAACTTCCACATCCTATCCACCGAAATTTGAATCATTAAAACACAGATTAAACGACTTATTCCAAATTCAACTTCAAGAAACAAGAGATCACTAGAATTTCTAGGCAGCACATGGAAATGGTTATCTGGAAGTCCAGACCACCATGATTTTGAAATATTGCAAGAAAAAACTAACAACATTTTAAATAATAATAATAAACAAGTTGTAATAAATAAATTAATCATTGATAAAATTAACGAAGTTACAAATCTAACTAATAAGATAAGTAAACAAATAGAATCTAGCGAAATAAATAAAGAAGATTTTTTCCTTAACATTAGATATAAGTTAGACTTGTTAAAAGAGTAAATAATAAATATAGGTTATGCAATACACTGGGCAAAAGTAAATATTGCGAATTCATATATATTGTCAAACATGGAAATAAATACCATTGAAACCGTAATGCATAAAGAAAATGTACAGTTGAAAAATATTGAAGAAGCTATTGAATTTTCAGAAATAAAAATCGCATTCAACAATTCCGTTATCCTTTACATTGTTAGTTTACCAACTACACAAGAAAAACTCTGTAAAACAATGTTAATAATAAAACCTGTCAAAAAAGGAAGTATTATTAATAAAATATTATACGATGAAATTTTACAATGTGAAAAGGAAATATTTGCAATTAAGAATAAATGTAAAACTTTTGATAAATTATCCATTTGCCCTAGCACTTATATTATAAAAATAAGTAATTCTACATGCATCCCTCATCTGCTGAATACTACTCAACCATCCTGTTCGGTGATAAACAACTATCACATCCCGGCCTACGAAGAGATAACACCAGGGATACTCTTCTTGAACCAATATGATGGACCACTATTAATCAACAACGATCTCATGACACTAAATGGAACATTCCTCATTAAATACGATAACACCAGCATTAGAGTAGGACAAAGAACATTCAACTCCTTCGAAGCAACGCCTTTCGAGCCTCTTCCGGCAATCCTGCAACTTACCTCAGCCAACAAAGAAATAGAAGAACTACTATCTCTGCAAATGATATAAAGCCTCCATACAAACAACACCCTCTACATTCAGTCACTAAAGAGCGACGTCAGACTAAGTACAACCTTTGGTCTAGGGGTATCAATAACTCTGGCTGCAGTCATCCTGATTTTCACCCTGATGAAAGTACGAGCAAAAAGAATGACGAGAAGACAAACCATCCAAAAAAGCGAGAAACCGGCGGAAGCAGAGCAAGCAGTGGAAAAACAACCAATACCTACTACTAGACCATCCGTGTCACGAAAAGGCCAAATTCCGTGTTTTTAATTCTCCTGTGACCGAGGACGTTCACACTTAAGGAGAAAAGAGTTAACGACGAACATTGCAAGCACACGTGCATGGGACTTCGCCGTCACATCGTCACCCGATCTTAGACACCTGACTCAGCAGACTCATCCCATGCGAATACCAGACTCATTCCCACACTAACACCTGCACCAAGTCACAGCACATCAGCATTTATTTATTATTTAAGGTTTTGACAATCATTTGTAACAGATCTGGTAACCATATTAAAAGGCAGTCGATGCCATAATAAAGTTTGTTTTTATAAAAACCTAAAATTAAATAGTTTAACTTACACATACCCTCCACAAATTAAAGGAAGCAACAAAAAAGGAAAAAGGAAAAACCACCCTTGTCGCGCACACGATCATGATTTACGATCCCTACAATGTGCCACAGACTGTGTGCTGCGCAGCGCAGGTCACTTAATGGATGTTTCCTAAAGAAATATGAATTTTAAGAAATACAAATTAAGAAATAAAAGAAGTCTATGCGCTTCTCCTGGACATAGACTATCTTCTCACGAAGTTTCATCAAAATCCGTTCAGCCGTTTAGGCGTTACGGAGGAACAAACATCCAAACATCCTAACATCCAAACATTTAAACATCCAAACATTCAAACTTTCACATTTATAATATTAGTAGGATTTTGCACGGAAGAAAACATCGAGTACCATATCACAAAACCGAACAGCCATACCGGAAACTCGGATGTAGAAAGGTTAAATAACACGATTACTGAACGTATTAGGGCCTTAAATTTAGATGAAAAACTACCAATTCGAACGCAAATGTTAAAAGCTATAAAATATTACAACAACTCGTACCACTCAGCAATTAAAACAACTCCCCTCATTGTTCAGGAAAAGAAAGTAGATTACAAAATTATTAAGAAAAGGTTAGACGAAAATAAACAAAAAGTGTTAGATAAACGGAATATTAATCGAGAGAATTACGAAGAAAATAGACAAGAAGGTTACATTTGGAACTACAAATCTCTTAGACATAAAGAAGAGCCTAAATTTAGGAAATATAAGCTTCAAAATGTTCATGAAAGCAATATTAAGAGACCTCTAAAATTTTCAGACGAAGGTGCTGCTTCTATTGACATTGATGCTAACAATACCCTTGAGCCACCCTTATATAGAACACCAGAGTCTGAGTACAGAAAATTCTATTCCAATGGTGTCCTCTACAACAAGGCGGACTTAATCAGAGTGGACAATTTCCTTGTGAAGCTTACTCGAGGGCACATTGCAAGAGCAATGAACTCGGTCAATAACCTGATCTCCGGGGCTTACTACCCCAATCCCATGTATCACGAGAGGGTGCGCCTTAACGGCTTCGTCCCCCCAGAGGCTTTTCTGTATTTTGACCAGGTCTGATCCAGGATAGGTTAGCGGTGCCGCTAATCTTCCATGTTGCCCGGACAACTGTGCATAGGCGGCTCAACTACGGTCGAGACGTCGTTCAGAGCACTGAGGAGCGCCTCCGGTTCAGTAGGTCGGTATCGGAGCGCGATAAAAGGGATGTTGGACGGCAGCACCAGACTTTCTGGTGGCTGTCAGAAAGAGAGGGAACTCCCTCGTCGAACCCTTTCGATCCGGGGTAACTCACATAGGTGGGCAAAGCTGGCCATGGCCGGCTTACATAGTTTAAGTTGGTTTAAGTAGGTTAGACAACAAACCGCAGCACAAAAATCCAAAAAAATAATAAAACATCAAAAAATTACAAAAAAAAAATAAAAAATAAAACACAGCGCAAAATCAAAAAAAAAAAAAACAATAAAACTACAAAAATACAAAAAAAGTACGTATTTAATTACGTAATTAGTTAAGATAAGTTAAGGTTTTATTTTAAGGAAGTTTGTAGGTTTTAAACTAGTCTTAAGCAAAATAAAAGTCATTTACTAAGTTTTTTTCAAAAACCAATTTTCTTAGTTTCAATAGTTAAGTCCTTAGATTGTTTAAGTAAAGTATAAGTTAGGATACGTCGAAAGATATAGCATAAGTATTAAGTTTAGCTTAGAGTGCCCGTGTAGGGCCAGTAAGTTAGAATTACATAATTAAGTTAATTAAGCTAGTTTTAAGCGTTTTGTCTAGCATATAAGATACATGAATTGAAAAATAAAATGCATTAAAAACGAAAACGAAAAACCCTTGAGCCACCAAACGATGATAATTAAATAAATCGAAACGGATCTAGGATATGCAGTGATTAAAACGGACGAGGTAGAAATATCAAGCAGATTTGATATTAGATATTAGAAATTTTTAATAACCTTGAATCCTCAATAAAGCTTCTATTCTATAAAGCCATTGCAATTGACGAACTAAATGGTGTAAGAAATAAAATCAAAACAATACTTCCAAATAGGTCCAAAAGAGGACTAATAAATTTCGGTGGTACTATAATGAAATGGATATATGGAACAATGGACAATGACGATAGACAGAATATAGAGAACCATTTCGGAACTACTGACCAAAATGTTCACAATACTATTGTCTAATATTTAATTTAACCGAATTAAATTGTATAGAATGAATTTTGTTAAAAATTGCAATTAACGACGATGAAAAAAATGCACAAGTTAAATTAGCAAAAAATGAGTTTAATGTACAATAATTACAACCTGTTGGTTTGATGGTTCACAGAGAAAGAGAAAGAAATTTGGCAAGATAATGTTACATCATATGATTGATTTGCTATTATATACATATGTAAAAGAACTGAGAGAATTACAGTGCAGAGAATTACAGTAAATAGAAAAAGTAAATAGAGTTTAATTGAATAGGGTACTTATGGTGTGTTAGGCAATGAAACGCAAAAAATATAAACTACAAAAAATTACAAAAAACCAATGAACAATCTATCTTAAACATTCAGCCCCCCCTGAAAGACTCCGGTCTTTCAGAATTCGGTAGAGGCGCTAGCTTAACAATCGGCCGTACATATTCTCCAGTTTGGGTGGTTATGGTTGCGACTCTGGTTCGTTGATCTCTCCCAGCGTGAGTTTGCTTTATGCGACCAAGGATGTACTTGGATGGAGGCAGGTTAGCTTCTTTCAACAGCACAACATCGCCGATTTTCACCGTCGTACCTTCACGTTGCCATTTTGGTCGCTGCTGAAGAGAGGTTAAGTACTCAAGGTGCCACCGCTTCCAGAACCCTTGTTTCAGTGACTGCAAAAGAGACCAGTCAACAGACGGACATATTTTATAATCACAGACATCAGGACAAGGAACACATATATAGGGTTCACCAATTAAGAAATGAGCCGGGCTCAGAGCCATCGGATCCATATCCGACGTAGGCCACATTGGTCGCGAGTTCAGTAGCGCTTCTATCTGCGTGAGCAAGGTGTACATCTCCTCGTACGTCAGCTTATGGTCCTTGATAACGCGCCTCAAGTGAAACTTCATGGACTTAACGCCGGCTTCCCATAAACCGCCGAAGTGTGGTGCTGCAGGTGGGATAAACTTCCAAGCAATTTTATCCCTAGAGAGATGGTCAATAACAGCATCATTATGGGATTGGCTTATGAGAAACTGGTACAACGATTGTTTTTGTCTGAGTTCACAGCGCACACGCGAATTTGAGATAAACCGTATAATATATGCGAGTTCGCGAATGGATTTCAAATAACGGGAAGAGTTATTGGTTATTGTCTCGATTATGTTTGCAGGTTCGATATTAGATGCAAAAACCTGAACATTCTTCTTTTGGCGTTCTTCAAGATTTTCGACAGGAATACTATCTGCGGAGTACGTGGAATTTGGCCATTGAGAGTGATCTTTCCTAATCCATGATGGTCCAGTCCACCACATCTCATAGTTTATCAAATCAGAGGGTGGAATACCACGAGAGGGGCAGTCGGCAGGATTCTCGTGCGATCGCACGTGATACCATGATTCTCTTGGTATCGTAGACAAGATTTCAGACGTGCGATTGGCAATGAAGACCGACCACTTCTTTGGCAACGCCGAAAGCCAATGCAGAACAATTGCAGAGTCAGAAAAAGCGTAAACTTGCATTTCTTTATTATCTAAAGAACGGTTAAGCTTGCTCACTAGACGGCAAAGTAAGACTGCTCCGCAAAGCTCAAGACGGGGCAGAGAAACGACCTTGGTAGGGGCTACTCTGCTCTTGGCAGCGACGATAATACTGCTGATCTTTCCATTTGAGTCTACACTGCAGCAATAAACAACCGCGGCGTACGCATCTAGCGATGCGTCACAAAATCCCATAAATTCTACATTTTGTCTAGAGCTCCATAAGATTCGTGGAATACTTATTTGCTCCAGTGTATAAAGCTCGTTTCGGATGGAACGCCATTGATTGGAGAGTTCTAGCGATATGACGTCATCCCATTTATATTGGCTGCGCCATAGCTCCTGACAAAGAATCTTAACAGATATGACGACGGGAGTAAGGAAGCCGATAGGGTCAAAAATCTTCGAAGACTCCGAAAGAATATGGCGCTTTGTAATCGAAGGACTATCACTCACATTGACCTTATAAGAGAAGGAATCCTTTGCAGGTGACCATTGCAGACCCAGTAATTTCACTGATTTATACTCCTCGAATTCCTTTGGCGTTGATCATCTGGTAAACTTCACAGCAGAGGCCAACAATTGGTTGTCCATTTTCTGAGATTGAATCCACCTGATTGAAGTAATTCAATAAGCTCTAAACGAAGTGATGTGAGTTCCTCAATGGTGTCGGCCCCAGTCATCACATCATCCACATAAAAGTCTTTAAGCAAAACCTTAGCTGCACGAGGAAATTTCTTTTCTGAATCTATGGCTAACTGATAGAGGGTGCGAACAGCTAAAAAAGGAGCACTTGCTGTCCCATATGTAACAGTCAATAAACGATAGTGTCTGAGTGGTAGGTCGCTTGATTCCCTCCAGAGTATGCGTTGAAAATCAGTATGACTTGGGGATACCTTAATTTGGCGATACATATTCTCAATGTCGCCTGAAAGTGTATAACGATGACGACGAAACGCGATACAAATTGAAAAGAGATTCCGCTGATAAGATTGACCAATAAGAAGTGATTCGTTTAAGGATTGGTTGTTATCTGACTTAGCCGACCCATCAAACACTACCCTCACCTTAGTCGTACTGCTGTCATTTTTAAAGACAGGAGGATGTGGTAGGTAGTTACATTTACTTGGGGATGCTGTAATTTCATGGTCGAGTAACTCCTCCATATGGACTAACTTTAAATATTCATCCATGAATTTGATATATTGCTCCCTCAAATGGCTGTTGGATGCAATTCTGCGCTCCGTAGAAAGAAACCTTTTAAAAGCGACATTAAAACTACCTCTAAAGTCCATTTCCTCATCTAATTTGAAGGACAAATGTACCATATACCTGCCGTCAGGTAAGCGTAAATGAGATGCACAAAAAATGTCTTCCGCACGTTGATCTTCAGCGGACAAAGTGGTTTCATGTTGAATTTCCTCAAGACGCCAGAAGCAATCGAGGTCGAAAGAATACGATGTGTTAAGACTGGTGCAGTAAGATTCTACTTTTTTGTCCAAGGAGAGACTTGCACGTTACCACAAACGACCCAGCCAAATATAGTTGGAACAAGATTTGGCTTTCCTTGCTGATCTTGAGCTGCTGCTCCCTTAAATACGCTGAAGGCCTTATCAGCGCCGATGAGGACGTCGATATGACCTGGAATGTTGAACTTAGGGTCTGCTAATGCAACCGATGAAAATGAATTTGAATCGACGATTGTGGTTACAGAAGCAGGCACTAACGACGTGAGTTTTGAGACTATGTAGCAAGACATGTCGACGAAATGCTGAGTGAGATGAGAGAAAAGTCTTAGTGTTACAATACCGTTTGTAACACCAGCCGAGGTCGATGCAACTCCTAGGATAGGAATACGCGCAGGTTTGCGAGCGAGACCCAAGTGTTGTACTGTCTGCTCCATGATAAACGAGACTTGGGATCCTGTATCCAACAACAACCGAAATCTTGGGAAGGTCCTTGTTTATCGTAAGTACGAGCGATAGCAGTGGGCAACAGCGTTTGAATCGAGCGAAAAGACGGTTTGCTGTCTGCGGCGAATGATGAACAAAGCTGATGAGATGTTGTTGGGATCGATAGGTTAGCGGATGTCGATGCATTCGATGACAACTTCGAAGGAATAATAGTTGCAGATTCACGCGACGAGGGTTGAGAATGAACGAGCGAGTGATGACGTGAACTATATACCTTGCAACGAAAATTGGAATGACACCTATTCGAAGAGTGTCCAGCCCTAAGACAATTGAAGCATAGGGAATTATCTTTCACGAATGAACGACGAGAGGTTATATCAAGCGATAGAAACTTTGGACATTTGCTCAAAGTGTGATCTGATTTACAGTTGGGACAACTTAAATTGGCTTCAATGAAATGTGTGTGTATAGATTTGGATAGTTTGGTTCGAGGTTGATTGAGACGAGAGAAGGATTGACAAGCTTCTAAAGCATTACACCGTTCACGTAAGAATTCTAATAACTCATCGATAGTACAGTTATCTCTGGAACTTATTTCTTCCGCCCATGTTTGCCTCGAGTCGTGGTCTAATTTCTGTAGCAAAATGTAAATAATCCAAGGGTCACGGCTTGTCGCTTTTAACGTGTTTAATCCCCTAATTGTTTCGTCAGCACCATCCGTAATTTTGTGCAATAACTGGACGCTGGCGGAATTCATAGAGGGCATTGATAAAAACGAATGTATATGTGACTGAACAATTGAATTCGACCGGTCATACCATTGTTCCAACCGCTCCCAGGCATCTGTGTAGTTAGCATCAGATACAGTAATATGACGGATTAAACAAGCGGCTTCATCGCGCAGAAAGGACTTCAGATAGTGGAATTTTTGAGTTGAGGTCAAGTTTGATTTGGTGTCAATGGAACCGATAAACAGATCTCGAAAACTTGGCCACTGTCTATAGTCCCCGGAAAACAACGGGATATTAATTTTCGGCAATGCTATGGAGGCCGACTGTTGTGGCGTGTTAAGCATTTCCAATAAAGATTCTTGCTGACTAGCTAATTTATCCGCGACTGACTCATTCGATATGGGATTTTCCGATTTTTGCCTCTCGCGGATGGCCTTAGTAAGGGTGGATTGCGTAAGGAAATATTTGGCTTCGTAAAAAATCATTTTCAGCAGCTAAATCATCTTCATTGACAAGCTCTAGAAATTGATTTTGTAAGGACACGAACTCTGTCCAAGATTCTTCTAGCTTTTCAAGACGTAATTCAAGGAGTTCGAGCGAAACACGTTGGTCTATACTTAATGCGAACGATGCTGCCCGAGTCAAGCATCCTTTAACATGTCCACGTTTGGTCTTAATCGCGTTCATTACGTAATATATTTTACAGTCAATGTTCAAGCACAAAAAAAAAATTAAATTATAAGGCACAATAAATGTTTCTTCTAAAGTTATATGGGCTATTCAATTGATTTAAGGTTTATAGCACATGCAATTTATCATGCAATAGTTCAAATTGTTTAACCACGTGACTTAGATTCATGCGATCATGCGATATCAAAAAATTGAAATCCACATAATACATAATCATAATACATACAGTCTCGAATCAAATCAAAAGGTTCACAAAATCCCGCTCGAAGGACCAAAATGTCTAATATTTAATTTAACCGAATTAAATTGTATAGAATGAATTTCGTTAAAAATTGCAATTAACGACGATGAAAAAAATGCACAAGTTAAATTAGGAAAAAATGAGTTTAATGTACAATAATTACAACCTGTTGGTTTGATGGTTCACAGAGAAAGAGAAAGAAATTTGGCAAGATAATGTTACATCATATGATTGATTTGCTATTACATACAAATGTACAAGAACTGAGAGAATTACAGTGCAGAGAATTACAGTAAATAGAAAAAGTAAATAGAGTTTAATTGAATAGGGTACTTATGGTGTGTTAGGCAATGAAACGCAAAAAATATAAACTACAAAAAATTACAAAAAAACCAATAAACAATCTATCTTAAACAACTATTCAAACTATAAATCAACAAGTAAAAACAAACAATAATTTTAACGAAACATTCAAGTTGATTAAAACCAGCATAGAATCAGATCGCTCGAAAATTATTGGTAAATTAAACGAAATCAGTAAAACAGAGAAAAAATTATATTCCGAAGCATTATATTTAGAACAGTTGTTTAAACTGAACATAATCAGAAATCAGGTCGAAAATATTCAGGATAATATAGCCTCAGCTAGATCAGGCATACTTCACCCCAATATATTAACAAGTCACAAAATTAACACCTATCACCTAAACTAGCTAACATAAGACTAGGATTAGCAGAATATCAAATCGACTCGCTTGTATTCGCAATTAAAGTCCCAACAGAGACTTTAACTGTTAACAAAAAACTTATATTACCAATTGTCAAGATTTGGAATATGTAATAGAAATTAATAATAACACTTATACTTACATAGAAGGTAAAATATTACAAGAATTAAAAATAAGTAAAAATTGTATTTTCAAAAATAATTGTAACATAATAAATACCAAGAATGAGGAATATATCGAAATAGATAATAACATTATTATTGTAAGCAACTTAAAACAAAGGAAACTTAATAGTACTTGTGATGAAAGGAATGTAATACTTAATGGTAATTATTTCATATCATTTTATAATTGCACTGTTCGAATTAATAATAAAAAAAGACCTGCCGGCACCAACCGCAAGAGATATGTGGATTTCCTTTGTATGCAACTTTTAAGTAATATAAAAGTAATCCAAAATGGCGAAATTATAACAAGTACCCATAAACGAGTATACATTTTCAATTTCAACGAAATCGGAGCAATTTTGAAGAATTTCAAGATGGCGGATTCAAAATGGCGGGAATTTTTTCGCAAAAATATGCTTATACTATTACCATTTCTATACTAGTAAAAATGAAAATACAAACATTATTTATGCGGAATTTGAAAAATTTAAAGGGGTGTGACACGCCCCCCTCCCAACCGATCCCATCTACGAACTCAGCCAAGCTATTCACCATATAAACATGTGTACAAAGTTTCAATTAATTCATTTGAGAACTGCGGCCCCTATCGTGCGGACGAAAATTCGTTATATTGCATAAATGGGCGTGACACGCCCCCCTCTCAACCGATCTGGCCCATCTACGAACTCGTCTGTGCCATTCACCATATCAACATGTGTGCAAAGATTCATTCAATTCGGTTAAGAACTGCGGTCCCTATCGTGCGGACAAGATTTCGTTGTATTGCATAAATGGGCGTGACACGCCCCCCTCTGAACCGATCTGGCCCATCTACGAACTCGTCCGAGCTATTCACTGTATCAACACGTGTACAGAGTTTCAATAAATTCGGTTGAGAACTGCGGTCCCTATCGTGCGGACAAGATTTCGTTATATTGCATAAATGGGCGTGACACGCCCCCCTCTCAACCGATCTGGCCCATCTACGAACTCGTCTGTGCCATTCACCATATCAACATGTGTGCAAAGATTTATTCAATTCGGTTAAGAATTGCGGCCCCTATCGTGCGGACAAGATTTCGTTATATTGCATACATATATATATATATGTATACAGTCGACTCGCGATAACGTTAACACTGGCTAACGTGAACACCAGCTAACATGAACACTTTTTTTTAACATTGACTACTCTAAAACGTGAACAAACCCAGAACGCTCTATAGTGTGAACACATATTTTTTGGTTACAATCACAAAATAACATTCAATTTTTCGATGAATTCCTATACAAAAAGCATTTCCACTGGAAATTTCAGTTACAATCATAAAATAACAGTAAACTTCTCGATGTATTCCTACACAAAGAGTATTTCTACTATAAATTTCGTTTGGCTGTGTATTTCGTGGAGATCTCTGGCTCTGTTCTGTGTAATTGTTATTAAGTTTCGTGCTGCAATATGTCTGTTAAAAAGTCAACATGCTTATCGCTCAAGGATAAAGCTGAAATTATTGAACAATTTCGAGAAAGCTCAACTTTGACGAGTTTGGCATTGAAATATAACATTGCAAGGTCGACAATGTGTGCTCTCAACAAAAAAAGAGAACAAATCTTAAATTGTGTGAACAATACATTTTCTGGATCAGGGAAAAGGAAAACTCTTAGGACGTCTGAATTTCCAAAAATGGAAAAAGCACTATACTGTTGGTTTCTTCAGCAGCGTGACAAAAATTATCCTGTTAGTGGATTAATGATTAAGGAGAAAGGTAAGTTATTACATTCTCAGCTAAAGGAGACTCAAAGCAGCTTTAATGCTAGTGATAGATGGCTCCAAAGATTTAAGACCCGCTACGTTGTGCGACTTTTAAAAATTACTGGTGAAAAGCTGTCTTCCCAACCGGAACTTGTGGATCCATTTAAGAGGAAACTTCAACAAAAAATTAATGAGTTAGGTTTGTCTGCTGATCAGTTGTATAACGCAGATGAATCGGGACTTTTCTGGAAACTGTTGCCAGAAAAAACATATGTTTCTTCTTTGGAAAAAAAATGCACCTGGAAGAAAAATTGATAAGCAACGCATCACTTTTTTGGCCTGCGCAAATGGAACTGGATTACACAAACTGAAGCCATTGGTAATAGGAAAGGCCAAAAACCCTCGTGCATTCAAGAATTTTAACTGCCCAGTTGATTATAAAAATTCAAAATCATCATGGATGACTGCTGCCATATTTAAAGATTGGTTCCATCAATCGTTTGTGCCACAGGTAAGTCACATTAAATCCAAGCTGTTTTAAAATTACACCTTGACTTTTTTTAAAGGTAAAGCTCTATCTGAAAAAACAGGGGTTACCGGTGAAGGCTCTACTGTTATTGGATAATGCTTCATCTCATCCTCCAGAAGAGGATTTAAAAACAGAAGATGGTTGCATTACTACTAAGTTTATGCCACCAAATGTTACGCCACTTATCCAACCAATGGATCAAAACGCCAACAGGATAACAAAACTATACTACAGAACTAGTCTGCTAGCAGCAGTTGTAGCAAGTCAAGCGAATGCTTCCGAGTCCTTGAAAAAATTAACTTTAAAAGACGCTGTAATTTACTTAACGTCAGCTTGGGATCGATTGGAAAGTGGCACAATTGCAAAATGCTGGAAGAACATTTTAAATTTCGTGCCAAACGAAACTGACATTGAAGATGATATACCGTTAAGTGTTCTGAAGGAAAGCTGGATGGTACAAATAAATTCTGAAGCGGAAAACACAATCGAACTGCTTAATACCATATATCACGAGGTTTGAAATTTTATATCTTTAAGGTTTCTTTACTTATACGTCGTATGATTTATCTAGGTGGAATGTACACTTGAAGATATCCGTGAATAGAACGAGGATTGCCATGAAGAAATCGTATCCGAAACAAATGAAATTTTAAGCGGTGATGAAAGTGAAAGTGGGGACTGTGTTCTGGACATACCAAATGAAAAGGTTAAACCCAGTGAAGCAGTTGAAGCTTTCAATAAAGTTTTGAAATGGGCTGAAGGCGAAATGATTTGCCAAACTGATATCAGCGTTATTAGATGCTTGAGAGAAAAAGCGGTATTCAGTCTATTAGAAAAAAATAAGAAACAAAAACGGATGACGGATTTTTTTCACTAAATTGTATCGAAAAACGTATTGAGGTTCCGAATTTTTATTTTTTATTTAATTTTAGTTTGCTTTTGAAGCTGAAATAAAAAATATTTAAAAGTTGAAATATTCTTTTCTTACTACATATAGCTTTAATTTTCATTTAAAAAAAGGAAAACGCTTTTAAATCTATGGTGTGGTACTTGGGGTACGTAGTTTTTACGTTTTAATTCAACGATCGTAAACATGAACAATCTCTCAAACATGAATTCGTCTGGTTTTTGACTGTTCACGTTATCGCGAGTCGACTGTATATATATATATTGTAACGTGTTTGCCGGTTCGCAATGATAAAACTTTTTCCTCTCTTCTATTCTATTTGTCTTTATTTAATCTTTTCACAAACTACTGGTTATCCTTTATTTATTTCAACAATATTCAACTCTTTAAATTCGATTATTCACAACTCTTTTATTCCAAACAACTTAAACAATTAATCTCAATCAAATTCTTCTGTAATTTTAATTCACTATTGAAACCTCTATCCAAATCACTTTTCAACTGTATCTCTACTAAATCTCAAGTCAACTGTCCATGCTCTCAATGCTCGTAGTATTTATACCCGAGATACGAATCTAGAATCTTCCTACCTGGCGACGATTTGCCCATCTAGTGAGATATCGATAGTTCTGGAACGTGCCTGAGGTAAGCACTAGAAAATTCCTGAAGGTTCTTATAATTGCTGAATGCACTTAAATTTAGCACTACTCCCCCCTAGATGTCGCTGATTGATGTTCCTAATTTCCACCAATTGACCAAGTGTCGCTAATACAGTCGATATTGCAATTCCACTAAATGTCGCTAATGCAGTCGATATTACACTGCCCCCCTCCTAAACTTGTTCGTTCCGAACAAGAGCATCTGCATTGTTTCCATGGTAACGATGTAGGCGATCCACATGTATGATTTTCAATTTGCCTCTTAGTCCCCGTTGAATTCTGTAGACAACGTCGTCGATCCGTGTAACCACTGTATAGGGACTCTCCCAGTCCAGCCGCAACTTCGGTGACCTCCCCTTTTGTCGATGTGGGTACAGCCTGGTACAGCCGTTCCAGATCTCCCTCCTGCAATCCCGGCGTTCTTGTCCTCGCATCATACCTGGTCTTCACGTCATTACTGGCTATTTCTTGTGGCGACATTTTCTCAGTTCGTAGCTCTTGAAGCTCTTTATCGGTAGAACGAAGTTTTTTCTTTAAAGCTTTGATTTCCTCCTTCAGTGGTACCACCAATGATCGAAGAACTTCAGCATCTTCGTGAGCCTTCCGCATATAGTCGTCAAGACTATCATGACCACTGGTTGCTGAATTCTTTCTCAACTTACGTGCTAACGTTTTTTTAACGTTATTCACTACTGGGGCTAGGCCTGGAGTTTCCTGTTGGTATTGGAGAATGCCTTCCTTGAGTTTCCTGTTCTCCTGCCTCAATCGACTATTGTCCCCCTGCAGCTTCTCTAGATCTGCCTTACACTTGAAGGACTCCTCAATTGTTTTCTGCACCAAAACATGCAACGACGATATCTCTTCCTGAGTCTTTTGCTCATTGAACTTTCTCTCTCGATCGGAGCTACACTCAGCTACATACGCAACACTCTTCATTTTGTCGTCATTGTGTCTGCCACGAAATGCGTAGCCATCATCTCGTCGATCTCTCCACCATTCTCCATCGCAGCCACTACCGAACCCAACTCTACCTCGGTATCCATTGTTGCGATTGTTACGCCAATCGTTGTTCCAGCTGCGATTCCAATTGTCGCCTCCCTTTCAGTCAAAGTTTTGTCTTCGGCTTCGGTCATGCGGACAGCTTCCGTTTCTTCGTGGTGCTCTGCACTGCCGTTGTAGATGTCCAATTTTGTTGCAATTCCAGCAACGAATCTGCCGTTCTGCGGCGTTATTTTGGCGCTCGACGTCCACTCTCTGGCAGGAGCATTCTTCGGTGACTATTTCCCTGACACGATGAATCCTCTGGGAGGCCTGATCTGCTGCCTCCATTATCAGGGCAAAAGCCAAAGCCTCAGCAAGTGTTTTCTTCCCAGCCATTCGTACAGCCGTTTGTAGTTTGTCGTCGGCAATGGCTTGGATAAACGCTTCGGTTGCCATCTCGTTGATGATCTCCTTTCCAGTATTGGGGTAGGACAGATGTGCCAGACGTTCCACATCTGCCTGCAGCTGCTGCAGTGTCTCTCCCTTCATTTGAGCCCTTCGGCGCAACTGGACCCTGTATACTTGTTGCATGTGGTCATCGCCGAATCGCATCTCAATGGCCTTCAGTAGCGAGCCGTAGTCACGATGTTTGTCATCCGCGAGGGTTTGGAGTAGTTCGGCGGCTGAGCCTCGGAGTGCAAGTGTGAGTGCAATCGATTTTTCTTCCTCGTCCCAATTGTTGGCCAATGCGGCGGCTTCAAATTGTTTCTTGTATATAGGCCATGATGTTTGACCATCGAATACCGGGGGCTGCATCTCCTTTCTTCTCGGTTGAACTCACACAAAGTTTTTGCCTCTTCACACCGTCGAGTTCATTGGTCAGATGTTTGAATTGTTTTTCCATTTCTTCGTACTGACCTCCGAATTTCGCCTCCAATCTCTTTTCGACATCCTCGATTTGTTGGTCGATGGCCTCGAATTTGACGTCTAGGCTTTCAAATTTACTGTCCAGAATATCAAATTTGGCGTCGAGCTTGGCGTCCAAAGAGTTCTTTTGCTCGTCGAACTTGACGTCTAGAGAGTTCTTCTGTTCGTCGGACTTCTTGCTCTGCTCATCGGACTTGGCGTCAAATTTCAAACACTTCAAATTTCACCACTGTTCTCTTTGTTCAGAAACTGTTTCTCGAACGTTATTTATCACTCTGAAAAAGTTTTATCCCACGTCTGACACCAAATGTAACGTGTTTGCCGGTTCGCAATGATAAAACTTTTTCCTCTCTTCTATTCTATTTGTCTTTATTTAATCTTTTCACAAACTACTGGTTATCCTTTATTTATTTCAACAATATTCAACTCTTTAAATTCGATTATTCACAACTCTTTTATTCCAAACAACTTAAACAATTAATCTCAATCAAATTCTTCTGTAATTTTAATTCACTATTAAAATCTCTATCCAAATCACTTTTCAACTGTATCTCTACTAAATCTCAAGTCAACTATCCATGCTCTCAATGCTCGTAGTATTTATACCCGAGATACGAATCTAGAATCTTCCTTCCTGGCGACGATTTGCCCATCTAGTGAGATATCGATAGTTCTGGAACGTGCCTGAGGTAAGTACTATAAAATTCCTGAAGGTTCTTATAATTGCTGAATGCACTTAAATTTACCGAACGGTTCGATGAGCAGAATAAAAAGTTTGACGAGCGGAGCAAAGAGATCGATGATTGGAGTAACTATCTGGACGCCAAGTTCGATGAGTTCGAGAACTATCTGGACGCCAAGTTTGACGAGCAGAACAAAATGTTTGGGAACTCTCTAGGCGCCAAGCTCGATACCGAATTAGATGAGAACGAAGGCAGTACCTCAGAGTCAGCCATAGCGAAAGAAGCACAGAATAACAACAGCGGTGCAACGTTGGTCAGCGCAGAAATGGTATCTGAAGATGAGCTACCAATGCCTACAAAGCCAGAATTAAGTGACGCCGAAGAGGTTTTCGGTGAAGAACTACCTGTCCCGCCAAGAGCAGAATTACCAGCTGATACAGAGGAAGTTTCCGAGGATGAATTGCCTACAAATGGTAGTGCCTTAGCAAAGAAGGGAGATATCTTTGTGGTGAAAAGAAAAGCCGCCGACGAAGAGATCAGTGAAGAGTACAACCCGAGTAGTCCCAACAGAGAGAGTAGTGATGGTCAAGTTGAGAAGAAGGTGAAAGTGAAAGTAGAGAGTGAAGGCGAAGAGCGAAAGGAAATTGAGCGAAGGGACTCGGATCAACTCAAAATCGAAGGAAAGTGTACAGACGGCAGGCGAAGTTCACCAGAGGCCCAAAGATCAATATCTGTAGAGCGCACGGAACGTGGCAGCGATGTTGGTAATTGCTCAAAACGGGACAGCCTAGGAAAAGAAGGACGGCAGGATGGTGGATACCAGAACATCGGCAGGTTGACCAAAGGGATGGCGACAATTGTAATCGCGGCTGGAACAACGATTGGCGTAGCAAGCGCGACAATGGATACCAAGGCAGAGATGGATCCGGTGGTGGTCGTGACAGAGAATGGGGTAGAGATCGACGAAATGATGACCACGCAATTCGTGGTGGACGCAATCACGAAGAGAGTTGGCGTAATGATGACAGAGGACAGAATGACGAAAGAAGACGCAACGAAGAAGAAGCTAAGGCGAGAAAGAAGCGTCGTGCTGCCAAGCGCTTGAAGAAGGCAAATATAAACGCACAGAAGATTATGGACAGCGCTAATTCCAGTGCACAAAGGAATAGGTGGCAGTTAAAGAAAATCTATCTGAACATGGTCATCAAGGGAGACGAGAGACCACGAGAAGAGTTCGAAGATGTCTGCGCCTTGAAGCAGATCAAAACAACAAAGGAATGGGATGCCATGCTGGATACCATCCCGGACCTTGATGTCAACGGGCCAGAGGTGGAACACCAGAAGCTGCTAAAGTATCGGAAGTACGACAAGAAGGATCGGCGTGCCAATGACGACGCCCAGTACGAGAATGACAGTGAGGTGGATGTCTCTGAGTCGGAAAATGAAAACATCTGCGATACGCATGGTCTTAGTCTAAGCGGCGATGAGGACAGAGAAGGAGCCGGCAAGGCCAAGAAGACCAGCTTAAAGAAGAAACGGGATGAGCATTCATTCATCAAGTCTGGCGACTTCCGCGACAAGGGCACTAGACAGCAGCAGCGAGTGCAACTGTGGTTCGAGACAGAGAACCTAGAGAAAGAAGACAATGATGACGTGGACTGCGATTTAGATAGCCTGGTGAGCGAATACAAATCCAAAGGCGTTTCGGTGAAGATCAAAATAGCCAGTGACTGCATGCAGATCAGGTACGATGCGAGGACAACAACGCCGGGATTTCAGGAGGGAGATCTGGAGTGGCTGTACCCACATCGACAAGAAGGGAGGTCACCGAAGTTGCCGCAAGACTGGTTACACGAACCAACTATGTTCGCCACAGAAGTCAACGGAGATCGAGAGATGCTCTTGTTCGGGACGAACAAGTTTAGGAGGGGGGCAGTGTAATATCGACTGCATTAGCGGCATTTAGTGGAATTGCAATATCGACTGTATTAGCGACACTTGGTCAATTGGTGGAAATTAGGAACATCAATCCGCGACATCTAGTGGGGAGTAGTGCTAAATTTAAGTGCATTCAGCAATTATAAGAACCTTCTGGAATTTTCTAGTACTTACCTCAGGCACGTTCCAGAACTATCGATATCTCACTAGATGGGCAAATCGTCGCCAGGAAGGAAGATTCTAGATTCGTATCTCGGGTATAAATACGACGAGCTTCGACGGCAGAGACACACTCCGATTGGGATGTCAGTGAAGTAAAGTTCGAATTGAGATTTAAGAAGAGATACAATTGGAAAGAGATTTGGATAGTGATTTGGATAGAGATTTTAATAGTGAGACAGTTGAATAGAGATTTGAGAAAAGTGATACTTGGAAAGATTGATGTTATCAGAGAATTAATTGTTTGAGTTGTTTGAATTAAAAGAGATTTGTGAATTGTTGAATTTAAAGAGTAATAATTGTTGGAATAAATGGTGATTTATGAACAGAGTAAATAAAGATAAATAGAAGAGAAAAGAGGAAAAAGTTTTATCATTGCGAACCGGCAAACACGTTACAATATATAGGTCTTGAAAAGTTGCATTCAAATTTTTTGAAAGTTGCGTCATGAGGACCTCTGCAATAGGTAGTATTTCTTCGAAATCCACTTAAAATACAGCAATAAAATGTATAAATTTATCAATAAATTTGTTATACCTATAAATCAAAACATATCTTTTGTAAATAAAAACATAGGTATCATTTATATTACATTTAGATAATATAAAAGAAATAAATGAACTGAAATATCATAAATACACCAATTACGTTTTGGGATCTTTCTCATTGATAGTACTTTTAATCCTAATGTTCGTACTCTATCGACTTTGCAAGCAAAATAAATTTAAAGTTAAAGTTGTAAATAAGATTCAGGAGAATCCAAGATCTGGTGGTGGAGGAGTTACGTAATCGTAATCAAACTCGAGTTACGTTCAAGAACGACGAACTCAAACGAACTTGTAATGTGACACTGGATGCAAAACCATGGGAAACAATAAATGTCCAACTTATTTAACCATGGTGTTGCATCCGTAAGCAATATTTGATAATTAAGTTCAATTAGATTACTAAGCAAATTTGAAAATGAAAATGAAAATAAAGAAAATTGTTCTTAGTGTACAAATTCTTGCACAGATACAGGAAACCAACAGTTCCCACGGGCAACGAGAGACACACCTGGATTGCAGCCGGACACCACGTCAGCAAATATCGACGGATTTGCATTCCAGGACTCAAATGGTAGTACGAGACAAGAAGATGCGGTAGAAAATTCGCAGCACGAACTGAAATTACCTGGTTTAAAGCTACCAACTTTCAATGGTGACTACACACAATGGAAATCATTTTTTTATCTTTTCGAGCAAGCTATACACAAAAATGGCAAGCTTGGAAAGGCACAAAAAATGCATTATCTTAAAACGAACGTGACGTCTGAGGCAGCCAGGATCATTTAACATCTACAGATCATGGATAGCAACTATGAAACGGCAAGAAAAGTTTTAATCAATAGATACGAGAACACCCGGATGCTAGTAAATGCACAGATTCAGGCATTGAACCAAAAGGAATGCCAATTTGAATCTGCAGAAAATTTAAGAAGGCTACATGATACGTCGATTGAGTGTGTCAATGGCTTAAAAAGGCTAGACATTGAAACGGAAAGCTGGGACCCTATAATACTATACATAGTGGCACAAAAATTGGACAACGAAACGAGGAAGGCGTACGAACATTCTTTAAAAAATCCCAAGGACATGCAACCGCTGGACGAGTTTTTCATGTTTCTGAAAAGTAAATTCCATGCCCTGGAGAACTTAGAAGAAAAGAAGAAAAAGGTTGACAGCCCAAGGGACCAAAGGCAATCAAACAACAGGAAAGGATTCCTCAGAAATTTCCACGCAATTACGACTCCAGCTTGCAAAGTATGCAATGGCACGCATTGGCTTCATACGTGCAGTATGTTCATCCAAATGCCAGTGACGCAACGGAAGGAAGTCATCCAAAGGGAAAAGCTGTGTCGAAATTGTTTCAAGCCAAACCATGAAACGCTAAGATGTCCATCATTCAAGTCTTGTCAAACATGCCATCAGCGACACCATACGCTACTCCATACTGGCATTGTTAACAGGCAGTACGATCAACCGCAGACAAATTTCTCCGCCAACAAACAGTGTAACAAAATATTGTTAGCAACAGCGGTGGTAAAAACTAATTGGAAAGGATGCGACTACTACCTCAGAGCTTTGATCGACCAGGGCTCAAAGTCCTCCTTTATCACCGAAGATGCTGTACAACGACTGCAACTACAGCGGAAACGAGCACATGCTTCCATTAAGGGGCTGGGAGCAACGAATGCAGGGACGGCAAACAGTAAGGTTGAGTTAAAAATTCAGTCTATATATCCATCAGAATTCCAATCATGGGGGAATTCCTGGTATTAGATAAACTTACGAAGGTTCTACCGGAAGAATCTTTCACAATTAAGGAATAGAATCATATAACACATCTACCGTTACCATCATTTAACAAGAAAGCAACAGTAGATATGCTATGTAACATGTAAGTGGAGTGAACACGGGGAGTTAGGATTTGAGTTGGAAGGAAGTGAGCATGTGGATTGGATGTAAGGATGGGAACGGAAGTGGAAGGAAACGAGTGTCGAGTGCGAGGAACATGGCACGCTTGCGATGCTCGGCTAAGCTCGCCGGACGGGAGGGTTCATGTCCTCGCACTACGACGTCACACATTACAAAAACATAAATCGTGCCGATTTTACCTCTAAACGGACGGACGTCAACACACTGGGGGAGCGCTGTGGATGGAGGTCAGCGCAGGCCATTGCCCCTCCCTGCCTGGAAGCCCTTCGGCCGGTAGTGGACTTCCCCTTGGGACACCGAATGTTGCCGCCGGGTCACGCTGCCATCGCCGGGTGTGTTTTAGCACACACTGTCACACCCCCTGAAACAACTATCCTACAAACTCATGGTCTTTTATGAGAGCAGTAAAAACCGCACCGCATTTTGTTTGCCATTTAACAATTAGGTTTTATTTTTTTAAGTTATCCTACAACTAGGCAACAAAAAAAAAGGGAACAAGCAAAAATTTACAATGAAAAATGAAACCGGACAAAAAATAAATTTAGTTTCACCGATTGTATGCTCTTTTAGCATCCACTCGAACTACCCGGATTTCCTGCCTAAAGAGAGCTCTGTTTAGGGGTTTAACTCTCGTAATATTTCCCCGCGATGAAACAAAATCTATCACAAATAAGAAAATAAAAAAACGGAAACAAAAAAAAAGGAAAAAAGGAATCCAAACTATACTACACTTAAAACGAACTTATACTAACACTACAAAACACTATACTACACTTAAAATACGGGAACACTCGAACAGGAACTATATTTTGTCGGGAGCCAACAGGTAAGCAATCTTGCTGCCCGGTATTTGTATTCGCCTAAATGTAGGCTGTTTGTTGCCTTTGATCGGAGAGATTAACTGACTGGATGGGTGATTTATTTTTATCATTGACGTAGGTTTTTTATGTACCACTGAGGGTAGATTTGCAGATTTTGGGCCCTTGCACCTTTCTTCGTGAAGATATAAAACACGGTGAGACCAGATTTGGCGTGGTATAAAAAAAGTTGGCGACCACTTCGCCTATTCCCAGCGGTGGTCGCCTAGAAGCACTACAAAAAAATCACATTAACACCTAGGAACACCACCACGGAAACTCACTCACCTCTTAGTATTGTAACGTGTTTGCCGGTTCGCAATGATAAAACTTTTTCCGCTTTTCTATTCTATTTGTCTTTATTTGATCTTTTCACAAACTACTGGTTATCCTTTATTTATTTCAACAATATTCGACTCTTTAAATCCAATTATTCACAACTCTTTTATTCCAAACGACTTAAACAATTAATCTCAATCAAATTCTTCTGTAATTTTAATTCACTATTAAAATCTCTATCCAAATCACTTTTCAACTGTATCTCTAATAAATCTCCAGTCAACTGAGTCCATGCTCTCAATGCTCGTAGTATTTATACCCGAGATACGAATCTAGAATCTTCCTTCCTGGCGACGATTTGGCCATCTAGTGAGATATCGATAGTTCTGGAACGTGCCTGAGGTAAGTACTAGAAAATTCCTGAAGGTTCTTATAATTGCTGAATGCACTTAAATTTAGCACTACTCCCCCCTAGATGTCGCTGATTGATGTTCCTAATTTCCACCAATTGACCAAGTGTCGCTAATACAGTCGATATTGCAATTCCACTAAATGTCGCTAATGCAGTCGATATTACACTGCCCCCCTCCTAAACTTGTTCGTCCCGAACAAGAGCATCTGCATTGCTTCCATGGTAACGAGGTAGGCGATCCACATGTATGATTTTCAATTTGCCTCTTAGTCCCCGTTGAATTCTGTAGACAACGTCGTTGATCCGTGTAATCACTGTATAGGGACTCTCCCAGTCCTGCCGCAACTTCGGTGACCTCCCCTTTTGTCGATGTGGGTACAGCCTGGTACAGCCATTCCAGATCTCCCTCCTGCAATCCCGGCGTTCTTGTCCTCGCATCATACCTGGTCTTCACGTGATTACTGGCTATTTCTTGTGGCGACATTTTCTCAGTTCGTAGCTCTTGAAGCTCTTTATCGGTAGAACGAAGTTTTTTCTTTAAAGCTTTGATTTCCTCCTTCAGTGGTACCACCAATGATCGAAGAACTTCAGCATCTTCGTGAGCCTTCCGCATATAGTCGTCAAGACTATCATGACCACTGGTTGCTGAATTCTTTCTCAACTTACGTGCTAACGTTTTTTTAACGTTATTCACTACTGGGGCTAGGCCTGGAGTTTCCTGTTGGTATTGGAGAATGCCTTCCTTGAGTTTCCTGTTCTCCTGCCTCAATCGACTATTGTCCCCCTGCAGCTTCTCTAGATCTGCCTTACACTTGAAGTACTCCTCAATTGTTTTCTGCACCAAAACATGCAACGACGATATTTCTTCCTGAGTCTTTTGCTCATTGAACTTTCTCTCTCGATCGGAGCTACACTCAGCTACATACGCAGCACTCTTCATTTTGTCGTCATTGTGTCTGCCACGAAATGCGTAGCCATCATCTCGTCGATCTCTCCACCATTCTCCATCGCAGCCACTACCGAACCCAACTCTACCTCGGTATCCATTGTTGCGATTGTTACGCCAATCGTTGTTCCAGCTGCGATTCCAATTGTCGCCTCCCTTTCGGTCAAAGTTTTGTCTTCGGCTTCGGTCATGCGGACAGCTTCCGTTTCTTCGTGGTGCTCTGCACTGCCGTTGTAGATGTCCAATTTTGTTGCAATTCCAGCAACGAATCTGCCTTTCTGCGGCGTTATTTTGGCGCTCGACGTCCACTCTCTGGCAGGAGCATTCTTCGGTGACTATTTCCCTGACACGATGAATCCTCTGGGAGGCCTGATCTGCTGCCTCCATTATCAGGGCAAAAGCCAAAGCCTCAGCAAGTGTTTTCTTCCCAGCCATTCGTACAGCCGTTTGTAGTTTGTCGTCGGCAATGGCTTGGATAAACGCTTCGGTTGCCATTTCGTTGATGATCTCCTTTCCAGTATTGGGGTAGGACAGATGCGCCAGACGTTCCACATCTCCCTGCAGCTGCTGCAGTGTCTCTCCCTTCATTTGAGCCCTTCGGCGCAACTGGACCCTGTATACTTGTTGCATATGGTCATCGCCGAATCGCATCTCAATGGCCTTCAGTAGCGAGCCGTAGTCACGATGTTTGTCATCCGCGAGGGTTTGGAGTAGTTCGGCGGCTGAGCCTCGGAGTGCAAGTGTGAGTGCAATCGATTTTTCTTCCTCGTCCCAATTGTTGACCAATGCGGCGGCTTCAAATTGTTTCTTGTATATCGGCCATGATGTTTGACCGTCGAATACTGGGGGCTGCATTTCCTTTCTTCTCGGACCTTCGATTGAACTCACGCGAAGTTTTTGCCTCTTCACACCGTCGAGTTCATTGGTCAGATGTTTGAATTGTTTTTCCATTTCTTCGTACTGACCTCCGAATTTCGCTTCCAATCTCTTTTCGACATCTTCGATTTGTTGGTCGATGGCCTCGAATTTGACGTCCAGGCTTTCGAATTTACCGTCCAGAACATCGAATTTGGCGTCGAGCTTGGCGTCCAGAGAGTTCTTTTGCTCGTCTAATCTGGCGTCTATTGAGTTCTTCTGTTCGTCGGACTTCTTGCTCTGCTCATCGAACTTGGCGTCCATGCCGTTCTTCGTCTCGGTGAGCAGTTGGATATATGATTTAAATTTTGCCGGGACAATGCGTCTGCTACGACATTGGTTGCTCCGGGTTTATATAACATTTTCGGCGCATGTTCCTCTATTAATGAAGGACCACCGTTTCACCTTGGCGTTCGGATTTCTAGGTGATACAGCGAATGTGAGCGGTTGGTGATCTGTATGAATCTCGAGGTTTGTTACACCGTATAAATAATTTCTTAGGTTCTTAAGTGCAAAGACAACAGCGTATAGTTCTTTCTCATTAGTAGCGTAATTGCGTTCAGTTTTAGTTAATGTCTTCGAGATGAATGTTATCGGGCAAGAGGGCAACTTGTGATAGTACAGCTCCTATGGCGTCCTCTGAGGCATCTGTGGTTAACACAAATTTCTTCGTCAAGTCTGGCTGAGTCAATTCTACTTCAGTCATCAGATGTCTCTTTAGTGCGTTAAATGCGTTTATAGCTGCTTCGTCTAGACTTATGTTCGTTTTCTTGGCGATGTGAGTGGATACTTGTCCATACTCATTCTATAAATATTTTGTCAATGGTTTCGCTATCGTGGCGTAATTTTTTACGAATTTCCTTTAATATCGTGTCATTCCTAGAAAGCTACGTAATTGACGTAGTGTAGTTGGAACTGGGTATTCTTTAATTGTTGTTACTTTTTCTGGGTTAGTTTTAATTACATTGTACTCTACTACGTATCCTAAAAATTCTACGTTAGATTTATACAATGAAGATTTTTCTAATGATATCTTCATGTGTGCTTCTTGCAATACCTTTACTATGGTTTTCAAATGTTCTGTATGCTCCTCAAGTGAGTTTGAGAACACTATGATATCGTCTATGTAGACGTGGCAAATTTTACCGATGTATGGTCTAAGTATGTCGTCCATGGCTCTCTGAAATATTGAAGGTGCATTCTTCAGTCCGAAAGGAAGCCTGACGTACTCATATTTGCCATTGTTTATACTAAACGATGTTTTCTCTACATCGCCTTCTAACATTAGTATTTGATGAAAACCACTCTCGAGGTCGAGTGTTGAAAAGTATTTGGCTTTACCTAACTTCGACAGTATGACACTTGTGTCTAGTATAGGGTATTTGTCCGACACTGTTTGTTCGTTTAATTTTTTGAAGTCGATCACTAGTCTATTCTTGGCTGTACCGTCTTCATTCGTACCCTTCTTCGGTACAACCCATACAGGACTATTGTAAACCGCGGGTTCTTCGAGGAACCCAGGAATATGTATTCTGCTCTTCATTACTAGTACTATAGTAGTGTTAGGAAACTGATATGGCAGCTCGGGCATATGAGTGGTATGTGCGATTTTGGTTCAGTCAATATTGGCATGCGACAACGATAGACATATGTCCGAGTTCGCTCCTTTAATCATATTTAGTGTTCCTGTCGGGAGTTTAGTTTATACTATTGTATGGACTTTTGAAGGTCTGATTATACCTTCTTGTAATAATCTGTCAACTTCTTTATTGACGAATGCATTTGCGGAAAAAGGGTATGGGTATTGTTTACTCTTTACTCCAAATTGCTTTATCCGTGGTGGTTTTAATTTCTGCTTTCACGTCTGTGCGAAAGGGTAATAAAGTGTTAATTTTTCCATGCGATTCTTTTATTATTTCCCACATAAGTTGCTCAGGATTTTTTGGTCTCTGATTATCTATATTATTTATTTGGTTATCCCTGTCAAAACATATTTTCTCCTTTTTGTTGCCGTAGCATAGGATACTTTCTTCAAATTGATATGAGCATTCACTTGGTTTAGTAGATTAGATCCAATCAATGCGTCATGCTCAGGGTTAGGGATAACATAAAAACGAGTTATTGTATCAAAAATTAAAATTTCGTGGTAACTAGTGATAGTTATGGCACCGTTTACCGTAGTAGCTGTCTTCTTTATTGGAAGAGTTATTTCGTCATCAAATATATTGGGTTTGCAATAGCTACTATTTGCTCCCGTGTCTAGTAATATTTTAATATTTTTACTGTTTATTCTTCTGTGGATGTGGGGCAATCCCACTCTCTTCCTAAAAAAGCTTCCCTATTCTCGTTTATATTATTTATGCGTTCGATTTTAACCGGTGGCTGGGTTGTTGTTTGTTGCACACTATTTTCCCTATTTCGTTTGAATAGAGGTCGTTAGTTGTTATTGTACGTATTGTAATATCGACTGCATTAGCGACATTTAGTGGAATTGTTATATCAACTGTATTAGCGACATTTAGACATTTTAGATATCGATCAGCGACATCTATTGGGGGGATTAGTGCTAAATTTAAGTGCATTCAGCAATTATAAGAACCTTCAGGAATTTTCTAGTACTTACCTCAGGCACGTTCCAGAACTATCGATATCTCACTAGATGGGCAAATCGTCGCCAGGAAGGAAGATTCTGGATTCGTATCTCAGGTATAAATACTACGAGCATTGAGAGCATGGACACAGTTGACTTGAGATTTAGTAGAGATACAGTTGAAAAGTGATTTGGATAGAGATTTTAATAGTGAATTAAAATTACAGAAGAATTTGTTTGAGATTAATTGTTTAAGTTGTTTGGAATAAAAGAGTTGTGAATAATTGGATTTAAAGAGTTGAATATTGTTGGAATAAATAAAAGATAATCAGTTGTTTGTGAAAAGATTTAATAAAGACAAATAGAATCAGAAAGGAGAAAAAGTTTTATCATTGCGAACCGGCAAACACGTTACATTTGGTGTCAGAAGTGGGATAAAACTTTTTCAGAGTGATAAAAACGTTCAAGAAACAGTTTCTGAACAAGAGAAATCTGAATAGAAATGGGTCGCAGATTGGAAAATTTGTCCCTGGTCCAGCTAAAATCAGAGCTGGGTAGGAGAAATCTCCAGACCAGTGGACTGAAACGAGAATTAGTGCTCCGGTTGCAGAATGCTGTACAAGAAGACGGTGGGGACCCCGAAACTATGCTATTTGACGTCGAAGAGGAGGAGAATGTAAGTACAACAAGTGAAATGTCTGCGCTATTCAAACTGCTCACCGAGACGAAGAACAGTATCGACGAACAGAAGAACTCAATAGACGCCAGGTTCGATGAGCAGAGCAAAAAGTCCGACGAACAGAAGAACTCAATAGACGCCAAGTTCGATGAGCAGAGCAAGAAGTCCGACGAACAGAAGAACTCAATAGACGCCAGGTTCGACGAGCAAAAGAACTCTCTAGACGTCAAGTTAGACGAGCAAAAGAACTCTCTGGACGCCAAGCTCGACGCCAAATTTGATGTTCTGGACGGTAAATTCGAAAGCCTGGACGTCAAATTCGAGGCCATCGACCAACAAATCGAAGATGTCGAAAAGAGATTGGAAGCGAAATTCGGAGGTCAGTACGAAGAAATGGAAAAACAATTCAAACATCTGACCAATGAACTCGACGGTGTGAAGAGGCAAAAACTTCGCGTGAGTTCAATCGAAGGTCCGAGAAGAAAGGAAATGCAGCCCCCGGTATTCGATGGTCAAACATCATGGCCTATATACAAGAAACAATTTGAAGCCGCCGCATTGGCCAACAATTGGGACGAGGAAGAAAAATCGATTGCACTCACACTTGCACTCCGAGGCTCAGCCGCCGAACTACTCCAAACCCTCGCGGATGACAAACATCGTGACTACGGCTCGCTACTGAAGGCCATTGAGATGCGATTCGGCGATGACCATATGCAACAAGTATACAGGGTCCAGTTGCGCCGAAGGGCTCAAATGAAGGGAGAGACACTGCAGCAGCTGCAGGGAGATGTGGAACGTCTGGCGCATCTGTCCTACCCCAATACTGGAAAGGAGATCATCAACGAGATGGCAGCCGAAGCGTTTATCCAAGCCATTAACGACGAAAAACTACAAATGGCTGTTCGAATGGCTGGGAAGAAAACACTTGCTGAGGCTTTGGCTTTTGCCCTGACAATGGAGGCAGCAGATCAGGCCTCCCAGAGAGTCCATCGTGTCAGGGAAATAATCACCGAGGAATGCTCCTGCCAGAGAGTGGACGTCGAGCGCCAAAATAACGCCGCAGAACGGCAGATTCGTTGCTGGAATTGCAACAAGATTGGACATCTACAACGGCAGTGCAGAGCACCACGAAGAAACGGAAGCTGTCCGCATTGTGCTAGCCGGAGACGCGACGAAGAAGCATCCAGCGGGGATAACATCCGTCCTGCTGGTCAAGCTTCTCATTCGGGAAATGCTTAAGAGCCAACTTCACGGGGCAGAAGTTGGTTTCTGGAATCGATGGCCCCAGAACCACCATCCAAGTCTCCCAAACCAAGCGATGCAACAAAAGCTTGACCGTGGAAGCAATTATGGGCAACAACAAGTGCGTGGCTACCATAGACACCGGTGCCACGGCTTCCATCGTAAGGAGGGATCTCGTCCGGAATTCATGGCTACACAACACCAGTTGCTACTGCCTGAGGACTGCGACAGGAGAATCAGCAAAAGTCTACGGAGAAGTTCGCCTGAGAATACAAATGGCAGGCTTAACATTCTCACACGTGTTCCTGGTGGCTGACATATGCGACGACTGCATCATCGGGGTGGACTTTATGGAAGCACATAAGATCATCCTGGACATCGGAATGCAGGTGCTGAGGTATCGACATGTGGAGATTCCTATGGTGCACGGGAACAAAGGCACAGTAAATCTCAGGTCGGTAATCAGCAAGGACGACATTTTGCCACCCTCTGCAGAGACAGTAATTTGGACAAATTTGGAGGGTGATCCTGGGACCATCGATTCTTCCTCATTGAGCCAGATAACCAAAAAGACTCTCAGAACTACATCGTGGGAAGAATGCTAGTGGAACCAAAGAACAACATGGTACCAGTAAGGCTCATGAACCCGAAAAACTATAGCGTCAAATTAAAGCGAGGGGAAGTGATTGGAGAATGCGTACCGATTTCCGCGATCTCAGCAGCAACTGAAGAGGAGCCTGTGAAGCCGGTTCCGTCATACAGATTGGCGGAACTACGGAAGACCATCTTTCAACATTGTGAACTTAATCAGGAGCAGCGAAGCACGGCAGCGAATCTACTCGGCGAGTTTGCTGACATATTTGCGTTACAAGATGGGGACCACGGCCGAACACACTTAGTACAGCACCGCATAGACACCGGGGATGCTAGACCGATTAGACAGCCTGCCAGGCGACTCCCATTAGCAAAGCAGACAGAGGTTGCGGAGATGGTTTCGTCGATGGAGAAAGAAGGGCTAATTGAAAGTTCCCAGAGTCCGTGGGCATCACCTATTGTACTAGTCAAGAAGAAGGACGGCAGCACCCGATTCTGCGTGGACTACCGCAGGCTGAATGATGCTACCAAAAAGGATAGTTACGCTTTGCCCCGGATTGATGACACACTGGACACCCTCTCTGGAGCCCAATGGTTCTCCACTCTCGATCTAAAGAGCGGCTATTGGCAAGTGCAGATTCACCCAGAAGACCGCGAGAAAACCGCATTCACTGCCGGAAATGGACTGTGGGAGTTTACTGTAATGCCATTTGGATTGTGCAACGCTCCGGCAACTTTCGAGCGTCTGATGGAACGCGTCCTGCATGGACTAACCTGGAAAACCTGCTTGGTGTATCTGGACGATGTCATTGTGGTGGGAAAAACGTTTGCGGAACATCGAGACAACCTAAGGGAAGTCTTCAAACGCTTACGCAATGCCCACTTGAAACTCAACTCGAAGAAATGTGCGCTCTTTAAACGAGAAGTGAAGTATCTAGGTCATATTATTTCGTCAGAGGGAGTGAGAACGGATCCGGACAAAGTTGAAGCCGTTAAAAACTGGCCAGTTCCCAAAGACAAACACCAATTGAGGAGCTTCCTTGGCCTCGCCACATACTACCGACGGTTCGCAAAGGATTTTGCCAAAATTGCGAAGAGCCTGCACCAGTTGACGGAAAAGGGAAAACAATTTAAGTGGTCAGGCGAATGCGAGCAGAGTTTTCGGCAACTTAAACAACAACTATGTGAGGCTCCAATACTGGCCTACCCCATCCCGGACAAGATGTTTATCGTAGATGCAGATGCCAGTAATGTTGGGATCGGAGCTGTCCTTTCGCAGGTGCATGATGGCCAGGAGAAGGTAGTGGCCTATTTCAGTAAGGTACTCTCCAAACCAGAACGGAACTACTGTGTAACAAGACGGGAACTTCTTGCTTTGATTATGGCGACGAAACATTTCCACAAGTACCTCTACGGTCAAAAGTTCCTCCTACGTACAGATCATGCAGCTCTAAAATGGTTGTTGCAGTTCAAAAATCCGGAGGGTCAGATCGCGAGGTGGACAGAGCGATTGCAGATGTACGAGTTCGAAATACAGCATCGCAAGGGAAAACTCCACTCAAACGCGGATGCATTGTCGCGACGACCTTGTAAAGCCGACTGTAAGCATTGTGTACGAAAGGAGGAGAAAGAGATCGTTCCCGTCCAAGTAGTTAGAGCTGAGCCCATCATCGGTTGGAGTACCGAGGAGATCCGGAACGCTCAAAAGGAAGACCCGGATATCGAGCCGATACTAGCTTGGAAGGAAAACATGGAGAAACCTGATGGTCGAGATATCTCCGATAGAAGCCCTACCCTCAAAGCATATTGGGCACAATGGGACTCTCTACATGTTCAAGACGGCATCTTGAGGCGGAAATGGGAGATGCCCGATGGAAAGACGTGTAGGATGCAGCTCGTGGTGCCACGTTCAAAAGTGCATGAAGTGCTGCAGGAAATGCACGATGGTGTATCCGGAGGACACCTGGGTGTAAATAAAACGCTGGATAAAGTACGGAAACGATTCTACTGGCTCAGTGCGAGAGACGACATCGAGAGCTGGTGTCGAAAGTGCGTCACGTGTGCAGCGAGCAAGGGACCAAGTGTGAAAACCCGGGGCAAGATGCATCAGTACAACGTGAGCGCACCGTTTGAACGAATTGCTGTCGACATCGCAGGGCCGTTCCCGGAAACCGACCAGGGCAACCGATACATCTTAGTTGTTATGGACTACTTCAGCAAGTGGCCTGAAGCGTTTGCGATTCCCAACCAGGAGGCTAAGACCGTTGTAGAAAAGATTGTCAACAACTGGGTAAGCAGGTTTGGTGTACCCATGGAACTGCACTCGGATCAAGGACGGAACTTCGAGTCCAAGCTATTCCAGGAAACGTGTCAACTACTCGGAATCAAAAAGACCAGAACGACTCCACTTCACCCACAGTCCGACGGGATGGTAGAACGGTTCAACAGGACATTGAATGAACATCTTTCCAAAGTCGTGAGTGATTACCAACGTGACTGGGATCGACATATTCCCTTGTTCCTGATGGCTTATCGTAATGCAGTTCACAGTTCAACGGGACACACTCCGTCCGAAATCCTTTTTGGTCAACCTGTCCGGCTACCTAGTGAGGTGAAATTTGGTTCTCCCATGGATGAGCCGAAATCGGAAGAAGAATATGTGGCAGACCTAAGGGAAAGGATCGCCGACATACACCAAAGAACTAGGACGAAGATTAAGATAGCCAGTGACCGCATGAAGACCAGGTACGACGCGAAGACAACGACGTCAGGATTTCGGGAAGGAGATCTGGTATGGCTGTACAACCCACATCGACAAAAAGGGAGGTCTCCGAAGTTGCAGCAGGACTGGGAGGGTCCCTATACAGTGGTTACACGAATCAACGATGTTGTCTACAGAATTCAACGGGGACTAAGAGGCAAGTTGAAAATCATACATGTAGATCGCCTACATCGTTACCATGGAAACAACGCCGATGCTCTTGTTCGGGACGAACAAGTTTAGGAGGGGGGCAGTGTAATATCGACTGCATTAGCGACATTTAGTGGAATTGTTATATCAACTGTATTAGCGACATTTAGACATTTTAGATATCGATCAGCGACATCTATTGGGGGGATTAGTGCTAAATTTAAGTGCATTCAGCAATTATAAGAACCTTCAGGAATTTTCTAGTACTTACCTCAGGCACGTTCCAGAACTATCGATATCTCACTAGATGGGCAAATCGTCGCCAGGAAGGAAGATTCTGGATTCGTATCTCAGGTATAAATACTACGAGCATTGAGAGCATGGACACAGTTGACTTGAGATTTAGTAGAGATACAGTTGAAAAGTGATTTGGATAGAGATTTTAATAGTGAATTAAAATTACAGAAGAATTTGTTTGAGATTAATTGTTTAAGTTGTTTGGAATAAAAGAGTTGTGAATAATTGGATTTAAAGAGTTGAATATTGTTGGAATAAATAAAAGATAATCAGTTGTTTGTGAAAAGATTTAATAAAGACAAATAGAATCAGAAAGGAGAAAAAGTTTTATCATTGCGAACCGGCAAACACGTTACAGTATTGTAATTTGGACGCTCCCAACGTGGATTCCTTTCATTAGCTCTAAACGGGTTATAATTACTCTGTCTCTGTTGGAAGTTATTGTGCATAGGGCGATAAGCAGAGCTTCTCAACTCCATTAGTTCAGGTCGTTGGAATTTGTTCACGTTTGGTCTGCTTACTGGTTCTTCATTTCGCTGAGGGGATTTCATATTGTAATATCGACTGCATTAGCGACATTTAGACATTTTGAATATAGACTGTATTAGCGACATTTAGTCATTTTAGTTATCGATCAGCGACATCTAATGGGGGATTAGTGCTAAATTTAAGTGCATTCAGCAATTATAAGAACCTTCAGGAATTTTCTAGTACTTACCTCAGGCACGTTCCAGAACTATCGATATCTCACTAGATGGCCAAATCGTCGCCAGGAAGGAAGATTCTAGATTCGTATCTCGGGTATAAATACTACGAGCATTGAGAGCATGGACACAGTTGACTTGAGATTTCGTAGAGATACAGTTGAAAAGTGATTTGGATAGAGATTTTGATAGTGAATTAAAATTACAGAAGAATTTGTTTGAGATTAATTGTTTAAGTTGTTTGGAATAAAAGAGTTGTGAATAATTGGATTTAAAGAGTTGAATATTGTTGGAATAAATAAAAGATAATCAGTTGTTTGTGAAAAGATTTAATAAAGACAAATAGAATCAGAAAGGAGAAAAAGTTTTATCATTGCGAACCGGCAAACACGTTACATTTGGTGTCAGAAGTGGGATAAAACTTTTTCAGAGTGATAAAAACGTTCAAGAAACAGTTTCTGAACAAGAGAAATCTGAATAGAAATGGGTCGCAGATTGGAAAATTTGTCCCTGGTCCAGCTAAAATCAGAGCTGGGTAGGAGAAATCTCAAGACCAGTGGACTGAAACGAGAATTAGTGCTCCGGTTGCAGAATGCTGTGGTGGAAGACGGTGGGGACCCCGAAACTATGCTATTTGACGTCGAAGAGGAGGAGAATGTAAGTACAACAAGTGAAATGTCTGCGCTATTCAAACTGCTCACCGAGACGAAGAACAGTATCGACGAACAGAAGAACTCAATAGACGCCAGGTTCGATGAGCAGAGCAAAAAGTCCGACGAACAGAAGAACTCAATAGACGCCAAGTTCGATGAGCAGAGCAAGAAGTCCGACGAACAGAAGAACTCAATAGACGCCAGGTTCGACGAGCAAAAGAACTCTCTAGACGTCAAGTTAGACGAGCAAAAGAACTCTCTGGACGCCAAGCTCGACGCCAAATTTGATATTCTGGACGGTAAATTCGAAAGCCTGGACGTCAAATTCGAGGCCATCGACCAACAAATCGAAGATGTCGAAAAGAGATTGGAAGCGAAATTCGGAGGTCAGTACGAAGAAATGGAAAAACAATTCAAACATCTGACCAATGAACTCGACGGTGTGAAGAGGCAAAAACTTCGCGTGAGTTCAATCGAAGGTCCGAGAAGAAAGGAAATGCAGCCCCCGGTATTCGATGGTCAAACATCATGGCCTATATACAAGAAACAATTTGAAGCCGCCGCATTGGCCAACAATTGGGACGAGGAAGAAAAATCGATTGCACTCACACTTGCACTCCGAGGCTCAGCCGCCGAACTACTCCAAACCCTCGCGGATGACAAACATCGTGACTACGGCTCGCTACTGAAGGCCATTGAGATGCGATTCGGCGATGACCATATGCAACAAGTATACAGGGTCCAGTTGCGCCGAAGGGCTCAAATGAAGGGAGAGACACTGCAGCAGCTGCAGGGAGATGTGGAACGTCTGGCGCATCTGTCCTACCCCAATACTGGAAAGGAGATCATCAACGAAATGGCAACCGAAGCGTTTATCCAAGCCATTAACGACGAAAAACTACAAATGGCTGTTCGAATGGCTGGGAAGAAAACACTTGCTGAGGCTTTGGCTTTTGCCCTGATAATGGAGGCAGCAGATCAGGCTTCCCAGAGGATTCATCGTGTCAGGGAAATAGTCACCGAAGAATGCTCCTGCCAGAGAGTGGACGTCGAGCGCCAAAATAACGCCGCAGAACGGCAGATTCGTTGCTGGAATTGCAACAAGATTGGACATCTACAACGGCAGTGCAGAGCACCACGAAGAAACGGAAGCTGTCCGCATTGTGCTAGCCGGAGACGCGACGAAGAAGCATCCAGCGGGGATAACATCCGTCCTGCTGGTCAAGCTTCTCATTCGGGAAATGCTTAAGAGCCAACTTCACGGGGCAGAAGTTGGTTTCTGGAATCGATGGCCCCAGAACCACCATCCAAGTCTCCCAAACCAAGCGATGCAACAAAAGCTTGACCTTGGAAGCAATTATGGGCAACAACAAGTGCGTGGCTACCATAGACACCGGTGCCACAGCTTCCATCGTAAGGAGGGATCTCGTCCGGAATTCATGGCTACACAACACCAGTTGCTACTGCCTGAGGACTGCGACAGGAGAATCAGCAAAAGTCTACGGAGAAGTTCGCCTGAGAATACAAATGGCAGGCTTAACATTCTCACACGTGTTCCTGGTGGCTGACATATGCGACGACTGCATCATCGGGGTGGACTTTATGGAAGCACATAAGATCATCCTGGACATCGGAATGCAGGTGCTGAGGTATCGACATGTGGAGATTCCTATGGTGTACGGAAACAAAGGCACAGTAAATCTCAGGTCGGTAATCAGCAAGGACGACATTTTGCCACCCTCTGCAGAGACAGTAATTTGGACAAATTTGGAGGGTGATCCTGGGAACCATCGATTCTTCCTCATTGAGCCAGATAACCAAAAAGACTCCCAGAACTACATCGTGGGAAGAATTCTAGTGGAACCAAAGAACAACATGGTACCAGTAAGGCTCATGAACCCGAAAAACTACAGCGTCAAATTAAAGCGAGGGGAAGTGATTGGAGAATGCGTACCGATTTCCGCGATCTCAGCAGCAACTGAAGAGGAGCCTGTGAAGCCGGTTCCGTCATACAGATTGGCGGAACTACGGAAGACCATCTTTCAACATTGTGAACTTAATCAGGAGCAGCGAAGCACGGCAGCGAATCTACTCGGCGAGTTTGCTGACATATTTGCGTTACAAGATGAGGACCACGGCCGAACACACTTAGTACAGCACCGCATAGACACCGGGGATGCTAGACCGATTAGACAGCCTGCCAGGCGACTCCCATTAGCAAAGCAGACAGAGGTTGCGGAGATGGTTTCGTCGATGGAGAAAGAAGGGCTAATTGAAAGTTCCCAGAGCCCGTGGGCATCACCTATTGTACTAGTCAAGAAGAAGGACGGCAGCACCCGATTCTGCGTGGACTACCGCAGGCTGAATGATGCTACCAAAAAGGATAGTTACCCTTTGCCCCGGATCGATGACACACTGGACACCCTCTCTGGAGCCCAATGGTTCTCCACTCTCGATCTAAAGAGCGGCTATTGGCAAGTGCAGATTCACCCAGAAGACCGCGAGAAAACTGCATTCACTGCCGGAAATGGACTGTGGGAGTTTACAGTCATGCCATTTGGTTTGTGCAACGCTCCGGCAACTTTCGAGCGTCTGATGGAACGCGTCCTGCATGGACTAACCTGGAAAACCTGCTTGGTGTATCTGGACGATGTCATTGTGGTGGGAAAAACGTTTGCGGAACATCGAGACAACCTAAGGGAAGTCTTCAAACGCTTACGCAATGCCCACTTGAAACTCAACTCGAAGAAATGTGCGCTCTTTAAACGGGAAGTGAAGTATCTAGGTCATATTATTTCGTCAGAGGGAGTGAGAACGGATCCGGACAAAGTTGAAGCCGTTAAAAACTGGCCAGTTCCTAAAGACAAACACCAATTGAGGAGCTTCCTTGGCCTCGCCACATACTACCGACGGTTCGTAAAGGATTTTGCCAAAATTGCGAAGAGCCTGCACCAGTTGACGGAAAAGGGAAAACAATTTAAGTGGTCAGGCGAATGCGAGCAGAGTTTCCGGCAACTTAAACAACAACTAAATGGTTGTTGCAGTTCAAAAATCCGGAGGGTCAGATCGCGAGGTGGACAGAGCGATTGCAGATGTACGAGTTCGAAATACAGCATCGCAAGGGGAAACTCCACTCAAACGCGGATGCATTGTCGCGACGACCTTGTAAAGCCGACTGTAAGCATTGTGTACGAAAGGAGGAGAAAGAGATCGTTCCCGTCCAAGTAGATATCGAACCGATACTAGCCTGGAAGGAGAACATGGAGAAACCTGATGGTCGAGATATTTCCGATAGAAGCCCTACCCTCAAAGCATACTGGGCACAATGGGACTCTCTACATGTTCAAGACGGGATTTTGAGGCGGAAATGGGAGATGCCCGATGGAAAGACGTGTAGGATGCAGCTCGTGGTACCACGTTCAAAAGTGCATGAAGTGCTGCAGGAAATGCACGATGGTGTATCCGAAGGACACCTGGGTGTAAATAAAACGCTGGATAAAGTACGGGAACGATTCTACTGGCTCAGTGCGAGAGACGACATCGAGAGCTGGTGTCGAAAGTGCGTCACGTGTGCAGCGAGCAAGGGACCAAGCGTGAAAACCCGGGGCAAGATGCATCAGTACAACGTGAGTGCACCGTTTGAACGAATCGCTGTCGACATCGCAGGGCCGTTCCCGGAAACCGACCAGGGCAACCGATACATCTTAGTTGTTATGGACTACTTCAGCAAGTGGCCTGAAGCGTTCGCGATTCCCAACCAGGAGGCTAAGACCGTCGTAGAAAAGACTGTCAACAACTGGGTGAGCAGGTTTGGTGTACCCATGGAACTGCACTCGGATCAAGGACGGAACTTCGAGTCCAAGCTATTCCAGGAAACGTGTCAACTACTCGGAATCAAAAAGACCAGAACGACTCCACTTCACCCACAGTCCGACGGGATGGTAGAACGGTTCAACAGGACATTGAATGAACATCTCTCCAAAGTCGTGAGTGATTACCAACGTGACTGGGATCGACATATTCCCTTGTTCCTGATGGCTTACCGTAATGCAGTTCACAGTTCAACGGGACACACTCCGTCCGAAATCCTTTTTGGTCAACCTGTCCGGCTACCTAGTGAGGTGAAATTTGGTTCCCCCATGGATGAGCCGAAATCGGAAGAAGAATATGTGGCAGACCTAAGGGAAAGGATCGCCGACATACACCAAAGAACTAGGACGAAGATTAAGATAGCCAGTGACCGCATGAAGACCAGGTACGACGCGAAGACAACGACGTCAGGATTTCGGGAAGGAGATCTGGTATGGCTGTACAACCCACATCGACAAAAAGGGAGGTCTCCGAAGCTGCAGCAGGACTGGGAGGGCCCCTATACAGTGGTTACACGAATCAACGACGTTGTCTACAGAATTCAACGGGGACTAAGAGGCAAGTTGAAAATCATACATGTGGATCGTCTACATCGTTACCATGGAAACAATGCAGATGCTCTTGTTCGGGACGAACAAGTTTAGGAGGGGGACAGCGTAATATCGACTGCATTAGCGACATTTAGTGGAATTGTTATATCGACTGTATTAGCGACATTTAGAACATCGATCAGTGGCATCTAGTGGGGAGTAGTACTAAATTTAAGTGCATTCAGCAATTATAAGAACCTTCAGGAATTTTCTAGTACTTACCTCAGGCACGTTCCAGAACTATCGATATCTCACTAGATGGCCAAATCGTCGCCAGGAAGGAAGATTCTAGATTCGTATCTCGGGTATAAATACTACGAGCATTGAGAGCATGGACACAGTTGACTTGAGATTTATTAGAGATACAGTTGAAAAGTGATTTGGATAGAGATTTTAATAGTGAATTAAAATTACAGAAGAATTTGATTGAGATTAATTGTTTAAGTCGTTTGGAATAAAAGAGTTGTGAATAATTGGATTTAAAGAGTCGAATATTGTTGAAATAAATAAAGGATAACCAGTAGTTTGTGAAAAGATCAAATAAAGACAAATAGAATAGAAAAGCGGAAAAAGTTTTATCATTGCGAACCGGCAGACACGTTACAGTATTATAAAAAAAAAACTAAAAGAAAAGATATTTTTGCACCTTTATGCGGTGTATTTGCCACACTGCCTATGAAAGTATAGGACTTTAAAAAAAAAACTCCACCATCGACAACAACTGAGACTTGTTGTCTCTCCGACAACTTGACTTTGAATGTTTGACTTTGGCCACAACCCAGTGACCCGTGTTATGGCCAGAGAGACAACGAATCACCCCACAAAAAGATTCTGCTAGTGGAATCATCCGATGTCCAGTTTCTCTCCCAGTAATCCGGCTCGTTAGGGTAGGTCGTGGCTCGATTCGGTCGAGGTACGAGGGCAACCCTTGTACTCAAATCACCTCGACTTCGAATATCGAGTACCACAACCCACCAGTTCCATCTCCACAGACTCCCACCGATCAGTTGTCAACCACGGGAAACAGCTGACCTCGTGAGGATGTGGTTACGCATTTGACAAGAGGTTTTCTTTTTTTTGTTTTTATTTTCTATCTATATTTAAAATTTTTTGTTTTCGGTTTTTTTATGCGTTACTGGTGGCTGTAACAAAACTCCGGACTTGGCCGAGAGCACCAGAGAACGAAGACGGAGACAGACAACTTGGAGGTGCTGAGACAGCGTGGGGAAGAACCCACCGACTGAGTAAGCCGGGCATACAAATACGAGGTATGTAAATTATCCACCCTAGCTGTGCACCTTAAGAAAAAGGACCTTTTATATATACTTTAGCTCTCTGGACGACCATGTATGCTAACAACCTGATTGTGTATAATCTGCACTGGCTGACCATCGCGCTTGCGACGGGTGGGGGCAGGTGGCTACCTATCTTGCTGGTGGGCTCAGGTGTATTTAAATGACAACCCTCGGTGAATCTTAAAGGCAAGTGTCGATACCTAAGTTAATACGTAACGTGCTTATTATACCTAAATGCGTGCATGACTAGTTATACCTAAGGTTAGTAGATACATAGATGTTAGTGATATAAACATACATACGGGTTAGTTGTTAATACCTATTGGTTAGTACATACTTAATGGTGAAGTACATAAATACAGAATTTAAACATTCCCTAGCTTATGACTACGAAAATAAATACTCTTAATACCTATGTAAATAACTTAACAGATATCGCATAAATACTAAACATCACAAAATAAATACTTAAGATACCTATTACTAACTTAAACTATAATTAATAAATAATCGGAACAATACGGAATAAATAACAGTTAAATAAATTAACAGAAAGTAAATGCATAATATATAGGTACATTAACTGAAAAAGTCGAAACTACATAATGGATACTCTGTGTCACCGAACTAACAATATACGTACGTAGTACATACATAGCCTTACATTGACAAGAATCTGACCATAGGGTACCTTAAGCTTTCTAACCTCTTGTTCAAATTTATTTTTAGGATTCCAACTAGCTCTCCTTCAGGAATTTGTACTTCGAGTTGAGACTTGAGCTTCGAAATTGCAGAGAAGAAATCGTCAAATGACTTCCGGACACCCTTCCTCCGATCCAGGATGTCGCGTATTTTTTCAAAATCAGATTTTGAGTTATGCAGCTGGCGCATCATAGTGCCTCGGCAAATTGGCCCCTCCGGTTGGTAATGGGACCGTTGGAACTGCCAAAACCGCTCATCTGCTGTTCTGGAAAGCCGAAGATGAAATTCCCACCGACTTTCGAACTTGGGACAGTCATACTGTCGTTGAATGGTCTCGAACCGAAATGTAAAATCCTCAACGGTGAGATTTTCAGTCCTTCCTTCTTATCATATTTCCTGATTATAAACTTGATGGTACGCATTGAAGTGGTTAAATGCATTCACTCTACTATAACTTTGATAATTTTTTTGTTTAGAGTTATCTATTGGAATGATCAGTCTGGATCTGGAGTCTAACTGTGCCTGCCCATGGGGATCTGTTTGCTGTTGGGAAACCTTATTATGTACCGTACTCAGATTGCTTACTGGCTTTGGATCTGTTTGCTCAGGTGGAGGAGTTACGGGTAACAAAATTTATCTCTTTCAGGAAATCTAACAAACTGTTTCGCATTTCTGTTTTTAGGCTTTCCGATATGTCTTCCCTAATGGCGTTTTGATAGCTGGAAAACGCATTAACTACAGCTAGATTTATGTATGCTTTCAAATCAGAAGGGATATTAACACTTTCTTTTTCTTTGTTGCAGGTTTTACTACCCGAGCCCGTTGGATTTTGTGTCTGCCCTTGGTCTATGATAGTTTGGGGACTACCGAATTGAGCTGGCCACGATGCTGCTCCGACCTCACTAAGGCTGCTATCTGACGGTGCGCGGGTGGAATCTGTGGAGCTGGTCGAGCGACTTACAGACATCGGAGATCCTGAACTAGCTAGGAGTTCGTTGGGTTGTTCCCTAACCTGCTGTGTGGGTTTCTTTGACGGTGGTGTGCGTTGAACGAAAGACATGTTTTGTAATTCTAAAGTGAATTGTCTACTTGTAGAGTGAGTGAGGACCCTGTTGTTGTCCAAGGTGTTGTTACTTTTTATGTACTGCTTCTCTTTATCTTTTTCAAGAACATACATTCTCGACCGTGGAACAAGTGGACAATATAGCACAACACACGTATTTAGTTATATGTTTAAATTGCAATGTGATTGAAATTGTGTAAATTTGTTTTGAATAATATTGAATTGTATGTAAATATCTTGTATTGAAATTATATATGTGTATGAAATGTACATGAAGAAAATTGTATGTAAGTAATAAGAAAGTTACAAACAAAAACCAAAGAAAAACCCAACACCAAACAAGAAAAACAAATGTAATAAATAACTATGTAACTAAGAATAAATAAATAAATAACTAAGTCAAGATAAAGATAGATAAATAAGGACGGACAATTTGATAAATCTAGAAACGAAAAAATGCAATAAATAAGTATATATGAAAATGTAGTTAGTAGTAAATAAATATTCAACGAAATGTAATAAGTGATCAATAAAAATAAATAAATGACGAAACTGTAATAAGGACGCAGAAAATCGAGTGTGTTATTTTGTCTCTCATAAGATTCGGGGGTGTTTCAGGTGGCTGTCACCGGCGGAATTGTTGGGTGAGCACCCTGGTGACCTTTAGGCAACATCGTGGACGTGCGGACTGCGGAGGGACTGTTGATCTTATCCCTCAGTGTGTCGATTGAGCTTTTTTTTACATTCATAAGACAATGGACATAGTTCCCAATTGTTGTTGTTGTCAACATCGAAAGTATTCGTCGCAATTCAAGATGGCATAACACTATCCACTTGAAGACTTACGAATCTTTCGATATTGACCACAGCAACAATTGTAAACATAAGACAACTGATCGGAAGGACTTGAGACGATAGCCAACATAGTTTTCAATGATTGTCGTTGTCAGCATCGAAAACATTCGTCGCAATTCAAGATGGCATGTTAAAGAACTATCCACTTGAAGACTTACGAAGTTTTCGATGGTGACAGCGAGAACAATTGTAGACATATGATAACCAGGTGTAACAGAATACGATCACAAACATAGTTTCCAATTATTGTCGCTGTCAGCATCGAAAAGATTCGTCGCAATTCAAGATGGCATGTTAAGGAACTATCCACTTGAAGACTTACGAATTTTTCGATGATGACAGCAAGAGCAATTGTGGACAATGTACTACATAAAGGACTGATGACGAAGACTAACATTGTGGACGCTATAGGGATAGCGACCACTTTTAAGGACGTTTATGGGCGCCGTTGTGGCGGCGGCCCTTCACTTAGCCAAACGTTATGGGCGCCAATTGTAATATGTAATGGAGTGAACACGGGGAGTTAGGATTTGAGTTGGAAGGAAGTGAGGATGTGGCTTGGATGTAAGGATGGGAACGGAAGTGGAAGGAAACGAGTGTCGAGTGCGAGGAACATGGCACGCTTGCGATGCTCGGCTAAGCTCGCCGGACGGGAGGGTTCTTGTCCTCGCACTACGACGTCACACATTACAAAAACATAAATCGTGCCGATTTTACCTCAAAACGGACGGACGTCAACACACTGGGGGAGCGCTGTGGATGGAGGTCAGCGCAGGCCATTGCCCCTCCCTGCCTGGAAGCCCTTCGGCCGGTAGTGGACTTCCCCTTGGGACACCGAATGTTGCCGCCGGGTCACGCTGCCATCGCCGAGTGTGTTTTAGCACACACTGTCACACCCCCTGAAACAACTATCCTACAACATAAAGGACGCTACAACCTTCAAACCGTTCGGACGTGTTTTTCGTTCTCTCCCATATTTCGCTAGCGCAAGTTGCATTAAAATTTACCATTCGATTAAAACCCGGTCACAGCCCCAAGTTCGCGAGCTAACAAACGTAAAACGTATTTCGCTGACTTTGTTAAAAACATTCTTTAATTGACCTACCTCAAACAAAAAACCCGGTCACAGGCCCACGTTCGCGAGTTCACAAACAAAAAATACCCTAATTAAAAAATAAAAATAAACAAATTAAAAAAAAAACCCGGTCACAGCCCCAAGTTCGCGAGTTTACAAAGTATAATACCTTTATCATCGAACGATTATTTATCGGTGTCACCGTTTATTTTCCAACCCCGTTTTGTCTATCAGCAATCGCAGTGTACTCGTGAACTTTTTGACCCACACCTGTTTTTGTTTCTGTGTTTTTGTGTCAAAGTTAACTGTCTTGTAATCTATTACCATGCATTCGTGCGGTTTATCTAACTGCAGCATCTCTACCACATCCTCGGACATGATTGCATGCAACGGGATTTGTAATAAACTCTTTCACCCCATCTGCATTGGCCTTAGTCGTAATGCCAAAGCCCATCTGATGGAATATAACAATATTTTCTGTTTTTTGTGCGATGAATGCAAAACTATATCCCCGGCACAAATTATGCTTGCCATCAAGTGTAACAATGAAAAGCTATGTGAGCTTACCGACGCGTTCGATGAACTTAAATCCGAAACCCAACACAGTTTAAATAAAACGAGTGTTCTTCTCTCTGACCATTGTGTATCCCTTACCAACACCCTTGAAAGCTGTACATCGGACTTTAAATCGTCTTTTAAAAAACTCAACGAATCCGTGCGTAATATTTGCGACAACGTGCTCTCGGTTTTAAATTATACTAACGCCGGGCTCGATAACATCAATAGTCGCACAACCCCTAGTGATAACCCTAAATGCTCTCTTGCCTCACCTGTTCTCAATGCTATGCATGGGAATTTGTCAACCATTACTGAAACTCTTTCCGCCCATTCTGTAACAGCTAATTCCTTGGTCAATGTGATTGCTAGCCACGAGGAACATATAAAGGAAATACAGCTTGCTCTCAGTACTTTCAGTGATGATTCTGCTACAACCAAGGGCCTAACGAACCAAATCATTGAAGAATTGAAATTGTTGTCTAGCAAAATTGATGCGAATGCGTCTCCATGTGTTAGTAAACACTATAACAATGATTCTCTTCTAAACGAGCTTCTTAACGTGTCCAATGCTGCCGAACCCATCATCCTCTCAGAAATCTCAACGCGTACCTCGATGTCACTCCCTACAACAGTGCAATTGACAGCTCTAGACCCCGGTAGCACAACCCCCATTACAGTAGCTAATTCGTCCGACTGTACCAAAACAATAATACGTTTCGGAACTTCGTGGTCGGAATCTGAATGGAACGACCGTCTCCTTAAATTGAAAGCTGGCAACTCCAAAGACCTCACCAACAAACGTAGGTCCCAGGAAACGACGTGCACTGCCTTCCTCCTAAAAGGCGCTCCTAATTCGGCCAATGAGTCCTGGATCTGGAAATTCTTCACTAATAAATTTCTTATCACCGGTGTTAGCTGCTCAACTACTACTCGCCTAAGGCCCAACAAATCTCGATGGTTTAAGGTGATGATTCCCTCTAAATACGCTTGGCTCTTCACTTCTCCGAAGAACACACTGGCAATTGGTAAATTGACGCTGACCCCATGGATAGATAAGATAGCCAATAAGCAAATTAACAAGTCCTTTAATAATAATAATAATACACATCTCCCCTCCTCTTTTAGTAATAAGTATAGTAAACTTAATTCTAAGCATATTAATAAATCCAATAGCTCAACACTCTCTCCTCCCACCCACCTCCCTCCTAGTCCCGACCCAAACTGGAAGTTCAAAGTGGGAATTTTTCCCAATTTTTCCTCTCGGCTCTGTCAATCTACTACCCCCTCCGCCCTCTCAAATATCCCCAAAACAATATCTCCCACGATTACCAAACGCGTTTCCTTCAACCTTCCATCCGCTCCCTGTCCCTCTTCAACCCGTGCCTCCAAAAACATTCCCCCAACTACCAGCAACAGCAATTCCACCTACTCGAATTTCATTCACTCCCACACCCTCAATCCCGCCTCTTCTACTTCCTCAGCTACCATTCGCAGTTCAGGCGCACCACCATCGTTTGTAGATCCATTGCTTCCTCCGACGGTCAAACTCACTAAACAGTTTGTAGAGGCCGGTGACGATGGGCGCTATGTTTTATCACGTTTGCGAGATCGCAGAATTTACGAAAACGTACGTCTTTATCTCGATTACCTGCATAACAAAAACTATTCTATCTGTATCGATGGAATAACAAAAACAAACATCATGGTTTCGATCCATCAAGAAGGTCTTCCAATTGACCCGAACGAATTGAAGCAAATTTGTATTCGTTACCATGAGAGTCTCAATATCTCGCCAAGTGCTGTAGCAAACGACCTTTCAACATTTGCCGCACATGTCAGTTCCAAACGTCTTTCACATCTCCAAAGAACTCGTTCCCATTTCAAAAATTATTTTCAATCCTAACCCTCTCTCCACTGCCAATTCACACACCTCTAATTGTACTCCTCCTCCTAAATCTCTGTCCCTTTACCATCAGAACGTAAGAGGGTTACATACTAAAACATCGGCTGTATTTCTCAATTCCCAAAACCTCCCCTATGATATATTCGCTTTAACCGAAACAAATCTGTCCTCAAATTTTAAGAATAATGAATTATTTACCTCAGATTTCAATGTCTTTCGGGATGATGGTCTCGAGAAAGAAGATGACACTACAGGTCGCGGAGTTCTTTTGGCAATCCATAATCGCTACGATTCAACACTCTTCAAAACCTCGCACACTGCTGCATTCGAATTCATTTGTGCAAAAGTGACCATCTCCAAACGCTTCCTCTACATACTCTGCTCCTACATACGTCCTTCTCAACCAATCCAAGGATACCAGCTTGCCGTGGACATGATCGACTCTCTCTTCGAAGTGATGGACCCCTGCGATGAAATCTTAATTTTAGGTGACTTCAATCTTCCATTTGTGCAATGGGCTGAGTCCGAAGACTTGTCCCATTTCGTTGCTATAAATCCCACCTCAGATAAAGAAGTTCTTTTCATCGATTCTTTATCCGACTCCGGCCTCTACCAATTCAGTAACATTACCAACATCTTAGGAAGACAACTCGATCTAGTCTTCTCATCTGATGCCGATAACTGTATTGTTACTGCGAGCAATCATCTTCTCTCCACATTAGACCGCTTACATCCACCTCTATCTCTCGCATTTTCATACGATACTGATGGCAACACTTTTCATTCCGAGAAATCGTACTGCTTCAATTTCCGTAAAGCAGATTTTGCAAAACCAAACAACCTTCTCAGTAACGTTAACTTCAGCCGTATTTTAGATCACAACTCCCGCGTCACCATCGATAATGCCCTAGTGTTTTTCTATGCCGAAATTCTTGGTTGCTTTATTCAATCGGTCCCATATTTGCCCCAGAGGAACCCTTCTTCAGCCCCTCCCTGGTATAATAAAGAATTACGCTCGCTCCGCAACAAACGTAACAAACTTTGGCGCAAATACCTAATGTCTCGATCCGACTCTGACTACTCCAACTATCGACTCGCATATACCCACTTTTCAGAACTCAATAAACTCCTATACCGTCAATATCTAACCCGAGCGCAATCGAACTTAATCGCTGATCCTAAAAGTTTCTACCGCTTTATCAACATTAAGAATAAATCCGATAGCTTCCCACCCACTCGAAATTTTCTCAATACATCTTCAGCAGACCCCAAGACAATAGCAAACTTGTTCGCTAAGTTCTTCAACCAATCGTTCTCAGACCATGTCGTCGAACCGGATCACGACTTTTTCTCTTTTATGAACAGCTGTGTCCAAACTTCCTTAGTCTCGATGGATATAACCTTACCACTTGTAGTGGACAAGATAAGCAAGCTTAAGGACGATTACTCTCCCTGTCCTGATGGTTTACCCGCAATAGTTCTAAAAAAATGTGCTAACTATCTCGCTCAACCCCTCACTGCTTTGTTCCAACTATCCATCTCGCAGGGCGTTTTCCCCCAAATGTGGAAAGATTCTTTTATAACTCCTATCCACAAAAACGGTCGCAAAAATGAAGTATCCAACTATCGTCCCATAGCTTAACTTTCTTGCACACCCAAGCTCTTCGAAAGCATTGTTTATGATACAATATTTTTTCACTGCAAATCTATCTTTTCTCCCAATCAACACGTCTTTCTTAAGGGTAGATCAACAACCACTTATCTCACAGAATTCGTGTCTCGAACCCTATGTGCACTGGAGGATGGCAAAGAAGTTGATGTTGTTACCACCGACTTCAGTAAAGCGTTCGACAAAATTTCGCACAGCATAATTCTCCTAAAACTCAAGGCTCTTGGTTTTCCTCCGTGGTTCATTATGTGGATCAAATCCTACATGATAAATCGCCAGTACAAAGTCCTTTTTCGATCTTCCATGTCCGATCCTATAATCAGGAGTCCGATCAGGAGTCCCGCAAGGTAGCCATCTGGGACCATTGATATTTATCCTATCAATCAATGATGTTGACCGTATCATCAAAGATTCTTTCATATCGATCTACGCTGACGATATGAAAATCTCTAAGCACATATCATGCCTCGCTGACTCTCGCCTACTCCAAGATGACTTAAATAGATTCTCAATGTGGTGCCATAAAAATTGCTTGCAGCTTAACGTGACTAAATGCCAAGCAATCACATACTCTCGCAAGCGTCTCCCCTCACCTCCCAGACCCTACTTTATCTGTAACGATCCTGTTCCCATCGTCGCATCTTTACGCGATCTAGGCGTTATCTGTGATAGGAAACTTAATTTCCGTGCCCACATAGATAACATCATAAGTAGAGCCAACTCTGCACTTGGCTTTGTAAAACGTTGGTCTAAGGAATTCTCTGATCCATACGTCACTAAATCCCTTTACATCACCTTCGTTAGGCCTCTACTTGAATATGCCAGCCATACTTGCCCGTATTACGAAATCCACACTCTACGAATCGAAGCTGTCCAGCGCAGGTTCATTCGGTTTGCCTTACGCGGCCTTCCTTGGATCGACAATTTCAACTTACCACCCTATGTAGATCGTCTGAGGCTGATCAACTTACAGTCCCTCGAAAAACGTCGTGATGTTGCTGATATACTCTTTATCCATCAGTTATTATCTGGTAACATCGACTGCCCCGCATTACTGCAATTGATCTCGTTCAACACGAATCCACGTAACCTCAGGTCCGTATCCCTCTTTCATCTTGTTTCCCACCGTACCAACTATGGTTTTCACGAAGCAATGTCCAGAATGCTGCGTAAGGCTAACGGCATGCATTACAATTTTAATTTTCACTTTAGTAGATCCTCTCTGAGAAACGCCCTCCACAATCCCTCTTCCCCCTCTTAACCATATTTCGACCCGCTCACTCACTCTACCTTCTCTCCATAGTTTTAGAATAGAATAGATAGATATTTATTGTGGCAGAAATTTTACAATTTTACAGATACAACATTGCTAATAGTACAGAGATATGGTTTTAAGTACCTTACTACTGGAATATTACTACAATTACTTAAAAATTATATCACAGAAAATACTTTTAAATGTTTTGAAGGAAAAGCCACTAAAAACCTTCATTAAAAATACCTGGTGTCGTTGGAGGGAAAAGAGAAGAGGTTACAATACTTGATTTCAAGCTGTGGAGTAACTTGTTTAAAAATACGTATAATAATACATAATAAATAAATAAATCAATAAACAGATGAATAAATAAATGTATACATAGATAGCTTCATTAATTAAATAAAATAGAAAAACCCCCCAGGTTGGGGGTTGTGCCGCCGGGGTAACTGCCCGGCCATGGAAAAAAAACAAAAGTTACGAAGCAACCACAAGCCTCGGATACGGACGGATCTACTGTTGACAACCCTTGCAAACGAAATAAGGACAACGAACTTCGGATCTGTACGTGGAATGTTAGGTCCCTTAATAGGCCACGTGCAGCCGAACAACTAGCGGAGGCTCTAGACTGCTGCAAAGCAGACGTTACCGCCATTCAAGAAATGCGATGGGATGGGCCGGACAAAAAGAGGATGAAAAACTGCGACATCTACTACGGCGATTGCTATCGACGGCAAAAGCAGCGCTTATTTGGATGCGGATTTGTTATTAGAGGCAGACTTAGGCAAGAAGTCTTGAGTTTTCGGCATGTTAACGAACGCCTCGTAACAATCCGTATCAAGGCTAAATTTGCCAACATTAGCCTCATATGCGCGCACGCCCCCACAGAGGAGAAAGATGACGACACCAAAGATAGCTTCTACGAGCTCTTGGACAAGACTTACGAGCAGTGCCCTAGTTATGACATTAAAATTGTCCTTGGCGATTTTAATGCCAAGCTAGGAAGGGAGGGCATCTTTGGTAGTACTGTCGGAAAGTATAGCCTGCACGACACCACCTCCGATAACGGATTCAGGCTAATCGACTTTGCGGCGGGGCGTAACGTTGTCGTTGCTAGCACGCGATTCCCGCATCTCGATATTCATAAGGGGACTTGGAGATCTCCTGATCAATCAACCGTCAACCAGATTGACCACATTGCGATCGACGCAAGGCACTCCTCCAGTATTATGGATGTCCGAACGTTCCGAGGGGCCAACATCGACTCGGATCATTACCTTGTTGTAGCCAAGGTACGGGTGCGGATATCCCGAGCACCGCAAAGACAAGCTAATACTGCGAGGAAGTTTGACGTCGGACGGCTACAATCGCAAGAGATCGCCAAATCCTTTTCCGATCGAGTCTCCCTCAATCTCTTAAGAGGTCCTATGCTGCCAGCATCAAGTATTGAAGACCAGTGGCAACACTGCCAAAAAGCCATCAGAGACGCCGCCTCTGATGTGCTGGGTTTCACTCGGCCACCAAAACGAAACCCCTGGTTTGACGACGAGTGCAGGCAAGCACATGCAGCCAAGCAAGATGCATACAAAGCGGCGCTGCATAGAAGGACCAGAGCTGCTCACGAGCTCTATGAGCAGAAGAGGAGAGACGAGCACCGGCTTCTCAGGAGAAAAAAGAAGGAGCATGAGAAGCGCGCGGTCGAGGAAATTGAGAGATGCTACTCCAGGAATGAAATTCGGAAAAAATACATGCCAACGACACAAACCCCGAACCGAAGCCTGTAGAGACGAGCAAGGGAACATAGTAGTAGAATCGCAGTCGATGCTGAGGATTTGGAAGGAATATTTCTGTAGACTGTATAACGGCGACGACGAACCAAATACCGCTGTCAGGCAGAATGAACCTTTCAATTTGGACGATGGAGACCAACAATTCCGTCCACCCGACCTGGATGAAGTGAAGATAGCCATATCTAAGCTGAAATCCAACAAAGCTGCTGGAGCAGATGGCCTGACTGCCGAGCTCTTCAAAGCAGCAGGCGAGGACTTGGTAAGGAGCATACACCAACTCATCTGTAAAATATGGTCGGAAGAAAGTATGCCCGATGAATGGAACCTCAGCATTGTTTGTCCGATCCTCAAGAAAGGAGACCCTCTAAACTGCGCCAACTACAGAGGTATTAGTCTAATTAACATCGCCTACAAGATCTTATCTGCCGTATTGTGTGAACGTCTGAAGCCGTTCGCCAGCAACCTGATTGGTCCATATCAGTGTGGCTTTAGGCCAGGAAAGTCCACCATCGACCAAATATTCACACTACGGCAGATCTTGGAAAAAACCCATGAGCTCCAAATCGATACACACCATCTATTCATCGATTTTAAGGCCGCGTATGACAGCATTTATAGAGACGAACTATACAGAGCTATGTCTAGTTTTGGCATCCCTGCAAAACTCGTCCGTTTGTGCAGGATGACGATGGAGAATGCACGCTGCTCCATCAAGGTCGGTAAGGAACTCACCGAGACCTTTGATGTCAAAAAAGGATTTAGACAAGGCGATGCGCTGTCATGCGACTTTTTTAATATCATTCTTGAAAGAATTGTGCAAAACTCGCGCGTCAACACAAGAGGCACAATCTTTCAAAAGTCCGTCCAATTACTCGCATACGCCGATGATATTGACATAATCGGAAGAAAGCAGCGTGATGTCAGTGGCGCTTTCGCGAGTATTGAGACGGAAGCGGCAAAGATGGGTTTAACGGTAAATGAGGGCAAGACCAAGTATATGCTGTCAACAAGAAAGGACACTCAACACCGACGTCTCGGACAGAACGTTTCCCTCGACAGATATAACTTTGAGGTAGTTAAGGACTTTGTCTACCTAGGATCCGCTATCAATTCAGACAATGACACCAGCGCTGAGATCAGACGAAGAATAACCCTTGCCAATTGCTGCTTCTTTGGGCTAAGAAGGCAATTGACTAGCAAAGCCCTCTCTCGAACAACAAAAGTGACCCTATATAAGACCTTAATAATCCCAGTCCTCCTCTATGGCGCAGAGGCATGGACTTTATCAAAAGTGGATGAGGGTGCTCTTGGCTGTTTCGAGAGGAAAATTCTTCGGGTGATTTTCGGTCCCGTCTGCATAGACGGTGAGTGGAGGAGGAGATACAACGACGAACTGTACGGGCTGTACAGCGACATCGACTTAGCCAGAAGAGTGAAGGTCCAACGACTGAGGTGGCTGGGTCATGTAGAGCGGATGGACACCAATGCTCCGGCCCGAAAAATCTTCGAATCCGCCCCCGAGGGACAGCGCAGTAGAGGAAGACCGCGACTCAGGTGGCGCGCGCAAGTTGAAGGGGACCTCAACCAACTTAGCGTGCGAAACTGGAGGCAGCTAGCTAAAGATCGAGCTGGCTGGAGACGCTTGTTGGTTGAGGCCCAGGTCCACCCCGGACTGTAGCGCCGCCTAAAGTAAGTAAGTAAGAAAAGAATAAAAAAAAATAAATAAATAAACCAAAAAAAAAAAACCAAAAAAACAAAAAAAAAAAATAAATAAATAAATAAGTAACCAAAGCAACAAATGAATAACGAGTTAACGTAAAACAAGAAAGTTAACAACCAAAATAAATTAAGAAATTGACAACAAGAGAAAGATAAATATTAAATGTATGATAAAGATATGTAATAGTATTGCACTTATGATAAGGTTAAGTTTGAAATCAAGTCGTTGTCAGATGATAAGCAGGACACGTTATATTTATGGTAGAGTTTTTCTATTCTAGTTGCAACGGTTTCAACGTTAGCTTGGTTGCGTAGTTCTCCGGTGGAGAAAAACCAAGGCAGGTTTAGGATCATTTTCAGTAATTTATTTTGTGTAATTTGAAGTCTGCGCAGATGACTTTTAGCGCATTTGCCCCAGGCGGGAGACCCATAGAATATAATTACTTGGAAAATAGCCTTAAATATTAACAGCTTATTTTCCTTGTTTAATTTTGAACTCCTGCAGATAAATGGGTAAAGGATCCTTATCGTAGTATTAACTTTATTTATAATTTCTTGGACATGAAGATTAAAGGTTAAGCGTGTATCTAGATGCATGCCAAGATACTTTGCTCTTGTTTTCCACTCAACCTGAACTCCGTTGAATAAAAGGCTGTTGCTTGGAAGTAGACAAGGTTTTCTTTTGCGAGTGAAAAAGATAGCTTGAGTCTTAGAAGCATTAATTTTAATTAACTTAACTATAATAAGCTTGGACTGTATTCAAAGCTGATATCAGATTAGTTTCAATGTTGAAACCAATTGTATCCGAGGAATAAATACACGTATCGTCAGCAAATAAGGCTATGTTGCAGTTTGTCAGGTTGGGGAAATCAGAGGTGTATACATTAAATAAGACTGGACCGAGCACAGATCCTTGAGGAACTCCTGCATCAAAAAGTTGGTTGTCTGAGAGGATTTGGTTGATGGATACATTAAAACTACGGGAAGATAGGAACGACTGAATGATTTTAACGAGATACAACGGAAAGTTCAGGCTTAGTAACTTATGCAATAAGCCATTGTGCCAAACAGAATCGAACGCTTTTTCAACGTCTAGTATTACTATGCCAGTGCTTTCGCCCCCTGCAAGTTTGTTTTTGATGTCGTTTGTAATACGATGTACCTGATGAGTGGTGCTATGAAAAGCCCTAAAATCAAATTGCTCCTTAGGTAGCACTGCGTTATTATCGGCGAAGGATACAACTCTGTTCGATATTATTTTTTCTAAACACTTACTTAGAGAGCTAAGCAGACTTATTGGCCTGTAACTACAAGGCATATTTGAAGCTTTCCCAGGTTTCAAAATAGGAATAATCTTGGCGACCTTCCAGTTATTTGGGAAGTATTCCAGCCTGAGACAGCCATTAAATAGACACAGCAAGTACTCAATAGCAGAACTTGGGAGATTTTTAAGGCAAACATTTTTGATCCCATCGAATCCTGAAGATTTCGTTGTTTTTAAATTCCGTAAAATATCTTTCAGTTCGCTTAACGATAATAAGTTAACACTACTTTATACGGATATCGAATTAAGGAAGTTCGCTGATTGCTCTACGGAGGATTCAATGTGAGCGGCAGGAGTAATGTTTCTAGCAATTGAATGATTGCTTAAGAAGTTATCTGCTAAGGCGTTAGCTTTATCGGAACAAGAAAGCAATACAGAGCTTCCAACCTTAAGGTATGGAACATGGACGTGCTTTTTCTTTATGACCTTGACAATGTTCCAGAAAGGTTTGCTGCCCTTCTCTAAGCTTTGGAGTTTTTCATTCCACCGTTGGTTTCTAAAAAGTACGATAGCGCCTTTTAGTAGACCATTAACTCTTTTGTATTCAGATAGATAGAAATCATTTCTCGTTCGCCTCCATCTCGTTCTGTAGGTTTTCCTTACCTTAATTATCTGCAAGATATACTGCGGGAGAATATTTGATCCATCTCTGGAAACCGTTTTCTTTGGCACTGCCTGTTCAACGCTTTCTAAGATGGCAGTGGTAACTTATTAACATTTTGATCAATTTGGGATTGACTAATATTATGATCAGGGGCATTTTCAAATTAAGCTCGCATGAGTCTTCTAAATAGGTTCCAGTTTGCATTTTTGAAGTCGAACAATTGATTTGTGCGTAGCACTGGAGAAAGCATTACACTGCACTTCACTGGTAGATGGTCGGAACTTAGTTCATTAAGGGTTATAGGCTGAGTAAATAGGTCAGACATATTCGTAAGTAATAGATCTAACGTAGATGAGTTCATGCTACTGTTCGATGGAATATAAGAAGGATGTGGCGGATAAAGTATATCAAACGGTTGACTTGAGTTTAAATCTGCAAGTATGTTTCCCCACGCGTTGGCCCTTAAACAACCACAACGCCTATGTCTGCAGTTGAGATCCCCACCTACTAGGAATATGTCGTTAATATTAACAAGCCTACGCAAGTCATTGCGGAGGTCAGCACGTTTTTGAGGCGAGGTTGCCCCACCCGGAAAATAAGCACTAAAAATGTTCAATGAAAGTCCATTAATAAAGGGAACTTTGATTCCAATAATTTCAATTAATTTCGTACTAGGAATAGAAAGTACTTCATGCTGTATAGTACGTTTTATAACTACGGCAACACCGCCACCTCTTCTCTGTTCCCTACCCAAACGATAACATTTGTATTCAGAGTTAGATAAGCGATCGTTTGAATTTAACCAAATTTCTGATAATAATCCTATATCAATACTCCATAGTTTTAGTTTTTAACTGTTACTTTATAAGACCAAATAAAGAAATAATCAAATCAGTTAGTTTCCTGCTCCCCACTATCTTATCATTATTATATTACTTTAAGTTTTTAAAATTAAGTGCCATGTAGCTAGTATTAAGCTAATTAAATAAATAAATAAATAAATACAAACTCATGGTCTTTTATGAGAGCAGTAAAAACCGCACTCTGATTTTGTTTGCCATTTAACAATTAGGTTTTATTTTTTTTAAGTTATCCTACAACTAGGCAACTAATATTACTATACAAAAAAAAAAGGGAACAAGCAAAAATTTGCAATGAAGGTAAATGAAACCGGACAAAAAATAAATTTAGTTTAACCGATTGTATGCTCTTTTAGCATCCACTCGAACTACCCGGATTTCCTACCTAAAGAGAGCTCTGTTTAGGGGTTTAACTCTCGTAATATTTCCCCGCGATGAAACAAAATCTATCACAAATAAGAAAATAAAAAAACGGAAACAAAAAAAAAAGGAAAAAAGGAATCCAAACTATACTACACTTAAAACGAACTTATACTAACACTACAAAACACTATACTACACGTAAAATACGGGAACCCTCGAACAGGAACTATATTTTGCCGGGAGCCAACAGGTAAGCAATCTTGCTGCCCGGTGTTTGTATTCGCCTAAATATAGGCTGTTTGTTGCCTTTGATCGGAGAGATTAACTGACTGGATGGGTGATTTATTTTTATCATTGACGTAGGTTTTTTATGTACCACTGAGGGTAGATTTGCAGATTTTGGGCCCTTGCACCTTTCTTCGTGAAGATATAAAACACGGTGAGACCAGATTTGGCGTGGTATAAAAAAAGTTGGCGACCACTTCGCCTATTCACAGCGGTGGTCGCCTAGAAGCACTACAAAAAATCACATTAACACCTAGGTACACCACCCCCTGCATTACTACACACCTCGTCCCGGTGTAGGGGCCTAGTATAGGTCAAAGATTCTCGGAAATCTCTCCCTAGATGAGAATTGAAGCTAAGCTGTAGTCGATGGGCTGGATCAAGGTGTCATACGTCCCGTGCCGATGATCAACCTGGCTGGGGGCACATTTTAAAAAATAGCTCAAACGCGAACGTAGTATTCGGATACCTGGCGACCTCCGGATTAACCAGCCTTATCTGTATACTGCGGATCTCTGTACAGATAGACCTCCCTTCTCCGCTACTCGTGGGAACACTTACATATACATACATTACATGTATATTAAAATGAACAAAAACCAAACAAAACAAAAAAACTTAAATGAGACCGGTTCTCCTTTTAAACCAGACGGCAGTACGGCGACTTTGCTATCTGCCGGTAATGCTCCTGCTAGTAAGAAGACTGTGGTTTTACATGGTCCGATTACCAAGAGCCGTGAGCATCACGCAAGTACAAGCACCATTGAGACCGGTTCTCCCTTTAAGCCGGGCGGCGGTACGGCGATTAAGCTGTCCACCGGAAACACTCCGGCTAGTAAGAAGACTGTGGCTTTACATGGTTCGATGACTACCAAAAGCCGTGAGTATCAAGTAAATATCAAAGAGACCGGTTCTCCCTTTAAACCGGGCGGTAGTACGGCGATTAAGCTGTCTACCGGGAAAGGTCCGGCTAGAATGGAGAATGTGGCTTCACGTGGTCCAACGACAACCAAAAGCCGGGAGCCTCCTCGTAACCCTTCCCACTCTCGGTCCATTCAGGACTCCTCGACAGCGAACTGCGCAGGCAACTCGCATTGCTTCTCCAAACAGGTTTACAAAAACCTCCGCACAGCCAAACGCATCCTTCAGCGCTTCGGAGAGCTTCCGGAGAGTAAGTTTTCTGAAGGGATGAAAGCTAAAATAGCCTGGGCTAGAGACTAAGTCGACAAGGCACAGGTTAGGACTAACGATGGCTCTTCCTCAAAGCGTCAGAGACCGTTGGGAGAATCCGTTAGGGATCCTAAAAGGGCCAAGGTGCATATCACCAGCACCTCCTCAAGACCCTCCAACGCTACACCGAAGTCATACAGCGACGTCCTTAAAGACAAGTTCGTGCTTGCGTTGATAGACCGAAGCGACGTAGATGGTACGATCGCCCCTGAAAGATGGAGAATGATACCGGCTAAACTGGCAACGGTTTTCCTCGGTATCATAAAGGAAAATCCGGGCCCACCTCCTAATTGTCGCGACGGCGGATGGCATCAGGGCCATGTGAAGCTGATCGCATGTACACACCAGAGATCTTGTGATCTATACAGGCTGGCTATCAGTAAACTTGGAGAGGTATGGCCAGGTGCTAAACTCGAGGTTGTTGCAAGGGAGGATATCCCGAGCCGACCCAGAACTCGCACCTGGATCCCAGCCGAACCTTCTAATCTGGATGAAATACTCCAGATCATTCAGGTCTGCAACCCATCAATCCCTACTCATAACTGGAAGGTCGCTAAGCTGGAGGAGCTCCACTGTGGTGGAGGTTTCTCTACCTGATTGTAGCGATAATGCTGCAATTAGTGCGGATTAATCTCCAGCACTCCAAAACGGCATCTGCCGCCCTAATTCTCCGTCTTTCTAAAGGCGGGGAAGACATAGTCCTGATTCAGGAACCCTGGGTTGTTAGCAATCTAGTGTGCGGGCTCAGGACTCGAAACTACTAAACACTGTATGCTCGAGATAAAGGTAAACCTAGATCTTGCATACTGGTAAAAAGTAACCTTAAAGTAAACTTAATCCCTACTTACAGCGATCGAGATGTAACTGCTGCCAAAATGGAAAATTCCAAAGGATCTTACTATTTGGTTTCGGCATATCTCGCCCATGACCGCATGGACTCTCTTTTTGGGGCTAACCTGGAAAGACTGGTCGCAGAAGCAGGGAGACAGAAGTCCGGTCTGATAATCGGCTGCGACGCAAATGCTCACCACATAGCGTGGGGTAGCTCGGACATTAACGAAAGGGGTGAGTTACTCTTTGATTACATTTTAAGTACTAACCTCATTTTGTGTAACTTAGGTGATGAACCCACATTCATCACTAAAACTCGACAAGAAGTATTAGATATTACTCTTGTCTCTGACAATATTTTGCCGTTGATCAGAGATTGGAAGGTGTCCAGTGAGCACTCATTCTCTGACCACCGGTACCTTCAATTCAATCTCCTAGTTGACCCTCCTAGCCCATCAGCTTTCAGGAACCACAGGAAAACCGATTGACTCAAATACAGAGAAAATCTAAATGAATTTTTAACCTCTGACCTTCCTAGTCCCCCCTGTAACATTCAGGAGCTAGATCTTCTGGTGGAGAACCTTACCTCTGCCTTCAATAGAGCGATGTCTTCTTCTTGTCGTGTGGTTCGTCCCAGGGGCAAGAAAAAGCCACATTGGTGGTCTGCAGATTTAAGTCTGCTCAGAAATAACTGCAGGAAACTATTCAACAGTGCCAAAAGCACGAGAAGTGCGCCTGATTGGGACTTGTACAAAGACTCCCTAAATACATATAAAAAAGAACTGAGGAAAGCCAAACGTAAATCTTGGAGACTCTTTTGTGGCAAAATAGAAGAATCTTCCGAAGCGTCAAGGCTGAGAAAAATTCTCTCTACTAATCCAATAATGCCCAGCTATTGTTGTGAGCCAGGGAAGAGCCACTGAGGCAACTTCGGTGTAGGTGAGGAAGACGGCGGCACGCTTGTCGTTGCTCGGCACAGCTCGTCGGACGGGGGTAGTTCTTGCCAACCCCACCTTACACCACCTGCTCAGCACACAAAATCTCGTGCCTTTCACACTAGCTAAAAGAAGAAGAGATTCCCTAATACCCTAAATCAGACAGCAGACGGACAGAGAAGAAAAGAAGAAAAGGAAGGATCATTTGTCCAAGGACCTATGCCAATACCCGAGAGAAAGACAGGAAAAGAAACTCGCGAACTAACTTAACTAGCCTAAACTAAACCTAAACTATGCTTACTCTTAAAGCTAAACCTATACTAAACCTAACGCTTTTCTTTTCCGATATCTCTCCCAGGTAAGGTTCGTCAAGAACCGAGGCATGCCAAATGTTATTGGCAAAGGATGGCCAGCCCACCCTGCGTGTCTTGAGACACAACCTGCGCTATCTCCCATGGCCGATATTGCAGGAGATAGCCCCCTAGGGCCTTCCGGTCACACCCTACTCGTCACGTAGTGGAGAGTTCGTAGGTCATCATGTTCTAGTCAGTAAGTTTCGTCCTGTATGCCCACAGAAGGACGGCCTTCCCGGAGATCACACACCCATTCGCAACGAAAATTACGCGCACATTTTTTTTTGTTTTACCACTTTAATTCATTATTTCATACTTAACTAAAATACAATAACTTAAAGAAACTACCCTACTTCAGCCTTTAGTGGCAATTAAACTAAAAAAATCAAAACTCAAAAAAAGGAAAGAAAATAAAAAAGTTACTCGTACTCACGGTTTTCTTGGATCCCTCGGAGTCCTGCGCGCAGCACTGTTGAGAAATCCTGGAAATTAAGGGGGCAAATATGCTTAAAAACGCGACGCGGCCTAGCACTAAAATCCGATTACAATTTTCGAATCTAATCCCTAACCTTAACACTATGAAATAAAAAAACTTAACTAAAAGAAATGCACTAAAAATGCACTTGAATGTCTCTGTATCACTTTGGGATGGTATTGCTGTGGTTGCTGTTCGTGTTGAAGGAGTGTTTGGATCACAGGTCCCGCGGAGCACCCTTTTTCAGGCGGCGATCCCGGCAAATGTCCAGCCTTTTGTTCGTGTTTGTGCTGTACTTGTCCTTTTGTCCTGTGGCGTTCTGTGTGTTGTATGTTCGTTGATATTTGTTGCTGGACTTTGGTCCCGTCCTTTGTTCTTTGTCGTTGCTGCTTGCGGCACCGTGCCGAACGGTTCTGGTGCACCGCTTCACCGGTATCGTCAACCGGTCGGGGTCTGGGTCGATCAAGACTCCAACCCAGCACCTGTGTAGGGAGTAATGCACGATCAGACACCGAAAACACGCTAATTCTTCTTACGTACCTCTAATCCAGCGGCCACACGCTTGGCTTTCTTTAAGACTTCAAAGGGGGACACCGAGTTCGCGCCTCCTAAGCTCCTATCCAATGGATCATTTTATCAAGTCCTTTCCTTTCAAATTGAGGTCTACTCACCTTAAGCACACTCCTAAGCTATCTAACACCTTTCTAAAAAAAATCCCTTTGTTTTTTTGTTGCAAAATTTACTGGGACGCCACTGGCACTAAGCACTAACCATCTGGATTTATGGTTTTTTTTCAAATGACGGGCCTACGGTCATTGTCCCCGTGGTCTTGATTAACCCGCAATGAGGGGAAATCGTGGGTTTGTCCTTGTCTGCCGTCAGTTATTTGTCTTCTGTTTCTGTGCTCCCACTTTCCTATTCTTATTATTTTTTTTTTCTGTGCAGTGGGTGTCATCGACATTAATTGTGATAACACAATTAATACAAGTAATACCCAACTCTTACCATATAAATAATAAATAACATTGAATAAATAAATACTTATGCCTAATACAATACGAAACATACCAAAACAATAACAATCGCGAGCCCCCTCGAAATTCATCGAGTGAACTCGCCCCCTCCTGAACGTGTTCCACATTGACTCCATGAAAGTTGGCTGCGCTTCACTTGGCGTGAGTGAGACAGACATATGTCTCCTGACGCAAGTACGCTTATCTCCTCCTAACATGTAACCAATGTGAAACGTCAAAGTTAAATCAAAACAACCACCGTGGAGGAAGGAATACACGCGGTGAGTCTTTCAAATCTTTTATTATATCGCCGAATTTTAATGTTTAATCAATCTTTTTCTGGCGACAAAGCTTTATACACAGGTGAGTAGTATTCACTTCCTACCGGGAGTTGCCCGTTTTGACTTCGTTCAAAGGGGACAGCCTCCAGTGCAGGTACTTTGTTTACATTTTACTAATGTACAAATTCTTTTGCAGGCGGAGGCTCCCGTAACAGGCTCGACGACGTTTGGCGAATGGTCGTGAGGCAAACGGCCTCGTAAAAAAAAGTAAGCTGAAGCCTGCAACTCCGTTGCCTTGATTCGACGTGTGGCAAGGGCCCACTCCCTGAGCTAATCACCTTTCGCCGGGCAAGTACCTATATCTTAGCCTAATTATCACAGAATACTTATCACTGACGTCCATACCACCTGGGTATACCTGGGCATATCCATGAGATACCCACCACTAGGTCTTTTCCACGGCTATCCCCATGTGTACCAGGGGCATGGACTCATTTCCTTAACCTAATTATCACAGAATACCTATCGCTAGAATAAATAATTAAATAAAACTCTATAAAAATAAATACCTCTGTATCTTGTAAATAAACTCTACGCTCTAGATACTTAGATTGTCAAGTGGATAAAATAAATAAATACATAAATAAATCTCTGGACAAATACATACATCGAAGTTATAAATGTATAGACCTACACATAAACTACATTAAGCAACAGCAAGCTCGAGTGCGTCAGCTTTCAGTCTAAATTTCTCTTTACGTGTGGAGGTCTTTCGCGTGGAAGACGCCTACCTTTTCGCCCCTCAAGTTCCCAATCTCGTAGAGGGATCCCCTACCGTCTTCAACACGATGGATTTGATGAACTTGAGGCCTAGTTTGGCGTTGTATCCGTCCGCCGCGTTGCTCTGTTTAAAATTCCTCCTATAAACTATTTGCCCTACCTTGTATCTTATGTCCCTACTCCTAGTGTTATAAATTTTCGTCGCTTTTTGATGCGCTAGTTTTAGGTTGTCATAAATCTTCTTTCTAATTAGGTCTAGCTTGTCATTTTTGTGTGTTACTTCTATCCGTGTGTCCCTAAGCATGTCCAGTTTTCTCAGTACTTCGTATGTGCCTGCGTGCTGTACCATTGGAGTACCGAATACCGCATAATAGGGTTCAAGTGTTGTCGCATCGTGTACTATACTCCTCAGCGAAAAAGCCGCGTTGCTGACGTGGAGGTTCCAGTTCTTTTGCTCGCCGTCGATGTACGACCGAATCTTAGTCAACACCGAGCGGTTGACCCTTTCCGACGCGTTCGCTTGAGGGGAGTAGAACGCGGTACGAACATGCTTGACCCCGTACTTTGCCAGAAAGCTGGCAAACAATTCTGAGACGAATTGTTTCCCATTGTCAGAGTGAATGAACTCAGGCACACCGAAGACATGGAACACGCCCTCTTCTAAGAATTTTACTACCTCGGCCGCTGTTGCTTTTCTAATGGGCCTTAAGAACACAAATTTGCTAAAGTGGTCGAGCACTATAAAAATATGCGTATGTCCGTTCTTCGTTCGTGGGTAGGGTCCTAGAAAACTATATAGAGCCGCTGAAAAGGCCGCTCCGTGATGGTCTGTTGTCCCATCGGCGGTTGAGAAATTACGTTCTGAGGCTTTGTAGACTTGCACATCTCACACAACTTGACCAACTGTTGGACGTCGGCAACCATGCCGGGCCAGAAATAATGCTGCCTGAGCTTGGCGAGGGTCTTGTGGATTCCACCATGCCCAGCAGCCGGTTTGCTATGTGCAGAGTCGAGCAGACTCCCACGCATCTCCGTCGGCACCCAGAGCTTCCATGCTCTGTCCTCTTGTACTACGTCGCCAGTTCGTATGTCGGTCCGTTTATAGACAAATCCGTCTGAAACACATATGTCAGGTAGTCTGTCCTGGTTTTCGTTGATTGTCTTCTTTAATTCATCGTACTCTTCCGAAGAGAAGAATGGTGAACTAAAGTCGACTTTGAGCATCACACTATCGGTCTTGAGCTCCTCCATATGGACACGTGAGAGAGTATCAGGGACCACGTTTTGGACACCTTTCCTATGCTCGATCGTGAAGTCGAAGCACTGAAGTTTCAGGCTCCATCTAGCCAAACGGCCAGACAGATCCTTCTGTGTCATCAGCCACTTCAGACTCGCATGATCTGTGATTATAGTGAAAGGTAGTCCTTCCACATAGGCCCTGAACTTCTTCACCGACAAGACGGCCGCATATCATTCAAGCTGTGTCACACTATAATTCCGCTGCGCGGCATTGAGCTTCTGGGACATGAATGCTATCGGTCGCTCGTTTTTCTCCGAGTCCATCTGGAAAAGCACACTCCCTACGCCCGAAGTCGAAGCGTCGCACTGCATGTAGAAGTGTTTCGAGAAGTCCGGATTCGTTAAAATTGGTGCTGTCACCAAAGCCGTCTTGAGTCTGTTAAACGCGTTAAGCGCATCGTCGTCCATTGAAAATGTCTGTCCCTTTCGTAAGCAGTTAGTCATGGGGGCGGCAAGGGTGGCAAAGTTCGAAATGAACCGCCTGTACCATCCAGCCATCCCTAGGAACCGACGGAGCTGTTTGGGTGTCTTCGGAACCGGAAATTCCTCCACCGCCGACAACTTGTCTGGGTCCCAAATACTTTATCTCCTTGTAACAGAACTTGCTCTTCTCCACATTTATGGTCAGACCCGCTTCCCTCAAACATCTCGCTACCTCTTCCAACAACCTGATGTGAGACTCGAAGTCTGGAGAACAAACCAAGAGGTCATCGAGGTAGACAAAGACATGCTCTTTCGACCGAGAAGGTATGACTTTGTCCATCAACCTACACATTCTCTGGGCGGCGTTACACAGCCCAAACGGCATCACCGTGTACTGGTATAACGGCCGTCCAGGGTCTGTGAAAGCCGTCTTCTCCCTTGACTTGCGCTCCAGAGGAATTTGCCAAAACGCATCTTTCAAGTCGATGACTGAAATGTATCTCGTGTCCTGCAATCTGCTTAGCAGACCTTCGATATGAGGAAGCGGGTAAGCATCCTTTTTTGTCACCGAGTTTACCTTACGTGAATCTAAGCACAACCTGTTCTTCCCGGGTTTCCTCACTAACACCACTGGAGAGCTCCAAGCGCTGTTGCTTTCCTCGATCACTCCCAGTGACAACATCCTGTCGAGCTCCTCATAGAGGAATATTTGGATGGCCGGCGAGATTGGGTAATGCCGCTGTTTGATGGGCATTTTGTCATCTTCCACCTCAATTATATGCTCTTCCAGACTGGTCTTACCCAACCCCGCCGTCGTGAAGGAAGGAAACAGCTGCTTGACCCTCTCCAGTTCCCGTTCTTGCGCTGGTAAGAGTACCTGCCTAGGATCTCGATCTACCGTCGGTGATGGCGTGTCCAGTTCGTCGATAACGTTGGGAGCGCTCCAAAAATCAACCCCTAGATACAACTGTTGCTGTAGACCTGGCACTACATAGAGCTCAATCTCCCTAGCCTTATTTCCCCAAGAGACTGTGGTCCTAACCCGTCCCTGTATCCGTTGGTGATGTCCGTCAGCTGTTCGAATGTCAGTCTCCATCTTCGTCATTTATAGGTTGTTCCTAGTCATAAATTCTACGGCACCTTTGCCTTAGCAACTTACTGAGGCGCCACTATCCAATAGGCCCATTATCTCCTCGCCTTCTACCTTAACCTTAGCGTAAGGCCTATTGTCGTCATTATTGTGTAACATAGTCGCTTCTATTTGTCTCATTCGTCGTCTGGTTATTGCACATTTTTCCCTAAGCCTACGTATTTTGTCAAATTTTCTTTTATTTTTCTCCCTAGTCGTCAGTTCTTCTCCGAAAATTCGTGGTCCCGGTCGTTCCGCCAACTCTCCTGTTTCCCTGACATGCCTCGCAATGGAAGGACACACTTCCCTGCCAACAGCTGAAGCAAGTCAGGGTGTGAAACGTCGATGGACACGGATGAGCTGTCGTCCTATCGTTCACGTTTGTTCTGTTCGGGTTCGTTCTCGTGAAGTTCGCGTTCGTGTTAGAGTGGTAAGTCGGTCGGTCTGGTCGTCTGGGCTGCAGTGCCCTAACCTTTCTCTTTCATCGTCGTCGAATCGCTCTCTCTTAACTTCACTAACGTTGCGTCTAAATTTTTGGTCCCTAGCTGCTAAACGCTTCTCAGCGCGTCTACATTTTTCCCTGAGATCTTGGATGGTCCGAATGTTGCATCCGAAGATCAGGGTCGCTATCCGTTCTCTAATGTTCTGTCTTAATATTTCAACTAGGTCGTCTTCGTTCGGTCGTACTCTCATTGTTAGCGTCAAGGCCCTAATGTCCGCGTAAAACTCGTCAAAAGTCTCTTGGGGCTGCTGCTTCCTATCTATGATGGTACGCAGAATCTCGTGGTCCCTCCTTTGATCCTTAAATTGCCAAACGAGTTCGGTCTTTAGATCGTAGTAGTTGAGGAACTCGACTGCCTCATTCTCCTCCAAGTACTGCCAGTACCACCTTTCGGCGGGACCGGAGACTAGGTAGTAAAAGTTGGCAAACAAGTCCTCACTACTCAGACCGTTCTTCCGCTGTAGCGTCTCGATACGGAAGAAGAAACTGTCCACGGACATGGTCTTCGATGTCCCATCAAACTTCACTCCCCACTTATGGACTTTAACTTTCCTCCCCGGGCCGCGAGGAGAAAGTTGCTCCCGCCATCTTCCAAGTATTGGATTGGACTCTTGGTTTCGACCCATCGGCGTAGATTGTGTCGTTAGGTCCACGTAGTTCGTGCGGTCGGTCCGTCGTGGTAGCTCTCTGCGGCGACTTCCGGACACCTCTAGCTCACAGACCTTCTCCTGTAACGCTTTCATGCTGGTCTGGAAATTTTGGATTACCTCCGTCATGCTATCTGTGAACACCGTCATGATTTCCTGTTGGCTTCTTTCGACCGCAGAGGAAACCACCTTTTTGAAAGTCCGTCGTCGATACAGTTCGTCCTGTTCCTCCATCCGAGCCCTTGTGTAAGTTGTGGAGCGTTCGGTCGGTCGGTCTGGTTCGTACAGGTAATCGTCGCGTCCTATTGGAAGGATTGATTGTGTCGCTCCGATTCTTCTTGAATCCTGACAGTGGGCGGCACTACCTTCTTAGTTGTGGTCGTGCGTTTCAGTATTGGCCCTGGTACTGTATCGTCGGGGCCCGAGAATGGCGCGTCGTAGATGGTGTCGTCGGGTTCGTACTCGTTCTCGTTCCTCGCAGCAGATGGAATATCAAAGCAGTCGGTTAGTTGGTTCCGTCCCTGTCTGACTGTTTGTCGCGCGATGCGTATCGCCGCTGGAACCGCTGCCTGAGATAGAGTCCCCTTCGGAACAGCACCTGTGCTCTTCGCGTCCTCCATACTGGATCCGCTGACAACAACAAAATCAAAACTCTAGTGCTACTTTGCTAGGGTTGTATATAAAGGGTGGTTAAGTTTTAAGGGCCGATGTTGATTTTGAATAAAACACAAATTATTCAGGAAATTATTGTCATTACTTTTTATTATGATAATATTGGTATGGTTCAATTATGTATGGACTAAAATATCGGCCAAATGGCCGCCGCGACCTCGGCGGCACACCTCCATCCGATGGTCCAAATTTTCGATGACGCTGAGGCATAATTGAGGTTCTATGCCGAATTATCTCATCCTTTAGCTCTTGAATTGTTGCTGGCTTATCGACGTACACCTTTTCTTTCAAATAACCCCAAAGAAAGAAGTCCAACGGTGTCAAATCGCATAATCGTGGCGGCCAATTAACATCGCCACGACGTGAGATAACACGGCCATTGAATTCCTCCCGCAAAAGAGCCATTGTTTCGTTAGCTGTGTGGCAAGTGGCACCGTCCTGTTGAAACCACATATCGTGCACAACCATATCTTCCAATTCGGGCCATAAAAAGTTCGTTATCATCTCACGATAACGAACCTCCATTCACAGTAACTGCCTGCTCGGCCTCATTTCACTTCAGCCACACTATCGCGAACAGCAGCAATATTTTCTGCAGTACGAGCTGTACGAGCATGCACTGGTGTTTTCACATCTCCTACAGACCCGGTTTGCTCAAATTTTTGCACGATTTTTCCGATTGTACGCACATTTGGACGATTAAATTGACCGAGAAAATCACGAAGTGCACGATATGCATTTTGATTTGAACGCCCATTTTCATAATAAGCCTGAATAACTTTAACGCGTTGTTCGATTGTGTATCTTTCCATGGTTCAAATTGAGTTAGTCTGGAATTGAGAAATGTCAAATGAAATGCAGAAGAAAACTTGACGTTTAGGTGTGGTTCACATTCAACATCGGCCCTTAAAATTTAACCACCCTTTATTTAAAATTCAGACTGTGCGTTTAAAATTTTATTCAAGATAGATACGGTTTGGAAAATTCAAAAATGTATGTATGGTTTGTGTCTTAAAAGGTTCCTTTGTATGCAAGGATATTGAGGATGGTATAAATGAATAAATATATAGATGTGATCAAAATAACTAGTAAGTAATAAAATTAAGAAAAAAAAATTAAGAATAAAAATAAATTTTGTCCCAGTAAATTTTCCAACAAAAAAAAAGGGGATTTTTTTTTAGAAAGGTGTTAGATAGCTTAGGAGTGTGCTTAAGGTGAGTAGACCTCAATTTGAAAGAAAAGGACTTGATAAAATGATCCATTGAATAGGAGCTTAGGAGGCGCGAACTCGGTGTCCCCCTTTGAAGTCTTAAAGAAAGCCAAGCGTGTGGCCGCTGGATTAGAGGTACGTAAGAAGAATTAGCGTGTTTTCGGTGTCTGATCGTGCATTACTCCCTACACAGGTGCTGGGTTGGAGTCTTGATCGACCCAGACCCCGACCGGTTGACGATACCGGTGAAGCGGTGCACCAGAACCGTTCGGCACGGTGCCGCAAGCAGCAACGACAAAGAACAAAGGACGGGACCAAAGTCCAGCAACAAATATCAACGAACATACAACACACAGAACGCCACAGGACAAAAGGACAAGTACAGCACAAACACGAACAAAAGGCTGGACATTTGCCGGGATCGCCGCCTGAAAAAGGGTGCTCCGCGGGACCTGTGATCCAAACACTCCTTCAACACGAACAGCAACCACAGCAATACCATCCCAAAGTGATACAGAGACATTCAAGTGCATTTTTAGTGCATTTCTTTTAGTTAAGTTTTTTTATTTCATAGTGTTAAGGTTAGGGATTAGATTCGAAAATTGTAATCGGATTTTAGTGCTAGGCCGCGTCGCGTTTTTAAGCATATTTGCCCCCTTAATTTCCAGGATTTCTCAACAGTGCTGCGCGCAGGACTCCGAGGGATCCAAGAAAACCGTGAGTACGAGTAACTTTTTTATTTTCTTTCCTTTTTTTGAGTTTTGATTTTTTTAGTTTAGCTTTAGGAGTAAGCATAGTTAAGGTTTAGTTTAGGCTAGTTAAGTTAGTTCGCGAGTTTCTTTTCCTGTCTTTCTCTCGGGTATTGGCATAGGTCCTTGGACAAATGATCTTTCCTTTTCTTCTTTTCTTCTCTGTCCGTCTGCTGTCTGATTAAGGGTATTAGGGAATCTCTTCTTCTTTTAGCTAGATTTTGTGTGCTGAGCAGGTGGTGTAAGGTGGGGTTGGCAAGAACTACCCCCGTCCGACGAGCTGTGCCGAGCAACGACAAGCGTGCCGCCGTCTTCCTCACCTACACCGAAGTTGCCTCCGTGGCTCTACCCTGGCATACAACACTACCTTAAGAAGACAGATGGGTCATGGACAACCTCCAACGAAGATTCGCTAAATCTGCTACTTGATACACACTTCCCAGGTAGCTCCCAAGTTAGTAGTAGTACAGTCTCCAGCAAACCAACTACACAAATTAGTAACTCACGTAGTCTTAGTCATAGTTTGGTCACGCAGGACAAGCTTCTTTGGGCGCTGAATAGCTTCAAACCATACAAATCTGCCGGACCAGATGGTATAATACCTGCCGAACTTGAAAAGACCTCAGATATCATCTTGCCTATGCTTGAGATTATTCTGAAAAGCTGTGTAGATCTGGTCTACGTTCCACAAGTATGGAGAGAAGTGAAAGTGGTTTTCATACCCAAGGGTGGTAAATGTTCTCACGTAAATCCAAAAGACCTTAGACCCATTAGCCTATCTTCATTCCTTCTAAAAACTCTAGAACGACTGATTGATATCCATTTACGTGGCAATATTAATACTAAACTGCTGTCATCGTCTCAACATGCTTACTGCAAGGGTAAATCAGTGGAAACGGCGTTGCACACGCTTTTAAGTAAAATTGAGTATTCCCTGCATCATAGGGAGTATACTATGGTAGCATTCCTAGACATAGAAGGAGCTTTCAACAACGTCAACGCATCAGTGATTGCGGATGCACTATCAGATTTGAAAGTAGATAGTTCACTTGGCGCATTGATTAATTTCCTGCTCTCTAGCAGGATTATTAACTCAGAGCTGGGTGGAATATCTGGCAGACGATCTGTTAGTAGAGGTACCCCACAAGGCGGCGTTCTATCCCCTCTTCTCTGGAATTTGGTGATAAATGAAATACTGATATCCTTAGAAGCAGAGGGTTGCACGGTGATCGCTTATGCGGATGACGTGGCTTTATCAGTCTCTGGAAAGCATCTCAACACCCTAAAAGAACTCCTCCAAAGAGCTTTAAACAAGCTAGCTAGATGGGCAACTCGGTGTGGTTTGGGTGTAAACCCCCACAAAACCGAATTGGTACTCTTCTCTAGGAAATATAAAATTCCAATCATCGACCCTCCTTCCCTTAACGGTATAAGCTTAACTTTCTCTAACGAAGCAAAATATCTGGGTCTTATTTTGGATAGGAAATTAAGCTGGAAACCTAACATCCAAGAAAGCACTTTTCTCTTGCAAAAAAGCCATTGGGAATAAATGGGGTTTACAACCTCGTACTACTCACTGGGAAAAACGTTATGTCTTCCACAGATATACGTATCTCTTCAGACAGTCAGGCAGCAATCAAGTCTCTGGAATCAGTCTCCTCAAATTCACTAGTAGCTCTAGATTGCCGATCATCTCTTATAGAGATGGCGGAGCAGTTCAATATTCACCTTTGTTGGGTGCCGGGGCATAGAGATATTCCAGGGAACTGCAAGGCTGACGAACTCGCCAGATATGGAACAACTATACCCGTGCTCTCAGAAAGAGACACCCTGGGTATACCGATCGCTACATGTAAACTTAAGCTCAAGCTGGATGCTATTGAGTAAACGAATTCTAGGTGGACAAATGGTATAACCTGTCTAGCGACTAAACGGATTTGGCCACGGCTGGATCTGAAACGCTCTAAGAACTTGATTTCTCTCAAAAGATCGCATATCAGATCCGTAATAGGTGTCATCACGGGACACTGTCTAATAGGCAAGCATGCAACAAGGCTTGGCGTCCATTCAAATGATATATGTAGAAGCTGCATGGACGCAGAGGAGGAGGAAACTATTCCCCACCTTCTTTGTAACTGTCCAGCTCTCTCCCGCACAAGAAGACTCCATTTAGGGGAATTCTACTTTAACGACTAAGGTGATCTGATAAACACGGATATCAGAGACCTCCTTCGCTTCATAAAAAGCTCCAATTGGTTTAACGAGTAGGTTTGGAGATCTCTTCAGATCCATGTAGTATCACAATGGACCTATTACTGGTCTAAGTGTGCTGGCGATAGCTAGCAGCCACTTCAACCTAACCTAACCTAGGTACACCACCACGGAAACTCACTCACCTCTTAGTATTATGAAAAAAAAATAAAAAAAGAAGATATTTTTGCACCTTTATGCGGTGTATTTGCCACACTGCCTATGAGAGTATAGGACTTTAAAAAAAAAACTCCACCATCGACGACAACTGAGACTTGTTGTCTCTCCGACCACTTGACTTTGAATGTTTGACTTTGGCCACGACCCAGTGACCCGTGTTATGGTCAGAGAGACAACGAATCACCCCACAAAAAGATTCTGCTAGTGGAATCATCCGATGTCCAGTTTCTCTCCCAGTAATCCGGCTCGTTAGGGTAGGTCGTGGCTCGATTCGGTCGAGGTACGAGGGCAACCCTTGTACTCAAATCACCTCGACTTCGAATATCGAGTACCACAACCCACCAGTGCCATCTCCACAGACTCCCACCGATCAGTTGTCAACCACGGGAAACAGCTGACCTCGTGCGGATGTGGTTACGCATTTGACAGGAGGTTTTCTTTTTTTTGTTTTTATTTTCTACCTATATTTTAAATTTTTTGTTTTCGGTTTTTGTATGCGTTCCTGGTGGCTGTAACAGCTAATAGGAGCAGATGTCTTCCAAGACATACTTCTGGAAGGGGTGATCAAGGGTACTAACGGCACTCCAGTCGCCCAAAACACACATTTGGGTTGGATACTATCTGGAAGTGTCCAACACAGCTCCAATACAGACGAATCAACAGTGTGCTTAATATCCAATACAGAGCTTAACGATCAACTTAAATCATTCTGGGAAATAGAAGAAGTGCAGGAAGAAAGAAGTCTCACAGTAGAAGAAATACGGTGCGAAGAAATCTTCAAAATGACACACAAAAGGAACGAGGAAGGAAGGTACATTGTTAGACTGCCATTCAAAGACGCAGGCAAACTGGGCGAATCAAAAAATAGAGCGTTAGCTCGATTCCTCCAGACTTAGAAAAAATTTACACGTAATAAGCAGCTACATGAAGATTACAAACAATTTATGCGGGAGTATATTAAACTCGGGCACATGGAGTTAGTGAAACCAACGTCAACTAGAAAACCAACGAGCGAAGTGTACTACTTGCCGCACCAAGCAGTGATCAAACCAGACAGCTCAACAACCAAAGTACGAGTTGTGTTTGATGCATCATCAAAAACAAGTTCAGGACTTAGTCTGAATGACACACTGCTTACAGGACCTGTGGTACAAGAGGACTTGCACTCTATACTAGTGCGATGGAGAAAGCACAAATATATATACAGAGCAGACATCGAGAAAATGTATCGCCAAATTCTAGTGGCCCATGAAGACAGAGATTTTCAACGTATATTTTGGAGGGAAGATCCGACGCAAGAAATTCAGGAGTATTGGCTAAACACCGTGACCTACGGAACGTCATCAGCTCCATATCTGGCGATAAAATCACTCAAACATCTCGCCTGTGATGAAGAAGTTAAATTGGAATTAGCGTCAAAAATAACTCGCCGAGATTTTTACGTTGACGATCTACTATCGGGAGAAGACTCATTAGATGCAGCAGTAGAAGCCCAAAAATAAATGGTGCAACTAATGGCGAGCGGAGGATTCAGACTACGTAAATGGTCTTCAAACACAGAAGCTCTCTTGGAAAATATAGCACCAGACGATCAAAAACAAGGAAGATTCAAGATAAACACATACGACCCCATTAAAACCTTGGGCATATACTGACGACCGGAGTCAGACACATTTGAGTTCAAAATCAACACCGTATCGGCGAACGAAAACTTGACAAAACGGATAATAGCGTCAGAAACAGCAAGACTTTTTGACCCATTAGGCTGGTTAGCTCCAATCATCGTTAAAGCAAAACTAGTCAAACAAGAGCTCTGGAAATCCGAAAAAACCTGGAATGAGGTACTGCTGGATGAAATTGCTCACGAATGGAAGGTCCTTCAGAAGCCAACTCTGCTTCATAGAAGAAATCAACATACCACGATGGATCCAATATGAATCAAGTCACCGCATAGAATATCATGGATTTTGTGACGCATCGGAGAGGGCATTTGCAGCCGCAATTTATACACGAGTCACAACTGCTTCTGGAGAGATCATCACACGGTTGTTATGTGCAAAGACGAAAGTGGCCCCAATAAAAAAGGTATCAACACCGAGAATAGAACTTTGTGGAGCAGTGCTACTGGCAAAATTACTTCAAAAAACGAATACGAAAATGGAAATAAAGGACATGGAAATACATGCTTGGACGGATTCTTCCATGACCTTAGCGTGGATCAACGGGAACCCCAACAAATGGAAAAACTACGTGGCAAGCAGAGTTGCCACAATAACCAAGATTGTGAGCTCAGACAAATGGCATCACGCAAAGGGTAAGGACAATCCAACGGATTGTGCATCCAGAGGACTATGGCCGTCAGAAATCAAAGCACACTCAATATGGTGGACGGGCCCATCTTGGCTAGCACAAACAGATGTCAACTACAACGATTCCAGACGGTCATAGCACCAACGAAGAAGCTAAAAAGCTCCACACAAGCACGTTAACAATAACGGTTGAACCTGATCTCATAGGAAGACTATTATCGCAGCACAGCACATTCAGACGACTAACAAGAGTACTGGCGTATTGTAAACGATTTCTGCATAACTTACGATCGTCAAGGGAAAACAAACAGCTGGGACCAATCACATGTCATGAAACTGGAAGTGCGGCAATGATGGTTATACGACACGTACAGCTGACAGCGTTCAGAGATGAACTCATCAATCTGAAGAAAACAAAAGAAATTGGCAGGAAGAGCAAACTTCGGTGCCTCAACCCATTTATTGATGAAAACGACTTGATGCGTGTAGGAGGACGATTAGCAAAAGCAGAACTATCCGACTTACAGAAATATCCTATAATAATTCCACGTTCCGGCGAACTGACGACAATGCTGATTGATGAAGCGCACAAAACTACTTTTCATGGAAGCTATGTTCTTACACATGCACATCTACGCCAACAATATTGGATTCTAAGTGGTCTAAGCGCTGTCAAACAACGAGTTCGAAGGTGTACCATTTGCTTTCGACATAAAATGTCGACAAGGACGCAAATAATGGGGAATTTACCACAACCAAGAGTGTGTAAAACCAGACCATTTTTGCATACAGGAGTCGACTATGCAGGGCCAGTAGACATCAGAACGGCAAAAGGAAGAGGAAACAAGTCATATAAAGGATATATAGCTGTATTCATATGCTTGGCAACGAAGGCGGTTCACCTGGAAGTCGTTAGTGATCTAACAGCCAACGCCTTCATAGCAGCCTTCAAAAGATTGTGTGCCAGGAGAGGTCATGTAGGTCACCTGTATAGTGATAACGGGACGAATTTCGTGGCCGCCAACAAAATCCTTCAGCTAACAGTAAAAGAAGCGAGAAGCCACCACGAGGAAATATGTGAAGTACTTACAGCTTACCATACGCAGTAGCACTTCATACCCCCAGCATCGCCCCATTTTGGTGGCCTTTGGGAGGCCGGATTGAAGTCCATCAAGTACCATCTCAGGCGCACCATTGGGGAACACAAATTGACATACGAAGAGATGTCTACGGTATTATCTCAAATCGAGGCATGCTTAAATTCAAGACCTCTTTGTCCAGTTTCAAACGAACCTGATGATACAGATGTCCTCACATCAGGTCATTTCTTGATCGGAACATCATCAAAGCGATAACGAAGATCAAAGAGAAAAACAAGATAACAGTAATGTGAATGCAACTAGACCACAGTCCACAGTAACCATATGCTTGTCAATTTTGAAGTCGGAGCCAGCAACCCGAGGTCGACCCACGAACCTAACTGAAAAAATTCGGACCACGAATCAAAAGGAGAAGAAATGGGAAAACGGACACGGACTAGGTCTCCTGTGGGCAATGCTGGTGCTACTAATACTGGGCAGAAGTTGCGCAACGGCAGTAGACGCAGAGCCTGAATTCTTCAAAATAACGCCGTTTAGAAACCGCCCTTGAATATATTTTGAGAAATCGGCAATGTCAACCTAATAACCAACGACTGGAAAGTAATTGTGTACTACGATATGACCAACTACTGGCGTGAATTTTCGGGGTTCGAAAAGTTGGTTAACGAGATGAACGACTTCTGTAAAATGAACGGCGCTGACACATTGGTACACAACATAATCGAACAATTCAACCACCAACTCGCAATTATAAAGACCAACAACAACTTACTGCTAAGACAAGGAGCCGGAAAGGAACCAGAGGCACGAGTGAAACGATCGCCATTTGATTTTATTGGCACAGTAGCGAACAAGCTGTTTGGAGTTTTAGACGAATCGTATGCTGAGCAGTACGAACAACAAATCCAGCAAACGAAAACGAATGAAAACCATCTGTTCGCGTTGATAAAAAAACAAACATCAATTGCAGAATCAACGAGCAACATATTGCAGAAAGATACGCAAGCGATTATGGCTCAGTTACGGGCTTTCCAAAATGAGTTGGAGAGACTAAAAAGCATGACAATATCAAGTCAAAAAGAGGCCGCAGAACAGAAATTCTTGGCGTTATCAACATACGCCACCCTAGCAATGCTGAACTACCAACAGATCCAAAACTCTCTACTAGATGTGCTAACTGATGTTCACCACGCAAAGATCAATCCACTGATCATAACACCCGATCAGCTATGGTCCCAGTTGTCTCTTAGGATTCTACAAGCTTATGACAGCAAGGGCGGGAATAACACAGCAAAATGTCATTTTCGATGTAAGACTACCAGTAGTTAACATTGAGGACTTTGAATTATTCAAGGTTATACCCGTGCCAACACCTCATCAAAGGGAATATATATTTATTCAGCCATCACGAGACCTGTTAATAGTCAATCTACTTCGAGAACTATACTTCACAATGACAACCTAGGAGCTCAGCAAATGCACTAAAACCAGTGGGAAATACCTTTGCCAACAACAGCATCCATTGTTCAACCGACGGTCTAAGATCAGCAGATGTGAAATGGACCTACTTACGCACACAACGAGCCTATCATCATTCTGCGAGCTGCGAAGCATAAGACCATCCCAAACAGTTGGATATATATAGGTCTTGGAAACTTCGCTACAAGATGATGGGATTCTGACACTACTGCCAAATTGCATGCTGAAACAGGAAACGATGACCATAGCAGCATACCAAAGTATGTCCAGCGAACTTAATGATGCATTCATTCCTTCGGCAAATATTAGCGAAATATTATCGAGCAACCCGGAGAATATCTCAACATAATTGGTCATCCCACACACGATCATCAAAGGCGATACTGAAGACTGTTTTCTAATAAAAGAAAAATTTAAGAGAAATAAGTGGATAGTACATCAAAAAACCCAGGAGGAATTGCCAGTCAGTCCAATGGCCCACCGCGTACATTACAACATCTCTTACAGCCCATCAACCTTCTTATCTTTATGAACGCATTAGAATGGCATCCTCAACCAGATCTAGCCAGTTAATCCATCCACGTTACTCATCCCTTACGTCCGAACGTCAATTTTTCATTAATGCTGTCCGACTCTGGAACTCTTTGCCGCGTTATATTAGAAGAATTGATAACACAACACGACTTAAACATGAGTTAAAAAATTATTTTAAAAGAAATTAATTCTATTCATTACTTTTATTTTTCTTTCTTTTTGTTGCATTGCCTTACTTGCTCTTTCTCACTAAATAACGTAGCTTTCATTTAAAATTTAAAAGTTATTAAATCATTTGCAAGCTTGTCACTAATTTATAAGATACTATATTTTAATGTGTAAGCATTTCATGGAATAAATAAAAAATAAAAATAAAAACCTATAAGACATCCCGGCCCGGCAGAATGTACAAATTCTTGTACAGATACAGGAAAGCAACTGTTCCCACGGGCAACGAGAGACACACCTGGATTGCAGCCAGACACCACGTCAGCAAATAACGCACACGCGGCAACCAGACACCATCAGTGTCTAATATTATGTTTACGTACTTTTGTAGTGCGTCAGCACTATCCATGTAAATATTTGTATATCCCTTTCAGTACCGACAAAATTAAACATCATTCGATTTGCACACGCGCTTTTCACACAAAACACAAAAATGTCAAGAATAAGAAATTTTTAATGCGAACAACACAATTGATGCATTTGGAACTTTAAAATTAAGAAATTGCAGAGAGAACTGAAAAAAAAAAAAAAAAAACGGAGACTAATTTACCCGCACAAATGTGTTAGTGGGTACTGAAAGGGATATAAATAGGAATAAAATAAAGCAAAGGCCAGAGTTGATTACGACGGCTCCAAAGCAAACGTGTATTAGTAATTTTGGGTTAAGTGTCTAACCTAAGCTATCCCCCCATCAGCGGTAAGGTGGCTTTAGTTAGACCACATTTGAATCAAACAGATTAAATAGTTTAAACGCAACCAAAGTTGGTGTTTTTTTTATTTAATGTAGTTCGGCACCTTAAGTTAGAAGCTTCATATTTACGATTCTTATTAACATATTGAATAACATTTAATACTGAATGAAATTTTAATATTTATTGTTTAAAATAAAGTAAGAAACTTTTCCGTGTGAGTTACGAATCACTTCATTTTTTTAATTGAAGAAAAAAAGCCGTTCCGCCGAATGTGACCCAACACGGGGTACTTTCGTCATTGCCCAGGGCACATTCAGCAGAGATTTTTTCCAGTTCAAAACACAGTAAATAAATTACTTTAAATTCAGACACATATTTATTTTATAAATATAATAAAAGAAAAAACAAAAAACGCAACAAATCAGTTCATACAAATAAATTAAAGAATATTTTTGCACATAAAAAGGAACACTAAAATTAATAACACTGGGCAACAAAACAAATAATTATTTTCTGCTGCATTAAATTTTTTATTTGCTTCAATAAACACTTATATTAGACATACACGAAATGTATTTAATTTGTTTGGATTGACTCTGGTTCTTGAGATAAACGACATATAAGCAATCATTAGAAGCACTTGAATTTCGAAGAGTTGTTTCGGAATACAGACGTTCACAGACTTCGTCCTGCGGGGAAATTGGCTTCGAGTCAAGAATTTTTTCTACCTCCAAAATTTAGAAATTTCTTTATCCAGGGAGATTTCACTGAAATGTGAAAGAACTGTAGAGAAACAGTTTACAGGTTTGTCATGGAGAGGGCCTGACAATACCCATCCGAAAATCATGTTTTGCGCTAAAAAGGACCCAAAAACATTTGTTTTCATCCCCTCTTGAATGAGAGCAGCGCCGAGTTTAAGATCTATCTTGGAACTGCAGTGGAAACTGGGATCTGCTAATGACAAAAAAATTGGGTCGGTAATTTTAGACCGATGAACGTTGCATGAATCCAAATCACCTGTCAGGCTTTTAAGAACGATAGCATTAGTAACCAGGGAGAAGTTTGAGACGTATCTGGACTTAAGACATAGCTTTGAAGCGGTGGCGGTAACCACGGCATTCATCCCTGATGTATGGGCGCGTATGGACTTAACTGGCAATTTCAACCGTCTCTGAGCCTCTTCGGAAATAAAGCTCACTTCCGATCCGGGATCTAAAAGAGCACGCAAGCAGAATGTGTTTTCACGTGTCCCAATATTTACCAACGCGGTGGCAAGTATGTCACAGTTATGGTTGCTATTGAAGTAGGAACACTCAGAGAAAAACACCGTGTACAAAATTGAAAAGGCTCCTGTTAAATATACATGATGGTTTCTCACATAAAGTGACCGAAAATTTAGAAACTTACATGATTTTCTTAACATTATGTATATACATTGTTAAATTAACATGGGTATACTGGTTGCGCATATTTCATAGCACGACTTCCTTCTTTTTTAATCAAATAACAGTTTTGATTTAAAAAGATGTCATTTTCTTTTAAAACAAAAATGAGCAGTAGAATTTGGCCACCGCGTAAATTTAAACTAAGTTCATGTTATTTTAACATAGAAATAGATATCAACTTGACCACATAGCCTGTTGATATAACTCTGTATCTGCTGCAATTGAACGGAATATCATGTTCATCCTTAGAATTTTTTTTTTAAATTATGCTTTACCTGGTCGCAGTGTTAATTGCACACTGTATCTTTTCACATTGTTGATATAGCATTGAATCTGCTTGTTTCAACACAAGTAAGAACATTTTTAACACATATTCGCAGTCGCAGTTGGTTCATGGTTGTCAAATGTTATAACTCACACTCACTTCGCGCAACAAATTTAGTTAAATAAAATAAGGAAATTGTACGTCCTCAGGATGAATATATAAAAATCGCATATGTTTTGTTTGTCTGTTCTGTAATATTTGTTTGAGTATGAAGAGGAGTCCTTGTAAACGTGAACACGGAACTCGAACAACGTTACAGAATCATCATATTCGAACTGGGCATACGGAGTCCACGGACAACATTAAGGATAAACAGTAAGGATAAAATATATAAATTGAGATGTTGTTTCATTCACTTTTTAGTTAAACCCAAGTGAATTGAATCTTAACATAGTGTTGATTTTCCAGGAACCTTGTTAATTCATCGAGGTTTCGAATGTTTCCATGTAGGTGTGGTAAATGCAAGAAAGCGATTAAAACACTCGTACGTAAAATATTCATGTACTATAATTTATTACTTATAATTCAAAAAAGTCTTAATTACAAAAAAGGGGTAAATAGATCGAGAGCGATGATTCAACGACTGCACTAGATTAGACTCTGTCACTAACATTTTACATTTCGGCAAAGAGCAAGAGATAACATATTATGTTTAAATATAAATAGGTGTATATGATCGAGTATGTATGTATTTGTTCACGAGAGTCTTATGTAAACACCTAAGTGTTGCCAATATATAATTACGTTAACTTTTACGTTAAAATCGAATTGTTATTGAAATTGAATATTAAATGTATTGGGTCGCCACACTACTCCCCCTCTAGTTAACTGGTTAACGAAAGAAAAAAAAATAAAAATCAAGTATTATATCGTGTCATCTGGCATGGTTTTTGTTGCTCCTTATCGACGGATATCGTTGTTGGCGTGTCAGGTTCTTCCATCTCCTCAGATTGTAAAAACGCTGGCTTCAAGCGATCGATTGAGATCCTCGATGTCCGATTACATAGCTTCACTTCGAAATATTTGTCCCCTCTTTCCACAATCTCGAAGGGACCATCATAGGGCTGTTGCAGTGGAGATCTGACGGCATCGTTGCGTACAAAAACGTGTGTTGCTGTCTTGAGGCTCGGCTGAACAAATACCTTTGTGTTACTGTGGGCCGAAGCAGGACATGGAGCAACATTGGCCATGGATCGACGTAAATTTTTAATGAACTCCGATTGGACTTGCACTTGACCCTTTTTTCCTCCGAAGAAGTCGCCTGGAAGTCTTAAGGTTGTGCCGTAAAACATCTCTGCAGGTGTTGCTCGTATGTCGGCCTTGAACGTTGAACGCAGACCCAGTAAAACAGAAGGCAAAACATCAACCCAGTCATCTGTTTTGTAGCACCGTATAGCTGTCTTAAGAGAACGATGCCACCTCTCGATGATGCCGTTCGCTTGAGGGTGATAAGGTGTTGTCCTGTGATGTTTAATGCCGAATAAACGAGTTAACTCACTGAAGACGGTACTCTCAAACTGTCTGCCCAAATCCGTCGAAATCCTAAGCGGTACGCCGAACCTCGAGAACCATCCGGAAATTAACGCTCTAGCTACGGTCTCAGCTGTGATGTCGGGTAATGGATAGGCCTCGGGCCAACGAGAGAAGCGATCGATGCACGTCAGTAAGTAGCGGTTTCCTTGTGAAGTCGGCAGGGGTCCAACTATATCAACATTGACATGCTCGAATCGACCAAGTGGTGAGGTGTAAGTAGCTACTGGTGTTCTGTTGTGCCTCTGGGTCTTGTTCTGCTGACATGAAACGCATTGTCTTACAAATTCGGAAATCTCTTTGCGCATATTGGGCCATACGTATCGTTCTGAAATCAACTTTGTAGTCGACTTGATCCCTGGATGTGACAAGCTATGCAAACGATTCATTACAGCTCTTCGCAAAGACTTCGGTACTATAGGTCGCACTCTATTGACAGACGTGTCGCAATAGACCTCTGATTTAGTTCCTGGAAGAGTAAGCAGTTTGGGGATTAGCGAATGTGAATGAAATTTACCTGAATCCACAAGTTTTTGAAAGTCTTCATCACAAGATTGCTCGGAAGCGATGGTATCCAGGTCAAATGGTTGTGCAGCAAGCTCTGCCACTCGAGACAACGAGTCAGCGACGTTGTTGTCAGTACCCTTTACGAACCGGATGTCTGTGCTAAATTGGGCGATAAAGTCGAGCTGCCGAATTTGCCTTGGCGATGACTTGTCCAGCTTTTGCATGAACGCGAAGACAAGTGGTTTATGGTCCGTGTGTATGCTGAACTCCCGTCCTTCGACTAGATGACGAAAGTACTTCACGCCCAGAAAAATAGCTAGTAGCTCGCGGTCGTATGTACTATATCTCCTCTGTGTGTCAGTCAGTTTTCTTGAGAAAAACCCCAACGGTTTTGCAACTCCACTGACGATTTGGTGAAGGGCTGCCCCGACTGCGGTATCTGAGGCGTCTGTACTGAGGAACAGTGGTGCGTTGACGACCGGATGAGTCAAAAGCGTAGCATTCGCCAAATCTGCTTTGCATCGTTGAAAAGCTGCTTGTGCTTCAGTCGTCCAGACGATTGCCGTAGGGTCGTTCTTCCTGTTTCCTTTTATGAGGCCTTGGAGTATAGTCTGGTTACTGATAGCGTTGGGCAGAAACCGTCGATAAAAGTTAATGATCGCAAGAAATCTCTTGAGTTCTCTCGCTTTTGATGGCAGTTCGAAGTCCTGGATCACCTTCACCTTTTCGTCAAGTGGCTGAATACCTTTGCTGTTGATTTTGTGGCCGAGGAATCGCACTTCGTTCTTTCCAAACACACACTTAGAGACATTTATCGTGAGGCCGTAGTCGCTCAACCTTTGAAAAACTTGACGTAGGTGATGCTGATGCTCTTTTTCGTCCACTGAAAAGACGCAGATGTCATCCAAGTAGGAAAATGCAAAGTCTTCTAGCCCTCGTAACACTTCATGCATATGACGCTGGAAGGTCTGAGCTGCATTTCGGAAGCCGAACGTCATGTAGACAAATTCGAATAGGCCGAATGGGGTGATAATGGCTGTTTTCGGAACATCAGCTGGCTCGATGGGTATTTGGTGAAAGGCTCGCTGCAAGTCGATTGTCGAAAAAATTGTTCGTCCATGCAGAATGTGCGAACAATCTTGAATTAACGGAATGGGGTACCGATCCGGCTTTGTCATCGCATTGAGTGCGCGATAGTCACCGCAAGGTCGCCAGTCCCCATTTGCTTTGCGAACCATATGCAAAGGGCTTGCCCAGTTACTTTTGGAGGGTCGACAAATTCCTTTCTCCATAAGGAATCGAAATTCTGCCTGGGCAGCCTTGAGCTTCTCAGCGTCTAGCCTGCGTGGGCGAGCGGAAACTGGGGGACCTTTCGTTTCGATGTGGTGTGTTGTAGCTGTCGTGGCACAATTCATCGCAGGTCTCACATTGAATCCAGTAAGGTCTTTGAACTCCGCTAGAATGGAAGCAAAAAGATTCTTAGAGTTGAATATAGTAACGCTTACCGAGTTAACAAGCAATGTATCCGCCTTTGTTTTGATGTGCGTTTGGCCGTCTATTAACTGGTTACGTTTCAGGTCAATCAAGAGTTCAAAATTTTTTATGAAGTCCGCTCCGATGATGGGCCTCTGCACATCCGCCACTAAAAAATTCCATGAAAAGGCACGTCGTAGTCCTAGATCGATTGTCAGTCGTCGTGTGCCGAAAGTTCGTATTTCACTGCCGTTGGCTGCGAACAGTGACGCAGAATTAGATGGCGAAAAACGATCGTTGTACCTGGCTGGGATCACAGACACATCGGCTCCGCTGTCGATGAGAAATCGTTGATCGGAGGACTTGTCGTGAACAACCAATCTGCAAATGTGTTGGTTAGTGTGTTGTTCACCAGTCGAGTTGCCACTAACCAACACGCGGCTGCCTAGTTTTTTGCCTTTCTGTAGAAGCAGGGCTCACGACAATTCTTTGCGTTTGCCCCGTAGCGTTTGTGGTACCAGCACTCTTGATCGTTCTCTTCTGAGCGACCGCGATTAGAACTTGCAAAACGACTGCGAACGTGGCTTCGACTTCGATGAGTTCTTTGACGTTTCGATGACTTAAACAGCTCGTTGATTTGACAGCTAAGTTGGTCTATTTGTTTTTGCAGTGACATGGTAGATGGTACTGTTGATGTCGGATCGTGTCCCTGCTGTGACGAGTTAATCGGCATAACGTTTCTGTAGTCACCCACTTCCATTACCTTATCAGCCAACCTTGCCAAGTTTGCTAGCTCTTCGTTTGACGCTTGCAGGATCGCTCGCACCTGCGCTGGGAGTCTTTGTAACCACAAAGATTTAAGGAACTCGTTATTGATTTGTGTTCCTCCCAAACTACGGAGCTCATTTAGCAGCTGAGATGGTCGTTTGTCCCCTAAATCGACTTCTGATAGAAGTTTTTTAATCTTCTTTTGCTCCGAATCACCGAAGTGGTCGATCAGAACGCGTTTCAGGTTTTCATATTTGTCGTTCTCTGGTGGCACTAAAACTGCGTCCGAAATTTGGGAAAGCACTTTGGAGTCCATCGCACTGATAACTGAATAGAATTTCGACGAGTCACTACGGATTTTAGACAGTTCAAATTGCGCTTCCATTTGAGCAAACCAAATTTCTGGTTTCTCGTGCCAGAAGGAGGGAATTTTTAAAGCTATTCGAGAAACCATTTCAGTTGAATTATTTTCAATCTCGCCACTAATTGGATGTCCGTTGGATGAAGATCCAGAACCGGTGGCAATAGGCGAGAAAGCTTTGCGGGATTCTTCCTCCGTTAGCATACTTGACGAGCACGCGATTTTACCGTTCTTAAAGTTTCTTCTTTAAACAAAAAAAATTATAGAGGGTAAGATTTAGATTTATCACTTTACAGCATTCACGCACCGATTAAATTTAATAAAACACGGGGTCACCAATTGTGGTAAATGCAAGAAAGCGATTAAAACACTTGTACGTAAAATATTCATGTACTATAATTTATTACTTATAATTCAAAAAAGTCTTAATTACAAAAAAGGGGTAAATAGATCGAGAGCGATGATTCAACGACTGCACTAGATTAGACTCTGTCACTAACATTTTACATTTCGGCAAAGAGCAAGAGATAACATATTATGTTTAAATATAAATAGGTGTATATGATCGAGTATGTATGTATTTGTTCACGAGAGTCTTATGTAAACACCTAAGTGTTGCCAATATATAATAACGGTAACTTTTACGTTAAAATCGAATTGTTATTGAAATTGAATATTAAATGTATTGGGTCGCCATATAGGTTTAACATGGTAAATCATTTTAATTTGACCAAATATCATGTAAAAATGTTGAATTTACAAATTAACAGATTAATTTTTTAGTTCATAGGATAAAGTTAACAAAAGAACATGTTAATTTAACATGTTGCACAATATTAATTTAACAGTGAGCACTTTTGAAGTATCAGGACTGCTCACGTTAACTAAACACTTCTTAATGTTAATAGTCAAGAAATTAAAGTTCTGTCAAAATCATGTATCATGTTAAAACTTTAACATGATCACTCGTGTTGAAAAATAACATCAGAATTGGTTAAATTCTGGTTGATTTTACAGGATTTTTTCTCTGAGTGAATGTAGACGCGTTGAATCAGAAGGGTTAAGAGTGGACTGTATGGTGGGTTTCCGAAGTTTTGCGTGGGGTAAATGCTTGGATAGCATCTGGGGTGACGTTTGTGCAAAGAGCTTGATTCGTGGGTAACGGGTGAAGAAGTGTGTGATGTCGCGCTCAGCATTTTAGGCAGGTAAATGAGTTTTTATAATCCTTTTTCGCATGAGATGCGACTAGGCAGTTGCCACAATATTTTAGGGTGTTCACCGTCTTTATGCGGTCGCTCAGAGGCATCTGCAAAAACTTGTTGCAAATCCGCAACGGGTGATTGCTGGTTCATAACTTACAGCAGAAACTATTCGACTTAGCGTGGCATGTTTGATGAAACTTTTTACGCCCTGCCGATGGAGAGAGAGCTTTACTGTAAGTTGGTGTGGCTCTAGGCTGGGTATATCGGATGTCCGAAACAGTTTCAAGAACTTGAAACCTATTCGTGAGGAACGAATCCATCTCTGACCAAGAAAGAATGTTACGTGGGTGGATGGATTGTTCCCATAAAGAAAGCGTCTTTTCGGTTAATCGACTTGAGCATAGGTAAACTAAAATGGGATCCCAGTTAGAGGTATCTATTTTATGGGCTTTCAGGGCGGAAATGCAATCGTTGATTTCCCTTTGAATGTCTTTTATAGCCTTGCTGGACTCATGAGGAATAGATGGCAAGTTAAATAACGTTTTGAGCTGGCTGTTCACTAGGATGCGACTATTTTCGTATCGATCCTTTAATGCTCCCCAGGTTAGTTCGAAACTTTCTTCGGTAAGCGGAAATTAACCAACAATATTACTGGCCCCCCTGTAGTTTTAGCCCGAAGGTGGAAGAACTTTTGGACTGCGCAAAACCTTGGGTGGTTACTATAGACTGCAGTTAACATGTCTCTGAAAGAGGGCCACGTTAAAAATTCACGTAGAACACGTCTGTGTCGCAAGGAGGAGCCTTAAGACATGGTGCATCGAGAGCTGTATTAAAATTTGGGGGGAGAAGTTGGCTATCCTTCACTATAGTCAACTGTTTGGAAACACTGAGAAGTTCACTTAAGCACGAGACGAGGAGATCTTCTCATCGGAGTTGTCTCCACACCGCATGCAGAATGCATAGCTTTTCTTGACTTCCGCCCACAGAGCTTGAAGTTCAATTTTATGCGCTTCAATATAATGAACGGTATGCTCTTTAATGGGCTTCGCTCCAAAATCCACATGAAATTCTACCAGCTGATCTGCCGCAAAAATAAAGTCCTCTAGAGCAACCATCGCTTGTAGGAACACACACGTGAAGAATGAGAATGAGGGCTAACAGGAACTTTAATGGTGGGTAGTCGGAAATGGGAAATTTGTGGAGAAATTCATGGTGGGTAAAAAAAGGAATTTGGTGAGCGACATCTGTTGCGTCGGCACTTTAACACAAATTGTTACCCATAATTTAACACCCTACACAACACGTCACTTAAACTAATTTATAAATTAAGTTAGGACTAAATCAACCGACACAACATTGTAAAGCAACTGAAGTGCAACGTAGTGAAATTGAACCTCAGCAAATGATCCAAGTGGTCGACATCTTTCATTTTATTGTGTTGTCCTTTATGTTCCTTTTAAAAAATTATTTAACTTTTTTCTATTTCCATGTGAGGGCGAAAATGAGGACCATTCCACTGCGTACCAGAAGCAGGACTCTGTTCACAGGCGGGGAAAATGTTCAACGTTCAACTAATTGATTACTAATTACTCAAAATTATCAAAACTTTATATACATATTATCATAGTATGTTACGCTATTAATAGTTTTTTTCTTTTTTTTACTTACTATTGTGAATCTCTCTGTAAATAGTTACGATATCGTACGTTCTTGTTTTGGTTAATTTACCCTTATTCCTTGTAAATAGATACGATATCGTACGATATTTGTTTAGATAATTAACCAGATCTGACCTTACGTTTTTGACAAGGGTAAATAAATTTAACACTCTTTTGTTGGACAGCAGAATCGACAGATGTTTTTCTTGGATTGGACATCTTTCTACAGTGGCATTAGATATTTTTTAAAACAGAAAAGTACAACCTGTGAGCAATTAACACACGTCTTACACTGTGCTTAATCCTAGAATGCATAAGGGTTTTTTAATAACGTTAACACATATGGGGTTCCTGAGCACCCCAGTATTTGGGTTGAAAATACCAGCAACTTATAACACAATCTTATAAAATTTATTTATTTTATTTAAGAACAATGTTTTCACTAACTTAATTAACAAAACAAAAATGGTACTTCATTCACAGCCCTAGTAATTAAAAAAAAATAAAGAGTTAACTTAAGTGGTGTGACCATATGGTGTTTCAAAAAATCCAAGAAAATATAGCTTTTCAAGCTCAAAAGTTACAATTTTTTTCTTGATTCTGAAGGAAGACATGTAAGGCAACATTACAATATATAACAAGTTTTGATGTTCTAAATATTACCGGTATATTTTTAGTCTTGTTTCTTACACATATAAAGACAGCTGTTACATACTTCTCCGCGGTGGTCGGGGTAAATGTGCAAGCAACGCATGCCGTTTTTTATTTTTTATCTCGTGTCCTAGGACATAAGAAGCATCTTCCCTGCTTTGGAATCTTTTTTTGAGGTTCTCTAAAGGAAATATCCTCGCAATGCTCTGGATCACCTTACGCTAAATCTCTAAGCACTTTTTCGATGTTGCCTCTCAAATGACTGTTACTTTGTTGTCCCAACCGCTTCTGCATGTATGGTTTTGCCAAAGATAAACGCAAATTATGCAAAAAGATGCTGCGCTTATATTTTTTTATTTTAATAGTTGTTACAGAGCGAAAGACGAGGAAGACCTGGAGAAGGAAGATCCTGCTCCCTCTGCCCCCGCTGATACACTATCGTCATCATCTCTGCCTAGCGCGGTTAGTGATATACCGGCCCCTAGCGCAACTGTTTCATCCCCAGAAACAACCTCCATATTGGCGGTTAGTTGTACACCGGCCCCGACTACACAGGTTAGCATTAAGCCGGCCACCCTTTAACCCACAGTGACAGATCCGGTCGTTGACGGCCTAACATTATCCGACCTGGATCTGCCTCCGACGTGTTTACAGAATCTGAAGAGGAAGGGGCTGACATCACGTTGGTGGAAGTCTCTGTGCCTAATTGTAGCGAAGATGCTGCGATTAGCACAGATTAACCTGCACCACTCCAAAGCGGCCTCTGCCGCCCTCCTTCTCCGGCTACAGCAAAACGGGGAAGACGTCGTCCTGGTCCAGGAATCCTGGGTAGTTAACGACCTGCTATGCGGACTAAGGACTCCTACACATCAAGTCCTCCATGTGTAAAACACAGGTAAACCGAGAGCTTGAATTTTAACTAAAAACGCGCTTAATGCCTCTTTAATTACAGCGATCGTGACATGGTGACCGTAAGCCTCGAAATTAGTTCTCGAAACTACTGGCTAATTTCAGCTTACCTGGCTCACGACCATCATGGACCACTCCCTCCGGACACCCTGGGAAGAACGATCGCCGACGCAAGGAGCCATAAAGCTGCACTTATCCTAGGATGTGATGCAAATGCGCATCACACAGTATGGGGCAGCACTGACATCAACGAAAGAGGTGAGCAACTGTTTGATTTTATTTTAACTACTAACTTCGTCCTCTGTAACATCGGCCTTGAGCCGACTTTTATAACCAGTACCAGGCAAGAAGTTCTGGATATCACCCTGGTGTCCGATCACATCCCACACAATATTCTGAATTGGAAGGTGTCTAACGAACACTCCTTCTTCGATCACAGATATATAGAATTCGGTCTAAATGACCTCCCTCCGCTCCAACCAACCTTTAGGAATTACCGGAAAACTGATTGGATTAAATATAGGGATAGTGTAGAATCCTCGGCCATAGCCAGATCTCCCGTCCCTCCCAAGAACACCAATAAGCTAGATTCCCTAGTCAGGAAGCTCACAGGAGCTCTCAACCATGCGATGCATTCCTCGTGTCCCCTAAGCAAACCAAGGGGAAATCCAAAGCCCCCATGGTGGAACCAAGCAATTAGGACCTCCCGTAAGAACTGCAGGTGACTCTTCAACAAAGCCAAGCAGTCTCGCGACACTCTAGACTGGATCTCATATAAAGAGGCTCTGAAATTTTTTAAAAAACTAGTTAGGAAAGCCCAACGGAAGTCATGGAGACTCTTCTGCGGAAATGTGGAAGAGATCTCTGAGGCATCCAGACTCAAGAAAATCCTATCCTCTACTCCAAGAACTCCCACTCATCTGAAAAGAGCTGACGGATCTTGGACCTGCACAGATATCGAATCCCTCAATCTTTTGATGAATACTCACTTCCCTAACTGCTGCATGGCATCTAATGATTCCGGATCAACCCTTCCAAGATCGCAGCCCTGCAGCTCCAACATCATAACTAAAGACAGAATCATCTGGGCAATACGCGGATTCAACCCATTTAAGTCTGCAGGACCAGATGGCATAATACCTGCTGAGCTTCAGCACACAATGGATCTAATCCTCCCCTGGCTTACAGTCATCTTTAAGAGCTGCCTAGAATTAATCCACATCCCCAAGGTATGTACGGAGATCAACGTGGTCTTCATACCTAAGGCAGGCAAAAGCTCACATGTAAATCCCAAAGATCTAAGACCAATTAGTCTCTCATTGTTTCTGCTGAAAACTCTAGAGAAACTCCTAGATATATATATTCGCCACAGCATTGACCCCAACAGGCTGCCGGCTTCTCAACATGCGTACAACAAAGGGAAATCGATTGAAACGGCCCTGCATTCGCTTGTGCGCACCATCGAAAAATCCTTGGATTATAAAGAATATACTCTAGCGGTCTTCCTTGATATAGAGGGAGTTTTTAACAACGTCGAACCAGGGGCAATTACTAATGCACTTTCAAGTTTCAGTATTGAAGCCTCGATTGGCGCTCTTATAGGTCAGTTATTTACAAAAAGGAGTATCACCTCTAAGCTGGGCGATGCTTCAGTTCAGAGACTTGTGAGTAGGGGCACACCCCAAGGGCGGGTGCTCTCTCCTCTTCCTTGGAACCTAGTGGTCAATAGGCTACTATTAATACTGGAAGAGGAAGGCTGTAGTGTAATTGCCTTTGCGGATGACGTTGCTATAGCTGTCTCAGGTAAACACCTCAACACGCTCAGAGACCTCCTGCAGATTGCTCTCTCTAAGTTAACTAAATGGACTAAAGAATGTGGCCTCGGGGTCAACCCCCATAAAACGGAACTGGTCCTCTTCACTAGGAAATACAAAATTCCCCCTTCCGACCCTCCTAAACTGTGCGGTTTAACTTTTACGTTAAAATCGAATTGTTATTGAAATTGAATATTAAATGTATTGGGTCGCCACATAGGTTTAACATGGTAAATCATTTTAATTTGACCAAATATCATGTAGAATAAACTGGGCTCCCATTTTGGATCAACATTATAAAAATGTTAAATTTACAAATTAACAGATTAATTTTTTAGTTCATAGGATTAAGTTAACGAAAGAACATGTTAATTTAACATGTTGCACAATATTAATTTAACAGTGAGCACTTTTGAAGTATCAGGACTGCTCACGTTAACTAAACACTTCTTAATGTTAATAGTCAAGAAATTAAAGTTCTGTCAAAATCATGTATCATGTTAAAACTTTAACATGATCACTCGTGTTGAAAAATAACATCAGAATTGGTTAAATTCTGGTTGATTTTACAGGATTTTTTCTCTGAGTGAATGTAGACGCGTTGAATCAGAAGGGTTAAGAGTGGACTGTATGGTGGGTTTCCGAAGTTTTGCGTGGGGTAAATGCTTGGATAGCATCTGGGGTGACGTTTGTGCAAAGAGCTTGATTCGTGGGTAACGGGTGAAGAAGTGTGTGATGTCGCGCTCAGCATTTTAGGCAGGTAAATGAGTTTTTATAATCCTTTTTCGCATGAGATGCGACTAGGCAGTTGCCACAATATTTTAGGGTGTTCACCGTCTTTATGCGGTCGCTCAGAGGCATCTGCAAAAACTTGTTGCAAATCCGCAACGGGTGATTGCTGGTTCATAACTTACAGCAGAAACTATTCGACTTAGCGTGGCATGTTTGATGAAACTTTTCACGCCCTGCCGATGGAGAGAGAGCTTTACTGTAAGTTGGTGTGGCTCTAGGCTGGGTATATCGGATGTCCGGAACAGTTTCAAGAACTTGAAACCTATTCGTGAGGAACGAATCCATCTCTGACCAAGAAAGAATGTTACGTGGGTGGATGGATTGTTCCCATAAAGAAAGCGTCTTTTCGGTTAATCGACTTGAGCATAGGTAAACTAAAATGGGATCCCAGTTAGAGGTATCTATTTTATGGGCTTTCAGGGCGGAAATGCAATCGTTGATTTCCCTTTGAATGTCTTTTATAGCCTTGCTGGACTCATGAGGAATAGATGGCAAGTTAAATAACGTTTTGAGCTGGCTGTTCACTAGGATGCGACTATTTTCGTATCGATCCTTTAATGCTCCCCAGGTTAGTTCGAAACTTTCTTCGGTAAGCGGAAATTAACCAACAATATTACTGGCCCCCCTGTAGTTTTAGCCCGAAGGTGGAAGAACTTTTGGACTGCGCAAAACCTTGGGTGGTTACTATAGACTGCAGTTAACATGTCTCTGAAAGAGGGCCACGTTAAAAATTCACGTAGAACACGTCTGTGTCGCAAGGAGGAGCCTTAAGACATGGTGCATCGAGAGCTGTATTAAAATTTGGGGGGAGAAGTTGGCTATCCTTCACTATAGTCAACTGTTTGGAAACACTGAGAAGTTCACTTAAGCACGAGACGAGGAGATCTTCTCATCGGAGTTGTCTCCACACCGCATGCAGAATGCATAGCTTTTCTTGACTTCCGCCCACAGAGCTTGAAGTTCAATTTTATGCGCTTCAATATAATGAACGGTATGCTCTTTAATGGGCTTCGCTCCAAAATCCACATGAAATTCTACCAGCTGATCTGCCGCAAAAATAAAGTCCTCTAGAGCAACCATCGCTTGTAGGAACACACACGTGAAGAATGAGAATGAGGGCTAACAGGAACTTTAATGGTGGGTAGTCGGAAATGGGAAATTTGTGGGGAAATTCATGGTGGGTAAAAAAAGGAATTTGGTGAGCGACATCTGTTGCGTCGGCACTTTAACACAAATTGTTACCCATAATTTAACACCCTACACAACACGTCACTTAAACTAATTTATAAATTAAGTTAGGACTAAATCAACCGACACAACATTGTAAAGCAACTGAAGTGCAACGTAGTGAAATTGAACCTCAGCAAATGATCAAAGTGGTCGACATCTTTCATTTTATTGTGTTGTCCTTTATGTTCCTTTTAAAAAATTATTAAACTTTTTTCTATTTCCATGTGAGGGCGAAAATGAGGACCATTCCACTGCGTACCAGAAGCAGGACTCTGTTCACAGGCGGGGAAAATGTTCAACGTTCAACTAATTGATTACTAATTACTCAAAATTATCAAAACTTTATATACATATTATCATAGTATGTTACGCTATTAATAGTTTTTTTCTTTTTTTTACTTACTATTGTGAATCTCTCTGTAAATAGTTACGATATCGTACGTTCTTGTTTTGGTTAATTAACCCTTATTCCTTGTTAATAGATACGATATCGTACGATATTTGTTTAGATAATTAACCAGATCTGACCTTACGTTTTTGACAAGGGTAAATAAATTTAACACTCTTTTGTTGGACAGCAGAATCGACAGATGTTTTTCTTGGATTGGACATCTTTCTACAGTGGCATTAGATATTTTTTAAAACAGAAAAGTACAACCTGTGAGCAATTAACACACGTCTTACACTGTGCTTAATCCTAGAATGCATAAGGGTTTTTTAATAACGTTAACACATATGGGGTTCCTGAGCACCGCAGTATTTGGGTTGAAAATACCAGCAACTTATAACACAATCTTATAAAATTTATTTATTTTATTTAAGAACAATGTTTTCACTAACTTAATTAACAAAACAAAAATGGTACTTCATTCACAGCCCTAGTAATTAAAAAAAAATAAAGAGTTAACTTAAGTGGTGTGACCATATGGTGTTTCAAAAAATCCAAGAAAATATAGCTTTTCAAGCTCAAAAGTTACAATTTTTTTCTTGATTCTGAAGGAAGACATGTAAGGCAACATTACAATATATAACAAGTTTTGATGTTCTAAATATTACCGGTATATTTTTAGTCTTGTTTCTTACACATATAAAGACAGCTGTTACATACTTCTCCGCGGTGGTCGGGGTAAATGTGCAAGCAACGCATGCCGTTTTTTATTTTTTATCTCGTGTCCTAGGACATAAGAAGCATCTTCCCTGCTTTGGAATCTTTTTTTGAGGTTCTCTAAAGGAAATATCCTCGCAATGCTCTGGATCACCTTACGCTAAATCTCTAAGCACTTTTTCGATGTTGCCTCTCAAATGACTGTTACTTTGTTGTCCCAACCGCTTCTGCATGTATGGTTTTGCCAAAGATAAACGCAAATTATGCAAAAAGATGCTGCGCTTATATTTTTTTATTTTAATAGTTGTTACAGAGCGAAAGACGAGGAAGACCTGGAGAAGGAAGATCCTGCTCCCTCTGCCCCCGCTGATACACTATCGTCATCATCTCTGCCTAGCGCGGTTAGTGATATACCGGCCCCTAGCGCAACTGTTTTATCCCCAGAAAAAACCTCCATATTGGCGGTTAGTTGTACACCGGCCCCGACTACACAGGTTAGCATTAAGCCGGCCACCCTTTAACCCACAGTGACAGATCCGGTCGTTGACGGCCTAACATTATCCGACCTGGATCTGCCTCCGACGTGTTTACAGAATCTGAAGAGGAAGGGGCTGACATCACGTTGGTGGAAGTCTCTGTGCCTAATTGTAGCGAAGATGCTGCGATTAGCACAGATTAACCTGCACCACTCCAAAGCGGCCTCTGCCGCCCTCCTTCTCCGGCTACAGCAAAACGGGGAAGACGTCGTCCTGGTCCAGGAATCCTGGGTAGTTAACGACCTGCTATGCGGACTAAGGACTCCTACACATCAAGTCCTCCATGTGTAAAACACAGGTAAACCGAGAGCTTGAATTTTAACTAAAAACGCGCTTTATGCCTCTTTAATTACAGCGATCGTGACATGGTGACCGTAAGCCTCGAAATTAGTTCTCGAAACTACTGGCTAATTTCAGCTTACCTGGCTCACGACCATCATGGACCACTCCCTCCGGACACCCTGGGAAGAACGATCGCCGACGCAAGGAGCCATAAAGCTGCACTTATCCTAGGATGTGATGCAAATGCGCATCACACAGTATGGGGCAGCACTGACATCAACGAAAGAGGTGAGCAACTGTTTGATTTTATTTTAACTACTAACTTCGTCCTCTGTAACATCGGCCTTGAGCCGACTTTTATAACCAGTACCAGGCAAGAAGTTCTGGATATCACCCTGGTGTCCGATCACATCCCACACAATATTCTGAATTGGAAGGTGTCTAACGAACACTCCTTCTTCGATCACAGATATATAGAATTCGGTCTAAATGACCTCCCTCCGCTCCAACCAACCTTTAGGAATTACCGGAAAACTGATTGGATTAAATATAGGGATAGTGTAGAATCCTTGGCCATAGCCAGATCTCCCGTCCCTCCCAAGAACACCAATAAGCTAGATTCCCTAGTCAGGAAGCTCACAGGAGCTCTCAACCATGCGATGCATTCCTCGTGTCCCCTAAGCAAACCAAGGGGAAATCCAAAGCCCCCATGGTGGAACCAAGCAATTAGGACCTCCCGTAAGAACTGCAGGTGACTCTTCAACAAAGCCAAGCAGTCTCGCGACACTCTAGACTGGATCTCATATCAAGAGGCTCTGAAATTTTTTAAAAAACTAGTTAGGAAAGCCCAACGGAAGTCATGGAGACTCTTCTGCGGAAATGTGGAAGAGATCTCTGAGGCATCCAGACTCAAGAAAATCCTATCCTCTACTCCAAGAACTCCCACTCATCTGAAAAGAGCTGACGGATCTTGGACCTGCACAGATATCGAATCCCTCAATCTTTTGATGAATACTCACTTCCCTAACTGCTGCATGGCATCTAATGATTCCGGATCAACCCTTCCAAGATCGCAGCCCTGCAGCTCCAACATCATAACTAAAGACAGAATCATCTGGGCAATACGCGGATTCAACCCATTTAAGTCTGCAGGACCAGATGGCATAATACCTGCTGAGCTTCAGCACACAATGGATCTAATCCTCCCCTGGCTTACAGTCATCTTTAAGAGCTGCCTAGAATTAATCCACATCCCCAAGGTATGTACGGAGATCAACGTGGTCTTCATACCTAAGGCAGGCAAAAGCTCACATGTAAATCCCAAAGATCTAAGACCAATTAGTCTCTCATTGTTTCTGCTGAAAACTCTAGAGAAACTCCTAGATATATATATTCGCCACAGCATTGACCCCAACAGGCTGCCGGCTTCTCAACATGCGTACAACAAAGGGAAATCGATTGAAACGGCCCTGCATTCGCTTGTGCGCACCATCGAAAAATCCTTGGATTATAAAGAATATACTCTAGCGGTCTTCCTTGATATAGAGGGAGTTTTTAACAACGTCGAACCAGGGGCAATTACTAATGCACTTTCAAGTTTCAGTATTGAAGCCTCGATTGGCGCTCTTATAGGTCAGTTATTTACAAAAAGGAGTATCACCTCTAAGCTGGGCGATGCTTCAGTTCAGAGACTTGTGAGTAGGGGCACACCCCAAGGGCGGGTGCTCTCTCCTCTTCCTTGGAACCTAGTGGTCAATAGGCTACTATTAATACTGGAAGAGGAAGGCTGTAGTGTAATTGCCTTTGCGGATGACGTTGCTATAGCTGTCTCAGGTAAACACCTCAACACGCTCAGAGACCTCCTGCAGATTGCTCTCTCTAAGTTAACTAAATGGACTAAAGAATGTGGCCTCGGGGTCAACCCCCATAAAACGGAACTGGTCCTCTTCACTAGGAAATACAAAATTCCCCCTTCCGACCCTCCTAAACTGTGCGGTTTAACTTTTACGTTAAAATCGAATTGTTATTGAAATTGAATATTAAATGTATTGGGTCGCCACATAGGTTTAACATGGTAAATCATTTTAATTTGACCAAATATCATGTAGAATAAACGGGGCTCCCATTTTGGATCAACATTATAAAAATGTTAAATTTACAAATTAACAGATTAATTTTTTAGTTCATAGGATTAAGTTAACAAAAGAACATGTTAATTTAACATGTTGCACAATATTAATTTAACAGTGAGCACTTTTGAAGTATCAGGACTGCTCACGTTAACTAAACACTTCTTAATGTTAATAGTCAAGAAATTAAAGTTCTGTCAAAATCATGTATCATGTTAAAACTTTAACATGATCACTCGTGTTGAAAAATAACATCAGAATTGGTTAAATTCTGGTTGATTTTACAGGATTTTTTCTCTGAGTGAATGTAGACGCGTTGAATCAGAAGGGTTAAGAGTGGACTGTATGGTGGGTTTCCGAAGTTTTGCGTGGGGTAAATGCTTGGATAGCATCTGGGGTGACGTTTGTGCAAAGAGCTTGATTCGTGGGTAACGGGTGAAGAAGTGTGTGATGTCGCGCTCAGCATTTTAGGCAGGTAAATGAGTTTTTATAATCCTTTTTCGCATGAGATGCGACTAGGCAGTTGCCACAATATTTTAGGGTGTTCACCGTCTTTATGCGGTCGCTCAGAGGCATCTGCAAAAACTTGTTGCAAATCCGCAACGGGTGATTGCTGGTTCATAACTTACAGCAGAAACTATTCGACTTAGCGTGGCATGTTTGATGAAACTTTTTACGCCCTGCCGATGGAGAGAGAGCTTTACTGTAAGTTGGTGTGGCTCTAGGCTGGGTATATCGGATGTCCGAAACAGTTTCAAGAACTTGAAACCTATTCGTGAGGAACGAATCCATCTCTGACCAAGAAAGAATGTTACGTGGGTGGATGGATTGTTCCCATAAAGAAAGCGTCTTTTCGGTTAATCGACTTGAGCATAGGTAAACTAAAATGGGATCCCAGTTAGAGGTATCTATTTTATGGGCTTTCAGGGCGGAAATGCAATCGTTGATTTCCCTTTGAATGTCTTTTATAGCCTTGCTGGACTCATGAGGAATAGATGGCAAGTTAAATAACGTTTTGAGCTGGCTGTTCACTAGGATGCGACTATTTTCGTATCGATCCTTTAATGCTCCCCAGGTTAGTTCGAAACTTTCTTCGGTAAGCGGAAATTAACCAACAATATTACTGGCCCCCCTGTAGTTTTAGCCCGAAGGTGGAAGAACTTTTGGACTGCGCAAAACCTTGGGTGGTTACTATAGACTGCAGTTAACATGTCTCTGAAAGAGGGCCACGTTAAAAATTCACGTAGAACACGTCTGTGTCGCAAGGAGGAGCCTTAAGACATGGTGCATCGAGAGCTGTATTAAAATTTGGGGGGAGAAGTTGGCTATCCTTCACTATAGTCAACTGTTTGGAAACACTGAGAAGTTCACTTAAGCACGAGACGAGGAGATCTTCTCATCGGAGTTGTCTCCACACCGCATGCAGAATGCATAGCTTTTCTTGACTTCCGCCCACAGAGCTTGAAGTTCAATTTTATGCGCTTCAATATAATGAACGGTATGCTCTTTAATGGGCTTCGCTCCAAAATCCACATGAAATTCTACCAGCTGATCTGCCGCAAAAATAAAGTCCTCTAGAGCAACCATCGCTTGTAGGAACACACACGTGAAGAATGAGAATGAGGGCTAACAGGAACTTTAATGGTGGGTAGTCGGAAATGGGAAATTTGTGGGGAAATTCATGGTGGGTAAAAAAAGGAATTTGGTGAGCGACATCTGTTGCGTCGGCACTTTAACACAAATTGTTACCCATAATTTAACACCCTACACAACACGTCACTTAAACTAATTTATAAATTAAGTTAGGACTAAATCAACCGACACAACATTGTAAAGCAACTGAAGTGCAACGTAGTGAAATTGAACCTCAGCAAATGATCAAAGTGGTCGACATCTTTCATTTTATTGTGTTGTCCTTTATGTTCCTTTTAAAAAATTATTTAACTTTTTTCTATTTCCATGTGAGGGCGAAAATGAGAACCATTCCACTGCGTACCAGAAGCAGGACTCTGTTCACAGGCGGGGAAAATGTTCAACGTTCAACTAATTGATTACTAATTACTCAAAATTAATAAAACTTTATATACATATTATCATAGTATGTTACGCTATTAATAGTTTTTTTCTTTTTTTTACTTACTATTGTGAATCTCTCTGTAAATAGTTACGATATCGTACGTTCTTGTTTTGGTTAATTAACCCTTATTCCTTGTTAATAGATACGATATCGTACGATATTTGTTTAGATAATTAACCAGATCTGACCTTACGTTTTTGACAAGGGTAAATAAATTTAACACTCTTTTGTTGGACAGCAGAATCGACAGATGTTTTTCTTGGATTGGACATCTTTCTACAGTGGCATTAGATATTTTTTAAAACAGAAAAGTACAACCTGTGAGCAATTAACACACGTCTTACACTGTGCTTAATCCTAGAATGCATAAGGGTTTTTTAATAACGTTAACACATATGGGGTTCCTGAGCACCGCAGTATTTGGGTTGAAAATACCAGCAACTTATAACACAATCTTATAAAATGTATTTATTTTATTTAAGAACAATGTTTTCACTAACTTAATTAACAAAACAAAAATGGTACTTCATTCACAGCCCTAGTAATTAAAAAAAAATAAAGAGTTAACTTAAGTGGTGTGACCATATGGTGTTTCAAAAAATCCAAGAAAATATAGCTTTTCAAGCTCAAAAGTTACAATTTTTTTCTTGATTCTGAAGGAAGACATGTAAGGCAACATTACAATATATAACAAGTTTTGATGTTCTAAATATTACCGGTATATTTTTAGTCTTGTTTCTTACACATATAAAGACAGCTGTTACATACTTCTCCGCGGTGGTCGGGGTAAATGTGCAAGCAACGCATGCCGTTTTTTATTTTTTATCTCGTGTCCTAGGACATAAGAAGCATCTTCCCTGCTTTGGAATCTTTTTTTGAGGTTCTCTAAAGGAAATATCCTCGCAATGCTCTGGATCACCTTACGCTAAATCTCTAAGCACTTTTTCGATGTTGCCTCTCAAATGACTGTTACTTTGTTGTCCCAACCGCTTCTGCATGTATGGTTTTGCCAAAGATAAACGCAAATTATGCAAAAAGATGCTGCGCTTATATTTTTTTATTTTAATAGTTGTTACAGAGCGAAAGACGAGGAAGACCTGGAGAAGGAAGATCCTGCTCCCTCTGCCCCCGCTGATACACTATCGTCATCATCTCTGCCTAGCGCGGTTAGTGATATACCGGCCCCTAGCGCAACTGTTTTATCCCCAGAAACAACCTCCATATTGGCGGTTAGTTGTACACCGGCCCCGACTACACAGGTTAGCATTAAGCCGGCCACCCTTTAACCCACAGTGACAGATCCGGTCGTTGACGGCCTAACATTATCCGACCTGGATCTGCCTCCGACGTGTTTACAGAATCTGAAGAGGAAGGGGCTGACATCACGTTGGTGGAAGTCTCTGTGCCTAATTGTAGCGAAGATGCTGCGATTAGCACAGATTAACCTGCACCACTCCAAAGCGGCCTCTGCCGCCCTCCTTCTCCGGCTACAGCAAAACGGGGAAGACGTCGTCCTGGTCCAGGAATCCTGGGTAGTTAACGACCTGCTATGCGGACTAAGGACTCCTACACATCAAGTCCTCCATGTGTAAAACACAGGTAAACCGAGAGCTTGAATTTTAACTAAAAACGCGCTTTATGCCTCTTTAATTACAGCGATCGTGACATGGTGACCGTAAGCCTCGAAATTAGTTCTCGAAACTACTGGCTAATTTCAGCTTACCTGGCTCACGACCATCATGGACCACTCCCTCCGGACACCCTGGGAAGAACGATCGCCGACGCAAGGAGCCATAAAGCTGCACTTATCCTAGGATGTGATGCAAATGCGCATCACACAGTATGGGGCAGCACTGACATCAACGAAAGAGGTGAGCAACTGTTTGATTTTATTTTAACTACTAACTTCGTCCTCTGTAACATCGGCCTTGAGCCGACTTTTATAACCAGTACCAGGCAAGAAGTTCTGGATATCACCCTGGTGTCCGATCACATCCCACACAATATTCTGAATTGGAAGGTGTCTAACGAACACTCCTTCTTCGATCACAGATATATAGAATTCGGTCTAAATGACCTCCCTCCGCTCCAACCAACCTTTAGGAATTACCGGAAAACTGATTGGATTAAATATAGGGATAGTGTAGAATCCTTGGCCATAGCCAGATCTCCCGTCCCTCCCAAGAACACCAATAAGCTAGATTCCCTAGTCAGGAAGCTCACAGGAGCTCTCAACCATGCGATGCATTCCTCGTGTCCCCTAAGCAAACCAAGGGGAAATCCAAAGCCCCCATGGTGGAACCAAGCAATTAGGACCTCCCGTAAGAACTGCAGGTGACTCTTCAACAAAGCCAAGCAGTCTCGCGACACTCTAGACTGGATCTCATATCAAGAGGCTCTGAAATTTTTTAAAAAACTAGTTAGGAAAGCCCAACGGAAGTCATGGAGACTCTTCTGCGGAAATGTGGAAGAGATCTCTGAGGCATCCAGACTCAAGAAAATCCTATCCTCTACTCCAAGAACTCCCACTCATCTGAAAAGAGCTGACGGATCTTGGACCTGCACAGATATCGAATCCCTCAATCTTTTGATGAATACTCACTTCCCTAACTGCTGCATGGCATCTAATGATTCCGGATCAACCCTTCCAAGATCGCAGCCCTGCAGCTCCAACATCATAACTAAAGACAGAATCATCTGGGCAATACGCGGATTCAACCCATTTAAGTCTGCAGGACCAGATGGCATAATACCTGCTGAGCTTCAGCACACAATGGATCTAATCCTCCCCTGGCTTACAGTCATCTTTAAGAGCTGCCTAGAATTAATCCACATCCCCAAGGTATGTACGGAGATCAACGTGGTCTTCATACCTAAGGCAGGCAAAAGCTCACATGTAAATCCCAAAGATCTAAGACCAATTAGTCTCTCATTGTTTCTGCTGAAAACTCTAGAGAAACTCCTAGATATATATATTCGCCACAGCATTGACCCCAACAGGCTGCCGGCTTCTCAACATGCGTACAACAAAGGGAAATCGATTGAAACGGCCCTGCATTCGCTTGTGCGCACCATCGAAAAATCCTTGGATTATAAAGAATATACTCTAGCGGTCTTCCTTGATATAGAGGGAGTTTTTAACAACGTCGAACCAGGGGCAATTACTAATGCACTTTCAAGTTTCAGTATTGAAGCCTCGATTGGCGCTCTTATAGGTCAGTTATTTACAAAAAGGAGTATCACCTCTAAGCTGGGCGATGCTTCAGTTCAGAGACTTGTGAGTAGGGGCACACCCCAAGGGCGGGTGCTCTCTCCTCTTCCTTGGAACCTAGTGGTCAATAGGCTACTATTAATACTGGAAGAGGAAGGCTGTAGTGTAATTGCCTTTGCGGATGACGTTGCTATAGCTGTCTCAGGTAAACACCTCAACACGCTCAGAGACCTCCTGCAGATTGCTCTCTCTAAGTTAACTAAATGGACTAAAGAATGTGGCCTCGGGGTCAACCCCCATAAAACGGAACTGGTCCTCTTCACTAGGAAATACAAAATTCCCCCTTCCGACCCTCCTAAACTGTGCGGTTTAACTTTTACGTTAAAATCGAATTGTTATTGAAATTGAATATTAAATGTATTGGGTCGCCACATAGGTTTAACATGGTAAATCATTTTAATTTGACCAAATATCATGTAGAATAAACGGGGCTCCCATTTTGGATCAACATTATAAAAATGTTAAATTTACAAATTAACAGATTAATTTTTTAGTTCATAGGATTAAGTTAACAAAAGAACATGTTAATTTAACATGTTGCACAATATTAATTTAACAGTGAGCACTTTTGAAGTATCAGGACTGCTCACGTTAACTAAACACTTCTTAATGTTAATAGTCAAGAAATTAAAGTTCTGTCAAAATCATGTATCATGTTAAAACTTTAACATGATCACTCGTGTTGAAAAATAACATCAGAATTGGTTAAATTCTGGTTGATTTTACAGGATTTTTTCTCTGAGTGAATGTAGACGCGTTGAATCAGAAGGGTTAAGAGTGGACTGTATGGTGGGTTTCCGAAGTTTTGCGTGGGGTAAATGCTTGGATAGCATCTGGGGTGACGTTTGTGCAAAGAGCTTGATTCGTGGGTAACGGGTGAAGAAGTGTGTGATGTCGCGCTCAGCATTTTAGGCAGGTAAATGAGTTTTTATAATCCTTTTTCGCATGAGATGCGACTAGGCAGTTGCCACAATATTTTAGGGTGTTCACCGTCTTTATGCGGTCGCTCAGAGGCATCTGCAAAAACTTGTTGCAAATCCGCAACGGGTGATTGCTGGTTCATAACTTACAGCAGAAACTATTCGACTTAGCGTGGCATGTTTGATGAAACTTTTTACGCCCTGCCGATGGAGAGAGAGCTTTACTGTAAGTTGGTGTGGCTCTAGGCTGGGTATATCGGATGTCCGAAACAGTTTCAAGAACTTGAAACCTATTCGTGAGGAACGAATCCATCTCTGACCAAGAAAGAATGTTACGTGGGTGGATGGATTGTTCCCATAAAGAAAGCGTCTTTTCGGTTAATCGACTTGAGCATAGGTAAACTAAAATGGGATCCCAGTTAGAGGTATCTATTTTATGGGCTTTCAGGGCGGAAATGCAATCGTTGATTTCCCTTTGAATGTCTTTTATAGCCTTGCTGGACTCATGAGGAATAGATGGCAAGTTAAATAACGTTTTGAGCTGGCTGTTCACTAGGATGCGACTATTTTCGTATCGATCCTTTAATGCTCCCCAGGTTAGTTCGAAACTTTCTTCGGTAAGCGGAAATTAACCAACAATATTACTGGCCCCCCTGTAGTTTTAGCCCGAAGGTGGAAGAACTTTTGGACTGCGCAAAACCTTGGGTGGTTACTATAGACTGCAGTTAACATGTCTCTGAAAGAGGGCCACGTTAAAAATTCACGTAGAACACGTCTGTGTCGCAAGGAGGAGCCTTAAGACATGGTGCATCGAGAGCTGTATTAAAATTTGGGGGGAGAAGTTGGCTATCCTTCACTATAGTCAACTGTTTGGAAACACTGAGAAGTTCACTTAAGCACGAGACGAGGAGATCTTCTCATCGGAGTTGTCTCCACACCGCATGCAGAATGCATAGCTTTTCTTGACTTCCGCCCACAGAGCTTGAAGTTCAATTTTATGCGCTTCAATATAATGAACGGTATGCTCTTTAATGGGCTTCGCTCCAAAATCCACATGAAATTCTACCAGCTGATCTGCCGCAAAAATAAAGTCCTCTAGAGCAACCATCGCTTGTAGGAACACACACGTGAAGAATGAGAATGAGGGCTAACAGGAACTTTAATGGTGGGTAGTCGGAAATGGGAAATTTGTGGGGAAATTCATGGTGGGTAAAAAAAGGAATTTGGTGAGCGACATCTGTTGCGTCGGCACTTTAACACAAATTGTTACCCATAATTTAACACCCTACACAACACGTCACTTAAACTAATTTATAAATTAAGTTAGGACTAAATCAACCGACACAACATTGTAAAGCAACTGAAGTGCAACGTAGTGAAATTGAACCTCAGCAAATGATCAAAGTGGTCGACATCTTTCATTTTATTGTGTTGTCCTTTATGTTCCTTTTAAAAAATTATTAAACTTTTTTCTATTTCCATGTGAGGGCGAAAATGAGGACCATTCCACTGCGTACCAGAAGCAGGACTCTGTTCACAGGCGGGGAAAATGTTCAACGTTCAACTAATTGATTACTAATTACTCAAAATTATCAAAACCTGTGAGCAATTAACACACGTCTTACACTGTGCTTAATCCTAGAATGCATAAGGGTTTTTTAATAACGTTAACACATATGGGGTTCCTGAGCACCCCAGTATTTGGGTTGAAAATACCAGCAACTTATAACACAATCTTATAAAATTTATTTATTTTATTTAAGAACAATGTTTTCACTAACTTAATTAACAAAACAAAAATGGTACTTCATTCACAGCCCTAGTAATTAAAAAAAAATAAAGAGTTAACTTAAGTGGTGTGACCATATGGTGTTTCAAAAAATCCAAGAGAATATAGCTTTTCAAGCTCAAAAGTTACAATTTTTTTCTTGATTCTGAAGGAAGACATGTAAGGCAACATTACAATATATAACAAGTTTTGATGTTCTAAATATTACCGGTATATTTTTAGTCTTGTTTCTTACACATATAAAGACAGCTGTTACATACTTCTCCGCGGTGGTCGGGGTAAATGTGCAAGCAACGCATGCCGTTTTTTATTTTTTATCTCGTGTCCTAGGACATAAGAAGCATCTTCCCTGCTTTGGAATCTTTTTTTGAGGTTCTCTAAAGGAAATATCCTCGCAATGCTCTGGATCACCTTACGCTAAATCTCTAAGCACTTTTTCGATGTTGCCTCTCAAATGACTGTTACTTTGTTGTCCCAACCGCTTCTGCATGTATGGTTTTGCCAAAGATAAACGCAAATTATGCAAAAAGATGCTGCGCTTATATTTTTTTATTTTAATAGTTGTTACAGAGCGAAAGACGAGGAAGACCTGGAGAAGGAAGATCCTGCTCCCTCTGCCCCCGCTGATACACTATCGTCATCATCTCTGCCTAGCGCGGTTAGTGATATACCGGCCCCTAGCGCAACTGTTTCATCCCCAGAAACAACCTCCATATTGGCGGTTAGTTGTACACCGGCCCCGACTACACAGGTTAGCATTAAGCCGGCCACCCTTTAACCCACAGTGACAGATCCGGTCGTTGACGGCCTAACATTATCCGACCTGGATCTGCCTCCGACGTGTTTACAGAATCTGAAGAGGAAGGGGCTGACATCACGTTGGTGGAAGTCTCTGTGCCTAATTGTAGCGAAGATGCTGCGATTAGCACAGATTAACCTGCACCACTCCAAAGCGGCCTCTGCCGCCCTCCTTCTCCGGCTACAGCAAAACGGGGAAGACGTCGTCCTGGTCCAGGAATCCTGGGTAGTTAACGACCTGCTATGCGGACTAAGGACTCCTACACATCAAGTCCTCCATGTGTAAAACACAGGTAAACCGAGAGCTTGAATTTTAACTAAAAACGCGCTTTATGCCTCTTTAATTACAGCGATCGTGACATGGTGACCGTAAGCCTCGAAATTAGTTCTCGAAACTACTGGCTAATTTCAGCTTACCTGGCTCACGACCATCATGGACCACTCCCTCCGGACACCCTGGGAAGAACGATCGCCGACGCAAGGAGCCATAAAGCTGCACTTATCCTAGGATGTGATGCAAATGCGCATCACACAGTATGGGGCAGCACTGACATCAACGAAAGAGGTGAGCAACTGTTTGATTTTATTTTAACTACTAACTTCGTCCTCTGTAACATCGGCCTTGAGCCGACTTTTATAACCAGTACCAGGCAAGAAGTTCTGGATATCACCCTGGTGTCCGATCACATCCCACACAATATTCTGAATTGGAAGGTGTCTAACGAACACTCCTTCTTCGATCACAGATATATAGAATTCGGTCTAAATGACCTCCCTCCGCTCCAACCAACCTTTAGGAATTACCGGAAAACTGATTGGATTAAATATAGGGATAGTGTAGAATCCTCGGCCATAGCCAGATCTCCCGTCCCTCCCAAGAACACCAATAAGCTAGATTCCCTAGTCAGGAAGCTCACAGGAGCTCTCAACCATGCGATGCATTCCTCGTGTCCCCTAAGCAAACCAAGGGGAAATCCAAAGCCCCCATGGTGGAACCAAGCAATTAGGACCTCCCGTAAGAACTGCAGGTGACTCTTTAACAAAGCCAAGCAGTCTCGCGACACTCTAGACTGGATCTCATATCAAGAGGCTCTGAAATTTTTTAAAAAACTAGTTAGGAAAGCCCAACGGAAGTCATGGAGACTCTTCTGCGGAAATGTGGAAGAGATCTCTGAGGCATCCAGACTCAAGAAAATCCTATCCTCTACTCCAAGAACTCCCACTCATCTGAAAAGAGCTGACGGATCTTGGACCTGCACAGATATCGAATCCCTCAATCTTTTGATGAATACTCACTTCCCTAACTGCTGCATGGCATCTAATGATTCCGGATCAACCCTTCCAAGATCGCAGCCCTGCAGCTCCAACATCATAACTAAAGACAGAATCATCTGGGCAATACGCGGATTCAACCCATTTAAGTCTGCAGGACCAGATGGCATAATACCTGCTGAGCTTCAGCACACAATGGATCTAATCCTCCCCTGGCTTACAGTCATCTTTGAGAGCTGCCTAGAATTAATCCACATCCCCAAGGTATGTACGGAGATCAACGTGGTCTTCATACCTAAGGCAGGCAAAAGCTCACATGTAAATCCCAAAGATCTAAGACCAATTAGTCTCTCATTGTTTCTGCTGAAAACTCTAGAGAAACTCCTAGATATATATATTCGCCACAGCATTGACCCCAACAGGCTGCCGGCTTCTCAACATGCGTACAACAAAGGGAAATCGATTGAAACGGCCCTGCATTCGCTTGTGCGCACCATCGAAAAATCCTTGGATTATAAAGAATATACTCTAGCGGTCTTCCTTGATATAGAGGGAGTTTTTAACAACGTCGAACCAGGGGCAATTACTAATGCACTTTCAAGTTCCAGTATTGAAGCCTCGATTGGCGCTCTTATAGGTCAGTTATTTACAAAAAGGAGTATCACCTCTAAGCTGGGCGATGCTTCAGTTCAGAGACTTGTGAGTAGGGGCACACCCCAAGGGCGGGTGCTCTCTCCTCTTCCTTGGAACCTAGTGGTCAATAGGCTACTATTAATACTGGAAGAGGAAGGCTGTAGTGTAATTGCCTTTGCGGATGACGTTGCTATAGCTGTCTCAGGTAAACACCTCAACACGCTCAGAGACCTCCTGCAGATTGCTCTCTCTAAGTTAACTAACTGGACTAAAGAATGTGGCCTCGGGGTCAACCCCAATAAAACGGAACTGGTCCTCTTCACTAGGAAATACAAAATTCCCCCTTCCGACCCTCCTAAACTGTGCGGTACTAGTCTGGTACTCTCAGACAAAGCTAAATATCTGGGTCTCACACTTGACAAAAAGCTCAGCTGGAAGCCCAACATCCTCGAGCGAGTAATGAAAGCCACCACAGCTCTGCACTGCTGCAAAAAAGCAATAGGAAGTAAATGGGGCCTACAACCACGCATTACTCATTGGCTTTATGTATCTGTTATTAGACCAATCCTAACATATGGCGTAATTGTCTGGTGGAAAGCCTTGGACATAGCCACCAATCGTAACCATCTTTGTAAAGTGCAAAGATCGGCCTGTATAGGTATCAGTGGAGCACTCAGAACCACCCCCACAGCGGCTCTTGACACTCTGTTCCATTTGCTTCCTCTAGATATTTACAGTAAACAAGTGTCAGCCAGCGCAGCCATACGTATCAAAGAACTTTACCATTGGTTCAGCCTGCGGGTTGCATTCTGAATGATTTAGAATTCCTTCCACAAAGCACCGATTACACCCTTCAACGACTACTCTTTGATAAAAACTTCGTTACCACTATCCCTTCTAGATCTGACTGGAAGGATGATTTTGAGCTCCAACGAAAGGGATCCATCAACTTCTATACAGATAGCTCTAAAATAGATTCGGGAGTAGGCGAGGGTGTATTCTCTAAGGATGTGAACGTAAACATCTCTTTCCGTTTGCCTGACCATTGCAGTGTCTTCCAAGCCGAGATAATGGCTATCAAGGAAGCCCTATCGTGGTTGAAGTATAATGTACTATCCTCTCTGGATATCACAATTTTTACTGATAGCCAGGCCGCGATAAAATCCCTGAAATCTGTCGCCTTCAACTCAAAAACAGCCCTAAATTGTCGCCTATCTCTTAACGAGATGGCTGAGCAATTCAAAATTCACCTTATATGAGTGCCGGGGCGCAGAGACATTCCAGGCAACTGCATGGCGGATGAACTCGCCAGAGAGGGCACAACACTACCAATTCTTCCGGATAAGGGGAATTTCAGCATGCCTCTCGCTACCTGCACATTGCTACTCAATAGAAATGCGATCAATATCACCAATCGTAGATGGACAACTGTCAGCACCTGTCTCATCACTAGGCAGATCTGGCCGAAGCTGGATCTCAAACGTTCTTATTGTCTCATCAGACGAAATAGAATGATAATAAGCACCTTAGTAGGTGTCATCACCGGATCCTGGTGGTAACACAATGGACCTCTTTGGTCTAAGTGAGGTTGCAATTGCAGCCTGCCACTCCAACCTAACCTAACCTACCGAGCGAATACAGGACCATAGAATTGATGCCGGCCTGATCAAGCATAGCATACAAATATCTCAGAGGACACATGCGAGTTTTTTCTTGCTACTGAGTAATTATGAGCCTGCTGATCTTTACAGTCACTGGCGGAAATGTTATCGACCTCTTTAGAATCCGTCTCTACGTCATCTAAGCCAGCGTCAATGCTAGATATCGCTACCGACATCTAAAAGAAGTTGCCTTATTTCATCCTCATTGTAGTTAGCCGTATTTCGAGACATTCTGTGCAGATAATGGATTTCTTTTGCACTTTTGCAATCAAGGAACCTTTTTGTTATGACACTCTGAAATGATTTATTAACTAACCTTTTTAAAGCTCTAAAATTAATAATTTTTTATTTATTTCACTTTAAAAAAAAATATTACGCTAACACATATGGGGTGCCAGCACACCCCAGTCACCATGATATCTTCAATACGGAGAGAGGAAATGCAATAAACAACTTTCACAAATGAAACACTTACGGAAAAAACAAAAGTCATGGCATACAGCGAAAAACACGGCTTTTATTTTAAAAATTGTAATATTGCAAGGTTGTGCGAAATCAAAATGCTTTTGATATTTATTGCGCAATATAGAAAAACTGTATCGTCTGTGGGTAATATTGCACAATATTTGCTCATTTATCTTTCAAGTGTCGAGCAGTAAACACCTCCGCGAGTGATTCAGTGAAAATGTCCGTGAAAGAGGATAACAGAAAATTTATCTTGGAGTGCATCGAAGTATATGAAACTCTGCCGGCTTTGTGGAATATAAAGAGCAAGGACTACAGTAATCGAAATAAAAAAACTATCCAATATGAAAAAATGCTCTCCAAATACAGGGAAAGATACCCCGAAGCTGATAAGCAGCAATTGATCCAAAAACTTAATTCTTTGCGCACTAATTTCAGAAAAGAATTGAAAAGAATTTCTGACTCTGAAAAGAGTGGTGCAGGTGTAGACGACGTAGTGGAACCAACGTTGTGGTACTTTGAAGCGATGCAGAAACCAAGAGGAACCATGCACGTCGCAAAGCAGTATCCTAATAACAGATGAAGGAGGAGAAAACGAATCTGAAGGATTAAATAGTACAACCAAAGTAAGAATTAATTTTTTTTTATTTACATTGCATTATACAAATTTATGTTGCCATGAAACCTGACCCTCATTATTAAAGAAATGACAGTAGCTATCTCTGACAGTTTTTGCACTGGCAACTGAATTTCTGCTGTACGGCTTCTGTAGTGTTAATTGACTACTTGTTTTCCACTCGCCGTGCGTCGGTGATATTTCCTGACTATGTTCTCAGTATCTACGGTGCTCCTTGAAATATATTTTTGTGGCTGATTTCTTCTTAAATAATTATGCAAATAGCAACACGCTAAGACGATTGTTTGAGCTTTCTGAGGAGATAACTGAATAGGTTGCTGAAATACACCGAATCTTGAAATCAGGATCCCAAATGCGTTTTCTACAATACGACGTGCACGGCTCAGTCGATAATTGAAAATTCGTTTTTCCATAGTTAAGCCTGTTTGGGCATAGGGTTTCATAAAATTATCTGTCAGAGCGAAAGCGTCATCTCCAATAAAAACTAACTGTAGTTTTTTTTTTTCGCTATTTGGTTATTTAGAAGGTCCTGGAATTTGAAGTAATTTATTTAATAATGATTTTCTAAATATCATGTGACCTAAAACCCCTCCGTCTAATATTCGTCCGTTTATACCGGCATCTACCATGATAAATTCATAATCTGAGTTTACAACAGCCATCAGTACAATACTATGATGTATGAGCCCGCATTTGGTGGCTTTTTGATTGACACATGCTTTCCGTCTACAGCTCCCAAACAATTTGGGAAATCCCATCGATTATTATATCCATTCGCAATCATTTTCCATTCAGCTTCCATTTTTAGCATCAATCATTTTTAAGTAAAGTTATTATAATATAAAGTTCCACAAAGGTTATTATCTGTTTTAAGTATGTGTGTATATTTGTTTACAGCAAGGAGTTGAACCAAAAAAAAAAGCCGAGAAAAAGTGATGACTCACAGGAATTAATTTTTTTAGTACGCAAACGTCTTCAACAACCGAAGAATGATTTTGAACAATTTTCCTCAGCTTGGGCAATCGATCTGCAGAAAATGGAACCGCAACAACAATTATTTGCAAAAAAAGCAATAAGCGATATTTTATTTGAAGGCCAGATGGGCACTCTGCGCAGGGATTCAGTACAAATAAATAGCTACAGCCGTACTTCTACTCCATACAGCATTGTAACACCAAGCCCCATAGTATATCACTATGATTCGCAGCAAGAGAACACTTCAGAATCACAGGATAAAACTCAATATTTTTCAAATTTTCAATAAATTAATAAAAAAATTTAATAATTTTCAATAATTGCTATATTTTCTTTACTTTTATGTAATCCTTCACGAGATGTATTAAAGCTGTGCAAGTTTCTATAACAATTATGATTACGGGGATATAGCGCTTGTAAATTTTAAATCCTCGAAAGTATTTTCAGTAGCAAGGTATCGAAGTGTAATTGACAAACGCTGGGTAGGAGGAATAGCATCTCGCAGAACAGTATAACTTTTATTAATTAAAGGCATAATTATTTCCAGCAATTCATTAAATAATGTACTGTCTAGTCGCAGAAAATTCCGAAAATTGTTGGGTTCACTCACTAGTAGCTCATTTAATAAATTTTCATGAGTAAACACATGTCTTTTTTTGTACCACTCTTTCATCCATCTGCGCTTTTTCCTTTCTTTCTTTTTTAAGCAAACAGCCAATGCAATGGCGACACAACACACTTCAGTATCACTCAACATGTTGTCTACACAAATATCAGTGGTCAACTTAATTATTGGTAAAAATATTGCACCATTTGGGGCACCCAGCCAATAATATTGTGCAATATATTGCACATTAATATTGAGCGTCTAGGAGCCGCTTAACAGTTTGTTTTTTGACGTGGGGGGCGGTGGCACCCCATATGCATTCTAGGGTTAACTATTTTTCTTTTTTATATATACACTAGCTGACCCGGTAAACTTCGTTCCGCCTAAAATAGATTAAATTATTAATATCTCTTTCGAAAGTCAAGCCTCCCTATTGAAAGAATGAAACTCCTTTAGAATGGAAATGGATTTCACACGTTGTTTGTTTTGTTGTCCGGTGCGTTAACAAACAATGCAGACGACTTTCCGACACGCGAACACGCCACGTACAATTGTCCATGCGAAAAGCAAGGAAATTCTAGATTCAGGCCACACACTTGCAACGATTGGCCTTGCGATTCGGACGGGAAGCTGAATGCGCTTAAACTCGAACGGCAATTCGGTCGGTATCATTGGAATTCTTGGAATGAGAACTTCCTCGCCTTTGAACTTGCCTTTGATTATGGTGGCCTGGATGACGTTGTTCGTGAGTTTCTTTACTGCCAACCTGGTTACATTGCACAGTTTCGGTTGGTTCAGATTGCGCATTATAATGACAGAGCCGACTTTAAGTTGCAAATTGTGCGGTAGTAGACCGGACACATCCAACGAATTCAAAAATTCAATTGGATAGTTTGTTGCTTCGTAATCATTTTTGTTACGCGATCAACCGATTTGAACGAATGCAGTTTGGCTGCGATTTGATTTTGACTAATGAAATTCAAATCGTCGACATCCTTATTCTTCGCAGCTAATATCGCACGTTCACTCAGCCAATCGTGGTTCAAATAATTGCGACCGATGTTCGGGAACACTTTGTTGATGAGCTCTTCCTTCGATGATGTTAATTCACAAAAATTCGGCGGAAACGAAATCAAGCCAGTTGCAGCATCAACCGGAATTTGGCCATTTCCAATTGCCAACAGTTGTTTTGAGATATCATCGGCAGATGGATCGTTCTGCAACGCAACTCGCATATTTGTCGTCATCTGCAGCTTCTTTACGTATCGCCACAAATACGATAATTTCAGGCAAGCGTTGAGTTCATCTGCAGGCGTTGATCGCGGGATAACCGGTAAAGTTTGACGGAAATCGCCGGCCAGCAGTATCATTGCGCCTCCAAAGCATCTCGCATTGTTCCGCAAATCTTTCATTGTGCGATCAAGGACCTCCAATGCTCGCTTGTGTGCCATTGTGCATTCATCCCAGATGATAATTTTGCATGTTTTTAACACATTTGCCATCGCAAGTTTCTTAAAATGTTGCATGTTGGTTCGTCATTCATCTGAAGATTCAATGGTAATTTAAACGCTGAATGAGCCGTCCGACCGCCTTCCAACAACGTGGCCGCTATTACAGAAGAGGCGACCGGAAGCGCGATGTCGGATTTTGACCGAATTGAAGCCAAAATAAACGAAATGAGGAATGTTTTGCCAGCTGCACCAAATGCATCGAGGAAGAATATGCCGCCGTTTCCGTCGTCAACCGCCTTCATCAATGTGTCGTACACGTTCTTTTGCTGGAGATTCAACAGTGGGACATTTGTGCGAACTGTTTCTGTCAAAGCGTCTCGATCGAAATCTTGCTCGCGCCGTAGTTCTCGATTACATGCATCGTGCATCGAACGATTGGGGGCTGGCATTCCCAATTTACTTAACAGACTGCCGCACAAGTTACGTTACTTAAATAAAAGTCGTTCTTTTGATAGTGGTCTTAAGACTGATTTTATTTTATTCATCAATTCTTAATAATACTTATGACCTAGTTAACAAAATTCAATTTTTGACAAGTCAGCACAAAAGGTTTGTTTACCAAACAGCAACCGGAAGTTCATTGCGCTTTGGTTTTTATATTTGTTTTTATTGTTTTTTCGCAATGAACTCATTAACCGTTTGTGCTGATGTAGGGAGAAATGTGTTTGGTCAATGCCTTTGCTGGGTATTGACCTAACACCTCCCCCCCTAGCTGTGAGATACTCCTGGATATCACTAAACATTTTATTTATTTCTTAGACGTTTAAAACCAATAATACAAAATTAAAATTTATTTACTCGTTATACATGTATATATTATATGTTCTTGTTTATGTTCTATTCTAATCCATACCTTTCTTTCATCTTATCGATAAAACATAAATCTGTAGTGTCGTTTACATTTTCTCTTTTCTTAGTATCATTTATATTTGTGTTTAATTCTATTTTTAATTTTGTTTGTTTTCTTCGGATTATTATTAAAACTACAATTATGGCAATTAATATAAAAACTGTTAGGCTTCCAAAGCTATAGTTAAGATGTTTGTGGAACTTAAACTCTTCGATGGCTCTAATATTAGACTCCTGGTTCAAAACAATGTCATCGAAAGTTAATATTTTTTCAGTTTGCAAAGTTTGGTTAGTACTGGGGACGATAAAACTTTCTTTATATTTAGAAACCGTGTTGGAAAATTGAACATTATTAATTGAGATAGTGCAATTATTGAAAGTAAATAGATAGTTCCCATTTAATGTAAAATTTCTTTCATCACAAGTACTGTAAAATGGTTTGTTTCTTACGTTTTTTTCAATTAATGTCGTACTATCGATTTCTAGAGTGTTTTCTTCAACGGGCAGTTTCCTTCAAAGACACAATTTTTGCTCTTTCTTAGTTCTTTTAGTGATTTGTTTTCCTCGAACCTTTAGAATATTTGTTCTATTTCGACAACAATCTCAAAGTCTGAATCTATCGCAATATTTTTCTCATTCGGCATTGGCGTTAAAAGTTTCTTATTAGCGTTGACAATATCGACTGGTAGTTTAATGGCAAAAATTATTTCGTTGCTATCAAAAGTAGCAACACCTGTTCGAATATTTAAGAGTTTCTTAAAATCGATATTGTAGGTAACTATTTCCTCATTAGTTTATAAATTAGGATGCAAAACTCCTATCCTTGCTAAAGCTATATTCTGTTGTATATTTTCAACCTTTTCTTTGAGAGTCCTAAGTTTGAACATTTGTTCAATAAAAAAGGTTTCTGAATGAAGTCTTTTCGATAGGCCTTCGATTTGATTAAACCTTTCTAATATCCTTTGCCTATCTGTTTCAATTGTCTGCTTTAATTTTGAAATACTGTCGTTATAATTTGTGTTTATTTGGACTTGTTGGTTTACTGTTTTTATTATTTCGTGATTGTTTTCATCTACAACCGAAAAATGTTTTTCTATATCTTGCCTATCGTCGTCGTCGAGTGTTCCATAGAGCCACTTAAAAGCTTTACCCACAAAATTAAAGAGAGCCCTCCTATACCTATGCGGAACGATGGTTAGCACCTTACTTTTGATATTTGCCACTTCTTCTATCAATAAATCCTTTCGTTCTTTGTCGATATCAATGTGGCCTATGAGTGTATTGAATTGGTTGAGGATATCTAGTATTTCATTAGGGTCTATTATGTGTAAAATTATATCATATTTGCGAACTATTTCTTCTTTACCCAAGTTTATCTCCGAATATCCTAGATGTGAATCGATTTTGTCAATACGCAGTGTTTGGAGCGATGTGGGGATTAGGGCCAAGAGTAATAGATGGAGAAGCATCACCTGCAAATTTAAAAGGACGTTTAATGTTTGACTCGTGAACATTATTTAATGGATACTTTCTAAACTTAGGCTGTTCCTTGTGCCTGACAGTTGTATGATTTTTAATAAATCCTTGTTGCCGAGTTTCGTTTTATTCCTCCCGAGTTCTATAACGTTTTGAGATGACCTTTCTTTTGCTTCTATTTAACCTGTCTTTTATTATATCTTTATTAATTCTATTGTTTTGTACTTCAAGTGGTGTTGCCTTAATAGAGGAGTGAAAGGAACAGTTGTAAAGCTCGACAGCTTTTGACATTTGCTCCTTAATTGGTATTTTGTTGTCTAGGTTAAAAACTCTTACTCGCTCAGTTAAGGTGTTTTTTAGCCGTTCTACATCGGCATTGCCAGTGTGACTGTTTGGCTTCACAAAGTGAACTTCTATTCCTTCTTCTCTAAAGAAGTTCTTTAAATAAATGTTGTTGAACTCATTGTCACAGATAACCTTCCCCATTTTTCCTTTGATGGAAATAAATTGGCGTATTTTTTCTATTAGAGTCCTACTATTTCTATCTTCTAGGTAAAAGCTAACCGCATGTTTAGAAAATGTATCTATAAAATTTATGAACGAATGCTTAGAATTAACATATGTATCTACGTGAACTATTTGATTGGTATCAGTGGGAGTTTCGGTTAACTCAAACTTCTTTTTAATGGGGTTCCTATCATATTTTCCAGCGGTGCAAATATCAGAATTATTTATAACTTTATTAATTAGGAGTTTAAGTTTTGGAAAAAAAACTTTGTGTTTCATTCCTTCGTAGTTCGCTATAATACCAGAATGGCAGGAAATAGTTCGATTAATTTAAGATGAACTTGGTTATTCATATCATTACTCAATTCCGAAAATAATCCAACTTTTCCTTTACTAATATGTCTTCGGACAATATCAGCAATGTTGTTTGGAATATCATTCTTTTCTAAGAAGATTCTTTTATTGTTGAATATATTTTCGTTTTCCTTTTCCTTTGTTTCACAGAGTATCAATTGAGTTCTGAAACGATTAACTATTGTGTCTAATACCGGGATGTAACCACTCGTATTGGGCTCCATTAGGTTGATTTCATTAGTGCTGGTGTTTATTCTACTAAGAAAATCCGCTAATTTATTCTCTTTGCCCTTCACGTAATCGATCGCTGCTTCACATTCCCCGAGTTGTACAAGCCAACGTTGAAGTCGCGGATTAAGGTCTTTCCCTATATTTTTTGTGTGTAACCATTTAATTGGTTGGTGGTCGGTACACAAATCGAATTCTTTCCCAAAGAGATAGGGTCTGAAATATTTGACTCCCCAAACGATAGCTAGCAGCTCCTTCTCGATCGTGGAATAATTTTTTTCGTGGTCATTGAGGGTACGAGAGGCAAATGTGACCGGATGTCCATCTTGTACTAATGCAGCTCCTAATGCAAAATTGCTTGCATCAGTTACCAGTTTGAATCGTTTTTTAAAATCGGGGTATTTTAAGATTGGATAGTCGGTAATAATTTCTTTTAGTTTTTCAAATGCAGAAACATAATTAGGATCATTCAGGTTTATTTTTGAATTTTTTTTAAGTATTTTACCATAGGGTATGCGACTTTAGCGTAATCCTTGATAAATTTTCTATTATATCCTGTTAACCCAAGAAAAGATTTAATTTGCCTTTGGGTTCTTTGCCTTGCGGGGTTGGGTTTTACTCCTTCTGAAGTAAGTATGTGCCCCAAATATTCCGTTTCCTTAGCTAGAAAATTACACTTGTCAATCTGAATTTTAAGACCTGCTCTTCTGATGGTTTCCAAAATTTTTCGAAGGTTGACTAAATGTTCCTGGAGTGCGGTGCTAAAAATTAAGATATCGTCCAGGTATACCACGCAAATTTTATTTATAAATTCCCTGAGAATGGAGTTCATCAATCTTTGAAATGTTGAGGGTGCATTCTTTAAGCCGAATGGCATCCTCACATATTCAAAGTGACCAAAAGGTGTTGAAAATGCTGTCTTTTTCCTATGCTCAGGTTTAACTAAAATCTGGTGGAAACCTTTAGCCAAATCGAGGGTAGTAAAGTAATGTGACTTACCCAATTTATCCAATATCGTATCGATATTGGGTATTGGGAATTTGTCGCTCACCGTGACCTCATTTAGTTTCCTATAATCGATAACAATTCTCCATTTTTGTTTTCCGTTTTTATCTATTTTCTTTGGTACGACCCAAAGCGGACTATTGTATGGAGAATTGCTTTCTACAATGATTCCCTGCTCTAGCATCTCTTTTATTTGACGCTGAATTTCCTCCTCGTGGACATTTGGATACCGATATATTTTTTAATATACTCGATTGTTCTTTGTTGTTATAATTTCCTGAGTAATCTCATGAGTGAACGTTAAATCATCCCCCTCCATATAAAATAGATCCTTGTATTCTTTTAGTAGCTTGTTAACCCCGGATTTTTCTTCTTGGTTAAGTTGTTCAAGATTAACGTGGTCTAGTTATTGGTCTATAGGCTCTAGTGAACAAATGCTATTTGGATCGATGGGACAACTATTGTAAGTAAATTTAATTCTTTCCTTATTAACCTCGATGTATTTCTGTTCCAAGTTAATATTGATTTGGAAAGGAATAAGAATATTAAGCCCTAAAATTGCGTCATAGTCCCTTCCATCTAATCTGAAAATGTTCCAACTTATAGTTCCTGAAGTTCTGAATTCTAAAGGAACAGGAGTAACAACTTTTGCAGTTACCATACTATGACCATTAAGGGTAGAATAGTATTCTGGTTCAGTTAGTGTTACTTGCTTATAACTACTTAAAATGTTTGGTTTCACTATACTGGTTGTTGATCCAGTGTCAATTAAACATCTTATATTCTGATATCCTATTGTTAAATTAACTATCGGTAGGTTCTGTTTTGAGGCCGAACTTGAAAATTTTCATTAACTTCATAAGGGTTGCCTGAGTTTTGGAATGAATGCCCTGGGTTGAAATTGTTAGATGGCCTTTGGTTTGAATACAAAAATTTACCGCCTGAAAGTCTTTGGTTGGAGTTAGTCGGAAAAGTTCTAGACTTATTATACTGAATGTGATTTTGCTGTAGGTTTCTTTGCTCATCACTACCAGACATTATGCTACTACGGTTGTTATTAGCCGATCGATTCGAATTAAAGTTCCAGTTATTTTGAGTCTTTATATTCCTATTGTACATTTTTTTTATGGTTTATGTCTATTGTTCTCTCATCATCTAATAATTTTAATTTTGAATATTTATTGTAAATATCAACCATGTTATGATTTAATTCAATGTGTACTCTTAGGCTACCATCTATTTTTTCTAACAATATTTCTTTTAAATCGGTTTCCACTCTTTCCGGTCTGTATATTTCCGGTTTTTCATCATCAAAATCATAAATTTCATTTAGCTCATAACATGCGTTTTGAAATATATTAAATAATTCTCTTAAATTACTGACCTTGACACATCTACAGTTGTTGAAGACTTCGGAGTATCCTTTTGTAGGCCGGAAGTGTTGCTTCAACTTGTGCTTAACGGCTTGCCAGTTGGTGTTGTCTCCCAGTTGCCTCACACATTTCGCTGCCTCTCCTTGAATCTTCTCGGTGAAGACGATGCCCATTGCGTATAGGTACAGCTGTTGGTTTGCGTCGCACAATACTGTTGTTGACTCGACCGATTTGATGAATGAGGATAAGGCATACTCCTCTTTTCCCTCGAAGGGTTTCAGGTGTCAAAACTGCTGAAGTACCTTGTCAGGACTCAACGAAAATCCTTCACAGTTCCCAGCATTGTGTTGTTGTTGCCGTTGTTATTGTTGTTGTTGTTGTTGTTCTTCTTCTTCTTCTTGGATCTGTATGCGATCCTCTTGGAGTTTCACAATTCTTTGTAGCACACTAATTTTCTCTTGCAGGTCCTCTAGGGTGGCCATAGTTATTGTTACACTTATTTTTTTTTTTTTCACTGAATCAATAAGATCACGAACAATTTTTTTACTTTTTATTTTTTATTTTTTTTTTTAGTTTTTATTTTTTATTACTTCCTTCGTTGTATAATCACTTGTTTTTGTACATCAAACAAATTTCAATTATAAATATTTGTCTTTCTGTATAGATTAGCACTTTTAACACTTTATCTCTTTTTACACTTTATCTCTTTAGAGAATTTAACAAACGTAGTTGTTCTATATACTTCTTCGGAATTATACTCCGTCGACTGCGCCAGTTACGTTACTTAAATAAAAGTCGTTCTTTTGATAGTGGTCTTAAGACTGATTTTATTTTATTCATCAATTCTTAATAATACTTATGACCTAGTTAACAAAATTCAATTTTTGACAAGTCAGCACAAAAGGTTTGTTTACCAAACAGCAACCGGAAGTTCATTGCGCTTTGGTTTTTATATTTGTTTTTATTGTATTTTCGCAATGAACTCATTAACCGTTTGTGCTGATGTAGGAAGAAATGTGTTTGGTCAATACCTTTGCTGGGTATTGGCCTAACACACATGAGCTAACACATGTCCTCGATCAATATCAGCGCCTCGTTGTGGATCTCATCGTTCATTTGAAGCTCCGGATTCGATGTCGTTCTTCGAATTCGATGCAAAATATCGTCAGCCATGTCGTCCTTGAATTTGTCCCATAAATTCAGTGCGTACAATGTACGAATTTGAGTCGCAGAAATTGTAGCATCGGGGAGTGTTGCGTCCCAATGATTGTCCTTGGCAAGCAAATTCATCCGCTGACAGGCTTCTCGAAATGTGGCGCATAGCACACTATCAACAGTCCGCAGGTTCTCGAATGAAGTAGGACCACGTACATTGACCAAAAGCAATCGCAGATAGAAGCAGTCTTAATTTTTCGGATGAACAGTTTAGATGCGACCAAACGCATCAGTTGAATACGCATCCGCGTATCCGGCAACAGTTTGCCCTTGTTTTCGGCGTTGGAATTTTTTGGACGACGCATTCCAAGTGTAATAGCGAGGAATTTCCGAATAGAGCAGCGTTCTGGCGAACAGGTCACTTGCGTAGGTAGAGAAGAAACTCGTTAACGTTGTTGCTGGTGGCCGTTCTGCTCGCTGAGCTGCATTCTGTTCCGTGAAATATACGCATTGACCATTCTCCAAGTGAACTGCCAAATGCAGGACAGTTTGGATGACGTTCGTGTAAAGAAAAGGAAAATATTCATTGCAACTGATAAAACGGCCCAATTGATAACACGACACTTCGTCATTCTTATCTGGACGTTCAATGTAAAAAACCGCCATGTCGCTTCCTTTGTTGACGTACTTACTTGCAAACGTATTTGATGGACTTCACCGAATTGCAATATTCAACATTGATGTGCGCTTTGAATACTTTGGAGAGAAGAGGACAATATTGAACAATCCAAGTGTTGTTCACCAAGACATCTTTCCATTTCACTTTCATTGCGACTGTTCTGCCATTGCCATCTGTTGATCGCCACAGATCCGTCGTTGCCAGTGATTGTCTCTGCCAGGAGTGAAAGTAGATATCGCTTAGATCTCAGAACATTTAGTTCCGACCATGTATGGCGAATCTGGATTGTGATTTCCGCAGGGCAGTGCAGATGATTTCAGGTGATCATCTGAATGAGTGAATTGCTTGATCCGGTCGGATTTTTGGGGTGGCCATGGTGTAGTGGTTGCATCATCGCTTGTCACGCTGAAGGTTCCAGGTTCGAATCCCGATGTCACAGAAAAGAAAAAAAGTCGGTCAATTGCGAAAAAGCTGACGTCAACTCTACTATAGGCATAACACTAACAGTAGGGTAGGCAATGGCTTAAAAGTGATGATCGTACCAATGCCATCGGGATGTTCGAAAGAAATACTGTGAATTATAAACAATGGCAACAGAACCAATAATTCTCCCCAGTCATTCTGGACACCACCCTCGGAGCAAAAAGACTGAAACCTAATACTACCTGAGTTTCGAAATCACTACACCAACACTAGCGCTGTGTGAATAGCATCTTAAGGGTATTCATAACCCCTTTAGCGCTAGTGAATTATAAAAAAAATAAAACATTTTCTCAACCAACAAAAGTAGAATGTGGGCATGCGGCAATCCTCACTTCTGCCATTCGACCGAGTACATCCAGCAACGCGGTTGTTCAAAAATATTGTGCTTAACGATGAAGTCTATGATGGTTTTGAGTTTTTGTTTGAAAACTCGTGCGGTGATGTGGTGGCGGTCGCTCGAACTTTGCCCGGGAAGTAAGAGCTGCGTAGTTTCTGGGCATTTCGGATTGCAGGTAAACGTGAGGAATAAGTCGGGCCGTCCGTAATGCCGCACATATGTCATTGCGTCCTGTGCATATTTGTGCATATGCCTCGGGCTTCCAACATATGTCGCTGGGAGAATTGTCGACCGGCCGATGTTTGCTGCTGCTGTATCTTCATCCAAATTGATGGCATCTCTCAAGTGGATGTACTCTTCCGAACGCAATTTACTTTGATTTAATCGAATGAAATTGAGGCGTTCTGTTTCTATCTTGACGTACATGTCGACGCAATACTCTTGAAACAATCGGTGATATCTTAGCAGATGATTATTGATATCCTGGCGAATCTTCAAGCGATGTGCATAGAAGTTCATGCTGCTGACCTTTTTATCTGTTTCATGGCTTACAAGAAAATCTTATTGTTAGTTGGTGATAAAGATATTTCAGAAAACTCAGCAACTAACCGGTGAATGGGGTTACTATTTTAATTTGAAATGATAGCCATCATCGCTTTCCCAAAACAGTAGTGGGTATTGTAATGCGTCGTATGACCGGTGGGTCCGTTATCACGTCGCTTGAGGACTATGTCGCGTGATTCAACAATTTTGCCAAAAATCACCACTGCTAATTCGCCAATTGTGGAAGCATTGAATTATCGTGCATGGCACCACCTGGTCTTTTGTCTGCGCTGATGATGATATTGTAATGATCAGAAGGCATCGCCTCCAATGCAGTTTTAAAAATTTTAACCAACGCATTGCGTTCGTGTAATAGTTTTTGCAATTATTCAATGATCTCATGTTTCATCGCACGAAAAATCGCACAACGCTGATTGAGTTCATCATTTGAATTTCCAAGGAAATAAATCTGAAGGAACTTATGATCCTCATTTAATTGCGGCAACAGAGCTCCTGCACGATAGTGGATTTGTCTTTGGATCTGAATAGTGAAAGGGGAATGAGACAATTGATCCACATTGGACATATGGGAAAGCTCGTCTGACTACATTACCTTAAATGTAGGATTGTAACCGCGTTCTTGGATAACAGTGGCTCCAAATGAAGTCATAAAGAAGCAGCCGTTATATTGTTGGGTGCGTGCGAGGTAATGGTATCTTCATACAGAAGCGACCGATGGCTGCGGTGGCGGTGCCAAAACGGGTAATTTGACTTATCCTCCTGCACACTGCACAGCACAACCCAGGCGTTTCCTTTTAGATGCATTGGAATGCTGACAGACGACATTCAATGACCCAATATTAACGCACGGAAGATCATTGTAGGTATGCGAATGTGGAATCATAGCGAAATGCAGCTCGAATTAAGTTGAAAGGTGGCGCACGTGTCCTTCGCTCTTCACATCGATTGAGGTTACACTGATCTTTATCATAATTTGCACGACGACGGGTGGCTCTTACTACACGATCTGCTTCCATATGATCGGCCCTTTCTTCTTCCGAAAACGCGCCACGCATGTTAGCCATTCGTAAACGGGCTTGCTCATTGTGATATACACGTTGTTCATCAGTTTCATTCGCACGTAGATTAGCCACCTGTCTCGTATTTCCGCTTCGTATCAATCGTTAATGTGGAAATATCGAATATACTACTAAGCTGTCAAACGTAAGTCTGAGAACGTAACGCCATCTGTTGGCGATCGCATTTTCGTGAGGGACAAAATTAGCCGATTGTCAATTCCGCAGTGTTTGTCATTCCTTAGAAGAATATTTTCTCCTTCCCATACAAAATATAATTTTCAGATATAGCCACCATCCACTCCTGAAAATATGCAAATTCGGGTTTACACGATTTTGCTTAATTTCAGGGGTGGATGGTCACCCCTGAAAGTATGAACTTTTGGATTTTCATGATTTTCCGACGGTACCTGAAAATTGCATACTTTCAGAGGTGACCACCCACCAATGAAATTATGCAATTTTGGGTTTCACGATTTTCCAATCCATTGCGACTCCATTGCGTGTTTACCTGGTTCAATACGAATCTAACAAAAAAATCCCCATGCAAATCGGATGATGTTCAGCCGAGTTATGAGCGTACGAACAGACACCAATTCATTTTATATACATATGTACATACATAGAATTAAGAATTTAGATATAGTATAGAAGATTGGTATTCAAGTTTGATTTTAGCTAATGCTAAAACAGTTGACTTAAAAGATGATGATCATAAAATTTTTGACATAATCCCTTTAGTGATCCCAAGGTTGGTGTTATTGGAACTGAGGTGGTGCGTACTCGTATGCAAACTGATATCAGCTTCATGTTTGTTCCAGAAACTTTCGATACAAATTGTAAAGCATTTTGCTGGTCGTCAGGGGAAACCCATTGTTCAAACACTTACCATTATGGTTTCCTTTTTCCATCAAAATACAGTCCCTGAAGTGTTCTGCAAAATGGTTGGCTATTGTTCCTCCTTTTTTTTGTGTGCATTTCGTCGCGGACTTTATACCTTTAAGTGAGCTGAGTCGAGCGCAGACCTGATATTTAGCTAGCTCATTATGATCGCCTTACTGATAAGCCAGTACACTTATTTGTTTGAATCTCTCTCCTTAGCTCTTATGCAGACTCCTAGCATTAAAGAGAAGCCTAAATTATCTTTAGATTGAAACAGTGTTCCATTTTTAGGTCAACAGCTCATATATGTATGTAGTTATTAGCCACTACTCTTAAACAAAATACGTTAAACAGTAAAATAATCGGTTTTAAGGATATATACAAAGGCAAAAGTAAAAAATTAAATAAAAAAAAAATTACTGTAAACATTTATTAGGCACTCCTGACATTGTCAAAAGGTACAAGGACTCCTGGTGGACCACCGAATGTACCCGTGTATACCCTCTTCGGGCCTGGGGCCGAAGTCGGTTTCGATACAGCCGATACGATAGGTACATCAATCCGGGGTTGAACGGCCACCAGAACAGGTGCTACTGGTACTGCTGGTATTACTGGCACTGCCGCCACCTTAACGGCGGGACGAATAGTGTGATCGGGATCTCTAATCGAACCATCAGGTTGGATAGCATATCCTGGTTTATTTTGTCCTCCCAAGAAGCCGGGGGCTCCACCAAAGCTGCCTGTATACTTGCCTGTGAAGACCGTCGCCGTAGTTGTTGTTTTCGGAACTTCCCCGGGAGATAACGTTGCACTTGTGAAACCTGCAAGGAGAAGGATTTGTTAAAAGCTAACTTATTGTAATTGGTCACGATCAGAAGTGAATTGAATTTTACCACTCGGTGCAGTCGGCTGCGCAAATCCAAAGATCGGTTTCGTCGCCTCCTGCGTGGGCCGTGAAGCGGTGATTGAGTTCGAGATCACTTTCCCCTGACCGCTCTTGTTGAAGGTGATCTTCGATGTGGTTTTCGTGGTCGGTTCAGTTGCAGCTGGAAAATTGTCATTTAAAATGGAATTTGTTTGCGATTGCGTGTTGCCGTTGTCGTTATCGTCTGACGCCACTACAATGGGCGGCGTGAAAAGTATCGATGGTTCCTGCACCGTTGTCGCCGCGAAGGATTGGGACGTGGGTACGGACTGGGATAGGATAGAGTTATGAATGAAGCTCAATGATGGAAGTTCAGACGAGATAGATTTTTGGATTGTTACCCCGTCAATGGTTTGCTCCTCGACTTGAACTAATGGTGGGACGAGTTGATCGTAGACTTGTTTAGGATCACTGCTTCCGGGAAGAGTAAATGGAACACCGGGCCCAAGGTTGGAATCTTTGATGTCACTGAGCCATGATGGAATCGTCGCACTATCGAAGATTAATTCTCCAGAGGCGGGGGTGGTTGGAGCTTGCGTTGTTGTTGAGGTAGTGGTGGTTGTGATGACGGACGGAAAACCAGCTTGACCAAGCCTCGAGGTGAGGAAGGGATTATACTTGACATCAAGTACGGGACGTGGTGGAGCTGTTGGCTTTGCTTGCACAGCTGCGGTTGACTGTGTCTGTGCCAGGAAGGCATTTGACTTGAATCCGGTGGGCTGCGCCACAGACTTAAGGGTGAACTGGGAGATTCGATTTGAAATTGGGCTCTCGGTGGTCGAGCTGGTTGTAGTAGGTGGAATGATGGTTGTTGTTGCTGTTGGAGCAGTGAAAAAGCTAGTCTTCTTAGTTGTGGTAGTTTGTGGGGTCACAGTTTGCTTTGAAAATAGCTTGAATTGAAATGGTGTGGTGGATGGTTGGAATGGTCTTATGGTTGTGGTGTGAATGGTAGTGGGAATTGTGGTGGTAGTGCTAGGAAAATTTATGATGGATGGTGCAATTGATTGAACTTGTGACCGCTTCTCTGCCAATCCAGGCACACTAAGTACTTTAAGATCTTCGAATGGCTCAAAAGGTGGCAGTAAATCCGTGGACAGTGTGTGATTATATTCATTGTTATCCTCTGGAACTTCAAACGGAACTGCAACTGACAATTCAGGATCTTCATATCCCTCCAGCCATGATGGCAAAAAGTTCGAATTACCTCCGGGTAGTGTGAAGATTTCTGCAGAATTGCTGCTTGACGAAGTATAAATTATTGCCGCTGTTGTTCTTAGTGGCGGTGGTCGAGTTGTTGTTGTTGCTGTAGTTGTAGTGGTAGTTGGCCTACGAGTTGTTGTAGAGGTAGTTCGCTTAGGAGTCGTTGTGGTTGTAGTTGGTCTACTCGTAGTCACCTGCACAGTTGGATTAAACGCAAATGATTGTCCAGGCGATAGCGTAACATGAATTCCCTTCTGCTGACCGAACCCAAAGTTTAATGATGTCTCTGGATCTTGTCTCTGTGGTGGCACCAAATCCCAGGACAGTATTTTCAGTGAATTTGCATCATCCATAGGTACATACGGTACAGCTGGGCCAATATCAGGATCATTTAAGACGGCCAGCCAATCGGGGAGCGTATACTGTTGTAGAGCTGAATCATCGTTTTCTAGGTTGCTATCGGCATCATTCGGTATTGCAACGGCAATGGGATCTAAAGTGTCGGGAGGGGAGTTGTTAATTATGGACGATTGATCAGTAGGAAAGTTAGGAAAATTATTGATGTCGCCACCAATAGGAGGCTGATTTGATTGAAAAACAGAAGGGAAGTCAACACTATTACTACTACTGTGATTAACTTGGTTGTGGGCATGGGTTAGTAGATCGGCGGAGGAAGGGTCTAGTGCAAGATCACCGATTAGTATTTCTTGTTCTTGTAAATTGTCCTCGTTGTTATTGTTGTTGGTGAGTGCAGATGTCTGATAGTTAAATTGATGCACCAATTCGGAATGCGTGCTATTGTTGTCAGTTGTTACTTTAGTCGTCGTTGTCATAGTTGATTGTCGTAATTGTTCATTGGATGACTCACCAATAAATGGCGGAACCAGATTATTAATTGGTTTCTTGATCTCCGTTATACCGGAGGCATAATTTGGAATTTCGAATTGAACGCCATGCGTGCTAATGACTTTTCTACCATCTGGCGTTGCAATTGGTTGAGAGAATTTTATTGGATTACCATAGCTGTCGATGGCGTCTTGTAAATTGTCAATTAATGGCGGTTGTAGTTCTAATGGGAATGGCGTCTCAGTTTTCCCTGAAATGGAGGATACGAGTATGTATATGCAAATTTTTTTTTTTAATCGTTTCTTTTTTTTATTTAAATTTTTTTCTTAACTCTCAGGAGTAAAGGAAACAGGAAAGGTCAAGTGACAAGGTTCTGAGTTAAAAGTTACTTATATAAGATGGGTTATTGGAAAGTTTTACAATCGTTAAGTCTCAGGACAGACATCACGAGTAATAGTTCAGTCACAGCCTATAGTATTAGTATTTTACATGCAGAATTTATACGTACACATATTTAATATCTTTTGAGCTGGGATCTTATACCAGTCACGACATTTGACAGATATTTATTTAAGATGTCTGTCTTCTTTGAATGAAATCAAAATTAAATCGTTAAGTTCCTTATGAGATACAGATTATATTTTTCAATTTCCAGTTGCATAGATCTACCGGTTCAGTACCTTTCCATTTGCGTCAAGTTCACAATTACACGTTACTCATCTTGCAATCGTTTACAATATTATTGCATATGTTTACGCCTTGATAAGCACTAAATGTTTAATAACACCATCTTTCACTGCCCATAGCTTTTCGGTTTAATAAACTAATTATCACCTTTGATGTGCTCAGATTTAACGTTAAACTCCATGACCCGGTGCAAAATCGTGTAACCGATTTATCATCACAGTTGCAAGGTTCAATGCGAATAACACTCGATTTGAATTTTCGTGTTAAATATAACTTGTTAAAAAATAAAAATATAAAACCGTAGTAGAACAATGGACGTGAACAAAAAACAAAAACCGGTACACTCCGCTAATATACCCATATATGCACATGTATTGTAGAAATGGAGAAACCCACTTCCTAGAAACAATTCCAACTACGAGTATATGCTAATTTCGTATACGTAATTTACTGCCCTCACTATTAAGAGAAGCTCCCCCCCTCAAAACAAAATTAATTGAATTAAAAAAAAAAAACTTGCATACTCGTATCTACTCGTATTTCTATTTAAAGGGGCTTTGTGGTTGAAGTTGACTGCGCCGCTGTTGTTAATAAGAAATGAAATATCTTTCAAAATATTGGCAGTTATATAAATTTTAATTTTATTGCAAGCGTTGTTTTGCGAGGGGTCTAAGATTAAGAGGTCTGGTATTGATTTTTAAGAAATTCGCTTATATTTGCACAACACCGCCCGCCGCTTTTCTCACTTTGCAAACTAACTGGTGATGTTCAGCATGAAAACTTTGGGAATCTGGTAGTAATTTTTTGTTTGATACAGAATTGTTTTCTTATTAGACCAGGCTGTGGAGCTTGACCTGCGTAATAAAGAGTGGTGGCTTCCACTCCTGCGATATGACCCATCCAGAGAATTTTATATAGCGTTCAAGGGTTTATGTTTTAAGCGATAGAGACCTGGACAAACAAGTGAAAGCTGTTTTATTAGTTAGGCCTAGTTTTTTTGTTTTTTTTTTTCTTTTTTAGAGGTACCGCATTATATCATTTAATCACTTCTACCAAAGTCGTTTTAAAAAGCCCTTGGACCGGATGGCATTCCAAATGTAGCCCTTAAAGTGGCGGTTCAATCCAGGATGGACATGTTTGTAGACATCTTCAACGCTTGCCTGAGTTTGAGAGTTTTTCCCGATCAATGGAAGAATCAACAGTCAAACAAAGGGTATAAAAGGATATGCAAAGAGAAGCAAAAAAGGTACATTCAGAAAATGACGATGGAGTTTGTAAGAGTTCAAGGCAGCCGTTCCTTTTGGAAACTAGCAAGACCACTCAACGGCTAATCCTTTGCAAAGGGCATACAAACAGAAGCAAACGATGTTAGCCCAGCATTTTGAACAGCTGCTTAACCCGCCACATACTATAAGCCAACTATATTATGCGCTACCTTACCAGAGAGTGGATGTATTGAATTGCAAAATTACAATACAAGAAGTCTGTACAGATATACATCGATGCAACTTAAATAAAGCCCCAGGTAAGGATCGCATACCGTACGAATTTTTTAAGTACGCTACGAACGATTTTATAGAAAAACTTACGGTTGTGTACAACTTCATTTTCGATATAGGGGAAGTACCCCCCAGTTTCAAGAGAAATGTAATCTTCCCGCTATTCAAAAAAGGAGATCGTAGTGATCCTAGCAACTACTGACCGCATGGGTGCAGGCAAATGAACTACTCAGTGAATTTCAAACGGGTTTCAGGAAGAACTACTCCACTGTATATAATATCTTAAAATATCGACAGCAAATAGTAAATGAAGCATTTTAAATTATATGTGTATGTATTTAAAAAGATAACTTAGCTATTATTTACTTTTTTTTCAAAAATAAGTAACAATAACAATGTATATCTCTCTTAACCGGCTGACGGCAAATGCCAAGCTGTATTTTGTGAATTTTATAACAAAAATATTTTGAATTGTTCAATAAAATCACACTATATCTAACTAACTGAAAGAGACAGAGGATCGTTCTATTACCCAAGGGAGGCAAACCCGCAGGAGATCTATCAGCCTACCGCCCTCTCTGTATGTTGGACATGATGGGAAAAGTTCTGGAGCGGATCATCTGTAACAGATTGGAAGTAGCCATAGAAGAAGCAGGTGGGCTATCATTACATCAGTACGGTTTCAGAAAGGTACGCTCAACTGTTGATGCCATCAAAGTAGTAGTTGAGGCAGCGCAAAGAGCCGTAGAAGGAAGACGATGGAGAAGAGACTCAAAACAGTACTGCTGCGTCAAAAACGCTTTTAACTCAGCGAGTTGGATACACATCCTGGAAGCGCTGCAAAATATGACAGAACCAATTCTTTGACGTTAGGCAAAAAGGTCTTAAGTCAAAAAATTGCATTTTGGGTTTTTGATTGGGTTTAACTAAATTTTTTTTTCTCTTTTGTTTGATATTAACGAGATTAATCTAGCACAACTGCATCCCATCGTAATAATTTAGTCTTTAGGCAATAAGTCAGAAAAATGCATATTTGGTTTGGTATTAACGTCTTAAGTTTATTTAAGTCTTTGCGACCGATGTCTTTGAAACATTTAAGATTCTTCTAAGGACTTAAGTCAACTTAAGTCTTTTATACCGAACGGAATAATCAAATAGGAGATAGGGTAGATATATACTTATGTATATTTTGATTTTTTTTTTTTTCGTTACAACACATTTAGAAAAACATTAAAAAAAAAAGAAAAATAAACGGTTATTGCATCACCTGTCTAATCTGGTTACCTAGCGCACTCACTCAAAAAACAAAACGAAAAAGAGAAGAAAAATAAGCAATTATTGCATCGCCTGTCCAAGCTTTTTTTTAATGAAAATTGAATGTATCTCAGTATGTACTAAATCTTTGGTTCTCTGAATTCGACTGACATTATTTTTAACCTTCATCTCATCCTCGCGTAGAAAACTACGCAAACATGACCTTTTTTCTTTTTTTTTCAAAAACCACTTATTGCACATTTCCGGAATTTTTTGACTTAATCACAATCCTTTTTTTAGTCCCCATAATAAAAATGTTTATAACGGTTGTTATTGAGAAAATTACGTTGTCTACGTTATATGCCGGGAAGTGTAACGGTTCCTGCAAGATAGTCAAGAACAATCCATGTGTAGAAATCAACGCACAAGGGTAGAAAACTTAATTTTGAGGACGAGATAAAGGTTAACAACAATTTAATATTCGATTATTATAACAATAATTAAGTGTCGTGCATTATAATGAGTGAAAGGAGTAAATATATATTGAATTTAGCTTTAGCAAATTCTGGAAACCATAGTAAGTGTGTTAGATTTTTTAATAGAGAATAATAGGTATTAAGAATTTAATAAACTTTGTAGCAGAAAATGCTGAACTTGCTTCTGCTGCTGAAAAAACAGCTTCACCTGAGTCTTCGCCAGCATCGTTACCTGCTGATATGTCAAACATTTTCGATTCTGATGATAGCGTTATGGATGAGGATTTTTTCCCAGAAGGAGAAACTAGTGATAGCAAAATGAATGAAGTCGCAACTAGTTCAACTCAAGTAAATGAAGAGACAGCAGTTGAGAACATGGAAAATAATGGTAAAAAGTGGTCCAGGCGCATAAGGAAAGAAGGAACTAAACAAATTCATAGCGGCAAAAGTGACGTGAGTGTAAGCGGAAAAGTTGTTCAAGCAATAGAATTACAAAATTTAACACAATGCAGGAAAAAATGCAGTTCTTTCCTTAAAGAGGACATAAGGAAAGCTATTTTTGACGAGTACTGGTCGCTTGGCACCCGCAACAAAAGGGTAACCTTCATCGCAAACCTCATAAATGTTAAAGAAAAACAGGTTTCTCGCAAAAGAAAAGCTGGCAGTTCAAAAAGCAGGGAAGCTACTTATGAATATTTTCTTGAAGTAAACGGTGCAAGAGTTTCGGTGTGCAAGGGTTGCTTCAGCAGAACTTTAGATGAAAAAGAAAAGTTCATATCAAACGCCGTCAAAAATAAAATGCTTAACACATCCGGCATTACAGTGGACGATCAAAGAGGTAAAAAATCTTCGAAAAACAAAAAGTCTGAAGAGGAGCTTAATGAAGTCCTGACTCACATAAAATCTTTTCCAAGCTATGAAAGTCATTACACCAGACGTACAAATGAGAAAACGTTTTTACCTTCCTATTTAAACTTGCGCATTATGTACGACTTATTCAAAGAAGGACGAGAGAATTTTGTTGGTCGTTCAATTTATGAGAGGGAATTTCATAAATTAAAACTTGCCTTTAAAAAGCCAAAAGTGGACACCTGCTACAAGTGCGATACCCTTCACATGCGCGTTCAAGTTGCTTCTAATCAGGAAGAAAAACAGGAAGCAGAAAACGATCTCCAAATCCACCAGGAGCAGGCTAATGCAGCATATGATGTCAAAAAAGTTGATAAGCGAGGAGCACGAGACAGTGCGCAAAAGAAATGCTTCAGTTTTGATCTTCAGCAATGCTTGCCAACGCCGTTTGTTGGATCTTAGGTAGCATTTTATAAAAGGCAACTATGGACCTATAACCTTACTGTTCACGATAATGATACCGGAGACTCAACGCACTACATGTGGCATGAAGCTCTAGCTGCTAGAGGGGGAAATGAAATAGCTTCCTGCCTATATGCTCATATCAAGAAGCTGCCTGATTGCATTTCTGACCTGACATTTTACTCAGATACATGCGGGGGACAAAATAAAAATAGTCATGTGGCGGCAATGTTTTTAATGGCTCAAGTTAAGTTCGCCAATTTAACCATAAACCACAAGTTCCTTGTTCCGGGTCATACACATATGGAATGTGACGTGGATCATTCTATGATTGAAAAACAAAAAAAAAACACCTGTTTACCACCCGCACGATTCGTACCAGCTAGTACGAGCAACAGGCCTAAAAAAGAAGTTCCAGGTACACGAAATGCAGCAAGAAGAATTCATTGATTTTGCCGCTTTGCTGAAGACAGTTTTTGTGTGCAGAAAAAAAATACTATTAATGAGCAGTTTTCTTGGCATTGTGTGCAATGGCTCCAATACCAGCAGAATGGCTTAGTGAGGTATAGAAACAATTTAAACCACTCCGAAGAGTTCAAGATTTTAAGCTTCCTTAGAAGAGGGAAAATAGATGTCTCAAAGATTATCCAATCCAAGCAAAGTACAAAACTTTAATTCCGATATCTGAGGAGAAAAAAAGGGATTTGGGCTCTCTTTTAAGCTTAGTGCCACCTGTGTTTCACGAATTTTACAAAAATTTACCAACTTCTAACTCCGCAATAAATGATGATCCAGATTTGGTAGATGAAGAAGAAGAAGCAGAAACAACATAAACATTTTTTTTTGTCATTAACTTTTTGTAAGCTTTTGATTAATTAAACAATTTGCTATTATATAACTTAATGACAATGTTTTATTTCCTGACTTAAGTCTTACAAAGAAACAAAACTTTTACAAATAATACAAAATGAGAGGATCCTAAGGACTTAAGTCATCGAAAAAACGGTAAAAACGAATAAATTTGGAAAAATGTATTAACATTATTATATATGTCTTCATTGCAGAGCTTATTTATCATCAAATTTTTTCAAAACCTTTAATCCCGATTTGCAAATAATTAAACTATTTTCAATTTGGTTTTACAAAAAACTGCGGTTTCTGACTTAAGACCTTTTTGCCTAACGCCAAAGAATTTACATTAGGGAAATTATGAAAAACTATTTTCGGCATAGAGTGGTACTGTATGACGCAGATTATGGTAGGAAGAACTACGCAGTCAAAGGAGGAGTACCACAAGGCTCGGTCTTCGGACCAACACTATGGAACGTCATGTAAGATGGCATTCTTCGCCTTAAAATACCAGATGGGGCCAAAGTTGTTGGATTTGCGGATGACATTGCTATAGTTGTAACAGCAAAACTACTGGAAAAAGTAGTCCAAATTGGCAATGAAACCAGTGCAATTGTTCAACGATGGGTAGCTGAACGCAACGGACGGAAGCTGTACTTATCACCAGTAGAAAGCTCACAGTAGGTGGGCATGAGATAGTATCCAAAGCGGCTATTAAATACCTTGGCGTTATGATTGACAAAAGACTTATACTTAAAGAACACCTGGAGTATGTAAGTAGTAAATCCTCACGTGTGGGTGCCTCTAGGGCGCGGATTATGCCGAATATAGGAGGACCAAAATATAGCCCGAGACTTCCCTTAGCTAAAGTAGTCACATCAGTAGTGCTCTATGGATCACCAGTTTAGGCCGGAGCTATGAAGGTGAAAACATACAAACGCAAAATCATAGCAGTAAATCGACTGTGCGCGTTAAGAGTGAGGAGCGCTTTCCGCAAGACCTCGGATCAGGCAGCTTGTATCGTGGCAGGAATGTTACCGATTGATATACTGGCAGAAGAACTACAGAGAAAGTTCCTAAACCTTAACCAACAGGAGCGGCGGTTATTATCCAGTGATGCAGACACAACAGAAAGGACCGCAAGCGTGAGGGAGTGGCAGCAACGATGGAATATTTCGCCTAAGGGCCGATGGACATACCGACTTATCCCGAACATTGAGACCTGGATAAACCACAGACACGGCGAAGTAAACTTTTACATTACACAACTGCTAACGGGTTATTGTTCCTTCCGGTCATATCTACACCGGTTTAAAAATGACAAATCCCCCACTTGTCCATCTTGCAGTGATACTCCCGAGGACGTGGAGCATGTATTCTTTCACTGCCCAAGATTCTAGTCGCAAAGAGAAGCACTACGAATTGTATTGGAAGAAATACCAACTCCTGAGAACATTGTGCAGTACATGCTTGACTCGGAAAATAAGTGGAGCACAGTGAGTTCCTACGCCAAAGATATATTCCAAGAGTTAAGACGACTAGAGCGAGAAAGGAGAGAGAGCGAGGAAAACGCAAGAAACGCGGAAAACACGAGCAGACACATACTTACAAAAACGCGCATCCCTACAGAAACGCTAGACTTACAGACAGACAGACAGAAACTACTACATGCGCACACAGCAACACGTAGTCTTATAGAGAAAAGTAGCAAAGGGAACTAGAGTGTTCTACATACACATACAAACAAGTACAAGTAAAAAAACATTTGGTGCAATGCTCAAACATCCCCAGGCGTACAGACTCACACAAATCTGTCGACAGGAGGCAGCTACGGCTGAAAACCCCTGCAGGATGAAATGCCAGGATGGCGGTGCCATGGGGGAGCATAGGTTAGACGGAGAGGTGGTTTTAGTTTGGGTTAAAGTCCTACACTCTAGCTTTCGACGCTTTCCACTTTCCTTACAAAAATAAAAAATAAAAAATGTGGTTTTATATGAGTCTTTCGGTTCTTTCTTTGTTGGACTGGGCAATCTCTAATACTCGAACTCTATCTACTGTCTGCTTCCCTAAGAGTTTATTTTCCTGCCTAAGTATGCAAGGTGGGATGTTGACTGGGCGGTCAGCTTGTTTTGCCCAATTGTCGAAAATCGTTAAAAGAAGGGATTGGCGCAAGCGGCAATAATTTTATTTCCCTTGAATCCAATGAAAAATTTTCAGGTTTCTCTTACTAGAAATTAGAGCATCGTGACTTCTTGTAGAATATTTCCCAGCCATCCTTGGGGAAGACGACTCACTTCCAATATGGAAGAAGCATGCATGACTGCCTGAACCAGTCTGTGCAGACTGGAGATGAGACCAAGGATGACATTTAAGGAATCAGTAGCGGTGGGTCCAGGCAACCGGTCGTTTTTAAGTACTCATCATCAATCAGACATCTGTGTCCACTGTTGGACATAGGGCTCATCTAAATATATCAATTGGCATCGATTTTGAGCTATGCCTCCATTGTTCTCTGCGTCACTTAAAGTTTGTTCATTGAACGTTTTGTCAGGGTCAATGTCTCAGCACCACATGTCATAACTGGTAGCATGCAAAAATGCAAAAATGTCTCGCAGTATAGCCAATGCTGCCCAACCTAGTAAGAATGGGCAGTATACTCGTACGACGGAAGATTATCTCTGCTTATTTTTATTTCATGACCAGGATATGTTTATTCAAGCTTTAACTGAACCATGCGTTAAATACGCATATGCATATCTCTACATATGCGAAGTTACTTTTTTCTGTAGTTTTAGAATTGTACCTATACATACATATTTGCCCTGTTATTGTGTTATTTCAACACTCATTACTTACTTTTCTGTTAAACGGTGCTGAGGTCTAGCCCACCGTTCTTAGTACGTTAAGTGGCACCATGCAATCTGAGAAACTGGGTCTCACAGGCCGAACTTTTTTTTGCAGGAACTTGTCAATTATAGCTTATTGATATTAAAAATGTTTAGTTCTACGTTCTTGATCATGATTTACAGTTATTATTTTGCGGTGAGATATTGGTCTTAAGCGGCCTTCCGTTGTGGAGTAAATGCTGAATGGCCGCCGCAGGCCACGGTCATACGCATGCTCTTCTGGATGTATATGTAATTTACGATAGTTCGTAGTTCGGTACATCTTAAGAGTCCAATAAAGTACTATACAGCTTCATTTATATAAACCTACTGTGAGACCACACTGGTCTCACATGGCACAAGTGTCCCAAATTTGTGTGAAGCCACATTGATCTCATGTGGCACTCAACGTGTTAGATTCATACTTCTCTTTTTGAAAATTTCTTGAAAAAAAAAATCAAATTAAAAGGCTTGCCGGTAGTTGTGTCTGTGTCTCATTGCCTACGCGCCCTATTATCGGCAAAGACATCATATTTTACAGCAAGGAATAAATGTATCTCCATTGGAAACACTAAGCACTACTATTAAAAGCCAGGTAAAGTTACTCAGTCCGCAGAAAGTTAATGCTGTATTATTTCTTAAATCTCAATTACCGGCAATCAATATAAGTTCTTAAATAACTACGGGCTTAAGTAATGGTAGCTTGCTATCAGCTTATACGTATGCGATTAGTTAGCGACAAAGAATTCCCCATTTTTGTTCCAAATTGAAGCAAATTCTAATTCTGAAACAAAAACAGAGCTTGTCCCGTACGTATCGTTGACATTTTGGTTGACGAAATGTACAACATCGGACGGATATTTGAAAACGGATTGAAAGACTAGGAGAAACTGGGGCGATTATGAACTGAGAAAAGTGTCTGCCGGAGGCTCTGTAACTATTGAAACAACATTTGTAGCAGCAGAAAAAGATGATAAACTTTCCTCCATCCTTACACCACCTCCCCAGAGAAAACTCTGTCTGTCTGCGCCTGTCTGTCTTTCAACAGGACAGGTATGGACCTTATTACATGGCTGTAAACGGAGAGAATGGAATACAATGGAGTCCGTTTACTACGACCTCGCTTATAACGGCTTACCGCCTCAAGCGACGTAGACAGACGTAGACACCATATTCAGTTCGTTTTGTGCGTCATCCGGTTAGAACGACTTAATGTCGCCGGTCCCTTGATCGTCGCTATATCCGCATTCTACTGTATTTGCGTCTGTCACGATAACCAGACTTAAGGGGTTGCTCTTTACTCTTATTTGATCCAAAATATATCGAGATTGAGACAAGCCAAAATTCGATTGAATGACTGAGCATGCTAAGTTTTATCTGCATAACACTTCTTATGCAATTCTTCCGTTTTTGTTCGTCTCAGGTGCCAAATTTTTCGAACTGCTGTGCTAAGCCCTATCTGTATAACACTTAGTGCAATCGCAAATCTAACTTCGCAACGCCGTTTTTCATCTCAAAATCAACATCAAAAAAAGACAAGACCACAACTCTCTCAAGGCACTGTATTCACTCTTCTTAGGTGCCTCTGACTCCAATGATTTTCAATTGCACATTTAAAATATTGTAAATATTCAATATTCACTTGGTAAAACAAATTTATTACTACGAAAGTTGTAATACCGGTTTTTTTCTCGTTTCGAAGTCAAGAGAAAATTGCGGTGAGCTAACACAAACAACATTGGCCTTGAAAATTCAAATTAGCATTCCCGGTGCGACTTTGGTTTGAACTTTTAGGTTTATAACTTGTAACCGGATCTTTCCAATTTCTAATTTTTTTTATATAAAATTTTTATAACTCGACCACCAACGCCACCCACATTTAAAATATAAATCGCAACATTAATAAGCCCACCTCGTACCCAAGCGGGATGATGAGTGATTCGAAGAGAACTCAAGCCCAAAAGCGGTCGATTCGTTTAAGAATTTAGCTTTATGGCCATCCAGTCGGTTTTAAAAATGTCACCATTCCACTTAGCATGCCAAACATGGCTAATAATAATTTTTTTAAACAGAAAGTTACGTAATGGGCTAAAAATACTATGAATCACTTCTTACACTGGAGTGTGTGCTTAATCTGGAAATAAGTTTAGCGATATAATTACCAGGTTCAGTTTGAGGAATCTTTCTATTGACCTATACCATATGGAGTAGTTGCCGAGAGGTAGTGGACGCAGAGAGGAATAGAGAGACGAAGAAAGATCATATAGATATAGTGCTGGAATTACATTTTTTGGTTGTGGCATAATGTTGACTGAGGTAATACTCACAACTAAGTATGCCACACACGTGCTAACGCTCTTTGCTGTCAATGTCATCTTAAAACCAGACCAGAGATCAATTAGAGCTTTCATCGATGGAAACATAAGTTTTGTTGGTGCAGTCATTAACAGGAAGATGGCTTCGTATTGCATAAGCAGAACTTGTGCGAAACTGATTGCTGATAAGCATGATTTATGCAAGATGAGCTTGATAAGTTCGAATAATCAAGGTTTCGGAAGAAATAGTGAATGATTAAGATTTTGGCAAGATTTTAGAAGAATTGTGTGACAATTGTAGCCTCCATTTCGAAATTGGCTTGTCATAGGGAAAAACCAAATACATTTGATGCCTAAAATTCGGATGTGTGAATGGTATCGGCAGCAGGTGATATCCTGTCAGTTCTTACTGTAGATAATCTACTTATAAAATTAAGTATGTTAGGCTACAGAGCTGTAAGTTAGTAGATAGCATGAAAACAAAGCCGAATTCTGTCTTGTGCATCAGGTTACATCTCTCGACTAACTTATACCATTAAAACAGTCGTTGCATCGTTCACAAGAAGGGGGGAGCTGTTTTAGATTACTAGAGCCAAGTTGACATGTCGTCGCATATCTGTTCATTTGATGGATCAAGGTTAGCGGAAAAACAACCGTCACCAGCTTCAAAGGTTTTAAAGACTAGTTTGGAAGGTATTACAGGGGTCTTGTGCCCCTGCGTTACTGCAGTTCAAGGTGCTTTTTGTCAAAATGTTGCAGTCGGCCTCCGAAGGTCAGAAAACTGTGTCTTGGCCTTGTTTTAAGATTTGTCTTCACTTCAGAGATCACCAGCACGGTTTCCGAAATTACTCACCAGTAAGGGACAAAAAGTTTTCTGGAGGCTTACACAGGATTCAACGGAAAGCAATAGAGTTTAGCGGACAAAACTGCAGACATCTGAGAGCACGCATTTGCTTCTACAGTCTTTAAATATGGCGAAGTAGACCGTAAATTAATTTATCCGCTGTCTGACAGAACCAAACTTGCTTCAAGTAGTCAAATGTGGATCTTAAGCTACACTTTCACTAACAACAGGGGTTTCCTGATCAATCAAGCGTCCACCAGATTGAATCAATAATCTCATTGCGACGTAAGACCCTCCTCCAAAAAGTATAATGGAAAGACAAACGTTGTTCTGATCACCAACTTGTTGTAGCCAAGTTGCGAATACCCCGAACATCGCGAAGACAAGAAAATACTGATAGGAAGTTTAACGTCGGTTACGTACAATCGGAATAGATTTTCAGAACCTCTTCCAATTAAGTGGCCATTGCCAAACAAGCGAGCATAGTAGTAAAATCGCAGTCAGTGCTAAGGATGCGAAAAAAAAATATATGCATGCATGTATATATGAAACATTCTGTATAAAAAACATAAGTCCAATAAAGCTGCTGACGCCCTATCTGCCGAACTATGAAAAGTGGCGGGATGTCACTTAGCAAAGAGCATGCACCAACTCAAAATATGGTCGGACACAAGTATAACCAAGTACATGATCTCAACAAAAGCAATAGTTAACACCTCGGACAGAATGTCACACTAGGCAGATATAACTTTTGACGTTGTTAGATACTTTTGCTACCTATATTCCGCTATTAACTCCGACAATGGCATTAGCGCAGATCTGCCAATCGATACCAACAGAGTTAAAATCGAGCAAAGCCCTTTCTTGAACAACTAAAGTGATTCTAAAGAAGACCCTCATCATCCAAGTCCTGCTTTATGGTGAAGACCTATGGACTTTGTCTAAAATGAGTTTGAGGGGAGCAAAATACTTGAGGTAATCACCGGTCCTGGCTACACAGAAGGTGAGCAGAGGCAATTCAATGACTTTTAAGCCCCATCGATCAAGTCAGAAGAGTCCAGACTAAGATGGCTGGGGCATCCAAAGCGGATCCACGCCAATATTCCGACTTGGCGAGTCTTAGAATTCATAGTAAAATAATACCGCGACTAAGATGGTGCGGACAAGTGGGAATGGAACTCAACCAACTTGACGTGCGAAGCTGGAGACAGCTAGCTGAAGATCGAGCTGGCTAAAGATCCTTTTTGGTTGAGGCGCATGTCAGCCCCGGACTTTAGTGCTGATTGAAAAAATAAATTTCTGCAATTCGTAGGCGTTGCCCCAGCGTGGCGTAAATGCAAGTGTAAAATAAACCGCTCAAATTGACAGCTAATAGCCATCGCTATTTTTTACAACTAATTAAACAGTGATACACTTAACACTTATTTATGTTAGACACTACACCTATGTACGTACATAGTTCAAAGTTAACATTCCCATAAAGGCATTGACACAAAAAATTTAAATTTGTTAAAAGCAATTTTTCACCAAAAATATATGTTAAAGGCTTTCCATGTCCACAAAGTGTCCTAAGACATTAAATTAAAGTTTAAATTTAAACAAATTTTCGAGTGAATTAACGGTATTACCAATATCGATAGGTGCTCCAAAAACCCAAATTCCAGGGATAGTAACACCACAGGACAGTATCACAGCTGTAATCCACATTTGAAATCCATTTGCCGTTATGACCATTATGTAATAGTTTTTGTTTTTAACTAATTAGATTTCTTTTACAAACAAAATGTCTAGTTAATTAATCATAAGGTAGATGTTGCTGATCGGGACTTGAATTTAACAAACACTACACCCTACACTTTGTTGTAAAAACACGTTTTCGATTGCTCTTCGTCGTGCATTCCAAGTTTTATTTTTATTTTTAAAAAGTCCCGATAATAATGTTAATTATTAGACAGTATAAAACAAATTTAAAAAAAATTTATTCCGCGCTTAAATGAATAAAAAAATATTCATTGAGAAATAACAACAGAGGAGTGTCTGTAGGTGCAGCACCGAGCACTCAGTAATCCGCTGGTGTAGGCAATGTATAGCATATGGCTTTTGCGATACAGAGAAAGACGTGTTAACCGAATGAAATGAAAACTTTTATTAAACCTCGGATCATTTGATTGACTTCATCTAGCTAACATCTCGCGGCTTCATCGTCGTTGTAGACTGATGTCTTGGATCCGGAATCACTGGCGTTGCGTCGTCTCTGCTTCGCTGTTGACATACATACATACATATAAGAAAATTTGTTTACTTGTATGTTAACCCGTTCAGTGTGCTGGGAGGAGAATAAGCTGGCGTGATGATATTTACAGTATAGCCAGCACCCAGTGATGATGATACATGGCACTATGGCAGCCACAAAAAGAAGACGTTTATGCATCTAGTGAAAAATCCATTGTTTGGAAATTGAGTTGCTATAGTGGATGTTTTTCTTTCTATTTTTTTATTTTATTTTTTTGTGACTATTGCATAACCTTTGAAACCGGAAATTAGTTCCGTGATTACAATATGAAGATCTCTTACGCACCACAATGTTTCTTTAATGCATAGACAGTGCTCACGTTATTTCCTCGAAGAAGATCATAATGCATTACAATATAAAAAAAATATTGAGAAATTCGATCAGACATTTTATAATGATAATTACTTTGCACTTTTTTTTTGCTTATTATTTGTTGTTATTATTGTTTTTGTCTCACTAAATACAGGAAAGTGGATACACTTGCCTATACAGTCATTGTACAGAAACGACTTATGGATGATGCAACTTGTTTTTGTTTTTTTTTTTTTTATGGTATGGAACCCATTGACTAATAATGAGACCTTGATTCATCTGAAACTGATTTGTGCCATGTTTGCTGAGAGTGATTCACCCTTCTGCAAAACTGGCACTACTAACTTCCTAAGACCAAAGCCTCATGGAAAGACATTATTGAAAGTGGCCTTTTGCAATGGCATTTGTACGTTCTTTCCCCCTTTTTTACTTCTTTGGTAGTATGTGCCAGATTCAGCCCCATTTTCGAGCTTCCTTGAATAATCGTCGTGGCTTGCTGGTTAGTGCATTGGACTATCTACATTTATAGGTTCGAGCCTCAGCAAAACAGCGACGGGGGCGTGTGGCCAGAAAGTCTCTCCAACAGAAGGAGATTCTGCGCAGACAAAAGCGCAACGCCGAGAGAGTCATCCGGCGGCTCGAAATGAGGGACCCTGAAACCTTCACGGTTGCAGAGAAGCAGCCTTAGGGTCAAGACGATACCGGTTACCACACCTACTGACAAACAGGACAGTACTAAACGAACGCGTGGCTCTTGGATAAAATACGGGAGACTGTTTAGGATGGGGAAGAAAGCCTCTTGCTCTCCACCCCAATCGCGGACAGACTTAGGGTTCCCGCAAACGACACGAGTATGGACTCACAACCCAAACCTGTGCCGGTTGCGGGTACGTCCAAAAGAGCCCGACTCAACGACTCATCTTCCCCTGCTCCGACAAACGCCCACAAGAGATTGAAACCTTCAATGGTTAAAGTTGCGGGTCAACAGGTTGCCGTAGTCTATAACGGAAAGCCTTTACGGAAACTTACCGACGACCAATGGCGACTCATTGAAATAAGAATTCTTGATGGAGTTAATGAAGCCATCATTAAGAATAAGGGGCAACTTCCGCTTTTTGGCACTCTTACCACCATCCAAGGCTTCAAAATAATAGAATGTGAAGATGGTTACACTCTCACATGGCTACAGGAATTTATTTCGAAGACTAGTGCTCCGTGGGCAAATGTTGACCTTTGTCTCATCGAAAGGAAGGAGATTGTCGAGCTTACTCGACGAAAGGCGTGTCTCTTCATACGCGGCCCATATATCCCCAGAGATAGGATTGAGCGGTACCTCCGCAATCTAAACAAAGACCTTCTCAGCCACAACTGGGAAGTGATAGAAATGGGTGAACACAAAGAAACTGGCACAGAAGTTATGGTATTACTTAGCCATAAGTCAATATCACTACTCCACGAGATTGACTACAAAGTCCGCGACGGTATAAGCCGGTGCAAACTTAGACCATTCATGGCAAGCAAAGAGAGGGCGCCTAAGAGAAACTGTGATTAAGATAGTTCAAATAAACCTTCATCACAGTAAAGCGGCCAGCGCCAACCTAGTCTGCCTCATGGAGGCTAGACAGATAAGCATCGCCCTTATCCAAGGGGATTACACGCCAAGGACCTAGTACTGTATAAAACAACACAGGTAAATACAGGCAGCACCTAAAGATAATTTTATGTAGCTAGAAGACAGGTTAATCTTTTTCTTCTATATACATACATACCTACAGCGACGCAGACCATACGGTGGTCAAGTATGAACGAACAGGACTCCCGACGCTAATTTTGTCGTCCTGCTACATCCCATATGACGCGACAGAGGGCCCACCATCTGCCCAATGCGTCTTCTCGTTGAGCAAGTCAAACGGAAAAAACTGGATTTGGTGGCAGGCTGCGATGCTAACTCCCTTCATCTACTGTGGGGTAGTTCAAATATCACCGTAAGCGGTGAGTCACTTTTTGAATTTCTTATGGAAAATAACTTACTGGTTGCGAATAGGGGTAATGAACTAACATTCGTCATTAGGAATAGACAAGAGGTTATTGATATCACTATAGTTAGTAACTCTAGAGCGGTAGAATTAGACCAGTGGAGGAAGAAACCTTCTCCGACCATAAGATGATTGAATTTTTGCTTAAAGGTACCAGGAACCTATTCATGCCGTACAGAAACCGCAGGAAAACTAACTGGGACATTTTCAGTATGGAAGTAGAGAAAATGACTAGAACGCTCCAGACAAGTGACTCTCACGGGCCTGGTAATATAAACAGATCCGCCGATGAACTCACTAGTATCCTCGGCAAAGCACTACAAAAAGCTTGTCTTCTAAGGACAAGGAAAAGTAAGTGCAAAATGACACCCCCATGGTAGTCCAACTGCACAGCATAAGAAAAGAGACGAGAAAACTTTTCAATGCACCAAAACGCACGAACCTTGACAGTAACTGGGAAAGCCATGAGGTTAGCCAAAGAAAGTCTAAAGCCGAAACGCAGAGGCCAAAGCCCTGCTCATGGCGAACTTTCTGTAGTGAGATAGAGAGCACTACAGAATCAGCCAGACTCAGGAAGGTCCTTGCAAGGGAGCCAGTTGCTTTGGGCTTCCTCAAAGACTCTCGCGGACGCTGGACGGAGTCCTGCAAGGAGACACTGGAATTGCTGCTCAAAACCTATTTTCCGGGATGCAGCTCCGTGGAAATCACACAACCGGGTTATGAGTCCTTTATAGAACATGCTGCGCCGGCGGATATTATAAACGAGAAAGGATAAGCTGGGCTATAAGCTCCTTCTTTCCCTACAAATCCCCGGGTACAGACGCCATCTTCCCTATCATGCTGAGAAAAGGCGAAAGCCATATAACGAAACACCTAAAGAATATATTCCTTAACAGCCTGACATGGGGCTATGTACCTAAGTCATGGCGGGGGGTCAAAGTGGTTTTTATACCTAAGGCTGGTAAGCCCAGTCCCACCACCGCGAAAGATTATAGACCTATCAGTTTGACATCATTTGTTTTAAAGACATTTGAAAGGCTAATTGACATCTACATTCGTAGTCTGGTGAATCCTATAGATTTATCTCCAAACCAACATGCATATATGAGAGGTAGAGGCGTCGAAATTGCGCTGCATAGTGTTGTCAGCAGCACCTTCACTGAGAGTAAAGGAATACACACTCGCTGCCTTCCTGGACATAGAGGGCGCTTTCAATAACGTTCACATAGACGCAATAAAAAGAGCATTAAAAGATCTTAGCATACACAATACCATCATCAACTGGATAGTGTGCATGTTAAGGTGCAGGCGCATTGGCTCAGAGCTAGGAGGTATACAAGTTGGCGTATCAGCCTCTAGAGGCACTCCACAGGGAGGGGTCCCCTCCCCCCTACTCTGGTTTCTTGTAGTTAATGAAATCCTAATGAATCTGAGTTCTAGTGGAGTAAAGGTAGTAGACTATGCTGATGACCTAGCGGTACTAGCAACAGGCAAATTCCTTTCCACTATTAGTGACCAACTAGAAGGCGCCCTGAAGGTAATAAATAACTGGACAAAGCGCTGCGGACTCGCAGTTTATCCGCAGAAGACAGGGCTTGTCCTTTTCAGCAACAAAAGGGCGGTACCGGAATTCAGGAAGTCTTCTATTGAGGGTATTCTGCTTAAAGTTTCAGACTGTGCCAGGTACTTAGGAGTAATACTTGACAGAAAACTTAACTGGAGTCTCAACATTAAAGATAGAGTGAAAAAAGCAACGATAGCTTTCTACGCCTGTAACAGGATATTCGGTAAAACCTGGGGTCCTAGCCCTAAAATCATCATGTGGCTCTACACGGCAGTAGTAAGACCAATATTGATCTATGGTAGCCTGGTGTGGTGGCAGTCAGTGTGCAAAACCACTAACCTTAAGTTAATAACAAAGATAGCCTGCATCAGCACCACTGGCGCATTGAGAACCACCCCCACAGCGGGACTCGAGACAGCACTCAATCTACTCCCGCTTGATTTACTTGTGCAAGAATGGGCAACTGGAAACCAGTGGCGTGGCGTCCATTTAACTTGATTCCTACCGAGTTACCTTTTAAAATTCTGATTTTCAACAATGTATCAATATAACAAGCAACATGAATCTAAATATGTATAAATAAACATAATATTATTTGTGTGTTTTCTACACCTGCACACGCAAGCGTAAATTCTACAAATCACAAGCCCACAACCGCTTTCATATCGCTCTACTGCTGTACGCACACATCATTGCATGCCTTCTGCAACATCACATACTCCATCATAGCCCATAAGAAAGGCAACCGCAAAGCGATAGCAACAAAGCATAGTAACCCGAAAAATGTCGGGTTATAAAATATCTGGCTGGTTAGAACAAATTGGTTTCCTTTCCTTGTTTCCCCTTTATCGTTCAATGTGTTTGACTCCTCTCTGTCTAATACACGCTTTCTTATGAAACAAAATAACCCGCTTTTCTTCGACTTATTTAGTGAATTTTGTATGTCCATGAAGTTGGCCCCGCCATTTTGGATTTTTTGAAAAAAAAATGATGTGCTGTAATGTGCTCGATGTGTGCTGTAATGTGCAGTAAAACTTTTTTTTTTAATTCAAAGACTGTAACTTTTATGAGGAGGTCCTTTTTTCAAAGTGAAGTTGGCCCCGCCATTTTACTTTATCAAAACAAAAGGCATTGTGCCGTAATGTGCTCAAGATGTGCTACCATGTGCCAAACAAAAAAAAAATCGCCTTCACGGATTTTAAAAACAATTTTTTTCATTTTTTGTGAAGTTGGCCCCGCCATTTTGGATTTTTTAAAAATAAAAAGATGTGCTATGATGTGCTCGATGTGTGCAGCAATGTGCCGCAAAAAAAAATTTTTTATTCAAAAACTTTAACTTTTACGAGGAGGTCCTTTTTTTAAAAATGAAGTTGGCCCCGCCATTTTGGATTTTTTAAAAACAAAAAGATGTGCAATGATGTGCTCGATATGTGCAGCAATGAGCCGCAAAAAAAAAATTTGTTTTCAAAAACTGTAACTTTTATGAGGTCATTTTTTTTTAAATGAAGTTGGCCCCGCAATTTTGCTTTATCAAAACAAAAGGAATTGTTGCCGTAATGCACTCAACATGTGCTACCTGTACAAAAAAAAAAACAAATTTAACCTTACGGATTTTAAAAGCGATTTATTTATTTTTTTAAAAGTTGGGTCCGCTTTTTAAAGTTTCCGTAAAAATCTATATTGTACGACAATGTGCTCAAGCCGTAGTGTTATTTGCGGACAGAAATCAAACTTACGTACCGTACCTTAGTGTTCGGTACAGTACACTCCCGAAAATAGTACACAAACATATATCCAACAGGTAGTACACCAACGCCATTGTGTATATTTTTTGGGTACGCGTACAAAAACATTCATATGTGAAGAAATCTACACAAGCAGGTAGACAAAGTTTGATTTTATTTAAAGAACAACTGTTATTACCCTTTTTTGCGTCAGGAAATCCTTTTCCTTTCGCACAATAACAATATACACAATGGCGTTGGTGTACTACCTGTTGGATATATGTTTGTGTACTATTTTCGGGAGTGTACTGTACCGAACACTAAGGTACGGTACGTAAGTGTCTTTTTTCTAACTCTAATTCATTATAAAGTTCATACTTCCTTGTAATCAACAAGAGGCAGGGCCAACTGCTAAAGGAACTTTTTTTTTGAAAGTAAATGTTTTGTAAACCTAGCTGATTCCTGATTTTTGATTTCTGTCCGCAAATAACACTACGGCTTGAGCACATTGTCGTACAATATAGATTTTTACGGAAACTTTAAAAAGCGGACCCAACTTTTAAAAAAATAAATAAATCGCTTTTAAAATCCGTATGGTTAATTTTTTTATTGTTTTTGTACAGGTAGCACATCTTGAGAGCATTACGGCAACAATTCCTTTTGTTTTGATAAAGTAAAATTGCGGGGCCAACTTAATTAAAAAAAAAATGACCTCATAAAAGTTACAGTTGTTGAATAAAAATTTTTTTTTTGCGGCACATTGCTGCACACATCGAGCACATCATAGCACATCTTTTTATTTTTTAAAAATCCAAAATGGCGGGGCCAACTTCATTTTTAAAAAAAGGACCTCCTCATAAAAGTTAAAGTTTTTGAATAAAAAATTTTTTTTTGCACACATCGAGCACATCATAGCACAACTTTTTATTTTTAAAAAATCCAAAATGGCGGGGCCAACTTCACAAAAAATTAAAAAAATCTTTTTTCAAATCCGTGAAGGCGATTTTTTTTTTTTTTTTGTTTGGCACATGGTAGCACATCTTGAGCACATTACGGCCCAATGCCTTTTGTTATGATAAAGTAAAATGGCGGGGCCAACTTCACTTAAAAAAAAAATGACCTCATAAAAGTTACAGTTTTTGAAAACAATTTTTTTTTGCTGCTCATTGCTGCACATATCGAGCACATCATAGCACATCTTTTTATTTTTAAAAAATCCAAAATGGCGGGGCCAACTTCATTTTAAAAAAAAGGACCTCCTCATAAAAGTTATAGTTTTTGAATAAACATTTTTTTTTTGCGGCACATTGCTGCACACATCGAGCACATCATAGCACATCTTTTTATTTTTAAAAAATCCAAAATGGCGGAGCCAACTTCATTTTAAAAAAAAGGACCTCCTCGTAAAAGTTAAAGTTTTTGAATAAAAAATTTTTTTTTGCGGCACATTGCTGCACACATCGAGCACATCATAGCACATCTTTTTATTTTTAAAAAATCCAAAATGGCGGGGCCAACTTCACAAAAAAATGAAAAAAATTGTTTTTAAAATCCGTGAAGGCGATTTTTTTTTTTTGTTTGGCACATGGTAGCACATCTTGAGCACATTACGGCACAATGCCTTTTGTTTTGATAAAGTAAAATGGCGGGGCCAACTTCACTTTGAAAAAAAGACCTCCTCATAAAAGTTACAGTTTTTGAACTGAAAAAAAAAAGTTTTGCGGCACATTACAGCACACATCGAGCACATTACAGCACATCATATTTTTTTCAAAAAATCCAAAATGGCGGGGCCATATTTTCATGTCCATGAAGGACATGAATTTTCTCTAAAGGTTGCGTCCAGACCGAAGGAAACATTGCTTACAAAATGTTTCTGAAATGTTTCCCAATTGTTTCCAATTTGCTTCAGAAATATTCCAGAAACGTTTCTTAAATGTGATGTGCAATGCGTAACTTAAAGTAATTTTGAGTGTAATTATTGTTGTGCAATAAAAAATAAATTAGAGAAATTAAAAACAGTGAAAAGTGTGAAAAGTTTAAATTGTGATATTTTCAGTTAGATTCAGCTTATTTCAAATAATTATTAGGAGAAAATGGCATTATTAACTGTAAATTGTTGTTTGGTAGATTTGCTTTTGAAGGAAGAAAATGATTTTTGAAAGTTGAATTTTCTTTTAAAAAAAAGTTAAAGAAATAGGAAATAGAAATATGAAAATAGATTAGAAGCGCAAGGATGGTTTTGTTTCGCATTTCAATGCATCCATATATACCAAAAATATACTTGGTTAACTGGTAGTTGTAAACTTAACAAAATGTTTTGTTTTCCTTGTCTTCTTATAAAAAATTGGCTTGAATTGCTTTACTTATATGCGATTTGCAATACACAATATAATTTCAGAAAGCCTTTGCAGTTGCATATTTTTTCCGACTTACCATTTAAAATTTTCCACGCCACGCCACTGCTGGAAACCCAGTCTGACAGGGCACGCACAGATCTTACGCAATTTTGTGGGCAATACTGTATGCACAGACTACATGACGCCTTACTTAGAATTTGAAAGTCCATTCTCAACCTGTTTTTCCAGCAGAGAAGAATGGCAAGACAACCAGGTATTAAATAATGGCACAACCACTTCCGTTTACACGGATGGATCCAAAATGGACACAGGAGTGGGTGCTGGATTTTTCTCCGAAACTCTTGGATTGTCCGGATCGATCAGACTCCCAGACTACAGCAGTGTCTTCCAAGCGAAGGTCTTGACAGTGACAACAGCTGCCCAACAGGTTGCAATGAAGGCACTACCACAGGATGATATTACCTTTTTCATCGACAGTTAGGCGGCAATAAGAGCGATTTCTGCCATTGAAGTAAAATCGTAGCTTGTTAGTCGCTGTCGCGAAGAGCTACGGGTTCTTGGCAGGCAGCACAATGTAAGACTGTGCTGGGTCCCTGGCCACAAAGGGGTGCCTGGTAACGAGACAGCTGATGAGCTGGCAAGGGAAGGATCTTCTTTAGACTTCGACCAAGCTGATTTCACCGCTAAAATTCCACCCTGTAATCTTAAACAGGTGATTGGGAGCAAAATTCAAAAGATAGCTAATGATAGATGGAATGCGTTTAGCTCCTGTGTCATAACTAGGAAACTATGGCCATTCTACAATAAACAAAAAACTGATAGAATCCTGCAAATGGATAAAAAAATCCCTGCCTTCCCTCATAGGTATCATCACCGGGCATAATATGCTTAACTACCATGCAAGAAGACTGGGACTAAACACGGATGACCTTTGCAGAGGCTGTGGCGACGAAGAAGTAGATGAGGACACCCCACACTTTCTTTGCCACTGTCCAGCGCTCTGCCATAAAAGATTCAAAAACCTAGGAAGACATTTCTTTCAGGATCTAGAAGAACTGTCCGACAAGTCTGTGGTCGACATACACAGTTTATCCGTGCCTCTAAATGGCTCGACAGAACATAGGCTAATGGTTCCTAGTAAGGGGGCTGAGACCCCTAGGGTATCACTATTGTATCACTACCCTGTAAAACATTAATCTACTACTTAGTAAACTTTGTAAGGCTTTTAAGAAAAGTCTAGTACAACCATTGAACTGTCAAATTAATTAGATATGTAAAATAAATCACTTTTTGTACGACCCGTGTGGAATTCGGCTGCGTATCACTTCAGTGGCGACGAGGAAAAAAGGAACAAAAGGAAAAAGTTTGAACCGGCGATAATTGAAGAAAAAAAAAAAAAAATAAGAATAAATAGTTGCGCACAAATGGATAAGGCAGACTTGGAAGCGGTGCTCAAATCACAGCGTGATTGGATGGAAGAGATTTTTAGGAGTCAGAAAGCATGGCTTACGGGGAGCATGCAACAGACTTCGACCGCGTGCACATCCATCGTCCAACCATTCCCAGCATATAAGAGGGAGGAAAACTGGAAGGCGTATCTCAGACAATTGGAGCAGCATTTCGAAGCATGCAGCATTTCGGACGACATCAAAAAGCGTGCATTTTTCCTGTCATGGGTTGGAGCAGACAACTTTGAGATTCTGCAAAAACTTTACGGTGTCGATGACGTGTCCACCAGAAGCTTCAAGGACTTGTCTGGTAAGCTTACCGAGTACTTCACTTCTAAAATCCATGTTCTTGCAGCCCGATATGAGTTCCACAAAACAGTAATGAAGCCAGGACAAACGTACGCATCGTGGGTCGCCGATCTTAGAGGAGTAGCACGTAGTTGTTTGTTCACTTGCCCACATGCCAATTGTGCTAAACCGCATGTGGATAGCATGATTCGGGACATTATTGTGCTCTATACGCCCCACGATACCGTCCGCACGCAAGCGCTCCAGAAAACAGACCCAACGCTTCAAGAAGTGCTCGATATTGCGAGTGCATATGAGACGACACAGAAAACCTTTTCTGCTATTTCTGACAGCAACAACGTAATTGAGGTTAATCAGTTGCCGACAACCAACAGCCATGGTGGGTTTCATCCAAACACACAATCAATGCGTAAATCGTGTCCCGGCTGTTTCCAAAATCATCATAGGAGCGAATGTCGCCATTATAAGACCATCTGCCGGAAATGTAAAAAGGCAGGCCACATTGAGGCTGTGTGTATGACCGGCGAGGGCGCGTCTGCCAACGAAAAGCAGGCCAAGACAGGTCAGGGTAGATCTCGAAGCGGCCAACGGAGTGGCAAGGGTTCCTTTCGCCGAGAAAAAGCGCAAGACACCCTGGTAGTTCAGTGGAAAATCTACATTTTAGTGAAGTGGTGCAGTCGCATCCAGAGAAGCATAATTTGACGTCTGCGATAAAGGTAGAAGTGGTGGTAAACGGGCAGGTAATGTGGTTTCAACTGGACACCGGTGCATCATGTTCACTAGTGGGCCCAGATGGTTACCAGCAGTTGAGTCAACCGAGGTGTTGGAAGTCAGACAAGGTACTTCAAGCTTATGGCGGCATACCGATATCTATTAAGGGTGAATTGGAGGTCGACGTAAAATACAACAAAACGGCGCAAAAACTGAAATTGCTGGTGGTAAACAATGCTGGCGCGAACATTCTTGGCTTGGATTGGTTCAGGGCCTTCAATTAAAAAATCCATCAATCGGTTTTACAAATTAATTCAAATTCTTCTTCTCTACTCAACAGAATTGAGCGGCTCTGCGAGTCACATGCGGGTCTTTTTTCAAAGGGGTTAGGTAGGTGCAAAGACTACCAAGCGCATCTGGAACTCAAGGAAGGTGCAACCTCGAAATTCATTCGCCATCGACCTATACCCTATGCACTGTTGGATAAAACAAAGAAGGAAATTGATCAGTTGGTGGAGGCGGAGATTTTAAAACCAGTACAGCGTACGCAGTGGGCAGCTCCCGTAGTTCTAGTGCAAAAGGCAAATGGGGATATTCGGATCTGTGGTGACTTCAAGACAAGCGTGAATCCGCAGCTGGTAATGAACCGACATCCAATCCCACGCATTCGAGATTTGTTCCACAAGCTTCGTGGAGGAAAGCTTTTCACAAAAATCGACTTGTCGGATGCGTATCTCCAGATCGAGTTAGATGACGCATCGAAGGAACTAGCAGTTATCAATACACCATTCGGACACTTTCAATACCAGCGGTTACCATTTGGCATCAGCAGTGCTCCGGGGGAGTTCCAACATATTATGGAACAGCTTTTTGCCGACTTGCCCGTAGCCGTTTATCTTGACGACATCGTCGTTTCAGGGAAGGATGATGCGGAGCATTTGGACATTTTAGAAGGAGTTTTCGAGCGGTTGCAGAGTAGGGGATTTCGCTGTAATAAACAGAAGTGTACGTTCGCTAAAGAAGAGCTGGAGTATTTGGGGCATACACTTGCGGCCAGCGGCATTCGCCCCTCCGAGAAACACCTTGAGGCACTTCGTGATATGCCACAACCCTCGAACTTAAAGGACCTGGAAGCAATAATAGGTAGACTCAACTATTGTAATCAGTTTATTCCAAACTTCTCGCAGGTAGCAGGTCCAATAAATGCACTCAGAGCGAAGGGCGCTGAGTTTGCCTGGTCGGCGAAACAACAGAAAGCACTGGATGCACTGAAAAGCAGCGTATTACAAGCGGCACGGTTGGCTCATTTCGATGACAGACTTCCTTTAATTCTAGCTACGGATGCTTCGAGTTATGGCATTGATGCGGTCATATCGCACAGATATCTAGACGGTACCGAGAGGCCGATCGCGTTCGCCTCTAAAACACTTGACCGTCATCAAAAGCTGTACAGCCAGATAGAAAAGGAGGCGTTGTCCATAGTGTATGGGGTGAAAAAGTTTCATTGCTATTTGTATGGTCGGGTGTTTGAGTTGCAAACCGATCATAAGCCTTTGACGGCCAAATTCAACCCAAGCAAACAGATTCCCGAAATGACGATGCGCCGCCTACGGAATTGAGCTCTAACGCTGATGGCCTACAACTATAACATAAAGTTCCGCCCCACTGCCAAACATGGGAACGCAGACGCCCTATCACGCCTTCCGGTAGGCCCGGATACCGATTTCGACAAGTTGGAAGGAAGCTACCAAGGAGTGAACAGCATCATCTTGGAAGATCTAGAGAATGGTCCTCTTAACGCCGCGCTTATTGGCAAGTATACCCTGAGGGATAGGGTGCTGAAGCGAGTTGCTAGTTTCATACAAAATGGATGGCCTTACAAGTTGGCCGATAATGAATTAGATGTCAAACCGTTTTTTGATCGTAAGTTACCCCTATCCATCCAAGATAATTGTATTCTTCTCAGTGTAGGAGACCACGATCGAGCCGTTATTCCGGAATTGTTACAATCCAGAGTGATAAAGTACATCCACGAGGGTCATTGGGGTTGTTCCCGGATGAAGCAGCGGGCTCGACGATATGTCTGGTTCCCAGGCATGGATCATCAAATCGACAAAGTGGCAGCAGGTTGCGGCATCTGTCAGGAGGCGGCTTCGAACCCGAGAAAAGCATATAGCAACTGGCCTCTGGCAAAGCAGCCACGGGAAAGGGTGCACTTGGATTTCGCGGGGCCATTTTTTAACAAGATGTGGTTAATTTGTGTAGACGCATATTCCAAATTTCCGTATGTGGTATCAATGTCAGGAATCACCGCCGAAGCTACGATCAAGGCACTTCAATCGATTTTCACCATCGAGGGGCTTCCGAAAGCGTGCGTTACGGACAACGGCACGCAGTTTACTGCACAGATCTTCAAGGAGTGTTGTAATTACCACTCAATCCAGCATTGGAGAACTACACCGTTTCACCCAGCGTCAAATGGGCAGGCCGAAAGATTAGTGCGGACATTTAAGGAATCATTTAAGAAGAACTTAGCGGAAAGCAAAAACCCAGAAACGGCTCTTTGCGCATTTCTTTCCACTAACCGGTCTACACCAAGAGCAGCATCTCAGAAGTCTCCAGCGGAGTTACTTCATGGTCGACAGCCCCGAAACCTACTTTCGTGTTTCATTCCCGAGAGAAAGAAGAACCAGCCGGAGTTTTCATCAAAGTTTCATCTGTCACAGCAAGTGTTAATACGCGTGTACATGAAATCGAGTAGGTGGTCTAGAGGAGTTATCAAGAACATTCTGGGTAACAAGATGTATGGTATTCATACTCAGAACGGATACGTAAGGCGTCATCAAAACCAAATACGTCCCTTACGTCAGGATAAGGAAATCGAGCGTACGAGCTACCAAAAGCCGGATGCAGTCGGAGGTAATTTTGGGACATGTGCTAATCCAAATTTTGAATATTTTTATCAGGCTGACAACGAGAGGGGTGCCAATACGAGTGAAGGGGGAGATACTGACGTCTTGAGTGGAGAGTCTACCATCGATCCGGTTCCTGTCAACCAACCCGACTCCACCAGCAGTACGGATGTTTCCATTGCACCAGCAGCTCCTCCCGAGGTTAGAAGGTCAGAGCGTCTTAAGCTGAAAAGAGTTCGGTTCCTTCAGTAAAGCCAAGTAAGGGTAGGAATAAAATAGCGTCTGATGAGATGTTGTATCACTACCCTGTAAAACATTAATCTACTACTTAGTAAACTTTGTAAGGCTTTTAAGAAAAGTCTAGTACAACCATTGAACTGTCAAATTAATTAGATATGTAAAATAAATCACTTTTTGTACGATTTATTTGGAATTCGGCTGCGTATCACTTCAATCACAATGGGTCTACATTGACCTAAGTGTGACGGAGAAGGGACCTCCTTTCACGTCAACCTTATTACCTAACCTAACCTTATTGCAGCACCACGTCTCGGTAGAATCTGTCATAAAAAGCTTCTCAATCGGACATTCGGAATCGGCACTAAAACGGTAGGTCCCTTCCATTATATAACATATAGGTACAGCATAAATGTTTGTGAGAACCTAAGCCATGACACTCTATGAGCTATCGCGCCATATATTTGTATTGTATTTTTTGCTTAAAATGGGATATGTTAGTAAATTAGAGGAAGTGGATGTCACATCAAGGTCAGGGTAGACTTTTTTTTATGCTATGGTGTTGGGACAAAAAGAGGACCATTTAAAAACTAACATGAAAGACCTAACTTACTTGTTAAGGAGCTTAGGTTACCAGTACTCATCACATCAGCGCCAAAAAACTGATATGAGCAGAGGCAGAGCAATCCCCTAGAAAGGGTGCACAGTAGTGTTGTCCTCTTCATAAACTTCGCAGACAGTGGTGTCACTTAAGCCTAATACGTGGATATTTTTTGATCCCCCCGCTAATAAATTGCCTAGAGTCAATGTATTGTTTGCAGTCTGTTCTGCTGAGAGATAGCAAGAATGCCTCAGTCTTAGCAGATTTAGTCTTTTAACCGAATTCAAAAAAGCAAGGCTTTAAGCGCAGTCTGTAACTATCGCAACAGATTCAGGTACTCTGTCCCCTCCACTTGCAATACGTATAAGTAGTTCGCAGTCATAAGTATTCCATAAATCTTTAGGCAGCCGAATACAGTCATATGTCACCATCGTAGGTTTCGGAGACAACTAAATTCTCAATTTCAATTCAATTCAATTCAATTTTATTCATTATTCTCATTAACAAAAAAAAAATTTTAACAACATAACTATTTAGTAACATAGAAAATAAGAATAGTTTATGGCATTTTTATTTTTAAGGAAAAAAAACTTGAGTTAATGCCATATTATATATTAAAAAATAATTCATAGTTCATAGTGGGGTGAACAATTAAGTTTGACAATTAAAAAACAAAAGAAGAAAATTATTTGAAATAGCAAATGCGAAGAAGAAGATAAAGATACAACTCAGCTAATTGAAGTATTCATCAAAATTACAGGTACAGCAAACAAAAAATAAAAAAATCAAACAATGTAGCGCAACAGAACTTCAATTTCGTTAATGCTAAAATCTAAAAGCCACAATTTTAATCTTTTTAAAAATGCAAATAGGGTTCTAATGTTTCGTATATTTTGAGGGAGTATATCAAACAATTTGCAAGATACGATGGAGTAAGTATTTCTATAGTGTGTGGTCCGAAAAGCAGGTTGGTCAGCAACAGAGCGAGAACTACTTCTTAAGTTATATGCGTTATATATAGGACTTCGCAAATACCCACCTCTTATAAAAAATATCTTAAGGACCTTAAAGTAAAATAAGTGACGAACTAGTAAGATTTTCGTTAGACGAAATAGTTCCATGGTGTGAGCTAAGCGAGCAGAATTACAGATTTTTCTCAAGGCGCACTTTTGCAATACAATTAAAGGATGCAACTTATTTAGATAGGCACCGCCCCAGCAACAAATTCCATATTCTAATTTTGAATGAAATATCCCATAATAAATAGTTTTAAGGGTGTTATTGGAACAAAATTTTCTAAGCCGGTAAAAGGAGCGGATTGAATAAAGCAAATACTGCTTTAAAATTCCAAGATGCTTCTACTAGCTTAGATGTTGATCCACTGTAACACCTAGATATTTAAAATGTTCAACTGCATCAATTTCAAAACAGTTAGCATTGGAGGAGACATTTGGATTATACAACAACTCAGAACAAAGTCCTGAGCAATTAGTGTTACATAAGGTATGCCTGCCACAATTGGGAGCATGGAAGACAACATTAGCATTTGTAGGCACCTTTGTTCCAAGACTGAAAAACATTAACTTTGTTTTCCGACTAACGATAAGTTTGTGATTTGCAAACCAAGCTCTTAACAGATTGACATCGTAATTTATTTCACAGCATAAATTTAAGGGGCTAATTGAATCATATGCAATTGCAAGATCATCTGCAAAGGCCTTAACTTTACCCATAAAGGGCTGTTCAAAAATAGAGTTTACATAGATTAAGAAGAGAATGGGTCCAAGGACTGAGCCCTGTGGTACACCAAGATTAATAGCTTTAGAGTCGCTTAGGGTATAATTTATCTTAACTCTTTGGGTTCTGTTTTTTAAATAAGACTCAAACCAACTGTAAAAGAATCCACGAAAACCAATTGTATAAAGCTTTTCCAAAAGAATGTTATGATTCACCATATCACCATAATAATGGTACAGAATTCCAGAAGAGCATCTTCGGTAGATAGGCCAGACCTGAAACCAAATTGCAATGAACTAAAAAAAGGTATTCTCTGGAAGTAATGAAGAATCCGACTTTTAATCACTTTTTCAAATATTTTAGAAATAGAGGATAGCAGAGAAATTGGCCGATAATTAGCTTTCTCTTTTTTGCTTCCCTTTTTGAATAGAGGTATAACATTTGCGCATTTTAGTTCTTCTGGGAAAATTCCTAGATATACGCTGCAATTAAAGATATGTGCTAAAATATCAACTATATTATAAGCAATCTTTTTTAAAAGTATATTCGAAATACCATCATTTCCACAAGAGTGGGAGTTCTTCAAGGACCGTATTTCTTTTCGACAGCAGAGATAGGTTCAAAATAGAAGCTGTTTCTAATAAAAGTGTTATTTATACTGCCGTTTCTAGTATCGCAGTTACAGAGCAAAGATTCTTCGGATGGAAAAGAATTACGACCTACCGTAACAAAGTAATTATTAAACTCATTTGCTATTTGCACAGGATCGGAGATATTTGCATTCTCGCCATGTATAGAGAACACATTGGAATCACCTCTAACGTTTCTATTTACCATGGAATTTATAATTTTCCACTCTTTCCTCAAATTCCCTTGTGCATTTCTTAACTTGGTTTGATAGTAAAAGTCCCGACTTAACCGGACTTCTCTTTTAACAAGCTGGCTGATTCTTTCAAAGCGGTTTCTTAAGCTCGAATTATGGGGATGTTGCCATAATTTTTTACGCAATTTATGTTTAAGTCTGATTGTTTTGAGTAAAGCGCGATTTATACAGGATTACAGTCTAATTTCGGACCTTCTTTTGATAATGAACCTAGGGAGTTGCTAATAAAAATGTTTAAACTTTTTAAGAATAAGTCATATGCTCTCGAAGGATGTTCTTCCGCATAGACCTCTTCCCAATCAGCAAAAAGCAAATCACCTGTTTAACACATTGAAATCAATCTTAGCAATTCTACGTTCTGGAAGGTGTTTATCTTGTTCTTTACTTTTTAAACTACTGAACACGATACCGGCCATACAATGATCAGTTATTTGGAGATCAAAGACAATACCAGTAGAAAGGTTGTCAGACACTTTTAGACGTCCAAATACATGGTCCAGACAGGTTCCTGCTATTGGTCTTGTAGGCTCGTTAACGAAAGATGCTAATCCATATTCTGATAAAAGAATGTTATAGGAATCTACAATACAATAAGAATCTAGGAGATCTATATTGAAATCACCCAAGAGAATAAGATTTTCTGCACGCACATTTCTTAAATAGGACGAAAACTCATCGATAAACACTTGAGTAGACTGTGAATGAAGTCTGTAAACACAAATGAAATCAAACATCTCATTGCATAATCTGCATGAGATTTTTATAATATCTGCACTAGACAGACTACACCGTTTAACATCGTTTTCGTTTAACTCATACATATCTCGCACAAAAACTCCCACTCCACCTGCGCAATACGAATCATTAGGATTGGCATAGAAATAATAGTTTTGCAGTTTAAAATCATCAATTTCGCAAGAAAAAATCCAAATTTCCGAAACAAAAATCATATCGGGTAAATTATCAAAGGCATCGAGATTAGAGATTTATAAATTAAAATTTTGTCGCAGACTACGAATGTTTTGATGTACAACATAAACAGATTGCTTACCATTAGAAGATTTGAAAATATTATCGTAATTTGTTTTTATGGTTTGAATGGAGACGTCGTTTGTTATAAGATCAAGATTATTAATTACATTAAACATAAGGAAATTAATTTTGAATTTGTGCTTAGTCACCAAACGATCTTATAACCAGTACCTCCCCATTATCAACTTTTCTCAACAGAAATTGAGAATTCTTAAACCATAGATACTTATAATTATTCTCTACTTTAAATTTCTTAGCAGCCATAAATAATGCTCGAGTATATCTAGTATAACAATTATTAATATAAATACTTTTGTTTTGATTATCGGCGAACAATGAAGAATTAAGTTTCTTCTTTCCATCCCTTTTGCTTGACATTATTTTTTGTTTGACCTCAAGCGAAGATAGTTGAACGCAAATAATGTCTCCTCCGTCATTAGATTTTGATTTCTTAACTCTTTTAAGATAGCAATTCTTAATTTCTTCGGCGGGGACACTGACATTCAATGCATTATTAAAAATTGTTTGAACACAAGCTGCTGCATTTTGGTTGTTTACCTTTGGTATACCAACAATTTCGATTGTGTTCTCCACTTGCTGCTGTTCTCTCCAGTTCAATTTACTTTCGAGAGTATTAACTTTTCGCCGCAGATTGACATTTTCCTCTTTCAGCTCTTGGATTGTAGAAAGAAATTCGCCGTACATATGCTTTAAGCTAATTATCTCTTCATATAGAACTTGAAGAGTGATAGGGTCGTTAGACTGCAGTTGTTGTCTGGTTGAAGACGAAGTGCTTGGTGTTAATTCGGCTCGCTGCAGCTGTGATAGAATTTTTGTTTGTTGGTTTTGGGCTATATGTTGTTGTTGGTGTTGTTTAGCTGCTTTGTGATCTTTAGTCGGTTTTTGTTGTTTTGCTGCTAGCTATTTTTCTTGATGTTTGATCATATTTCGGTGCGGTTGTTGTTGCTGTTGCTTATCAGACTGTTGGATGGTTCCAAGCTTTTGTTGTTGCTTTGCTGTTGCAACCAGTATTTGAACTGACGTTATTGGTTGCAGTTGAAGCGATTTGCGTCATAAAGCACTACACTTGTCGCATCGATATTTAAAGTTATTATTGTTCATATATTCAATATCGGAATCAGTAATATTCACACAAGAACTATGAAAAATGCACGAACAGTCAGCACATGTAATTTTAGATAGATCGCTGCGTTCTATCTTTTCTTGGCAAACTAAACAATTCATTTTTTTATTTTTTTTTTAAGGCAAAAATAAAAATTTACGTGTTAGTATAAACTTTATCCGACTCAAAGTCTGGCGAAAACCATTTACACAGCCATCGAAGGGTAAAGGTGTAAAAACATTCTGTCGTTGGCTCAATAGAGAAAACGCTGAAAGATAAAGAGTTCTAATGAACCTAAGCTCCACAACGTCCTTAATAAGTGGATAGTTAAAATGCCAGGGTTAAGGCTTATCATAACCGGGCTTGGAGGAATTAAGTTGGAAGCATTCGCCTCTAGAGGAACACCTCAAGGCTGAATCACATCCCTACTACTCTGGGTTATAGTTCTAAACGTGATACTCCAGCAGTTCAAGAACAGTGGCGCCAAAGTAACGGCATATGCGAATGACGTAGTGCTGATCCTCCTTCCTCCCTACGCTAAGCGAGCAAATTACAGGAGCACTTAGGCACAGATACCTGGACCAGGAATTGTGGACTATCGGTCAACCCCCAGAAAACCGAGCTGAAACTCTTCACCAATAAAAGGAAAGTACCAGAATTTGTTACACCTTTTGTTGGTGGTATTCCCTTCAGGACCTCAGATGGTACCAGATACCTAGGACTGGTGCTTGATAAGAAACTCAATAAGAGACTGAACATTAACGAGAGATTGAAAAAGCCACGAAAGCCTTCTACGCGTGCAGCGGAATATTTGGTAAAACCTGGGAACCGAATCCTAAAATCATTCTGTGGATGTAAATGGCTATAATAAGATCCATACTGACCCACGGCAACGTCGTTTGATGACAGGCACCCAGTTAAACCAACAACCTAACGGTCATTACGAAGGAACAAAAACTAGTGTGCATTGGCACTACCAGTGCAATGAGAACAACACCCACAGCGGGTCCTGAGGCCATCCTCTACCTGCTTCCGCTACATATCTTTATACAACAATCAGCGACCTTAAGTGCCTTAAGAAAAGGCCAATCTGACAGCTGGAAGTCAATTACAGTGGGTCACACCACGATCCTCCAGAATCATCTAGGTAATGTGCATATGGAAAAGCGGCCAAGCTCCAAGCCTAATAAACTGCAAAAATGTTTCTGACAAAAGAAGCTTCAAAGTATTTCAGATGCTAAATATTTTCAAGATGTCTTTGATACTGGCCAATTATGACAACAGCTATTTTGAAACGCTAATCAAGCATGATTACAACTCCATAAGTGACATGCATCTACATTCAAACTTTTGGAGTATAACCGTCTGCAGAAAATCCATTAGAGCTTCGCGGAAATTTTTACAAATTGTTAAGAATTGTTAAAACAAATAAATACCAAAGTACTATAAATACAAGTACAAATATTTGGCGGTACAGCTCATAGACAACATAGACTAGCTTCTCGCAACCACTCATGTTATGCGTGTTATGTTTTTCACACGAATGGAAGGAATACAATTTTACTGCCCACTTTCATTCAGAAGCTTTTTTATAACAGGTTATATTCTGTTGGTTTGTTATGCCTGCGAAGAGGTGGTGCGTGAAAAAACGTTTGGTGGTTTTAAGACTCGGACAGGATTGACCAATTGATTGACATTATATCTTATAAAATGTTGAGAAGTTGCCGATATGCTATTTATCCAACAACTCCTAGAAGATAAAATTGATTCCCCATCACTGTTCAAAATTATATCTCTCAGCACCAGCCCTCGTAATCTTAGATCTGTTCCACTATTTCTCTCTCACTGCACCAATTATAGGGAAAACCAGTATATGTATGTGTAGAATGCTCAACTATGCGAACAGCATGCATGATGGATTTGATTGTTTTAACCATAACCAATTAGTTCTTCGGAATACTTTATACCAAGGCTGCTCAACTTTTTTAGCAGTCGGGCCAAACGGACGATTCAGACATTTTCGGTGGGCCACTGACGGTTCCTATTTTAATTACTTTTCTGCTTTTTTTATAATAAAAAAATCAATATTATGAAGTGTAATTGTTGTTTATTAAAATAAGAAAAAATGGGCATTTAATGCTAAATAATGAAACAAAATTGTACATATGAAGGTGTCTTAAATAAAAATCTTAATAAAATCCACCCCTATTCTTCAACTCGGATGCCGAGTCGTATTTTCATTCATATTTAGAATCGTATCGAAATGAATTTCCTATTCTTCGACTCGTATGCAATGCATACGACTTCTTAAAAGAACCAACGTATATCATCGCAGTTATGCAAAAGTTTTTAGTGAATAAAAGAAATCAAAAATGAATTAGATAGATTTTCTTAAATATCTATTTATTTCTTGCTGTTCTTTCAAAAGTAGTGACTGTATTTTTGTTTGCTCATTTAGAAATTTCATTCTTTCATCTTCAATACTAACTACCTCAAGATTTTTTAATTTTATAGCACGAGTGTTCCAAAAAACTATTATATCCGTTTTGTAGATACCACTCTTGTCATGAGCCCTATCGACATCGATGTTTTGTTCCATAGCAGAAACCAGCCTTTCAAATTGACTACGATTCGTTATTTTCCTACAATTAAAGCACACAAAAATAAAAATGTAGATATTTTTAGCAAAAATACATGTATTTACAAATTTTTTTTCTTCCATTTTCCTTCACGTTCAATCTGAGTCGTAGCCAACTTTGTATACGAGTGAAATACGAAACAAATACGACCAATAAACGACCAATTGAATACACCGTAATAGCGAAAAAATTCAAGACTCGTATGCGTTGCGGTGCATACGACTCCTGTCAATATGTACATACGAGTGTGTTCGTAAAATACGACTTTGTAATAACTAAATGCGACTATGGTTGAATCCGATGTCCATGAAGTTGGCCCCGCCATTTTGGATTTTTTGAAAAAAAAAATATGTGCTGTAATGTGCTCGATGTGTCCTGTAATGTGCCGCAAAACTTTTTTTTTTAGTTCAAAAACTGTAAATTTTATGACGAGGTCCTTTTTTAAAAGTGAAGTTGGCCCCGCCATTTTACTTTATCAAAACAAAAGGAATTGTGCCGTAATGTGCTACCTTGTGCCAAACAAAAAAAGATAAAAAAATCGCCTTCACGGATTTTACAAGCGATTTTTTTTATTTTTGTGAAGTTGGCCCCGCCATTTTGGATTTTTTAAAAATAAAAAGATGTGCTATGATGTGCTCGATGTGTACTGCAATGTGCCGCAAAAAAAAATGTTTATTCAAAAATTGTAACTTTTATGTGGAGGTATTTTTTTTTAATGAAGTTGGCCCCGCAATCTTACTTTATCTTGTTCCATAATGCACTCAAGATGTGCTATCTGTGCAAAAAAATATAAATAAAAAATTCAACCTTACGGAATTTAAAAGCGATTTATTTATTTTTTTAAAAGTTTGGTCCGCTTTTTAAAGTTCCCGTAAAAATCTATATTGTACGACAATGTGCTCAAGCCGTAGTGTTATTTGCGGACAGAAATCAATAATCAGGAATCAGCTAGGTTTACCAAACATTTACTTTCAAAAAAAAAGTTCCCAGAGTGTGGCCCGCAGGCCTGGGGTTGAGCAGCCTTGCTCTATACTAAAAATCCTCCTCCATTTCTTGAAACGACACCCTGGTTCCTGTTAAGATCTAAATCTAGTGTCTTAGGAACACCTCCGATCGAGGGCGCCAAATGTAGCAGAGAAGGAAAATATTTTGAATTTTGTTGGTAAATATCCAATTTTACGAGAAACAAGAAGTCACTGAATAATCAAGTCTTATCACTTCTCAATTAAATTAACGTCCTAAACCTGTCCCACTATTGCAAAATCTCATTGCTACGCAAAAGAATACTAAATGGAAATTTTTAAAAACTAAGATTTTTACCTACGACTTCGTTTTCTACTTTAGCAATTGGTAGATCTCTGTGTAGATCGGAATTACATATGTCCCACTGCGCACTTACAGTATTACGTAGTATGTAGGTACTTTGTTTTGAAAGTATTTTATGTTATGTAAACTTGTTTTGCTTGCGCACCCTCAAAGCTGGAGCTCGTAAGTTCATACTGGTTTTAGAACTTGAATATATAGCAATGATTTATTATACAGAAGCTGTTTACCCACAACTTCGTCTGCGTAAGATTCAGAAAAATTGTTGTTACGCCGCTACGCCGTGCTTGCTCTTTACGAGTGAAGAGCGTAAAGCGGAGAGCGGAAAATTAAACTAATATCATAATTTTTAAATAAATTATTTATTTAATAGTAAAGTCCACCGTCTTTAGCGTCGCTGCAACCTTCTATTTTAATTTACAAAATCACACTTTCTTGATCTCATTTTTTTTATTAGATTAAGAAATTATTTTTATTTACCGTGTTTTATGTACAAATTGGATTAAAACTAGTCGCCGTGGCTTAGTGGTTAGTGCGTTGGACTGCTAAGCTAGAAACACAGGTTCGACTCTCAAAAACTACCAAAAAGTTTATTCGCGGCACCACCTCTTCGTAGGAATGACAAACCAGCAAGAGTACAACCTGTCATGAAAAGCTTCTCAATTCGCCGTTCGGAGTCGGCACTAAACTGTAGGTCCCTTCCATTCGTGCGAAGAATATAACACGCACAACATGAATGGTTGTGAGAAGCTAAGCCTTGGCTCTCCATGAGCTGCCGTGCCAAATATACATACATAACTAAAATAAAAATGTCGGCTCAACAAAAGGGGCCCAACGTATTTCAACTGACTACTTTACAATGGTTTTGTTTTTACAAAATCAGTATTATTGACAGCTTAATCTATTACATGTTAAGTAAGTAATTTTTTTACAAATAATTAATAAGAACATAAAAAAAATATAAGTGTTGGATGTTGTTTGGTGTGCGGGATGATTACAAGGGCCTATCCCCTGTAATGTCGATGGTCGGCAGTCTTGTAGAATGTGTTGCTATGTATGATGTCGTCAAACCTGGGATCGTTGATCGCTCGGGCGCTCAGGTATCGATGATTGGGTTCTACATTTACTTGGAACAATTCCTGTATCTCCAGATTTGGATGGTCAGCAAGATTGTGCAGAAGTCTTGTTGAGAGTTGCAGCATGTATTTCTCGATTGGGATAAGTCCAGCGCTGTCGTAGATTTTTCGGTTGATGAAGAATCTGCGTGTGTCCTTATGCCTCCAAAGTCCCGTACAGGTTCTTAGGATTTTTCGTTCGAAGATCTGAATTTTCTTCATTATGGACGGTGAAATGGTGAACCAAATTGGGCAGCCATACGTGATGACCGGTCTGATGAGTTGCTTGTAAATTGGCAACTTGGTGTCCTTGCTAAGTCCGTTCCGCTTCTTGAGGAGCGGATGGACCAGATGGAACGCATAATTGGCCCTTCTCTTGATCTCTTCCATCGATCGTCCTTTTATACTTTTGAATTTACCCCTACTCTGCACATCTATATTTCCCAAAGTACTCAGGTACTTGGGAGATAACGCACAGGAAGTGTTTAGATGCATTTTATTGCACTATAAACATTTCCTTTATTGGCACACCAAACCCGAGTGGAAAGTATTGCGACGACGGGTTGTGCCGCGACATGATGCTTGATGCATATTTGGGTTCTTAAGTATTTATTGTTTGCCCGAAATATACTATGCATCCTGGTTAGATGCGCAAGGCAGGTAGCCTTGTATGGTGGATGTGTCATGTAGTGCGATCACTACATCCCACCCCTCTTAGAAGAAGAAAATTCTACGTGAAGGGTTTTATTAGATTTTCTTTTAATTTTTTATTAAATATTCGAATGTAGGTATGTAGATTTACTACTTAAAGTTTTTCCTTCAGTCATACTTTTTGTTGGAATTTTTAAAGGAATTTTTTCATCCTCATGCTCATCGTCTGCTGGGATTTCTTTATCCTCAGACTTAATTTTTGCTGAGTTTTCAACTGCAGGCTTATTATTTGATGTGAACTGTTGTTCCTCAATCTTATTATGTATCTTGGGTTTGTTATCTTTCAAGTCTTCTTTATTTGCTTGATACTTGGACTTATTGTCTGCCAAGTCTTCTTTATTTATGTTTTCATGCTTGGTTTTATTGTTTGCCAAGTCTTTATTTAATTTTTCATGACGTTTATGTTCAGTCTTATTGTCTGCTGAATCTTTATTCTTGGTCTTACTTTAAGCTACACTTTCTTTAATATTTTTATTAATGTACTCAGTCTTATTGTTTGCTGAGATTTTTTTTATAATTCACTAGCGCTAAAGGCTTACCGTTTGTTGGAGTTTTTATGCATTTTTTATTAAGATTATTATTGTTTGTGCTAACTTCGAGCTTTGCGTTGTATTTAGACCCTGCCAAAGTTTGAGGAATCTGATTGGGAGTGAAGAGTTTAATGGCGGCTTGCTCGGTGTCGGTTTTAAGTGAGTCTTCTGATTCGGTTCGTAGACAGGCAAAATCAGATTCAGACTCCCATACTGATTTAACATTTTCTACACTGGTGACCAGTTGACACACAGGGTTAGTAGAATTGTTTGAATCAGCATGGTTAGACCCTTCTATCGCATGTCCTTTTTCTTCGGGACTTCCCATATTCGTACCCATCGGTACCACCTTGTATGGTGCAGTTCCTTCTTTGGGTTTTCAATGCTAACTTCGGTTGCCATTTTTATACGTCTTATTTGGACTCGGGATAAATTATCGACATCGTCTACTCGAGTCGGACCGTTTCCCGTTTGTGAATTATTAATATTCAACCGAGCATGCTGCGTATATCTCGCGTTGTAGCACGGGTGAATTTGAGTTGGCGAGATATTGGGAGGTTCTTCCCGAAAAGGATTTCGTCGCGGTAGTGTCGGTTGAGTCCGACTATCTGCCAAACGGGTCCTACACTCTTGATAAGTGTCGTTGTAGCGTTTGCAATAACCACATTGTGTGCGCTAGATGCCATGTACCTCTTTTTTATAATTTGTTTTGGGAAATTTGATAAATTTGAATTTTTATAGCATGATATTGAAGTGTGCCCTGGTTTATTACAGGTCTTACAGACGATTCGTTGGTTCTGACCAGCCGAAAAACAACTGGTGGATGTATGTCCGACCTTGTTGCATAGCTGACAAGTGGCTCGCGATGTTTGGGGATAATCGTGAAAATGAAAGGCTGGACTACAATCGAGACGTGTGGAATGTTCCTCAGCATAGGCGATGGCTCTTTTAAGGTTTTTTTCGCCATGCGCTTGGACCAAGAATTTGAGGTTTTGGTTCCTCAAACCGTTCTCGAACGCCTGGATAGCCAACTTGTCATTTTCGACAACCAGATACCTTTGCACAGTTTCCTCGCTGGTACTGGCGAATGTGGCAGCATTTAGTGCACCAAGTAGTTGGCTTACGCGTTCGCCAAACTCTTTTATGGTCTCTCTTGTTTTTTGCTTTGCGCTCAGCAACTCGTTTTGGGCAGAGGACCGGGACTGCACCTCTTTGTAGTTGCCTTCTAATTCGGCAACTAGCTCACTCCACTTTTTAAATGCCTTGTACTGGACAAGTTCGAACGCTGGTTCCTCCAGTCGAGTTTAAATCACTTGTAGGCAGAGCGCATGATCGGCGTCTGTCTTAATAGTGGTAAACAAAATGTTACCACAGGCGATGAACTTGTTCAGTTCCGCCGGGTTGCCATTAAAAGGAGGGACGATATTATAAATGTCGTTCAAGCTTAGTTTGTACTCCGACATGGTGTTATCGAGTGAAAGAGGAGGGTCGAGGTGAAATGGTAACACTGCAAACAGTTGTACTGTCACAGCTCTACTCCGCGTTAAAATGGTGGAGGTTTTTAGGGGAAGAGAGAGGTATAAATAAATCAAATAGAAATCGAAACTTCGCGCCCGAAATAAGCAGAAACCGAAACGTACATACCAGTGGCGTGGCGTCCATATAACTCGATTCCTACCGAGTTAACTTTTAAAATTCTACTTTTCAACAATGTATCAATATAACAAGCAACATGAATCTTAATATGTGCAAATTAACATAATATTATTTGTGTGTTTCCTACACTTGCACACGCAAGCGTAAATTCTACCAATCCACAAGCCCACAACCGCTTTCATATTGTTCTACTGCTGTACGCACACATTAGAGTTGCGCGAAATAGTTCCAATGATGGAACGGACATTAAACGATTCTTTTTTTGCTCGGAACTAGTTCCGGGAAACATGTCCGCGGAACTATTTAGTTCTATGGACATTTTTGCGTTGAAGGAAATGATGTATTGATAGTTCCTTGAACATGTTTGGAACGGTGCCGTGAAATAACGCCAAGCGAAATAAGGCCAAATTTTTAAATTCGCCCTTATTTCACTTTCAAATGAGTAATAAAGCCGAGTCGGCCTTATTACGCTTTTCGATTTCACCACAACCCATATTGGGAATCTGTATTTCACCGCTTCGCTCCGCTGCCGCTCCGCTTCGCTACTGCGGTCCTTTTATGTCCAAGATCGGTGAGGAGCAACAGGTTTTTGTAACATTCCGTTGTTGTTGTTAGCTTTGCTAATTCTCTTGCCTTCTCTCTGAAATTCGGCATTATTTCGCAAACAATGTGCGGCTTTATTTCGCATTTGAATGCGAAAAAAGGCCGAATCCCAAAATTCGGCGTTATTTCTCTTTCATAATGGGAAATAAAGCCAAATTTTGAAATTTGGCCTTATTTCTCTTGGCGTTATTTCACGGCACCGTTTGGAACTTTGTAAATAGGTAGATAGGTAGGGAGGTAGGCAACAATAACAGTCTTTGAATAACTTTAAAATAAAAATAACATTTTAATAAAGACATTTATACAGATGACTCATTGGCATTTCAGAAATAATTTGTTTTTTTCAAAGCAAAACCTGTGAGAAAAAAATTATGCATGAGAGTAAATTTTTAAAGAAATAGTTCACAAACATAACTACCATTCATCCAACGTATGTAGATATTTTTGAATTTCATTTCACTTCAAATTGCCAAAAAACAAAAAAAACAACACAAAAATATTCCATTCTCCAAACGTAGCACATTGATTTCAATTCAAATGGAGTGGAACTACGAACGAAAATAACTATGGAACTAAAAGACCTAGAGAACATATCCAGGAACTATTACGATGTATTCGTTCTCGGACATGTTAACAGTTCTCTCCCTTTTTTAGTTCCATAGTTCCCTTCGTTCGCAGTTCCACTCCGAATGAAATATACGTATGGACATTGGACATGATGAAGATTTCCTTTTAGAACGCATACAATTCAAATTCTGGCACGCGCATGCCAGCGATAAGCTTCACACACACGGTTCTTGTCGATCAGCAAGCAAATTGCGCATGTGTATTATGTGTGTGCATAGTTCTTTCGTTCATTCATCCCTCTGTGAAGTCGGAACTATATGGAACTACGGACATGTTTAGGTTCAGTTTACGGAAAGATAGGACATGTTTCCGACAGAGGACATAGTTCCGGGAACTATACAGATCCGGAACGACTCAACTCTAGCACACATCATTGCATGCCTTCTGCATCATCACATACTCCATCATAAGAAAGGCAACCGCAAAACGATAGCAACAAAGCATAGAACCTGAAAAATGTCGGGTTATAAAATATCTGGCTGGTTAGAACAAATTGGTTTTCTTTCCTTGTTGCCCCTTTATCGTTCACTGTGTTTGACTCCTCTCTGTCTAATACACGCTTTCTTATGCAACAAAATAACCCGCTTTTCTTCGACTTATTTGGTTAATTTTGTATGTATCTCTAAAGGTTGCGTCCAGACCGAAGGAAACATTGCTTACAAAATGTTTCTGAAATGTTTCACAATTGTTTCCAATTTGCTTCAGAAATATTCCAGAAACGTTTCTTAAATGTGATGTGCAATGCGTAACTTAAAGTAATTTTGAGTGTAATTATTGTTGTGCAATAAAAAATAAATTAGAGAAATTAAAAACAGTGAAAAGTGTGAAAAGTTTAAATTGTGATATTTTCAGTTAGATTCAGCTAATTTCAAATAATTATTAGGAGAAAATTAACTGTAAATTGTTGTTTGGTAGATTTGCTTTTGAAGGAAGAAAATGATTTTTGTAAGTTGAATTTTCTTAAAAAAAAAAGTTATAGGGATAGGACGCTCTACTCCTTCTATGAAAATAGATTAGAAGCGCAAGGATGGTTTTGTTTCGCATTTCAATGCATCCATATATACCAAAAATATACTTGGTTGACTGGTAGTTGGAAACTTAACAAAATGTTTTGTTTTCCTTGTCTTCTTATAAATAATTGGCTTGAATTGCTTTACTTATATGCGATTTGCAATACACAATATAATTTCAGAAAGAGTTTGCAGGTGCATATTTTTTCCGACTTACCATTTAAAATTTTCCTCAGCATAGGCGATGGCTCTTTTAAGGTTTTTTTCGCCATGCGCTTGGACCAAGAATTTGAGGTTTTGGTTCCTCAAACCGTTCTCGAACGCCTGGATAGCCAACTTGTCATTTTCGACAACCAGATACCTTTGCACAGTTTCCTCGCTGGTACTGGCGAATGTGGCAGCATTTAGTGCACCAAGTAGTTGGCTTACGCGTTCGCCAAACTCTTTTATGGTCTCTCTTGTTTTTTGCTTTGCGCTCAGCAACTCGTTTTGGGCAGAGGACCGGGACTGCACCTCTTTGTAGTTGCCTTCTAATTCGGCAACTAGCTCACTCCACTTTTTAAATGCCTTGTACTGGACAAGTTCGAACGCTGGTTCCTCCAGTCGAGTTTAAATCACTTGTAGGCAGAGCGCATGATCGGCGTCTGTCTTAATAGTGGTAAACAAAATGTTACCACAGGCGATGAACTTGTTCAGTTCCGCCGGGTTGCCATTAAAAGGAGGGACGATATTATAAATGTCGTTCAAGCTTAGTTTGTACTCCGACATGGTGTTATCGAGTGAAAGAGGAGGGTCGAGGTGAAATGGTAACACTGCAAACAGTTGTACTGTCACAGCTCTACTCCGCGTTAAAATGGTGGAGGTTTTTAGGGGAAGAGAGAGGTATAAATAAATCAAATAGAAATCGAAACTTCGCGCCCGAAATAAGCAGAAACCGAAACGTACATACCAGTGGCGTGGCGTCCATATAACTCGATTCCTACCGAGTTAACTTTTAAAATTCTACTTTTCAACAATGTATCAATATAACAAGCAACATGAATCTTAATATGTGCAAATTAACATAATATTATTTGTGTGTTTCCTACACTTGCACACGCAAGCGTAAATTCTACCAATCCACAAGCCCACAACCGCTTTCATATTGTTCTACTGCTGTACGCACACATTAGAGTTGCGCGAAATAGTTCCAATGATGGAACGGACATTAAACGATTCTTTTTTTGCTCGGAACTAGTTCCGGGAAACATGTCCGCGGAACTATTTAGTTCTATGGACATTTTTGCGTTGAAGGAAATGATGTATTGATAGTTCCTTGAACATGTTTGGAACGGTGCCGTGAAATAACGCCAAGCGAAATAAGGCCAAATTTTTAAATTCGCCCTTATTTCACTTTCAAATGAGTAATAAAGCCGAGTCGGCCTTATTACGCTTTTCGATTTCACCACAACCCATATTGGGAATCTGTATTTCACCGCTTCGCTCCGCTGCCGCTCCGCTTCGCTACTGCGGTCCTTTTATGTCCAAGATCGGTGAGGAGCAACAGGTTTTTGTAACATTCCGTTGTTGTTGTTAGCTTTGCTAATTCTCTTGCCTTCTCTCTGAAATTCGGCATTATTTCGCAAACAATGTGCGGCTTTATTTCGCATTTGAATGCGAAAAAAGGCCGAATCCCAAAATTCGGCGTTATTTCGCTTTCATAATGGGAAATAAAGCCAAATTTTGAAATTTGGCCTTATTTCTCTTGGCGTTATTTCACGGCACCGTTTGGAACTTTGTAAATAGGTAGATAGGTAGGGAGGTAGGCAACAATAACAGTCTTTGAATAACTTTAAAATAAAAATAACATTTTAATAAAGACATTTATACAGATGACTCATTGGCATTTCAGAAATAATTTGTTTTTTTCAAAGCAAAACCTGTGAGAAAAAAATTATGCATGAGAGTAAATTTTTAAAGAAATAGTTCACAAACATAACTACCATTCATCCAACGTATGTAGATATTTTTGAATTTCATTTCACTTCAAATTGCCAAAAAACAAAAAAAACAACACAAAAATATTCCATTCTCCAAACGTAGCACATTGATTTCAATTCAAATGGAGTGGAACTACGAACGAAAATAACTATGGAACTAAAAGACCTAGAGAACATATCCAGGAACTATTACGATGTATTCGTTCTCGGACATGTTAACAGTTCTCTCCCTTTTTTAGTTCCATAGTTCCCTTCGTTCGCAGTTCCACTCCGAATGAAATATACGTATGGACATTGGACATGATGAAGATTTCCTTTTAGAACGCATACAATTCAAATTCTGGCACGCGCATGCCAGCGATAAGCTTCACACACACGGTTCTTGTCGATCAGCAAGCAAATTGCGCATGTGTATTATGTGTGTGCATAGTTCTTTCGTTCATTCATCCCTCTGTGAAGTCGGAACTATATGGAACTACGGACATGTTTAGGTTCAGTTTACGGAAAGATAGGACATGTTTCCGACAGAGGACATAGTTCCGGGAACTATACAGATCCGGAACGACTCAACTCTAGCACACATCATTGCATGCCTTCTGCATCATCACATACTCCATCATAAGAAAGGCAACCGCAAAACGATAGCAACAAAGCATAGTAACCTGAAAAATGTCGGGTTATAAAATATCTGGCTGGTTAGAACAAATTGGTTTTCTTTCCTTGTTGCCCCTTTATCGTTCACTGTGTTTGACTCCTCTCTGTCTAATACACGCTTTCTTATGCAACAAAATAACCCGCTTTTCTTCGACTTATTTGGTTAATTTTGTATGTATCTCTAAAGGTTGCGTCCAGACCGAAGGAAACATTGCTTACAAAATGTTTCTGAAATGTTTCACAATTGTTTCCAATTTGCTTCAGAAATATTCCAGAAACGTTTCTTAAATGTGATGTGCAATGCGTAACTTAAAGTAATTTTGAGTGTAATTATTGTTGTGCAATAAAAAATAAATTAGAGAAATTAAAAACAGTGAAAAGTGTGAAAAGTTTAAATTGTGATATTTTCAGTTAGATTCAGCTAATTTCAAATAATTATTAGGAGAAAATTAACTGTAAATTGTTGTTTGGTAGATTTGCTTTTGAAGGAAGAAAATGATTTTTGTAAGTTGAATTTTCTTAAAAAAAAAAGTTATAGGGATAGGACGCTCTACTCCTTCTATGAAAATAGATTAGAAGCGCAAGGATGGTTTTGTTTCGCATTTCAATGCATCCATATATACCAAAAATATACTTGGTTGACTGGTAGTTGGAAACTTAACAAAATGTTTTGTTTTCCTTGTCTTCTTATAAATAATTGGCTTGAATTGCTTTACTTATATGCGATTTGCAATACACAATATAATTTCAGAAAGAGTTTGCAGGTGCATATTTTTTCCGACTTACCATTTAAAATTTTCCACGCCACGCTACTGGTACATACATATATGTATATGTTAGGTTTAATACTCTAGATTTATTTTAAATATATGTTTTTAATTCTAATCTAACTTATTGAACCTTATAATGCTGCTGTTGTTTTCTGCTGTTTGCTGATTGTTGTTTTTGCTGGTGGTGTTTGCTTCCGTTTCTTTGCTGTTGATTGTTGTTGATGTTTTTATTGTTGTATGCTGCTGTTAATTGTTGCTGTTTGCCAGGTAGGCTTCGCGCCCTAGAGTTGTTTTGTTACTCCTGGTCTTTTTCCACTGCCTGTGGTTTGCCAAATGCCTACGCTCTTTAGCTGGCAAGGTCTTACTTTAACAGGTCTTCTATTTCACTTTTTTTTCACTTTATTTTTTTATGTTTTTTTTTTTTTATTTTTCACTTAACCTTTTTTTCCACTTAACTTTTCTTCACCCTGGTGTATAGCCCCAGGACGCTTTTCACTTTTTTGAAAAATATATAATTTTTTTTATTAAATGTTTCGCTTTGTTTTGCTTCGTTTTACTTTTATGTGTAATGTTGTTTTTTTTAAGTTTTTTATTTTGCTGGTGTATAGCCCCAGCACGCCTCAAAAGTCTATGTAGCTCTTGTTATTTGTTAGGTCGGGATCTAGTTTTGAGTATCCCACCGCTGTGACCAATTTGTTACGCCGCTACGCCGTGCTTGCTCTTTACGAGTGAAGAGCGGAGAGCGGAAAATGAAACTAATATTATAATTTTTAAATAAATTATTTATTTAATAGTGAGGTCTACCGTCTTTAGCGTCGCTGCAACCTTCTTTACTGCAAGTGGAAACGAAACTCTTCAGCCCTCAATTGGTATAATTTCAAGTCTGCCCGTTATTATGCAACAGTTGTTAGTCGAACTGCCAAGCGCAATTTTTCCGTTCCAAACTTAACTCCTCACTCCCCCCGAAAACACTATGGCGTAATCTTCGGCAATCAGGAGTTAGCTCGAAAGGCGACAATAATTGTAAAATAGACGCAAATGACATGAACGACTATTTTCTGAATAACACCCCTACAGCTCACAGAGACGAATCATCTTTACCGAATCTCAACGAATTGGAATTTAAGCTAGTATCTTAGAGTGATGTTATACTGAATTTAGCAGCCATAAAATCAAACGCCATTGGCGATGACGGGATACCTCTACGGTTCATAAAAATAATTTTACCTAAAATCATATCACATCTAATGCACATTGTTAACACATGCATTATGACATCTACTTTTCCCGAGAGCTGGAAACGTGCAAAAGTTATTCCTATAGCAAAGAAAACAAATCCTTCGTGCCCAAGTGATTTTAGACCTATGTATAAGCATTTTACCATGTTGTCTAAAGTCTTCGAGAAAATTTTAGCTAAACAAATGCAAGTACACCTCTTTTCAAATTCATTACTATGTCCTTTGCAGTCTGGTTTTAGATCTGGCCACAGTTGTTCTACAGCCATGGTGAAAATCCTCGATGACATTAGGGGTGAATTTGATAAAGGTTTTCTTACTCTTTTGTGTCTGCTTGACTTCTCGAAGGCTTTCGGCAAAGTTAACCACGATACACTTTGCTGGAAGTTGCGTCATTTATTCGATTTCTCACCTAGCGCTGTTAAGCTCCTAAGAAGTTTTCTATCTGATAGGTTTCAAAAAGTGGTTATCGGAGAAAAAGTATCTGATTTTAAGCCTATTCAAATTGTGTACCGCAGGGTTCTATTTTGGGACTAATTCTGTTCTGTATGTTTATAAATGATCTGCCTTCAGTATGTTAACATGCCAGTATCCACTTGTATGCTGATTATGTGCAACTCTATTTGTCTCGTCCGTTTACATGCGTGATTGAACTAGTATCATGTTTAAATGAAGACCTCAACCGAATTCATAGCTGGTCACTTGCTAATGGACTTTCTCTCAACCCATCTAAGTCTCAGGTCTTACCATTCACCCTAATTATGCAAGTCGTACCTCGTATTTCACTTCAAGTCGTACTCGTATCGTGTTGTATTTCGTTTGGCTTTATGCAAGTCGTACTCGTTGAATACGACTCACTATTTTAGGAACGCAAGGCATCGCACTTCAAAATAGACAACTGTCAAACTTTCAAATAAACAAAAGCTAAAAATTATTATCAAAGTGTAGATTAATCGATAAAAACAAGCAATTAATTACCCAGAAAATAAAAAAATAATGAACTCAATTGATTTATTCTTTGAAGACCACATACATGTGGAATAAAATCCTCAAAAATTGGCAATTATTCGCAGATCGATAAGGGATAGTTCAAACCCAATGAGTTTGCCGAATTCATGGTGCGAATTTTTCAAAATATGAAATACAAATTTCTTAGGCTAAAGAAACAAATTGACCATTGCAGTTTTATAAAACTATTCCGTTTGTCAAAAGAAGCATTTTCACATCTTTTGGATGATGTTACACCACACCTTTGTGCAAGAGTGCATTCAACATCGGTGACACCAGTTTTGAAGTTGCTAGCGGTGCTTCGTTTCTTCGCAGAAGGAAGTTATCAAACTGGTGTTGGAAACGATTTCATTTTAGGAATATCACAGCCAATATTTTCCAATATTCTAAATGAAATCCTTTCTTTATTTGATCAACACATTTGTCCAAAGTGGATACGGTTTGAAATGAGCAGGCAAGAAAAAGAAGAAGCCAAATTGAGTTTTTACCAACGAACAGGATTGCCAGGAGTTATTGGATGTGTTGATGGAACACACGTCCGAATTATAACGCCAAAAAAAGAAATACAACATCTGTATTACAGTAGAAAGGGCTACCACACAATTAACGTGATGCTGGTACTTTTAAGTTAAATCAAGAATAGTTGGTATACATTTAAATTTTCAAAATTATATTAGGTATGTGATCACATGCTTCGCATACGTTTTGTCGTTTGCCCGTTTTTTCCGTGACTTCTTGCAATGTCCACGTTCTCCTCCATAGCAGACACCAAAGCTTCGAATTGGTTCCTGTTAGTGAATTTTCTAGAAAGTAAAAGTTTAAATTAATTTGTTTAACATTTAATAATTACAATTCAAGACCTTACAATTGTTTATTTTCCATGTTATTTGATTGTTGATTTAATTTCGTTAAGACTCACTTAAAAAATCACAGCCGAAGTAAATACGACTAAATACGGAGAAAATACGACTAAATTCGATTTGCATAATAACCGATATGTATAGGTACCGTATATCGTATGTATATCGTATGCGATGGCATCCGATGCTTTCGTGACGTTAGAATACGAGTCAAAATAGACATTAGCGTACGAGTATGTTCGTAGTGACACGACTTCATAATAACAAAATACGAGTAAGTTCGTATGTGACACCCAAATACGACATGCATAATTGGGCTGAATATCACGTCGTCCTATTGACCTTAATATTCTACGCGATATCTGGTTATCTGATGCCAAGCTTAAACTAGTTGATTCTATAAAAACACTCGGTTTCGTTGTTAATTCAAAGCTCACCTGTCACCGTCATGTTACTTATGTAGTCGGTCGTATTTATGGATGTCTTCGCAAGCTGTGGATTTCTGCGTCTTTCACCCCTGTTAGTACCCGTTTAAAGTTAGTTAAAACATTGATTGTCCCAATTATTATGTATGCAGAAGTTGTCTACTGCAACCCGGACTCAGTTTCTCGGCATACACTTCAAGTAAGCTTCAACGATGCAGTAAGATATGTCTATAGATTACCGAGATATGTTCATATTTCTGACTACTCCAATAAAGTACTAGGAGGTTCTGTTGAAAAATTTACCAACGCAAGATGTTGTATATTCCTATTTAAAATAATTCAGAACAAATCACCAACGTATTTGTACAATAAATTGCAATTTGCCCGATCCAGCAGAACATTCAGCCTTATATTTCATAAATATAGGTACCTTGACTCCTCACGCCTCTTTTACGTCCATGCCATTAGGTTATGGAATTCGTTGCCCGTTCACATCAGGAGGAATCGCAATATGTCGAGCTTTAAATCAGCAGTTATTAAATATTTCGAATTGTAGTGATATGTAAGCACTGTTCCTTCCCTTTCCTGTTTCCCTTTTCTGCTCAATACGAATTTTTTTTTTCTTTTTTTCCCTTCTCTTTTTCCTTTTTATTACTCAGAATGTAATTTTGTTTTCTCTTATTTTTTTTTTGTATTAATTAAATATGCACTTAGCCTAAATTGTAAAATAATACTTGTAATGTAATTTCCTTTGTACTAAAAAAGACCCAGTCTTATTGTATAATACTTATACTATTTATAATAAATTTCTATTTTAATTTACAAAATTACTCTCTCTTGATCTCTTCCATCGATCGTCCTTTTATACTTTTGAATTTACCCCTACTCTGCACATCTATATTTCCCAAAGTACTCAGGTACTTGGGAGATAACGCACAGGAAGTGTTTAGATGCATTTTATTGCACTATAAATATTTCCTTTATTGGCACACCAAACCCGAGTGGAAAGTATCGCGACGACGGGTTGTGCCGCGACATGATGCTTGATGCATATTTGGGTTCTTAAGTATTTATTGTTTGCCCGAAATATACTATGCATACTGGATAGATGCGCAAGGCAGGTAGCCTTGTATGATAGGGTGGATGTGTCATGTAGTGCGATCACTACAGAGCTTTTATTACAGGTGCTCCACTGCCCAACATTCTACTTCGGCCTATGGGACCTCTTCATTTTATAACATTTGCCTTCCTATCCTTGGGTGCTAGGATGACCGGGATGTTGGAGCAGGCCCCGTAAAATTTACCATGTAAGAAGCAATTCTCCCCTACACCAAATCTCCACGGGACATATTTAATTCAGATTTAAGATCAGATAATTTTATTTTTCAATTGGGTGGACAAAATTTAAGAAATTTCATTTTCAACAATTTCGCTTTCTTACACGAAATGTAATTGCGATTTGATTTGAATAAACCAATCAAATCAATAAATAAAATATAGCATTACAGCTACCTAAAACTCATGCTTAATTTTTTACGCAGACTATCTCTTACGTACATCAGAATATGATTATCTGGAATATTCAACTTTCCTTTGGATTCTGGATACTCCTAATTTCCGTCAGTAACATAAGCGCAATAGCCCGTCACTTTTTAATTATTGATATGCCAACAGATCTAAAAGTTTTGAACAGATGTCGTATTCGCTCAGATAGCGTATTCATAATCCCTAGAGCGCTAGCGAATTATTAAAAAAAAAATCCTCCATCATTCAATTTGAGAAAAAAACATCTGTTATGCTTTCGTTTCCAGAATCATAAAAAACAAATGTGCCAAATTTGTCCCTTTTTTTATAACTCAGAAAGAATTTTCCTACCGTTTTTATATTTTATAATACACTAGCTGTTCCAGCGACTCGTCAGCGTTGACTTAAAATTTCTTGCCGGGAAGCTTGACCCGCCATTTTAGAAAGGTGGAAAGCAACGAAAGCCTCGGTGTGGGACTTTAACGCGAACTAAAATGTCTGCCTTCGACCCCTGTTCCCCACGGTGCTACTCTCTCTCGAACGAATGGTGCCGAAGAATAGCGTACATGAGTGTATAGGAGGCCCAGTGTGTTCCTTTGGAAGTGTGAATAAATTTAAGCTGAATGTGTTCTTTGTCGATCCTTGTTAGGTTGGTATTATTTGCTCGCCATTTCGTTCTGTTGCCTATCCCAGGTTTCTCTTCTTTCCCTTCAAAGGGGTCTCAGCTCTACGTAACGTACATACTTTTGGCGAAAATGCAAATTACATTCCACTTTATCAATATCTCCCGTTGAGTGTAGAACTGTGGTTACTGGAGGAACACATGCCCCACGTCTTTTACTGTTTCCCTACCACTCCCATCAACATCCAGATCACGTGAGTTGTGGTATCAAAACGATGCACCCGCGCTACTCGTGTCATGGTAGGACTTTGCCAGACAGTCACTTCTACCTCTACCTGCCTGATGACGGGCAAATTGGGAAGTCATCGTTATTGAACCGATCGATTTGATCGGAAATAGCAATGTCCCGTTAAGACCTGTGTAACGTTATAATCTACTTCTCCATGTTTGTGCCTTGTCCAAATATCGGTAATAAGGGCAAGACGATATGTCCATCGGCCTTTAGTTGACAGGTTCCAACTCTGCTGCCATTCCCTCTTGCTCATTGTTGCTTCCTCATCGTGCGCCACTTAACCTCCCTGTTCAGTCCTCTGTAAAGAGCATGAAATCTACTATCCAAGGGCAGGTCTATCACAAAATTGCGACTTTATTTCCCTTGACTGACACTTTGGACTTTACTGTAGTGCATCCCGACACACTATATTACCTTCGTTTAAAATGCAGCTTTTAGAGAAAACGGTGGTCTCATAAATTAGAATGGCAAATTGTTGGTTGTTATAGGGATGGGAGCAATTAGTGCGCACTCTCCTTAGGCCGCTCCGGAGAGAATTGTGGCCTTGATCACATATCTTTCCAACTCTGTGATGCACAGCCTAATACTATAAGATTTAGATTTCGATTAGATTTTTTATTTCATACAAAATTCAGATACATAATTCAATGAAAAGAATAAAAAATTATATAAATGACATATTTTATTTATATATACTTTGAGTATTTAAATAGTATCAAATGCCACTTCAATGAGCTTTATGATAAGAAAATATAATTGCGGGTGGGGTGACCCTTACAAAAGACTATACATTAATCAAAGAAAAGAAAAATGCAGTGAAAAAAAGTGAAAGATACTTGTAGTGATATGGAAGAAGCAAGAAGCAAGATACAAAAAAGATAAAAACCAAGGAAAGGTACAAGTAATTACACCAGAAAGTCAGAAAAAATTGATTCTAAGCAAGCATAGTCTAGATCTAAGATTTTACACGTTTCTCAAACATTTCAGAAACCGTTAATGCTCTTAAGGATTGTGGGAGCTTGTTAAATAAACGGCACGATGAAACCAAATAAAAGTTACGAAATGCGGTGGTGCGATAGATCGGAATAGACACTACATTCAAAAAGTTTCTTCATATATTATAGTTAGAAATAACTCTGCAATTGCGATTACCCGATCTCATAAAGAAGGTTTTCAACACTTTAAAACAATACAGATGACGGACTGGGAGAATTTTCATAACACGAAACAATGGATAGCTAGGATGTCGACGGTGTTTTCAGCATGTCATTCTTAAAACATTTTTTTGCAAAGTTAGAAGTGGTTTAATTTTATTCAAATGCGTTCCACCCCAACATGAAATACCTATTGGAGCTTCGAATGAAAAATACCATAATAGAAAGTTCTAAGTAGTCTGTTAGAACAAACATTTTTCAGGTAATAAAAATTACGGGGAGTATAACGAAAATATTTCCTCAAGGCCTCCGTATGATTAGCAAAGCGCATACTCGAATCAATAAAAAGCCCCAAGTACTTAAACTTTGTCGAAAAATATACGTGGGAGAACAATAAAGACGTTTTATTTTTTAAAAGGAAAGAAAGAGACATGTGTATGTGTGTATTTAAGTGATAACAAGTACTTCGATTTCTGACATCCTCCGGGCGGGCCAGTGGGCGAATTTCGAGTGGATATAGCAGCTGTATAGCACGTCTCATCTTCTTACCATCAGCGAAGCGAACCTCACAAGCTCTGATCTTGTTGTCTCTACCAGGGTAACAGGTTTCAACTATAGCCAGTTTCCAGTGAATGCGGGGAGTAGCAGCATCGTAGACTAACACCACGTCCCCACGTCGGATCTCCTTCGAAAAGGCTTGCTTTTAGTGATGTACCGATCGTAGCTGATTAAGATATTCAGTCTTCCATCTTTTCCACAAAAAAGAAGTATACTGCAATCTTGACCTCCATTTCGCTTGAAGGTCTGAAGTGGTGATTTCATCTGTCCTCTCGTTATCAGTTATCTTAGAACAACCGATAAGAAAGCTCTCAGGTGTAATTGGGGTCAAATCCTTCGGGTTATCGCTTATGTAGGCGAAGGCCCCATATTAATGATGCGTTCAGCTTCGGTTAGGAGTGTTATAAGCTCTTCATTACAAATCTGCGCCTTCCAAATTGTGACTTTTTAAACATCTTTCACACATTTTACCAACCGCTCCCAAAATCCACCCCACCAAGGTGCTCTTTCAACGCTGAATCGCCAAATAATTCCGCAATTACTGAGAAAACCATTGAAAATCTCGCTGTTTAATATGTTACCGACGTACCTCAGATCTTTGGCTGCCCTCTTAAATGTTTTTGCGTTGTCTGAGTAGATGACTTTTAGTGAGCCCCGTCTAGCTATAAAACGCCTAATAGCTAGAAGGCAGCATTCGGTCATCAAATTAAGGACCAATTCCAAGTGTACAGCGCGAATTACTGCACATGTAAAAATCATAATGTTTGCTGTCTTCTGTACTTGTGTAGAGCGGCCCGGCAAAATCCACTCCAACCGTCTCGAATGGCTTGGATGCTAACAATCGTTCCCGAGGTAGGGGTGCAAACGGTTGTGATGCAGCCTTTCCCCTTAGTCTTCGACAAACTCTGCAGGCACCGATGATTTTCTTAATCAGCTGACGTCCACCAAGCAACCAGAATTTCTCGCGTAGCCGAGCTAAAACTGTATTTACCCCTCCATGCAATGAGGTCTCATGCAAATAAGTCACGAGCAGCTTGCTCAAATAACTAGCCTTTGGAAAAATTATCGGACTTATAATATCTAGCGGCTCATCTAGCTGTGTTAGTCTGCTACCCACGCGAAGTTAGCCTTGATCATCCATGAATGGGTTGAGTGTCGGGAGGGTCGATGAACGATGAATTGGCTCCCCCTCCTGCAAAGATAAAATTTCGTTAATAAAGTAAGTAAGTAAGTAAGTAAGTATAAGAAAATACCTTAGCCAATAAATTTCAGCCTTCTGCAATTCCGTCGCTTGGAGAAACTTCTATGTGGGACCCTCCTTGCCCGGAAAACATAAGCAGTGATTCTTAACATCTTCTTCCATGCACCTATCATCTCATACTGAAGCACCGGAGACCAGAACCATCAGTTCCTTCGAATGTGGCCAGTAACACAGTGGATTCTTCCTTTAGTGAAACCCCAACGGGCCATTCATCTTTACCCCTCTTCAACAAAGGGGGACCCTCTTTCCATAGCGTAGAGGAACCAAGTTTCTCAAACGATACACCCCTGGTGATTAAGTCCGCTGGATTTTCTTTGCCTGCACAGTGTCGCTAACCTGTTACATTAGTGAGGTCTTGGATCTCTTTCACTCTGCTAAATACGTATGGTTTTCATTTTCGTGCATCGCCTTGTATCCAATGTAATGTAATCTGCGAGTCCGTCCAAAGATAGATCCCACCGCATAGTATGTCTGATCTCTTGAAATAAGAACACAGCCTGGCAGCTACTAACGCAGCGGTCAACTCTAACTTTGGCAAACTTAAGTCATCCGTCTTGCTTCCCTTTAAAGGCGCTACACGTGTCTTGGCACACACAAACCTAACCTGAACCCCTAACTCTGAGCCTTCAATCCGCAAAAAGCCATCCGCTCCAAAAGCCTTAAGGCTAGCATCTGCGAAGACATGTATTTCAGCAGATGTAGTTCCTTCACCAATACCAAGCCACCTTGGTAATGAAAGTTCATCGATTTGATTTAAATCTTTGATTCAAGAGTTCCATTCTTTTCTCGACTCAGTGTCTAAGGGCTCATCCCAGTCGAGCTTATTTCTCTATAAAGTTTGAAATTTAATTTTCAATTTTATAATGATTGGGTTCAGATATCCTAAGGGATCGTACACACGCGCGATTGCCTTTAACACGTTACGCTTTGTAGGCAAAACCATCTTTCGTAATTCATCCGAATTCGTATTTATTATCAATTCATCGCTGTAAATATTCCACTTTACACCCAAAACTAACTGCATGCACTCATAGCTCCTCTCTCCAAAATGTTTTCGAACTCTGTCATCGTTGCTCACCCACTTCCTAAGATTCATGTAGGCGCGGCTGAATACCTCTGTGGATTCTCGATGAAGCTTCTTAGCTTGACTCTGACTATGGACACTCGTTATCAGATCGTCCATGCAAAATGACTTGCGTAAAGTAGCACACGTTTCTTCAAACTCAACTGCTTGCGTATCGATGTGTATATCTATAGTTGCAGACAACAAAAAGGGACTACAAGTCACTCCTAATGTGACACGGTTTATGCGAAACTCTTGCTCAGATGAATAATCTGTGGTTAAATCTCTATTTTGGGAAAACCAGATAAAACGGTGACTGCCTCTTTCTTTCTCTGTTAAGGCAATTTGAAGGAACGCCTTCTCTATATCCGCAACTAAACCAATTTTCCCGATCCGAAAACGTAACAAGATTTTAAGAATATCGGGAAGCAGATTCGAGCCTGTCCACAAACAATCGTTTAAAGATAATTTACCTTGAACATGAGACGAGGCGTCAGGTAAGGTTAGCGAGCTGATGAGAATGGTTACATCCTCACTTCACTTAGGTCCATGTGGACCCATTGTGATACCCATGGTTTTGTTTCCTACCGTGGTGTTACAGTCTGTTTTCTAGCCATCCGGACGTTCTGACAAATTTGAGTATTTTCGACGGTGATCCATCTGACAACTCGTCGATATGGTCGAAGAAAAAACTTCCCAGGACGAGGCGTCAAAGACGATGCGTATTTTCGTAGTAGCCTTCTCGGGGTGATACACTGGCCAATGTGGCATGTAGTAAAGGTTCTTAGCGCTGGTGTTGGATGGAAGTACAGGTTCTGCACAACCCGAGGCAATGAACTCGCGCATCGTAGTATCATATTTCTGAAGCTTCGTTGGTTCTCTGGTCAGTTTTCTAAGAAGTCAATGCAACCTTGATACAGCATTCTCTCTATTGGTGGCCAGCTATCCATCCAAGATTTTCCACGGCAAAAGGGCTTCGTACCTGGTCGCGGTCTTGCGGATACATTTTGTTTGTAGCTCTTTGGTGAAAGCCTTCATCTCCGTTTCATCACTTCGTATCCCCAAGCTTTCCAGATTCCACATTTTTTCGAAAAAAGATAAAATGCAAAGAGTAGAAATATTTTCATAAGTAGGTAAGTTTTCAACAGTATCGTAAGGGCCTTGAATCGTCCATCCAAAGATGGTGTCCACCGCTGTCAAACGATTGGTGATTCTGCGATATTTTCCAGTGACGACTTGCCACAAATAATCCGCTCCGATGAGTACACTTAAGCCTTCTTCTTGATCTCGCCCTTGAGCATTCGAATCCGCCATACAAAATCCACCTAACTGAAGGATAGAACCGTCTGGTGCGGGCAAAACATCTAAACAAATGTCTGGGGATATCACAGCAGTAATTTCCACCTCTCTGTTGCTAAACTGACTTCGGACAAGCATCTTTACTACCTTCATCTCCTTAAAACCAGAATTCATGGTTTCTCCAAATGGAATAACAGATAGTTTAAGAAGGCCGATCACTGATAATTTAAGTTTATTAGCAACGGCTTCTCTCACATATGTTCGCTGGCTGCCACCATCGATAACCGCACGAACAAATACATCTTTCTTTGCCAAAGAGGCTCCACCTGCTGATATCAGAACTCGCACTGTTCGCAAAAAAATGTTTGTTGTTCCACTCTGCTTAGATGCATTTGGCACTGATAAATTTAGCATTGGATTAAACATCACGGTACTACTGGAACTCTCTTTGCCGTTGGATTTCATCTCGCTGACAGTTTTAGTTGACATTTTATTTGCATCGCATAAAACAGTTGCATGCCTACGCTTGCATTTTTTGCAAAATAGCCCTCTCACTTGACAAAACCTAGCGGTATGTCCACTTCCAGTACACCGAAAACACCTGCCATCTCCCTTCAACATCTGTTTCTTATCGTCCAATGCACGCGGGCTACTACACTATCTTGTTAAATGTTCCGTAGATTTGCAAAAGAAGCATGGCACGTTACGAGTGGATGTAAGTAGACTAGCTGCTGTCGATGGATGTGCATATTTAGCGTTTGCCTTGATTACTGTTTTTCCCACTCCGGCTCTCTCTATCGACTCCACTTCTTGTTTCAAAAACCGCAATATATTTTTCACATGTTTGTCCCCATCAAAGGAAAGAGTAGAGCCGCTATCAGAAGTCGAATCATTACTTTTACCTTTTATCACTGATTCCTTTTGTATGCGATGATAATCAATTCTGAGTTCATTTGGCATGCATTTAAGCAGGATCTTTTTTAGCATTATATAATAATGAGATGATGGCACACCTAGTGCAGTGAGGGAACGGCTACATGCTATTACAGTATTATATAGCTGTCTTAATGATGTAGAGTCTGTTTTACAGTGCACTGTTGGAAGCGACATGAGTTGATGCATCAATTTGTCAATAAGTTTTTCCGTGTCTCCATACTCTTTCTGTGAAAGGGAGATAGCTCCATCGTAACATGCATCCGTTGGAGTGAAACCTGATAGAGTCTTTGCCGCATGCCCCGTTAGCACAGACTGTAGGTAATTGAATATTTCAGCACCGGTAAGTGCATCATTCTCATGTACAGTAGTGTGAAAGTTTTCCCAGAAAGGAATCCACTCTTGATGGTCGCCTGAAAACCTTTTCAACTCCAATTTGGGCAACTTGGTACAATGCGATTTCGTTGATGTAGATGGACGCTGAGCCTGACCACTTGCATTATTCGGGAAAGGATTAATACGTTATTGTACCTTTAATAAACGCACCTGCAACCGTGCTATCATTCCTACAGCCGAATCTTCATATTCACCGTCTTCTCTGGATTTTTGTCCTCTATGTTCCTTGACTGAAAATCTCTATTAATGCAGCGCAGATTCTCGTTGGCCGTTGTTAATCGTTGAAGATAAGATGAAAGCTCCTCTTCGATGGAATCTAGTGTAGACAAATCCTCGGTTTCCCTTATATTTGATGATTTAAGGTGTTCCATCGCTTCGTTGACTATTTTAGTTATTTGACTTCGATAACCGGCGCGCGAGTTATATCAGATTCGATCATTGACCGCGATATAAAAAATGCAAACGTAAATAACGGAAATGTCAATTTCCGGCAAATAAACGAATCAAGAGTAAATTCCCACAAACCACATTCAATTGCAACAAAACTCGCTGATTTCAAAATATCAAAGTAATCGAATCCGGTATGACTTCTCGAAATAAGAAATGCTGACTATGTAAATCAATTAATGTAAACCGCACTTCTCGGTGTGAAGAAAATGAAATGAAAAGAAGGGAATAAAATTAGCACTCTAAAGAGTAAGTTCAAACCGAAGTTTGTCCGTGTTTTATTTTCAAATCAAATTTATTAAAATCAATAAATATAAGTGGCGCAGACGGTAGGATTCTTTTCCAAAGAATAAGAATCCAGTGTTCGAACTATTAAAAAAAAAAAAACAAAAAGAACGATTATCGGAAAAGACACAAAGAAGTGCAGAAATAAGTTAGTGTAACTTCGAAGAAACGACATTCCGAATTAATTAATGGACAGAAAAAAAAGACACAAATTTGATCTTTGTCGACAGTTAATAAGTGAAAGTGAGAGTGATTGTGAAAGTGATACTCAAGTCAACATAAGAAATCTCAAAATGAGCGTCAATGAGGAATCCTTAAATACTCAAATTCAAGAGTTAAGGAGACAGCTGCAACAAAGAGAGGAACAATTGCAACTCCAACAGCACCAATTGCAACTACAAGAGCAGGAATTGCAACTTCGTGAACAACTTAATCAGATCAAAGGAAATGCAGCTGTAGGGTCATTCAACTTGAGCCCCGAGAGCATAATCAATCAGTTTAGGAAGCTGTCACCATAGAATGAAAAACGAAGAATGCAGTCTATCTTCGTTCATTAAATCAGTGGAAGGTGTTGCTTCTTTGTGCAGTAATAATGCCGCATTACTTCACTACTGCATGCAGATTGTAATCAACGAGAAACTTCAAGGTGAAGCTGGGAAGTGCATTCCCCAACTAGGAGATAGCAGTGATCTAACATGGGGAATGGTGTGTTCCAGACTAAAACAGCGGTTCCAGCCACATAAGAGCTACGCCGAATTATTCAACCAATGCAGACATGTTAAGGTAACAAACTGAAGGGAATTATTTGATCAATTTAGAGATATAAGCTACCAAATAAATGAACTCTATGAATTTGATACTCGGAAGCCGGAAATTTATAAACCAGAACATGTTGATAGGGATCTAGTTGAAATATTAATTGGAAAAATTTACGGTAATATTAGGGCACATATTCCAGAAGGAGCCAGTATAATAGACATTTATAACAAATATGCTAGGTTAAGGTTACTAGACGATGATAGGACTATAGATATAAATCATAGGAAGACAAAAGCCAATTTTAATAATAGAATTAAATCCAAATATGAAGATCGTAGACAAATTAATTATGCTCATAATAATTCTAGAAATAATAATTATTCAAACTCTTACCAATCTTATAACACTAACTACTCTCAACAAAATAGAAATCATAATAACAATAATTATAATAGTAGTTATTCTGGACAGTTCACTCGACCAAAGAATAACAACCATAACGGAAACAACTCAGGGAATTTTAGGCGACAAACTACCCCAAATACTTCTAATACTTCGGGGAACTTCAGACAATACTCAAATTTTAATCTCCGCAATGTAGTACAAACAGGTAGCCAAGACCAAAGAAATTATAGAGAACCAATGGAAATTGGAACAGTCCAGGAGACAGAAAATTTTACAAACCAGCCTCGGACAACACTTTACCCATAGTTTATTTAACAATCGACGAACAAAAAGTAAAAGCTCTGATTGATACTGGTTCAACAACTAGTATCATGACACCAACTCTTCTCAAACATTTTTCGGAACAAATTCTTGAAAATCCACAGTTTTATAGTACCATAAACGGTATCAGAAAGGTAACCAGTAAGATCGTTACGCCGTTACCAAAAGAAACATTTGGGAAACATTTCTTGGAAGGTGTTAGCTTTATCAGAAAAAAAATATGAAGCCATAATTGGACAAAATGTGTTAAATGCTCTTAAAGCAAAAATCAATTTAGAAGATAAATACTTAGAAATTAAAGCAAATAAAATCCTATTTGTTGATTACAGTTACCCGTACGAAATAAATAGCATAAGAACCCTTGAGCCCTGTAACGCCTTACTTTTAGAAAATCTTAAACTCGATTACCTTAACGAAGACGAAAGGAAAGGGATACTAACATTATTAAGTGAAAATGAGGGCATCTTATTTAAGGAAGGAGAAAAACTAACTTTTACTCATGAGGTCGAACATCAAATCGTGACAAACACAAACAACCCGATTTATTCAAAAATATACCGGTATCCTCAAGTTCACGAAAAAGAAATTGAAAGACATATTCGTGAAATGTTGGATCAGGGTATAATTGTAGAGAGTAACTCACCATATAATTCGCCTTTATGGATTGTCCCGAAAAAGGAAGACAATTCCGGAAAACAAAAATGGCGTATAGTCATAGACTATAGAAAATTAAATGACGTAACAACCAGTGATAAATTCCCAATTCCTAATATAGAAAGTATATTAGACAAATTGGGAAAAGCACAATATTTCTCGACAATAGATCTCGCTAAGGGTTTTCACCAAATAAAGGTGAAGAAAAGTGATCGAAGAAAGACAGCCTTTTCTACTCCCCTTGGTCATTTCGAGTACGTCCGAATGCCATTTGGTCTGAAGAACGCCCCAGCGACGTTCCAAAGACGAATGAATTTTATACTCAGAGATTTTATAAATAAAATCTGCGTAGTATATCTGGACGATATATTGATCTTTAGTACGTCATTGGAGGAGCATTTAGTGAATCTTAGGAAAATCTTTTCGGTACTCAAACAAGCACAATTAAAGATTCAGATAGATAAGTGTAACTTCCTACAGAAAGAGACTGAATACTTAGGCCACATACTTACTTCTGAGGGAATCAAACCAAACCCGAAAAAAATTAGAATCATCCAAGATTTAAAACTACCCACTACCCAGAAGCAGATAAAATCATTTTTAGGAGTCACAGGGTATTATAGGAAATTTGGTAAAGATTACGCCAAAATCGCATATTCGATGACAAAATATTTAAAGAAAGGAGTAAAAATTAATACAGCTGACCCAAATTATGTAGCAGGTTTTGAAAAGTTGAAGGAATTGATCACTGATTATCCCTTATTAAAGTACCCTAACTACAACAAAAAATTCAAACTAATAACCGACGCAAGCAACTTTGCACTCGGCGCCGTTCTCACACAAGACGGACACCCAGTAAGTTATGCATCCAGAACCTTGAATGATCATGAGAAAAATTATTCTACGATCGAAAAGGAGTTACTGGCGGTCGTCTGGGGAATTAAATATTATCGTCCGTATGTGAATGGCAAACAGTTTGATTTGTACACAGATCACCAACCACTAAAGTGGTTGCAGGCAAAAACCATAGGAAAAGATGTCAACCCCAGGTTGCAAAGGTGGTTAGCACAACTTGGCGAATATGACTTCAAAATCGATTACATTAAGGGTAAGGAAAATACAATAGCTGACTTTCTTAGCAGAATTAATAAATCTAATAAAATTAACTCATTAGAAAATTAAGATTCTTTATCAAAACTCTTCAACCAAAATTGTTGTTCTGAAGAACAAATAAACTGCAACGAGTCTATGGACATGCCCACAGTTCATTCTCAAGCAGAGAATTTTGATGATTATATCCCAATTTTAGATACTATTGTCAACCGCTTTAAGTATCAAATTATGATCGTGGAGCAAAAGCAAATTGAAATAGAAAAAATATTCAACAATAAAAGGCTCTTTATAGATAAGGCAGACATACCCGATAATATAGGTGATATAGTCCGAAGACATATCAGCAAGGGGAAGGTTGCAATATATTCGGAACTAGAAGACTCAATTTATAATCAAGTTCAACTTAAGTTGATCGAGTTATTCCCCAATAACCAAAATTTAAAATTTGTTAAATGCAGCCATTTTATCAAAGATCTTATAGGAGAGGAAGAGGCCATAAAACAAATATCCCTTTTTCACAAAATAGAATCAGGACACTCCGGAGTAATAGCAAATTACGAAGGTATGAAAAGAAAGGTGTACCATCCCAATCTAAAACAACTAATCAATAAAGTGATAAATAACTGTGATATTTGTACAACCGCCAAATATGACAGAAAACCTATACGAAAGAAATTTCAATTTACAGAAACACCTAATGACATAAACGAAATCGTTCATGTTGATGTGTATACGAACAGTAAATTCTCATTTATCCACTTTATCGACAAATTTTCTAAACATGCTGTGAGTCTTCCACTTGAAGACAGAAACCACAAAACAATATTAGAAAAACTTAGGCAGTACATCTCTATCAAAGGAAAAATTAAGAAAATTGTTTGCGATAATGAGTTTAAAAGTATTCACATAAAGCAGTTTTGTAAAGACGAAAATATAGAAATTCATTACGTGAAACCAAACAACCATACCGGAAATAAATGCAGCGCAGATTCTCGTTGGCCGTTGTTAATCGTTGAAGATAAGATGAAAGCTCCTCTTCGATGGAATCTAGTGTCGACAAATCCTCGGTTTCCCTTTTATTTGATGATTTAAGGTGTTCCATCGCTTCGCTGACTATTTTAGTTATTTGACTTCGATAACCGGCGCGCGCTTGAAGCTCCATTAAAAAAAAAAAAACTAATTTCGATTAATCACGAAGAAGCAAGGTAAATTCGTTTCTTATTTCGCCTAAATTTCCCGGGTTTCGGCACCAATGTCGAAAAAAACAAGTGGGAGAACAATAAAGACGTTTTATTCTACCACACCTCAATAACACCGATCTAATCAGGTCGAAAGTCTCGTGATGACTAACTATTCGATAATGATTTTACAAAAAGGAAAGAAAGAGATATGTGTATGTGTTTATTTAAGTGATAACAAGTACTTTAATTTTTGACAAACTCCTCCACATTCTCGATCGAAAAACACTTTTCACTGCAGTTGAGAGTGCTACAAAAAGATGGAAGGGATAGCACGGAGGGACAAGAACAATTTGATAGTTTAAATCGTAGGCATTCAGGTGCGTGAAAGTAAACTTCTGCATTGGTTCTGCATTGATAAGCTGGATATCACTCCTGGTTACGCCAATCTTCACTCTTTGAGATCGATTGGTAGGGAAAGACCTTAAACTGGGGAGCATGAAGCCACGAAATTCAGTTTTTTCAAGTTTGTCCAACAAGATAGAGTGGTTAAACATATCGAAGGCCTTTGTAATATCTACGAAAAGTCCCGCTGTGAACTTTTTTGAATCAAGATTCGAGAGAATATTTGAGCAAAAACGTAAGAGATCGTCTTCTGTTGATTTCCCCTGTTGAAAGCCGAATTGCACCAAGTGTTATGACCCAGGACAGGGCCACAGAGGCATCTCGGTGTATGCGAGGGGAACGGCGGCACGCTCGCGGTTGCACGGCTAGGCTCGATGGACGGGGTAGTTCTTGTCCCCCTTCAGCATACACCACCTGTTCAAACACTTTTATTTCGTGCCTATACTAGCTAATAGAAGAAGAAAGAAGGTCCCTAATACCCTACTCGGACTTCGGACGGACATCATTAAAGAAAGGAAAGAAAAGATTGAAAAAAAAAATCTCCAACTCAACGGCCTTTGCCCCTACAGAGGAGGGGATTAGCTTACGCTAATCTCACTATCCTATCCTAACCTTAAGCTAACCTAACGGCTTAAGCTAAAACCCTATCCTACTTAAACTATCCTACACTAACCCTACCTTCTTCCTCCCCTTCCATTGTCGCTCCCCCATAAGGGTTCGTCTCGTTCCGAGACACGCCAGATGATAGTGGCGTCGGTGTGGCCAGCCCTTCCAACCGTTGTTATCCCTCTTGGCTTATTCAATGGGAGATAGCCCCTTTGTCTGCTTCTATCACAACATGTCCTGTCCCGTAGAAGAGGTCAGTCGGTCGTCCGGTCACGTCATGTTGCGTCAGTAGATGTCGTCATGTTCTGTCCTTGTCGCGCTCGACCACTGGAAGGACGGCCTTACCCATCCTCCAAACACCAAAAGGGGGAAATATAAGCCTTCATGATTCATTTTTTTTTTTTTGAGTTCACTTGATTTTTATTCGTTTAATTTCTCAAATCTAAACAAAACTCCAATGGACCTTAATCTACCTAGCGTTCTGCGCTTAAATATAAAAAAAAACAAAGGGACTCAAATCGGGCAGGGAACAACACAAACAGGAACGGACTCATCAAATTTACTGATCCCTTGACGTCCTGCCGGCAGCACTGTTGAGGAGTCTCTGCGGTGGGGATCAACACCCTGACCACAAGCAAGCTTATTGTCGCGCTCTTAAGAGCAGAACACTTTTACATATTTTAACACCTTTTAACTACCTTAATACAAATCTAATATAAACCTTAAAACAATTCAAAACCTCTCTTATTTACACTATGGTTCGTTTAGCTTCACTATATTTCTTTGCACTTTTGTCTTCGACTATTTACCAAAAAAAATTTGTTTTAATTTTTTTTTTTTTGATTTTCGACTTCTTGCCAAGACCATTAGCACAGACCAAATGGCGAGCAACTGTTTTACCAGCTTCTTCGCAAGTGTCATTCTCTCTCTTTTTAGGTGGATTTCGAAGAAATACTACCTATTGCAGAGGTCCTCATGACGCAACTTTAAAAAAATTTGAATGCAACTTTTCAAGACCTCTATAGTAAACACCAAAACCATGGTCCGTTCAAATGTTTATATGTATATATCTATACATATATGTATATATATATATACATATATACATATACTAGCAGTCCTCCCGCGGCTTCGCACGCGCACCATACATACTAAAGGTTATACTTAGTCGTTAGAAATCGTCTGTTAATATTGAACTTTCAAAGGTAAAAGATAGCAAAAAGTGTCACCATTTCAATATTGAATTTTTGAAATCAGTTTAGTAGTCTCATGTCTACCAACTGCGAATGCACCCTGTATCTCACCCTTTGGAGCTAAATTTCGAAAAAAAAATTGCATAGTGGATGTCTGCGTCACAAGAGGAAACTACTGTCTATATTTAAATTTTCTAGCATCAGCCAATCAGTCAGGACTTATCCTTTTATTTGAAAACTATAACACCCTGTATCTTGGCCCGTTGACATAATTTTGAAAAACGTTGAAGCACATGTTTCTTTATTTTTATTGCAGAATCTACCTACTAAATTTGAATTCTTAATTCCAATTTAAATTTTTAATTCCATACAAACTTGAACACCCTGTATCTCCCCTTTGGAGCTGAATTCCGAAAAAAATTTCATAGTGGATGTCTACGTCACAAAAGGAAACCACTGTCCATATTTCAACTTTCTAGCATCAGACAGTCAGTCAAGACTTAAGATTTTATTTGCAAATTTTAACACCCTGTAGCTTTTCCCGTGGATATAATTTTGAAAAACGGTGAAACACGTATTTCTTTATTTTTGTTGTAGAATTTACCTACCAAATTTGAATTCTTAATTCCAATTTAAATTTTTTTTTCCATACAAACTTGAACACCCTGTATCTCCCCTTTTGGAGTAACAATTCGAAAAATTCTTTCATGGTGATAACCTACGTCGCAAAAGGAAACAACTGTCTAAATCTCAAGATTCTAGCATTAGCCGCTTAGGCCTGGCGGTTATGAGTAATTCGGTCGGGACTTATCCTTTTATTTTCAAACTTTAACATCCTGTATCTTGGCCCGTGGATATAATTTTGAGAATCGGTGAAACACGTATTTCTTTATTTTAGTTGTTGAATTTACCTACCAAATTTGAATTCTTAATTCCAATTTAATATTTTTCCATACAAACTGAAACACCCTGTATCTCCCCTTTGGAGCAAAAATTCAAAAAAGTGGCTCCGTCGTTTTTCCCTACGCCACAAAAGGAAACAACTGTCTAAATTTCAACTTTCTAGTGTTAGCCGTTTAGGCTCGGCGATGATGAATCAGTCAGGACTTACTGCTTTATATATATAGATATAAGTTAACACGTGATTTCCTCATGCGCATAAGCAACCCAAGCCACGCCATGCAGCGATAACAACATTAAAAGATTCTACACCCAAAATAGAACCAAGCCACAACGAACAACATATGGTCGTGTTTAGGTACCCAAGCCACGCCATGCAGCGATAACAACATTCACGATACCACACCCAAAAATAGAACCAAGCCACGCCATGCAGCAACAGCAACATAATAAAAAGGAACCAGGACAGCCGGCAGGCAGTTCAGTGCAACCATTCGTAGTGACCAGATCAATTACGTATTTTATATTATGCTACTCTGGCATACGTTTGCGGTCCACTCTTGTGCGCGTTGGCGAGAAGAAAAAAATAAAACAGCGAGGAGGATTTCGTGATAACAGTCTTTATTGATCCTCTCCGTGACAGATCACCTGCCTTATTAAAACTAACTTAATTCTACCTTAACTACTTAAGCATATGAATTATGTTATGCACTTGTATATATTTTGTGCATGTGTGGGAGTATGATATCTGTACAACACTATGTATTTGTTTTTTTCGCTGAGTACAGGGTGTCGCTACATCACCCCCTTTCCAGTATAAATCTTTAAAACTGTTTTCAAACTTATGATTTTGTAAATTTTACATGTTTATGTTTTGACGAATGTTCATTGCTGAGTATGCCAAATGCAGGTTTCAATCGATCAATAGAAACTGAAGAATGCTTACCGTTTTGATTTATTACAAAGTATTTTCTAAGTTTTTTTATTAGCGGAAAAGGTCCAGGAGGTTTGACACTATCCACTCTTATAAAAACGTGGGTGCAATTATCTAAAGATTTTGGGACAAAAATGTCTGAAAATTTCGCCAGGAATTCGCAGAGTTTACCCATATAGCATTTCCGCAGGCGAGCATTGTAGGTCTTCTTTGGGTGCAACGCGTATCCCAAGCAAGACAAAACCGAGTTCATCGCTGCAATTGGCAGTATTACACCTAGCCATTAATGAAGACTTTAAGTGCCTGTGGAAGCGTTCTACAAGCCCATTTGACTGCGGGTGATAGGCAGTGGTTCGGATGTGATGGACACCTATTAATTTCGTGATATTGGCAAACAGTCTGGAGGTGAATTGTGTACCGCGATCAGTTGTGAGTGAGCATGGTACACCGAAACGAGAAATGTACTGAGAAACAAAAGTCTTAGCTACTGTATCTGTCGTCATATCTTTAATGGGGTAGGCTTCAGGCCATCGCGAAAAACGATCAACTACCGTAAGTATGTATTGAGAACCAAAAGATAATGGAAGTGACCCAACTATATCTAAGTGAAGATGTTCAAACCTACCACTAGGGATGTTAAATTTTTGAAATTCTGTTCGAGTGTGCCTTTGAACTTTTGACTTTTGCTTATAGGAACATCATTCCTGGGGTGTACTAGTAAGGTTGCATTTGCTAAATACGACAGATGAGAATAGATAGGAGTTAGCAACTCAGCCAGATTTGGCAAGAATCGGTGATAATAATTTACCATGCCGATAAATCTTTGAATCGATTTGATTGAAGTGGGTTTGTTAAGTTCCGAAATGGCGTTAACCCTGCTTCCTAAAGGAAGAATGCCATCTTTAGAAATGGAGTAACCCAAAAATTCAAGTGCCTTACGGCCAAAAATGCATTTCGACGGTTTAATGGTAAATCGGAATTTAGATAACCTCTCAAATATCAGCCTCAAGCGTTCTTTGTGATCTTCTTCATTGCGGCTTGCAATTAATATGTAATCTATGTAGACAAAAATGAAATCTAGACCGGAAGTAACCTCGTTCATAAACCTCTGGAAGGTTTGGCTTGCATTCCGGAGTCCAAAACCCATGCGAGGAAATTCATACAGCCCAAATGGGGTTATTATGACTGTTTTGTAAATGTCTTCCTTTGCAATAGGAATTTAGTGAAATGCCCTGAACAGATCTATTTTCGAAAATATCTTACATCCTTCAAGTCGCATAGTGAAGTCCTGTATATGAGGTATTGGGTACCTATCGGGCACAGTGACGGCATTGAGTCGCCTATAATCGCCGCATGGTCGCCAATCTCCAGTATTATTTTTCGGCACTAAGTGCAGTGGCAAAGAGACTGGTGAGGATGAAGGACGGCATATGTTCAGCTCTACCATGTGATCAAACTCAAGCTTTGCTGTGCGGTGTTTGTTTGGATCAAGGCGCCGCGGCCTACAACAAGGCAATTGCCCCTTGGTTAAAATGTGGTGGACTACAGAATGTTGAGCAGGTGTATCGAAGGAAGGAGCAGCAGTTAAGGAAGGAAACTTTTTAAGAAGTTTAGCATGTTCGTTCTCCTTTTCATATGCAATTGGTGTCGGAGTATTGTATCTCACACTGCATGTTTCAATGGATAGTGAAGTAACTGCGTCAAGAATTTTCTTTCTTTTTAAATCAACGGTTATTCCGAATTTAGACAGAAAATCTGCACCTATAATCGGTCTGTCGACCTTTGCCACAGTAAAGTTGTATTTAAACTTTCGACCTTAATCCAATTCTTTTAAATAAACTTATACTGTAACTTGTATGATCGAGAGTGAATAGACGCATTTTTATCTCCTCCGGCAAAAGCATTTTAAACAAGTGCGTAAATAGCTCTTCTTGAATTAAATTGTGCGGAATCAGATACAATCTACTGATAATTTGTTTAAAATAAAAACTCTTAAAGAAAAATCGTAAAATCCGAATTAAAATTAACATCAAAATATTTGCACTTTGTGTCTACCGCATTTACATATATTTGTTTCATACATGCACGCGATGTCCATTAATAACAGGTCGGCACAACTTAAAAGCCAACTTTCTTCAACGCCAACCCAACAAAGTTCATCCAACACAGATGCCAATACTGTACTCTCTACGGTTCTTGATAAAAAGATGGGTAAGCACTCAAAACCATTATCAAAACAACTGAGAGGGCAACCATCTACCCCAACCCAGCTGAATTCCCCTCCTAGTGTACCGACAACACCATCTTATGCCAGCTTTCATATAGAACTTAAAAGGCATACTGACACAATCATTGCATCCTTCAAAGAGGAAATGGAAAAAACTCGCAATGAATTGATGTTAAAGATCACCAATATCGAACAGCAATTTTCTGAAGAAGTCAGCAAAATAAATACCTCCCTCTCCAAATTGAGCCTGCGTTCTGATAAACTTGAATCAGAAGTAAACAATGCCCTAAAAGGAGAAATTGCTGATCTACAAAAACGTTGTGACTCGCTGGAGCGCAAAGAATTCCTCACTGATGCTGTTGCCTTCGGGATTCCTCAACTCCCAGAGGAAAATCTAAAAAACATCTTCAATCGGCTATGTTATACCATCGACATTAATCCACCGGCTTTGAAGAATATTTTCCGTACGCAGCACCGCAATGCCACTGATGAGCCTCCTGTCATCTTTCAATTCATTAACATGAAAGACAGGAACAATGTATTGAAAGCAATTTCGAATTACCGCAAAGCTGCAAATCGTCCACTATGTTTACATGATCTGGGGTTTGACTCAAACAACAAAGTTTTTATTAATGAAAGCTTAACACAAAGGAACCGCCTTATTCTTCAGCATGCTGTCCGAATGAAGAGGAAAAAACAGTTGTTCTCTGTGTTCACCAAGTTTGGGTCTGTGTATATCAAAACCAATGCGAATGAAGGAAGTATAGCTGTTGAAGACCTCGACAGTTTAAATGCCGCTGCTGAGAGATGTCAACAGAGAGAAGCGATTGCAACGAAAATATAACACATACACAATGTTTATTTACACTAACTACCGTAAATCTTACTTTTCTCTATTTTTCTTTTTTTACACTAACTACCGTAAATCTTACTTTTCTCTATTTTTCTTTTTTTTCTCAACTTCTCCTTTGTGTTCACATCAATGGCCAAAATTACTCATTTATTTTATCTTACTTAGTTTGTCTCTTTTTTTACCGTTGGTTGTGTTTCTGATTCTTCTATTTAAAAATTCATTGACCTTATATTTTTTCTTGTTTGATAATGCAATCAGGTGTTTATAGTAGTGTGTGCATTGGGGACGAAATGGACGGGAATTTATTTCGTATGATTCGGGTGTTACGTTCACAGAAAAGAGGCTTACATGTTTGCCATATTAACGCTCAAAGTCTGAATCCTAAGTTGGACGAATTTCGTTGGCTGTTCATTAATTCTAAGGTTGACGTGATATGTATATCTGAGACATGGTTCTCATCAAATTTTAAAGATATTGTCTATAGTGTAGCAGGTTATCAACTCTTCCGTGGGGATAGAATTGGTCGAGTGGGCGGAGGAACGGCTATATACGTTCGAGACGGACTTAAGTGCAACATAGTTTGCAAATCGGGAGCAGATAGTACTTCCGACTATGTTTTTATTAGAATAACTGGTTGCGTAGAATCATTATTACTGGGTGTGATTTATAGACCAAGCAGGAGTGTTGACATTAAACCTATTATCAGCATGTTGGAAAGGATTTCATGCACTACCTCTAACATAATTGTCTGTGGAGATTTAAATTGCAACTTGCTGAATGCCCGAACTTCTGCTCAGTTAGTTGAAAGTTTCAAGAGTATAGATCTTACGCCTGTTAACTCGAATACCCCAACTCATTTTTCGAATGAACCCGCCACTCTCTTGGACGTATATTTTTTAAGTGATGTTCAAAAAGCTCTTATTTATAGCCAAGTTGCTGCTCCAGGTTTTTCAAAACACGACTTGATTTTCTTAACTTTTGATATGCGATTTGAGACGGAGCAAAGTGTGATCAATTATAGGGACTTTAGGAGCTTAAATTATAGCAACTTACAGTCGGACGTCGCTAACACTCGCTGGGACAAAGTATACTACATGCCTTCTCCTAACGAACAGGTTTCTTTTCTTCAAAACACTCTGCAAACTCTTTTTAATCAGCATGTTCCATTAAGAAGCAAAGTCACCCACAATAGTTCCCCGTCTTGGTTCAACCATTCAATACTCCGGTTGATCGATAAACGTAATATTGCATACATTCGTTGGAAGCGATACAAACTGAGTGCGCATTACGATATCTATCGTTCTCTCCGTAATCTAGTGGTGACTCGTATTAAATCGGCAAAACGACGATTTGATGAGAACTCACTAAACCCAGCTCATCAATCTGGGAAAAATCTATGGAATAATTTAAGGCGATTGGGGAATGGCAGGCAACGCGTTGGTGTGCCTAGCAATGTAGACTGTAATCTGCTTAATTCACAGTTTGTAGGTTTGCAAGATATACAAACCCACACCGCTCAAATCCCTGATTCTATAAGACCTGGTGATAGATTAAATAGTGCTAACGTACAGTACTTCAATTTCATTCACTTGTCAGAGGCAGATGTAGTTCAAGCTCTATTATCCATTAAATCAAATGCAGTGGGACTGGATGAGGTAAACCCAAAATTTTTGAAACTTCTCTTACCATACATTCTTCCATACATCACTTACATATTTAATTCCATCTTAACCACGTGTCAGTATCCTAACCTATGGAAGATGGCTAAAATCATCCCAATCCCGAAGTCGCAGAGGAGTGATTGTACCGAATATAGACCTATTGCTATCCTGCCGTTTCTTTCAAAGGTCTTCGAAAAGGCTGTATCGAAACAAATGCAAGTGTATTTAAACATTCACAATCTTATAAGTCCTGCCCAATCTGGTTTTCGTGCAAAAATAAGTTGCAAAACTGCCCTCTTACTTGTAGTAGATGACATTCGAAAAGCACTTGATTCTAACTGTCTTACCTTTTTAACTTTATTGGATTTTTCCAAGGCTTTCGACAGAGTTGACCATTCAATCCTCTCCGAAAAGCTACAACATAACTTTGGTTTTTCTTCTCAGGCAACTAAACTTTTGAATTCGTACCTGACTGAACGGCAGCAATGTGTGGTGGTTGGAAATAGGGTGTCTACCTTTTTAGATGTAGTTACAGGAGTGCCGCAGGGGTCAATTCTTGGACCTTTATTGTTCTCTATGTATGTAAACGAGCTTCCCCAATTAGTCAAGCATTGTACAGCCCACATGTATGCAGATGATGTCCAATTATACTTGAGTACCCCTTTATCTTGTGTTACGAGTGCTGTAGATGACATACACGCGGACCTACATAGAATTCAGCAATGGGCTCTAAGAAATAAATTAGCCCTTAATCCGGAAAAGTCAAAGACCTTATGTATAAATAAAAAAAGTATTGATACGTCACTATTTCCACCAATATATCTAGGCCAGTTTTCGATAGCATATGTCCATACGGCTAGGAATCTAGGTTTAGTGTTCAACGATACTCTTACCTGGACTGATCACATTGTAGCCACTATTGGAAAAGTCTACGGCGGTCTTCGTCTGCTATGGTCAACTCAGAACTTCATCCCAACGAACACCAAGCTTTTGCTGGTAAAGACACTGATTCTGCCAATCCTACTATATGGTTGTGAAATATTTTGTAATATAGACTACAGTACCAGAAGAAAGCTCAATGTTATATACAACAACTTAGCAAGATACGTTTTTAATATCAGATATTTTGACCACATATCCATTCACTCTAAAAAGCTCATGGGAGTTAGTTTTGATAACCTTCTAAGATATAGGGCTTTAATTCTACTACATCAGATTATACACACTCGTCAACCCGAATATCTGTACAGCAAACTTAATTTTGCCACCTCTCAAAGATCAGCTGTCTTAATTCGACCAAGATTCAGTTGTCTAACATCTGAACGTAGTTTTTTCGTCCACGTAACTCTCTTATGGAATACACTGCCTGTAACCCTTAGGAGAATCAGTGACACAAACAAATTTAAAACACAACTTCATAAATATTTGGCCAATGATGTTTAATGCGACCTTAACTCTATTATCTTCACTTTTACTTAACTTTTCCTTTCTTCAATTTTCGATACATTTGTTACTTTTAAAATTAAATTGTTTTTAGTCTATTCCTTAATTGTTTAAGCCTTCACAACTTATAAGATTGTAATCTTAATGTGTAAATATACTTTCATACAATAAATACAAATACAAATACAAATAATTTACTTCCATAGGTGGGAATATGTGTTCCATTAGCTGCTGCTAAACAAAAATTCGGAGTTTGTTTGCTTGTGTTTACCTCAAATTTGCCTACGGGTATGCAAGACAAATCAGCACCGGTGTCTATTAAAAAATTCAATTTGCTCAACTTATCTCTAACAAATAGGCGGCTATTACAGTTCAACAATCCACCGTCTGCCGCTGCGACAGTGGATGAATTTAGTTTGTTGGATTGAAATTGTTTGAATGGGTGTTATTTGATTCCCCATAGTCACAAGGAGCAAGGCATTTATTGGCTTTTTTACCGAACTTGTGATGGTACCAGCATAACCGCTTTTTGTTCTGTTGAGCTCGAAATCTTGAACCAGAACGCGAGTTTGAGCGTTGCCTGTTACCAGAATTAAATCGCTGTGCTTTCATTGGATCGATGTCCACCGAAGTTTAGTGAAGATATCATCTGTTTTAATGAAGAGATTTCGTTTTCTATTTTACTAAACCTGTCATCTTGGTGGTCATAATTGGCCTGAAATGGCTTATGAGACTGTTTCGGTGTGTTAATAGCAGATATATTATTGGATGATTGAATGGATTCGTGAATTTTGTCAGCTGTTTCTAGGACCTTATTGAAATCAGAATCGGCTTGGGGAATAAGTGCTATATTTATCAAGTTGGGTAACCGAGAAAACCATTATTTTCTGATCAGTTCCTGGCCAACTGTACCTGAAGTCCCTGCCAAAACTTTTAACCTTCTGAAGAACTCACTGGGTTTGTTATCTCCCATCTCCACACCTGAAATAAGTTTTTTAATTCGCTTCTCGATGCTTAAAGAGTGACGACTTAGTAATGTTTGTTTAAGATGCTCATAAAGATTTGATGAGGGTGGACTTTCGAAAACATCGATAAGCGATTCTGCTACTTCCTGTGCCAATCCCGAAATTAAATAATTATATTTAGTAATGTCCTGAGTTATGCGACAAGTTAACGTTTCCTCCTGGAAGCGTTCCAAAAAAAACGGACGACAGACTTGTCCGAAAGAAAACTACCTTTTTACCACGTTATAAAATTTCTGTGTATTTCGAATTTAATTTATCGCTACAATTTAAGTACTGTTCGCTGTCAAGTTCTAATCGGAACTGCCACTCCTGATGTCGTCAACACTGCCGCTCCATCTGCCTTAATCCGCCCAGTCATCAATTCGTCGCACACGCGCGTCCGGTTCGGTGCAGCAACACGATCCTCGTGCACTGGATGCAATTCAACTCCCTCCCGTATAACGTGGGAACGAGTTCGCACCTGTCGGCGAATCCGCTGACTCGGCGGTTCCATGCAGTTCGTTGTTTGCCTACGATGTCGTGCGGCGTGTTAACTCTTCCCCCTCTAAGAATCTACGTCCCGTAGATCAGTGACGCCCGTGTCGGGGCTGTTGACCTGCTGTAGACGACCTCGCGGGATGGGCACCTTGACATCATTATCGACCATATGCGCTCCCCCTTCAGGAATCTGTATCGCCGGGATGTCGAGCTTTTGGCGAGCCTTCCACCAGATGAGGGAGATAATCGAAATCACAAGAAGAAATATTGCCGCATCTGTAACGATAGAGATTTTAATTTTTTTGCTTAAGTCACCTAGTTGCTCTATGTTGCTGGTGCTGAGGCTATGCACGTATTCCAAGTCAAGTTTGTCCCTACGGCTGGTGATGTTCATCAGGGCTGAAGGAAGGGCTTGCAGGGTAGTGCTGGTGGAGCTTGAGAACGTCCTGTTCCCTAATCGGACCGTTTCATTTTTGATCTGGATCACAAAGGTACCTGCAAGTAGTCTGGATGTGTTATGAGATATTAATTGTCCCTTAAAATTCGTCATGAAAATAATGTCGTCCCCGATGAGCTCGATCACCTCCCTTGTGTTGGTACGGAAAGTGCAGATTGCAGGCCCTCCCTTAAGCAATCTGGCTACGCAGTTTTCCTCCCGGATTCTATCCAACATAGACTCCCTACACACTGTCGTGTTGCTTATAGAGAGACAATTGCCTATTATGCCATATGTTTCCTTGTGATTCACCAGCATTCTACTGTAGCTCAGGTCGATTTGTTTCCCACCTATTATCGATGCTCTTGTTTGCAGCAGGTTGTATTCCTCGCGGCCTACCTTCGGTATAGAGAGGACGTACAGGATCATCGAGTTGTTGGTGAAGACTGATGGCGTTCCGTATTCTATGGCTTCGATTTCGTTGGCGTACGGCAAGGTTTAGATTTCACTGACTATCCTGCCGATTTCTTCCTTATCGAGTAAGTTGGTGTTCACTATGCCGTTCTTTGCCATCTGACACGCACGAACTATCTCGTTGATTTCCTCCTTGATGACCAGCACCTCGTTCAGAATGTTCTGCTCTAGTCTCCCGGTCCCTGTATCCTTTAGGTATCCTTTATCCCGTTGTTGACCTTACTTATGACCAGGTTAATCTTCTGCGTTATGTCTTGGGTCACGCCGAAAAGTTTTTCATTGACCTTATACTGTTGGTTGTTGTTGGAGACTATTCGTTGTTCGTTCTGAAGGAGTACGTTCCAGTCAAAGGCGTCTGGGCTGCCTGCGACCCACTTCCATGCACTTCCTAGCCAATCAATGGATCTCGTCTTCCGTACCGGGTTGTTTTTCAATAGGTTGATGCGATCCCTGATCTGCCGCAAATGGAACTCGATGACCATTTTCCTGTCCTGACCTTGGACGTTGGTGCTTACCGCGTCGGATACCTTCCTCAGCATTAGTTCGAAGCGAGCTAAGTCGATTACGTGTACCAGCTTGAAGCTTCCATCGACGATCCATCCTTTCCCTTCCTTGAATGGGACTATCGGTGACGTGTATTCGAAGATCTGGAGACCCTGTGTGGCGGATGCTAAGCAGATGAGTCTGTAAAGTACAATCGCTCTTGGTTGTGGCTTCTATATGTATATTAATAATGCTTTAATCTTGAAATTGTGTTAATGATATAAGTATAAAAGTTTTAATGTAGGTAGCTGTAATAGTTAATGCTCTAAGATCTACATGAATCAACAAACTTAACCTAACTTAATATAGTAAAAGAATTAAAACATTGATTCCAAGTTTTTTGGTATCTACCCCCTCTTTTTTTTTTTTTTTAATTATGTTTTACCCTTATATGTTTTTAATATGTGCCTTGTGGACTTTTCGTCCCGTAGATCTGACAACCGTCACTTTATTGTCTTTGGACACAATCTCCTTTCGGAATAGTGGTTTATTCTTTCCCTGAATTCTTTTATAGGCTGTATAAATGATGTCACCCTTTTTGTACTTCTTGGCTGACGGCTTCTTAGCATTACACTGCTTGTTAAATATTCTTTGTTTCCTTTCAATTTCCCCCTTCAATTCGTTGTTGACTTTGGTACGAAAGTTAACTAAGTTCTGGAAGTTAATTCTCGAGCTTCTGTTAAAAAATATGTCTGAAGGTTTCCTTGTTTTGTTTTTGTTTTTAAATGCATTTTTATTTTTTTTAAATTCAGTACTCTTACTTGCTAGGGAAAAAACGCTTAAAACTAGCTTAACTAACTTAACTATGTTATACTAACTTACTGGCCCTACACGGGCACTCTAAGCTAAACTTAATTCTTAATCTATGTCTTTCGACCTAACCTAACTTAATTTATTTAAACAATCTAAGAACTAAACTATTGTAAAACTAAGAAAATTGTTTTGAAAAAACTTAGTAACAGGACTTTTTGTATGTTTCCTTAAATCTAAATTAAATTGAAACTTAAAACTACCTTAAAATAAACCTTAACCTAACTTAACTTAACATGCTACGTAATTAAATACGTATATTTTTTTTGTATTTTGTATTTTTTGTATTTTTTTTTGTATTTTTTATATTTTTTGTATTTTTTTGTATTTTTTTGTATTTTTTTGTATTTTTTTTTGTATATATATTTTTTTTTTTCTTAAGTCTACCTTAAAATAACCTTAAACTATGTAAGCCGGCCATGGCCAGCTTTGTCCATCTCTGGACTAGCCCGGATCGATAGGGTTCGACGAGGGAGTTCCCTCGCTTTCCGACAGCCACCAGAAAGTCTGGTGCTGCCGCCCAACATCCCTAATGTCGCGCTTCGAAACCGACCTACTGAACCGGAGGCGCTCCTCAGTGCTCTCAACGACGTCTCGACCGTAGTTGAGTTGCATTTCCACAGTTGTCCGGGCCACATGGAAGATTAGCGGCACCCATGGGAACATGACGATTTCGTCGGTACGAAAGGACTAGATTGTGAAGTTGTTTGCGCCATTAGTAGGTTGCTTGCAATGCTAACGCTTGCGACCAAAAAGGAATAACACAACTCTTCCAAGGCCGGTTCCTTAACCTCGCGTAGTGAAACGCGATATAAAAGACTTGTTATCTTTTTATATGGAACTATCATTCGTGTCGTGTGTAATTGCAGGAAAAGAAGAAAAAGAACAGAAAAATAATATTCGTGTTGAACTTTTGGAAAGGAAAAAGAAAAAAAGAAATGAAAATCTATGTGATGTGAGTGAACTGTAGTAAAGAAGTGATAAATGTAAATCTGCCTGAGTTAAAGTGATTGAAAAAGACAAAAATAAGGAAAAAAAAACTGAAATAGGAAAACTGTTACAGAATAAGGACTGCCTATAGAATACAGCATTAGCGATAAGAACAAAAGTGAACCTTGTGAGATAAGATAGCGTAAATTTTTGTGAAAGAAGGGGACTTACCTGTGTAATATATATAGAATAAAAAGTGTAATATCTACCCCCCGGCAAAGGTTCAGACCAGAGGAAAAAAACCAAGAAACGGCTGCGCTGACATCAAAAGATAAGTACTTTAAATTTTTCCCTTTATATAAAATAAAAGGATACAGTAGCACGCATACTTGATGATGGACACCGTAACTAAGGCACTAACTGAGTTGACCGGTGCGGTGAATGCGATTCTAGCGCAGCTTAAAGAAGTCGAGGGTCATATCAAAACTCTAGAAGACGGGCGATCCTCAGAGGGATCGGCCGGTGGCGAGCATATCCAACCGCCAGAACTCTGTGGTCCGAGAACCGAAGCGGACCTTAGGGACATAAGCAGGCTCCCTGACTGTGTGAAGGAGCTGCAAGTGTTCGACGGCAACCCCACGCAGTATGTTTCGTGGATACATATGGTGGAGAATATCCTGAAAGATTTTGAGATTGTGAGAAGCAAGCCAATATACAGGGCCATTCTGCAACACATACGGCAGAAAGTAAGGGGCGCCGCCGACGCGGCCTTGATATCATACAATATCTTTGACCACGACTGGTCTGCAATCAAACGTTGCCTCTCGCTGCATTACGCGGACAAGAGGGATATGCGGACTCTGGACTACCAGCTCAACTAGCTGTCGCAGAAAAATGCGAAGCTGGACGAATTTTATGCGACAGTGAACCACCAGCTATCTCTCATGATAAATAAAATCAAAACAGAGTCCTACACGGACCAAACCATTGATGCACTGGTAGAAACCTATCGTAACAGGGCATTGGACGTGTTCATCCGCGGCCTTAACGGCGACCTGTCTCGAATGCTGATTATACAGAAGCCCCAGACACTGCCCGAAGCTTACACGGCCTGCCTGGAGATCCAGAATTTGAATTATCGCAACCACATCATCCACACCCCGAGGCCGAACACGGTTACGCCACCCGTCAATCAAATGTCCAGGAATGAAACGAGGGAGGCAAGGCCTCCGTTGCCACCGAAGAGATTCTTCCGACCCCCTGGGCAACCCTACCATTCTCCGCGCTACGACAGCGTGCCGCCACCTAGGCCAAGTGAACCGAAACCTCATGAGAGGATGGAGGTCGATCGGTCCGTGCAGTCGCGGAATGTTAATTACATGAACAGGCCTCAGGGCAATGCCAATCTGCGAGGCAACAACCCCTTCAAAAGGAGGGCCAGGTCGGACAATTATCCGAGTAAGCAACAATGGCTATTTAACTTACAGGCGACGGAGGAAGAGGCAGTAGAGCAATATGAGGAGGTCGTTGAAGAGAACGTAGGAGAGGAAGTAAATTTTATGAAGGACGCTTATCCAGCGTACCATACCTAGAATACATCCTCAAAGATGTAAAAATAAAAACAATCAATGTTTCGGTGACGTCAGCAGATGTGGCTGGCACATCAGGCCACACAGCAAAAGGGTCATCAGAGGGTGCCGTAAAACGGAGGATGAGGCTAATGCCGACTCCTAACCTGATGAAGCGCCGTTCTCTATCGGCTTCCACTGAAAAGCTGCCAGTGGGAGTGAGGGAGGAGGCGCCAGCAACACCAGCAGCAGCTCCGAAACAACAACAGCAACAAAAGGAGTACCCATTAGTCTCCGACGGTGGGGAAGGTCTATGCATGGGGGGAAATAGCTTCGCCTCCCTTGCGGCCCCTGAGTCAGACGAAGAAGATGATGAGCTAGAATCTCCTTGCAGTAGCATCAGGCAGCTACAGCAAAGGGTTCTAGCCATCAAGGAGAAGCAGAGTGCTAGAAGGGAGAAGGAGCGTCAGCTGATGCTCCAACCCCAACAACAACAGCAGCTGCCAAAGCAGCAGCAACAACAACCGCAACAACAACCGCAACAGGCCAAGTGGCCACAGCTGCAGAAACAGCAGCAGCAACAGAAACAACAACAACAACAGCAGCCGCAAAAGAAGCAGCAACAACAGCAGCCGCAACAGAAGCAGCAACAACAGCAGCAGCAACAGCAGCAACAACAGCAGCAGCAGCAGCAGCAACCACAACAACAACAACAACAACAACAGCAGAAGACAACAAAGCAAAGGGTGCCACCAATCAACACTTTCAAGATTGAGCTTAAGGATACCATTGAACTTTGTAAGTCGGCCATAGGTCAAAATTTTTACGTAAAGAGATTAAGTGAGGATAGGCATGCTATCCACTGTAACACAGTGGAGCAGTACAAGAAAGTCAAAGATCTCCTGAGGGACACGACGACGGAGTTCTTCTCCTTCACCCCGAAGGGGGAAAAGCCGAAACAATGCTGCTGAAGGGGATGGAATCGTCCTCTGAACCGGAGGAGCTCCTTAAGTTGCTCAAAGAAAAGAACAACGACGAGCTCGAGTTCGTAGGGGTTAAGCCGTTTATCACAGCAAGGGCCAAAAGGGAGAAGCGGAAATTACCGTTCTTCCTGGTACAGCTGTCCCCCAAAAGCAAACTGGATGGTCTGAGGAAAATCCATGTCCTAGACTACCAGGTTGTTACCTGGGAAAAATTAAACAGGAGCGACAGCATTTTACAATGCGTTCGCTGCCAAAGGTTCGGACACGCGGCGTCGAACTGCGAAATGCAGCCTCGATGTGTGAAGTGTGGTAAGGACCACAAAGCAGAAGATTGTATTCTGGGTAAGGATGGTGCTTCGGATAAGGGCCAACTCGTGTGTGCATTATGTAGGAACTCGGGACACACCGCTAACGATCGGGGTTGTCCTAAGTACCAGGACATAAAAAAAGCAAACCTGGCTCGCCAGCAGAAAACCGTGGTGAAACGTTCACCCGCGCTCGCTCTAATTCCATCTCAAGCCGTTACTCCCCATACAACCTACGCCCAAATGGCGGCAGGTCGGGGAAACACGGTACAACAACATCAGCCAAAGGTTGCTACACAGGCCCCCGCGCCTAAGGCACCTGCGGCTGTGGGTGACTTGATGGCTATCTTGCTCTCTATTCAAGGGCAGATGGGCCAACTGCAAAGTCAGATACAAGAGCAGGCGACGCGGGTGGACCAGATCTACGCGCTTCTGCCGGGCCTAACGCACCTCCAGCCGTAATGGATACGCTCGATGAGATTCCCTTATGGATCCTCGCGGTGAATGTAAATTCATTGATTAGGATCGAACGAAGAGCTGTACTTTATAAGTTGCTACAAGACCGATGCCCTGATGATGATGAGAAACATAAGCTGAGGCACACAGATTATAAAATTGTAAGAAGAAACCGACCCAACTCCATACGAGGAGGAGGTGTTGCGATCTTCATTCGGAAAGGCTTGAAACATAGGGTCGTGTACAGCGGTGAAGTGCGAAGGTTCCGGGTGTTGGAACCGTGCATCGTGCGCATCTCTCTCCGTAGTGGAAAGAAGTTGTACATGGTCTCGGTCTATGCACCTGAAGCTACTCAATCCAACTTATTTATTTCAGAGCTCGAGACACTTTTTCGATGTCTTAAGCTGGAGTCGGCGGAGAATTATTACCTCTTGGCCGGAGATTTTAACGCCAAACATAGAGATTGGGGAAATTATATACCAAATGCTAGGGGGAGCTCACTATTCAATTGGTGGGGTCTGCACAGTGTCGAGTATAGACTCGATTTGAAAGCGACTGATAGTGCGTCTTTTCCCAGAAACGGTTCCTATATGGATCTTTTGCTGTACGACTCACGGCTACAACTGACCGACACGAACCAACAAACGATAAACTGTCTACACACATTTGTGTATGACAGTGACCATTGCGGATTTAGTGCCGCCATTAGGATTCCTAACGAAATTGCGGAATTGGAGGAGTATGTTCCAACAAACACCTACAATTACAGTAGGACGCGTTGGACACGCTTCTCCAGAGTACTGACAAGAGCACTCTCTTCGAACTCGCTCTACCCACCGACCAACAGGAACCTGTCAAACGAAGAGATTGATAGGTACCTAAAAGACCTTGACCTGACAATCAAACGAACGATGGACAGTACGATACCTCGGTACCAACTCACTAACAACGTTGACACATTCCGCAATGCAACAACTGACGCACTCCACGAACATAAAAGTAGGCTGCTGTCGAGACTAAAAACCTTGTACAGACGTTTTACTGACAGACAAAACTCGGAGATAAGGCAACTAAAGTCGTTGATCAAAAACGTCCAACAGTTAATTAAGGAAAACTACAGACTTTCTGTAAACTTGCATTGGAACAACAGAATTCGGGCTGTAAGTTCCAGCAACCCGAGTATGTTCCCGCAAATAAATAAAATATTTCGGAGGAAAAACGTTAGCGACTTGCCATGTCTTAAGATCCCCCGAACGACGAACAACGAACAAGTACTGATTACAGCAGGCATTGATCCGGGGAACGCAGTCGATGATGACAACTTCTTTGTGGTCGAGGATCCGCAGGAGAAAGTGGAAGTCATAGGAGCGACTTTCCAGGAAGTGTATAAGGTGAATGCTAGCATTCGCTCGAACCACGACCTGGAGAATCGCGTCCTTGTGCACAACCACTACCTTCGAAGTGATATACAGAACTGGCGATCTGAGAACACCGGTTTCACCGAGTTCAATGACGATAACATGGCAAATAATGTCGTCGCCAACGAAAGGGTTCATCCCCCGTTCATATCGAAGGTCGAACTCCAAACGATCTTCGACTCACTTAGAAGGAAGAAATCAGAGGGAATCGATGGAATATCGAACATTGTGCTTCGACATCTCCCGCTAGTAGTGGTGGACATTTATACCACCCTGTTTAACAATGCGCTGAATAATGCACATTATCCAGCGCATTGGAAAACAGCGGTGGTTCACGCTATTCCCAAAAGGGATAAAGATAGCTCCAATCCGGGGAATCTCCGGTCAATAAGTCTCTTGCCGAACATCAGCAAAGTATTCGAAAAGGTGGTACATAGAGCCTTGGCTAAGTGGGTTGAGGACAATAATATAGTTCCGGATAATCAATTCGGTTTCAAGGCGGGTCATGATACAATACATGCCGCGTCTAAACTGGTATCTGATATCCAATGGAACAAATGCAAGAACCAATGCACTGGTGCCTGCCTGGTTGATTTGGAGAAGGCCTTCGACACCGTATGGTTAGAGGGGCTCTTTTACAAGTTGAGCAGGTTGGGTATAAGCAAACCACTGCTGTACATGCTATGTAACATGCTGACCAGTAGACGGTTCATTGTGAAAAATGGCAATGTGACTTCTGCTGGTACATTCGAAGTTAAAAATGGTCTGCAACAGGGTGCAGTAAATTCGCCGGTCCTCTTCAACATTTACACGAGTGATCTCGTAGGTTCTCTTCATCATACTATTGCGTATGCAGGCGACTTGGTTGCGTACAGATCAGGTCCAAAGATCGAGGTCATTGTCACTCTCTTGCAGGGTGACTTCGATAAGATTCAGCTATATTGCGACGACTGCAAGTTGAAGATCAACTTTCAGAAGTCGGAAACCATTCTGTTTAGGAAGCCGTTGTCTGGGGCCTCTAGGGATACCAGAAAGAATTGGCGAAAGTTCGCAATCGTGGGACAACACGGGCGACCATTAGAGAGTCGAAGTGTAGTCAGATACCTCGGGATCTGGCTAGACCAATATCTGTATTTTAACAAACATGTGGATGCTGCTCTGGCCAGAGCCCGAGTTGCTTTTGCCCTTACAAAGAGACTGTTTTACAGCAGCCAACTCGATGCGAGGGTAAAGGTAATCTGCTATACGGCCCTAATCCGGCCAATGCTTACATATGGTTGTCCCTTGTGGTTCAACGTGCGGGCAAGCTTGATGGAAAGGATTCGGGTGTTTGAGAGGACTTGCCTTAGGCCTTGCCTTCGCCTATACAGAACACCAGAGTCTGAATACAGAAAATTCTATTCCAACGAGGTCCTATACAACAAGGCGGACCTAATCAGAGTGGACAATTTCATAGTGAAGCTTACTCGAGGGCACATTGCAAGAGCAATGAACTCGGTCAATAACCTGATCTCTGGGGCTTACTACCCCAATCCTATGTACCACGAGAGGGTGCGCCTTAACGGCTTCGTCCCCCCAGAAGCTTTTCTGCATTTTGACAAGGAAGGTCTGATCCAGGATAGGTTAGCGGTGCCGCTAATCTTCCATGTGGCCCGGACAACTGTGGAAATGCAACTCAACTACGGTCGAGACGTCGTTGAGAGCACTGAGGAGCGCCTCCGGTTCAGTAGGTCGGTTTCGAAGCGCGACATTAGGGATGTTGGGCGGCAGCACCAGACTTTCTGGTGGCTGTCGGAAAGCGAGGGAACTCCCTCGTCGAACCCTATCGATCCGGGCTAGTCCAGAGATGGACAAAGCTGGCCATGGCCGGCTTACATAGTTTAAGGTTATTTTAAGGTAGACTTAAGAAAAAAAAAAATATATATACAAAAAAAAATACAAAAAAATACAAAAAAATACAAAAAATATAAAAAATACAAAAAAAAATACAAAAAATACAAAATACAAAAAAAATATACGTATTTAATTACGTAGCATGTTAAGTTAAGTTAGGTTAAGGTTTATTTTAAGGTAGTTTTAAGTTTCAATTTAATTTAGATTTAAGGAAACATACAAAAAGTCCTGTTACTAAGTTTTTTCAAAACAATTTTCTTAGTTTTACAATAGTTTAGTCCTTAGATTGTTTAAGTAAATTAAGTTAGGTTAGGTCGAAAGACATAGATTAAGAATTAAGTTTAGCTTAGAGTGCCCGTGTAGGGCCAGTAAGTTAGTATAACATAGTTAAGTTAGTTAAGCTAGTTTTAAGCGTTTTTTTCCTAGCAAGTAAGAGTACTGAATTTAAAAAAAATAAAAATGCATTTAAAAACAAAAGCAAAACAAGGAAACCTTCAGACATATTTTTTAACAGAAGCTCGAGAATTAACTTCCAGAACTTAGTTAACTTTCGTACCAAAGTCAACAACGAATTGAAGGGGGAAATTGAAAGGAAACAAAGAATATTTAACAAGCAGTGTAATGCTAAGAAGCCGTCAGCCAAGAAGTACAAAAAGGGTGACATCATTTATACAGCCTATAAAAGAATTCAGGGAAAAAATAAACCACTATTCCGAAAGGAGATTGTGTCCAAAGACAATAAAGTGACGGTTGTCAGATCTACGGGACGAAAAGTCCACAAGGCACATATTAAAAACATATAAGGGTAAAACATAATTAAAAAAAAAAAAAAAAGAGGGGGTAGATACCAAAAAACTTGGAATCAATGTTTTAATTCTTTTACTATATTAAGTTAGGTTAAGTTTGTTGATTCATGTAGATCTTAGAGCATTAACTATTACAGCTACCTACATTAAAACTTTTATACTTATATCATTAACACAATTTCAAGATTAAAGCATTATTAATATACATATAGAAGCCACAACCAAGAGCGATTGTACTTTACAGACTCATCTGCTTAGCATCCGCCACACAGGGTCTCCAGATCTTCGAATACACGTCACCGATAGTCCCATTCAAGGAAGGGAAAGGATGGATCGTCGATGGAAGCTTCAAGCTGGTACACGTAATCGACTTAGCTCGCTTCGAACTAATGCTGAGGAAGGTATCCGACGCGGTAAGCACCAACGTCCAAGGTCAGGACAGGAAAATGGTCATCGAGTTCCATTTGCGGCAGATCAGGGATCGCATCAACCTATTGAAAAACAACCCGGTACGGAAGACGAGATCCATTGATTGGCTAGGAAGTGCATGGAAGTGGGTCGCAGGCAGCCCAGACGCCTTTGACTGGAACGTACTCCTTCAGAACGAACAACGAATAGTCTCCAACAACAACCAACAGTATAAGGTCAATGAAAAACTTTTCGGCGTGACCCAAGACATAACGCAGAAGATTAACCTGGTCATAAGTAAGGTCAACAACGGGATAAAGGATACCTAAAGGATACAGGGACCGGGAGACTAGAGCAGAACATTCTGAACGAGGTGCTGGTCATCAAGGAGGAAATCAACGAGATAGTTCGTGCGTGTCAGATGGCAAAGAACGGCATAGTGAACACCAACTTACTCGATAAGGAAGAAATCGGCAGGATAGTCAGTGAAATCTAAACCTTGCCGTACGCCAACGAAATCGAAGCCATAGAATACGGAACGCCATCAGTCTTCACCAACAACTCGATGATCCTGTACGTCCTCTCTATACCGAAGGTAGGCCGCGAGGAATACAACCTGCTGCAAACAAGAGCATCGATAATAGGTGGGAAACAAATCGACCTGAGCTACAGTAGAATGCTGGTGAATCACAAGGAAACATATGGCATAATAGGCAATTGTCTCTCTATAAGCAACACGACAGTGTGTAGGGAGTCTATGTTGGAAAGAATCCGGGAGGAAAACTGCGTAGCCAGATTGCTTAAGGGAGGGCCTGCAATCTGCACTTTCCGTACCAACACAAGGGAGGTGATCGAGCTCATCGGGGACGACATTATTTTCATGACGAATTTTAAGGGACAATTAATATCTCATAACACATCCAGACTACTTGCAGGTACCTTTGTGATCCAGATCAAAAATGAAACGGTCCGATTAGGGAACAGGACGTTCTCAAGCTCCACCAGCACTACCCTGCAAGCCCTTCCTTCAGCCCTGACGAACATCACCAGCCGTAGGGACAAACTTGACTTGGAATACGTGCATAGCCTCAGCACCAGCAACATAGAGCAACTAGGTGACTTAAGCAAAAAAATTAAAATCTCTATCGTTACAGATGCGGCAATATTTCTTCTTGTGATTTCGATTATCTCCCTCATCTGGTGGAAGGCTCGCCAAAAGCTCGACATCCCGGCGATACAGATTCCTGAAGGGGGAGCGCATATGGTCGATAATGATGTCAAGGTGCCCATCCCGCGAGGTCGTCTACAGCAGGTCAACAGCCCCGACACGGGCGTCACTGATCTACGGGACGTAGATTCTTAGAGGGGGAAGAGTTAACACGCCGCACGACATCGTAGGCAAACAACGAACTGCATGGAACCGCCGAGTCAGCGGATTCGCCGACAGGTGCGAACTCGTTCCCACGTTATACGGGAGGGAGTTGAATTGCATCCAGTGCACGAGGATCGTGTTGCTGCACCGAACCGGACGCGCGTGTGCGACGAATTGATGACTGGGCGGATTAAGGCAGATGGAGCGGCAGTGTTGACGACATCAGGAGTGGCAGTTCCGATTAGAACTTGACAGCGAACAGTACTTAAATTGTAGCGATAAATTAAATTCGAAATACACAGAAATTTTATAACGTGGTAAAAAGGTAGTTTTCTTTCGGACAAGTCTGTCGTCCGTTTTTTTTGGAACGCTTCCAGGAGGAAACGTTAACTTCAAGTATGCGTGCTACTGTTTTCTTTTATTTTATATAAAGGGAAAAATTGAAAGTACTTATCTTTTGATGTCAGCGCAGTCGTTTCTTGGTTTTTTTCCTCTGGTCTGAACCTTTGCCGGGGGGTAGATATTACACTTTTTATTCTATATATATTACACAGGTAAGTCCCCTTCTTTCACAAAAATTTACGCTATCTTATCTCACAAGGTTCACTTTTGTTCTTATCGCTAATGCTGTATTCTATAGGCAGTCCTTATTCTGTAACAGTTTTCCTATTTCAGTTTTTTTTTCCTTATTTTTGTCTTTTTCAATCACTTTAACTCAGGCAGATTTACATTTATCACTTCTTTACTACAGTTCACTCACATCACATAGATTTTCATTTCTTTTTTTCTTTTTCCTTTCCAAAAGTTCAACACGAATATTATTTTTCTGTTCTTTTTCTTCTTTTCCTGCAATTACACACGACACGAATGATAGTTCCATATAAAAAGATAACAAGTCTTTTATATCGCGTTTCACTACGCGGGGTTAAGGAACCGGCCTTGGAAGAGTTGTGTTATTCCTTTTTGGTCGCAAGCGTTAGCATTGCAAGCAACCTACTAATGGCACAAACAACTTCACAATCTAGTCCTTTCGTACCGACGAAATCGTCATGTTCCCATGGGTATGACGATATCCTGTTGCTGGGGAATTAGAATGGTCAATGTGTTCCCATGGGTACATTAACGTGCACTCAATAGAGCGTACTAATCCCCAGTCCTATATGAAAGGACACAACAGTTCGCACAGCCCAAGGACTTGATTTTTAAGCCGGTCCCTGCTCGGGCGCCAGTTAACGTTTCCTCCTGGAAGCGTTCCAAAAATCGGACGACAGACTTGTCCGAAAGAAAACTACCTTTTTACCACGTTATAAAATTTCTGTGTATTTCGAATTTAATGGATCGCTACAATTTAAGTACTGTTCGCTGTCAAGTTCTAATCGGAACTGCCACTCCTGATGTCGTCAACACTGCCGCTCCATCTGCCTTAATCCGCCCAGTCATCAATTCGTCGCACACGCGCGTCCGGTTCGGTGCAGCAACACGATCCTCGTGCACTGGATGCAATTCAACTCCCTCCCGTATAACGTGGGAACGAGTTCGCACCTGTTGGCGAATCCGCTGACTCGGCGGTTCCATGCAGTTCGTTGTTTGCCTACGATGTCGTGCGGCGTGTTAACTGACATATGCTAAATTGAGCTTCAATTTGAATAAACCATGTGTTTAAAGAGTTGGCAAAATACGATGGTAACCTAACCTGTATGCGACCAATTTCTGGCTCGGTTGTCTTAGGTGGATTGTCAGAGGATTTACTGACTGCCGTACCCTTATCATCGGTCATATTGGACAACTTGTTTTTTTTCTATTGAAATATGCACTTGACAATAACCCAACAAGTGTAACGCGTTTTGAGCTTTAATCTCGCTATATGTTTAAAATAGTTATGCCTGGAAAGGGAATGATTATTTACTTTAATGCGTATATGAATTAATATTTAATGCACTACGATACATGTACCAATATTTAAAATAGTAAATATGCTTGATTAATAAAAAGAATCTGAATATCATAGGGATATGTATAAGAAAATTAAAATAATAGATACATTGCATTCAAGGTAATGTAGAAATTTAAAAAAAATAATTCAAATTAACAATCATTAGATAGAATAATAAATTTTTTATTTTTTTTTAATCCAGAATAGAAAATATTTTAGCAAAAGCAAAATTTATTAAGTTTCACAAAAGAGAATAATCCGCAAAATGATCTTGTGTATTGAAACTGTAGGCGCACAGTTACAACCGTAGGAACTAATCACGCCACTTCAGAACTTTCCATAAATGTACAGTACAGTTTTACTATATACATATCACGAAAACTCTGTTTTATATTGCAGGAACAACGTTTGATGAGATGATAGAAAAATGCGAAAATCAGCAGCTAGGTTTTATGTAGCGTTAGTTATTCACCATGAGATAGAGCTGCGTTTACCGCTTTTGCCATATATATATGTTTGATGATTTGTTGTAACGATGATTAGAACTTTTTTTTTTTTTCTTTTTATGTTTGGTGTTCTATGAGATTTGTCACTATGTTTAATTTAACCATATATTGTTTTTTTTTTTATACCACAATTGGAAATTAGCTCTCTTGTGAGGAATTTCAATGTTTAATTGAATTTATTAACACAATTGAGTTCACTTTCGGTTTTGTTTTTTCTTCAGTATGTTGCACACTTTAGTATTAGATTAACAGGCACAGGCAAATTATTTTATTTTAAAATAAAGAAAGTTTTCGATAATTTTCGGAGTCGGGGTCACCAATATGCTACTCTGGCATACGTTTGCGGTCCACTCTTGTGCGCGTTGGCGAGAAGAAAAAAATAAAACAGCGAGGAGGATTTCGTGATAACAGTCTTAATTGATCCTCTCCGTGACAGATCACTTGTCTTATTAAAACTAACTTAATTCTACCTTAACTACTTAAGCATATGAATTATGTTATGCGCTTGTATATATGTTGTGCATGTGTGGGAGTATGACATCTGTACAACACTATGTATTTGTTTTTTTCGCTGAGTACAGGGTGTCGCTACAATATTTTGGAAATAAAGTATTTTTTATTATTTAATATCGAACTAAATCTTAATTGGGGGCTCAACCGGGATAGCATATTTAACAGAAACTAGAAAAGTAAAGTATAGTGTTAAAATCAGTGCATCCACGCCACAAAATCATACTGCCAAAGTATTCCACACAGAAGGAAGAAGGCGCACGCAGCAAATAGAAGCAAAAATATTCATCAGAATGAGAGTTCCTGAGACCATCGCTTTGAAAGCAAATAAGTTAGAGTAAGATAATAATTAAGTGAAAATTAGAGAATAAAGAAAAACAAAGGTCAGAATAGAGCATTCATGAAAAGAGCTAAGATTAAATTCTCTAAATCATATCGTGCATTTCTCAACACAGAGGACTCAGATTCGGAGATAGAATTATCTAGGATGACTCCTCCAGTCGCTCCTCAATTAGTTGGTTTCATGACTCCACAGACAGTAGACGAAGTCGTGGCCAGAGCCATCACTTCAAATAATGACGCAATTCAGACAGCAATTGAATTAAAACTTGCTGAGTTACAAGCTCAACTAACTGCATTAGGTATTTCAAATACAGTGACTGAATACAAACCAATCACAGTCAAAGAAGCAATACCGGTAGATCAAACGCTCGAACTCATCAAAAGTGTACCAAGTTTCACGGGTAAAAATGACGATTACGACAGTTGGCGGCAAGCAGCCACGTCAGCCATGTCTAGATACACTCAGGGCTCAAATACATATTTCACCGAGGCAAATTACACACGAGGCAAACAGTACACTAACGCAATATGGTACAGTTTTCAATATGGACGCTATTATAGCACGGCCAGAGTTTTCATATTCGGACAAACGTCCTATTCACATATTAGAGAATGAACTGAATTAACTAAAACAAGGCTCACAAACTTTGATAGAATTCTTTGATCAAATAAACGCGAAACTGACATTACGCACGAACAAGGCAATTATGACACACGGTACCGACTCTGAAGTAACGCGACAATTAAACATAGACAATCGAAGACGCGCATTAAGAATATTTATCAACGGACTACATCTACGACTATCAAATACGGTATTCGCTTGAAATCCTCAAGCTTTGACCTCAGCACTTGCTAAAGCAGAAGAACTTGAGAGTAATCAGACTCAGAATTATCTCCGCGCGCAGTCAAATGACACTAAAAGACAATCTCATCAATTACATATTGTAACGTGTTTGCCGGTTCGCAATGATAAAACTTTTTCCGCTGTTCTATTCTATTTGTCTTTATTTAATCTTTTCACAAACTACTGATTATCTTTTATTTATTTCAACAATATTCAACTCTTTAAATCCAATTATTCACAACTCTTTTATTCCAAACAACTTAAACAATTAATCTCAAACAAATTCTTCTGTAATTTTAATTCACTATCAAAATCTCTATCCAAATCACTTTTCAACTGTATCTCTACGAAATCTCAAGTCAACTGTGTCTATGCTCTCAATGCTCGTAGTATTTATACCCGAGATACGAATCTAGAATCTTCCTTCCTGGCGACGATTTGACCATCTAGTGAGATATCGATAGTTCTGGAACGTGCCTGAGGTAAGTACTAGAAAATTCCTGAAGGTTCTTATAATTGCTGAATGCACTTAAATTAAGCACTAATCCCCCATTAGATGTCGCTGATCGATAACTAAAATGTCTAAATGTCGCTAATACAGTCTATATTCAAAATGTCTAAATGTCGCTAATGCAGTCGATATTACACTGCCCCCCTCCTAAACTTGTTCGTCCCGAACAAGGGCATCGGCGTTGTTTCCATGGTAACGATGTAGGCGATCCACATGTATGATTTTCAACTTGCCTCTTAGTCCCCGTTGAATTCTGTAGACAACATCGTTGATTCGTGTAACCACTGTATAGGGACCCTCCCAGTCCTGCTGCAGCTTTGGAGACCTCCCTTTTTGTCGATGTGGGTTGTACAGCCATACCAGATCTCCTTCCCGAAATCCTGACGTCGTTGTCTTCGCGTCGTACCTGGTCTTCATGCGGTCACTGGCTATCTTAATTTTCGTCCTAGTTCTTTGGTGTATGTCGGCGATCCTTTCCCTTAGGTCTGCCACATATTCTTCTTCCGATTTCGGCTCATCCATGGGGGAACCAAATTTCACCTCACTAGGTAGCCGGACAGGTTGACCAAAAAGGATTTCGGACGGAGTGTGTCCCGTTGAACTGTGAACTGCATTACGGTAAGCCATCAGGAACAAGGGAATATGTCGATCCCAGTCACGTTGGTAATCACTCACGACTTTGGAGAGATGTTCATTCAATGTCCTGTTGAACCGTTCTACCATCCCGTCGGACTGTGGGTGAAGTGGAGTCGATCTAGTCTTTTTGATTCCGAGTAGTTGACACGTTTCCTGGAATAGCTTGGACTCGAAGTTCCGTCCTTGATCCGAGTGCAGTTCCATGGGTACACCAAACCTGCTCACCCAGTTGTTGACAACCTTTTCTACGACGGTCTTAGCCTCCTGGTTGGGAATCGCAAACGCTTCAGGCCACTTGCTGAAGTAGTCCATAACAACTAAGATGTATCAGTTGCCCTGGTCGGTTTCCGGGAACGGCCCTGCGATGTCGACAGCGATTCGTTCAAACGGTGCACTCACGTTGTACTGATGCATCTTTCCCCGGGTTTTCACGCTTGGTCCCTTGCTCGCTGCACACGTGACTCACTTTCGACACCAGCTCTCGATGTCGTCTCTCGCACTGAGCCAGTAGAATCGTTCCCGTACTTTATCCAGCGTTTTATTTACACCCAGGTGTCCTCCGGATACACCATCGTGCATTTCCTGCAGCACTTCATGCACTTTTGAACGTGGCACCACGAGCTGCATCCTACACATCTTTCCATCGGGCATCTCCCATTTCCGCCTCAGAATGCCGTCTTGAACATGTAGAGAGTCCCATTGTGCCCAGTATGCTTTGAGGGTAGGGCTTCTATCGGAAATATCTCGACCATCAGGTTTCTCCATGTTCTCCTTCCAGGCTAGTATCGGTTCGATATCCGGGTCTTCCTTTTGAGCGTTCCGGATCTCTTCTGTACTCCAACCGGTGATGGGTTCAGCTCTAACTACTTGGACGGGAATGATCTCTTTCTCCTCCTTTCGTACACAATGCTTACAGTCGGCTTTACAAGGTCGTCGCGACAATGCATCCGCGTTTGAGTGGAGTTTTCCCTTGCGATGCTGTATTTCAAACTCGTACATCTGCAATCGCTCTGTCCACCTCGCGATCTGACCCTCAGGATTTTTGAACTGCAACAACCATTTTAGAGCTGCATGATCTGTACGTAGGAGGAACTTTTGACCGTAGAGTTACTTGTGGAAATGTTTCGTCGCCATAATCAAAGCAAGAAGTTCCCGTCTTGTTACACAGTAGTTCCGTTCTGGTTTGGAGAGTACCTTACTGAAATAGGCCACTACCTTCTCCTGGCCATCATGCACCTGCGAAAGGACAGCTCCGATCCCAACATTACTGGCATCTGCATCTACGATAAACATCTTGTCCGGGATGGGGTAGGCCAGTATTGGAGCCTCACATAGTTGTTGTTTAAGTTGCCGAAAACTCTGCTCGCATTCGCCTGACCACTTAAATTGTTTTCCCTTTTCCGTCAACTGGTGCAGGCTCTTCGCAATTTTGGCAAAATCCTTTACGAACCGTCGGTAGTATGTGGCGAGGCCAAGGAAGCTCCTCAATTGGTGTTTGTCTTTGGGAACTGGCCAGTTTTTAACGGCTTCAACTTTGTCCGGATCCGTTCTCACTCCCTCTGACGAAATAATATGACCTAGATACTTCACTTCCCGTTTAAAGAGCGCACATTTCTTCGAGTTGAGTTTCAAGTGGGCATTGCGTAAGCGTTTGAAGACTTCCCTTAGGTTGTCTCGATGTTCCGCAAACGTTTTTCCCACCACAATGACATCGTCCAGATACACCAAGCAGGTTTTCCAGGTTAGTCCATGCAGGACGCGTTCCATCAGACGCTCGAAAGTTGCCGGAGCGTTGCACAAACCAAATGGCATGACTGTAAACTCCCACAGTCCATTTCCGGCAGTGAATGCGGTTTTCTCGCGGTCTTCTGGGTGAATCTGCACTTGCCAATAGCCGCTCTTTAGATCGAGAGTGGAGAACCATTGGGCTCCAGAGAGGGTGTCCAGTGTGTCATCGATCCGGGGCAAAGGGTAACTATCCTTTTTGGTAGCATCATTCAGCCTGCGGTAGTCCACGCAGAATCGGGTGCTGCCGTCCTTCTTCTTGACTAGTACAATAGGTGATGCCCGCGGGCTCTGGGAACTTTCAATTAGCCCTTCTTTCTCCATCGACGAAACCATCTCCGCAACCTCTGTCTGCTTTGCTAATGGGAGTCGCCTGGCAGGCTGTCTAATCGGTCTAGCATCCCCGGTGTCTATGCGGTGCTGTACTAAGTGTGTTCGGCCGTGGTCCTCATCTTGTAACGCAAATATGTCAGCAAACTCGCCGAGTAGATTCGCTGCCGTGCTTCGCTGCTCCTGATTAAGTTCACAATGTTGAAAGATGGTCTTCCGTAGTTCCGCCAATCTGTATGACGGAACCGGCTTCACAGGCTCCTCTTCAGTTGCTGCTGAGATCGCGGAAATCGGTACGCATTCTCCAATCACTTCCCCTCGCTTTAATTTGACGCTGTAGTTTTTCGGGTTCATGAGCCTTACTGGTACCATGTTGTTCTTTGGTTCCACTAGAATTCTTCCCACGATGTAGTTCTGGGAGTCTTTTTGGTTATCTGGCTCAATGAGGAAGAATCGATGGTTCCCAGGATCACCCTCCAAATTTGTCCAAATTACTGTCTCTGCAGAGGGTGGCAAAATGTCGTCCTTGCTGATTACCGACCTGAGATTTACTGTGCCTTTGTTTCCGTACACCATAGGAATCTCCACATGTCGATACCTCAGCACCTGCATTCCGATGTCCAGGATGATCTTATGTGCTTCCATAAAGTCCACCCCGATGATGCAGTCGTCGCATATGTCAGCCACCAGGAACACGTGTGAGAATGTTAAGCCTGCCATTTGTATTCTCAGGCGAACTTCTCCGTAGACTTTTGCTGATTCTCCTGTCGCAGTCCTCAGGCAGTAGCAACTGGTGTTGTGTAGCCATGAATTCCGGACGAGATCCCTCCTTACGATGGAAGCCGTGGCACCGGTGTCTATGGTAGCCACGCACTTGTTGTTGCCCATAATTGCTTCCACGGTCAAGCTTTTGTTGCATCGCTTGGTTTGGGAAACTTGGATGGTGGTTCTGGGGCCATCGATTCCAGAAACCAACTTCTGCCCCGCGAAGTTGGCTCTTAAGCATTTCCCGAATGAGAAGCTTGACCAGCAGGACGGATGTTATCCCCGCTGGATGCTTCTTCGTCGCGTCTCCGGCTAGCACAATGCGGACAGCTTCCGTTTCTTCGTGGTGCTCTGCACTGCCGTTGTAGATGTCCAATCTTGTTGCAATTCCAGCAACGAATCTGCCGTTCTGCGGCGTTATTTTGGCGCTCGACGTCCACTCTCTGGCAGGAGCATTCCTCGGTGATTATTTCCCTGACACGATGGATTCTCTGGGAGGCCTGATCTGCTGCCTCCATTGTCAGGGCAAAAGCCAAAGCCTCAGCAAGTGTTTTCTTCCTAGCCATTCGAACAGCCATTTGTAGTTTTTCGTCGTTAATGGCTTGGATAAACGCTTCGGTTGCCATTTCATTGATGATCTCCTTTCCAGTATTGGGGTAGGACAGATGCGCCAGACGTTCCACATCTGCCTGCAGCTGCTGCAGTGTCTCTCCCTTTATTTGAGCCCTTCGGCGCAACTGGACCCTGTATACTTGTTGCATGTGGTCATCGCCGAATCGCATCTCAATGGCCTTCAGTAGCGAGCCGTAGTCACGATGTTTGTCATCCGCGAGGGTTTGGAGTAGTTCGGCGGCTGAGCCTCGGAGTGCAAGTGTGAGTGCAATCGATTTTTCTTCCTCGTCCCAATTGTTGGCCAATGCGGCGGCTTCAAATTGTTTCTTGTATATAGGCCATGATGTTTGACCATCGAATACCGGGGGCTGCATTTCCTTTCTTCTCGGACCTTCGATTGAACTCACGCGAAGTTTTTGCCTCTTCACACCGTCGAGTTCATTGGTCAGATGTTTGAATTGTTTTTCCATTTCTTCGTACTGACCTCCGAATTTCGCTTCCAATCTCTTTTCGACATCTTCGATTTGTTGGTCGATGGCCTCGAATTTGACGTCCAGGCTTTCGAATTTACCGTCCAGAACATCGAATTTGGCGTCGAGCTTGGCGTCCAGAGAGTTCTTTTGCTCGTCTAACCTGGCGTCTATTGAGTTCTTCTGTTCGTCGGACTTCTTGCTCTGCTCATCGAACTTGGCGTCCATGCCGTTCTTCGTCTCGGTGAGCAGTTTGAACAGCGCAGACATGTCAATCGTTGCACTTACAGTCTCCTCCTCCTCTACATCAAATAGCTCAGTTTCGGGGTCCCCACCGTCTTCCACCACAGCATTCTGCAGCCGGAGCACTAATTCGCTTTTTAGCCCACTGGTCTGAAGATTTCTCTTACTCAGCTCTGCTTTTAACTGGACCAGGGACAAATTTTTCAATTTGCGACCCATTTCTGTTCAAATTTCAAACACTTCTCAAATTTCACCACTGTTCTCTTGTTCAGAAACTGTGTCTTAAACGTTCTTATCACTCTGAAAAAGTTTTATCCCACTTCTGACACCAAATGTAACGTGTTTGCCGGTTCGCAATGATAAAACTTTTTCCGCTGTTCAATTCTATTTGTCTTTATTTAATCTTTTCACAAACTACTGATTATCTTTTATTTATTTCAACAATATTCAACTCTTTAAATCCAATTATTCACAACTCTTTTATTCCAAACAACTTAAACAATTAATCTCAAACAAATTCTTCTGTAATTTTAATTCACTATCAAAATCTCTATCCAAATCACTTTTCAACTGTATCTCTACGAAATCTCAAGTCAACTGTGTCCATGCTCTCAATACTCGTAGTATTTATACCCGAGATACGAATCTAGAATCTTCCTTCCTGGCGACGATTTGGCCATCTAGTGAGATATCGATAGTTCTGGAACGTGCCTGAGGTAAGTACTAGAAAATTCCTGAAGGTTCTTATAATTGCTGAATGCACTTAAATTTAGCACTAATCCCCCATTAGATGTAATACAGTCTATATTCAAAATGTCTAAATGTCGCTAATGCAGTCGATATTACAATATGAAATCCCCTCAGCGAAATGAAGAACCAGTAAGCAGACCAAACGTGAACAAATTCCAACGACCTGAACTAATGGAGTTGAGAAGCTCTGCTTATCGCCCTATGCACAATAACTTCCAACAGAGACAGAGTAATTATAACCCGTTTAGAGCTAATGAAAGGAATCCACGTTGGGAGCGTCCAAATTACAATACGTACAATAACAACTAACGACCTCTATTCAAACGAAATAGGGAAAATAGTGTGCAACAAACAACAACCCAGCCACCGGTTAAAATCGAACGCATAAATAATATAAACGAGAATAGGGAAGTTTTTTTAGGAAGAGAGTGGGATTGCCCCACATCCACAGAAGAATAAACAGTAAAAATATTAAAATATTACTAGACACGGTAGCAAATAGTAGCTATTGCAAACCCAATATATTTGATGACGAAATAACTCTTCCAATAAAGAAGACAGCTACTACGGTAAACGGTGCCATAACTATCACTAGTTACCACGAAATTTTAATTTTTGATACAATAACTCGTTTTTATGTTATCCCTAACCCTGAGCATGACGCATTGATTGGATCTAATCTACTAAACCAAGTGAATGCTCATATCAATTTTGAAGAAAGTATCCTATGCTACGGCAACAAAAAGGAGAAAATATGTTTTGACAGGGATAACCAAATAAATAATATAGATAATCAGAGACCAAAAAATCCTGAGCAACTTATGTGGGAAATAATAAAAGAATCGCATGGAAAAATTAACACTTTATTACCCTTTCGCACAGACGTGAAAGCAGAAATAAAAACCACCACGGATAAAGCAATTTGGAGTAAAGAGTAAACAATACCCATACCCTTTTTCCGCAAATGCATTCGTCAATAAAGAAGTTGACAGATTATTACAAGAAGGTATAATCAGACCTTCAAAAGTCCATACAATAGTATAAACTAAACTCCCGACAGGAACACTAAATATGATTAAAGGAGCGAACTCGGACATATGTCTATCGTTGTCGCATGCCAATATTGACTGAACCAAAATCGCACATACCACTCATATGCCCGAGCTGCCATATCAGTTTCCTAACACTACTATAGTACTAGTAATGAAGAGCAGAATACATATTCCTGGGTTCCTCGAAGAACCCGCGGTTTACAATAGTCCTGTATGGGTTGTACCGAAGAAGGGTACGAATGAAGACGGTACAGCCAAGAATAGACTAGTGATCGACTTCAAAAAATTAAACGAACAAACAGTGTCGGACAAATACCCTATACTAGACACAAGTGTCATACTGTCGAAGTTAGGTAAAGCCAAATACTTTTCAACACTCGACCTCGAGAGTGGTTTTCATCAAATACTAATGTTAGAAGGCGATGTAGAGAAAACATCGTTTAGTATAAACAATTGCAAATATGAGTACGTCAGGCTTCCTTTCGGACTGAAGAATGCACCTTCAATATTTCAGAGAGCCATGGACGACATACTTAGACCATACATCGGTAAAATTTGCCACGTCTACATAGACGATATCATAGTGTTCTCAAACTCACTTGAGGAGCATACAGAACATTTGAAAACCATAGTAAAGGTATTGCAAGAAGCACACATGAAGATATCATTAGAAAAATCTTCATTATATAAATCTAACGTCGAATTTTTAGGATACGTAGTAGAGTACAATGTAATTAAAACTAACCCAGAAAAAGTAACAACAATTAAAGAATACCCAGTTCCAACTACACTACGTCAATTACGTAGCTTTCTAGGAATGACACGATATTAAAGGAAATTCGTAAAAAATTACGCCACGATAGCGAAACCATTGACAAAATATTTATAGAATGAGTATGGACAAGTATCCACTCACATCGCCAAGAAAACGAACATAAGTCTAGACGAAGCAGCTATAAACGCATTTAACGCACTAAAGAGACATCTGATGACTGAAGTAGAATTGACTCAGCCAGACTTGACGAAGAAATTTGTGTTAACCACAGATGCCTCAGAGGACGCCATAGGAGCTGTACTATCACAAGTTGCCCTCTTGCCCGATAACATTCATCTCGAAGACATTAACTAAAACTGAACGCAATTACGCTACTAATGAGAAAGAACTATACGCTATTGTCTTTGCACTTAAGAACCTAAGAAATTATTTATACGGTGTAACAAACCTCGAGATTCATACAGATCACCAACCGCTCACATTCGCTGTATCACCTAGAAATCCGAACGCCAAGGTGAAACGGTGGTCCTTCATTAATAGAGGAACATGCGCCGAAAATGGTATATAAACCCGGAGCAACCAATGTCGTAGCAGACGCATTGTTCCGGCAAAATTTAAATCATATATCCGATACATCATCAGAAAATACGCAACACTCAGCACAAAGCAGCGACGAATATGAAATAGAAATGATTGATCGTCCATTGAATCAGTTTAACCAACAGCTACTGATAAAGGAACATTTACCGTACATGAAATGACTACCAACTTCAACACTAAAAAACGACACATCGTAACATACAAAGAAGCAAACGATATAGTGCCGATATTACGGGAATATTTCAAGGAAGGAATCATAGCAATATATGCAGCTCCAGAGACAATATACGATATAAAATTGACACTCAAAAATAATTTTACTTACAAGTTTATACAAGCAAGATACTTCGCAAATGATGTCATACACAAAGACGATCGGGAGGCTATTATACAGCAGACACACAATAGAGCTCTTAGAAATCACAGAGAGAATATGAAACCAAATAATAAACCAATACTACTGGCCAAACATGGCAGATGAATTCAAACAACACGTAAAGAACTGCGACATATGCAATACAAATAAATATAATCGGCACCCGATTAAACAACCCATTGGTGAGGCACCAATTCCGAAGAAGGAGGGGGAATGCCTACACATAGATGTAATGAACGCCGAAAAAATCAAAGTACTGACATGCATTGACGCTTACTCCAAATTTTTACTCATTTAAATACTTGACAACAGACAAGATATGCAGTTGAAGGTACTAGAACTTTTACAAACTTTTCCAGATTGCACACGAATCATATGTGACCAAGACCCAACGTTCACATCAGCACCATTCGCATCAATGATGAAGAGAACAGGTATAACATTGTATTTTACGCCTTCGAACCATAGCACAACTAATGGACAAGTTGAGAGAGTCCACAGCACCCTACAGCATGAACTATTAGACCCGACTGAAATATTTCTACGCGCTGCCAAAGCATACAATCAGACAATACACTCGTCAACTGATCTGAAACCCTCAGAGGTACTTTTCAACAAAATAGATCATTCAAGAATACCACTCAAACTGACTATGGCACAAGAAAAAATGCTTGACATACATAACAAGGGAAGACAGACATAAGAACTAAAAACAGGAGACGTAGTATATGAAAAAAGAGTAGGAGCACATTGGGGAAAACAACAGCCCAAATACAAGCGTACCAAAGTAGAGAAAGACTTAGGGAATAAAGTACAACTACACAATGGTAGAATAGTTCATAAGGATGATTTAAAACTCTAATTACAGACAATGCACTTCCTACCGATTCTGCTGTTATTCATGACAGCAAACGCAGACATTATAGACTACACACGCTCGAATTATGCACTAATCGAAACTAATAGGGCACTAGTATACGAAAATACATCTACCATCTTTCACGTCGCAAACCTCACATATGTACGGGAATTTATCAAACATACTAGACATTCATTAGAGACGAAATACGAAAGCACTACATACCCTGATTCATCCCCGGATAGAATTCATGAGAGCGACTTTGATATCATAGAAATACTTCTCAACCAACTATCGGCTTCACGTCAGAAGAGAGCAATTGAAACCATAAGGAAAGTATGGAAATGGATCGCAGGCACGCCCGATCATGATGATGAACAAATGTCTCGACCATTAAGATAAATGACCTAATACAAAGTAACAATAGGCAATTTGTTATAAATTTAAAATTATTTGAGGCCATAAAATCTATTAAGCATACAGTAAGTGATAATCTCATCTCAAAGAAATGTAAACTAATAATATTTGACTTGCAGAATTTAATAAATACAATAACTCTAGCCAAAATTAATTTGTTAAACCCATCCATTTTAAACATATGTAGATGACATGAATAAAATCACTAAACAAGAATTAATAAAAACATTTGCATTCACTGACCTCATGGATGTATCTAATTTTAAAATTTTGCAAAGGCAAGACATTATTGTAATCTATATAAAATATCCTATCATAAGTATTATTATTATTATTATTGAATGTCTAAATTATAATTAAAATTATAATTTAGCTGTTAAGCCAGAGCAGCTAAGGCCTTAGGCTACTATCATAAGTAAAAATTGTAAGCTGTACGAGACAAGAGCCATAAGCCAGTCTGACGGCAAATTAAAAATAGGTAAAGAAGAAATAAAATGTAATAAAAAATGTATAGCTGTAGGAAATTGTAAGATCGAAACTAGAAATACTTTCTGTAAACTAAACTATAATCAAACATGCTTAACGGACTTGCTGAACAACAAACAGGCTACATGCGACAAGATACGAGAGAGAAACCCAGACATAGAAATCATCAAAGACGGATCAATATTCATCTCCGGGAAACATCAAGTCAACAATGACACCTACGAAGGCACGAACCTAGTAAACTTCGAAGAAAACATCATCATTGATGGCCGGAATTATACCAATCCTACGGGACTGATGCAGAACTACCTGAAGACATACGTCACCGACAGATATGTCATTAACCAATATTGGTACGCTACGGATGAAAGACTAAAAATAAAAAATATAGACCTCATCGAAACAATACGGACCGAAGCGACCAAGAATCCAACCTTTTCTATTATATCCATAGTCTCAATAACTATTATTATTCTAGCAGCAGTCATATGGAGAAGTAGACACAAACGTCCCCAACCAACTAGAGAAGATCTGATAAACCAACGGGTAGACCAAATGTTAATACAACAGTATGAAGATGCGGGGCGATCTTCTTGAACAACGGGAGGAGTTAACACGTGTTTTCCTCATGCGCATAAGCAACCCAAGCCACGCCATGCAGCGATAGCAACATTAACAGATACCACACCCAAAAATAGAACCAAGCAACAACGAACAACATATGGTCGTGTTTAGGTACCCAAGCCACGCCATGCAGCGATAACAACATTCACAGATACCACACCCAAAATAGAACCAAGCCACAACGAACAACATATGGTCGTGTTTAGGTACCCAAGCCACGCCATGCAACGATAACAACATTAACAGATACTACACCCAAAAATAGAACCAAGCAACAACGAACAACATATGGTCGTGTTTAGGTACCCAAGCCACGCCATGCAGCGATAACAACATTCACAGATACCACACCCAAAAATAGAACAAGCCACGCCATGCAGCAACAGCAACATAACAAAAAGGAACAAGGACAGTCGGCAGGCAGTTCAGTGCAACCATTCGTAGTGACCAGATCAATTACGTACTTTATATTTTGGAAATAAAGTTTCTTTTATTATTTAAAATCGAACTAAATCTTAATTTATATATGCAAAAAACGAAATCTTGTCCGCACGATAGGGGCCGCAGTTCTTAACCGAATCGAATGAAACTTGGTACACATGTTGATATGGTGAATAGCACGGAAGAGTTCGTAGATGGGCGTGATCGGTTAAGAGGGGGGCGTGTCACGGCCGTTTTAATTTTTCTAATTGCGCATTAATAATTTTTGTATTTTTATTTTTAATAGTATAGAAACGGTAATATTTATCAGCATATTATTGTAAACAAAATTCCGCCATTTTGAATCCGCCATCTTGAAATTCTTTAAAATTGCTCCGATTTCGTTGAAATTGAAAATGTGTACTCGTTTATGGGTACTTATCATAAATTCAGTTTTGGATCCGCCATTTTGAATTTCTTTAATATTATTTAAAAGAGATAGAAATCCACCTATCTCTTGCGGCTGGTGCCGGAAGGTCCTTTTTTTCTAGTGTCATTGTACTCCGTTTTGTGTGTTCGATTTCCTCCAATCGGAACATTGAGAGGAGGGGTTAACACTCTCTCTTCTCAATGTCTTTCGTCAAGTATGATCAGGTCACAATATAATCTGACATAACTTACATTTGCTCAAGCCCTTGACGAGACTTATACCAAATACAAAATCCTTAATTTACTACAAATAATAACATAAACTCCTAACATTATATATAGCTAACTTACACGTGGGGGCTTAGACATACATATATTACCTGACGACAGATCACCATAAATAATACCTAACACAACATTTAAACATTGATCTGCCGTGTTGTTACGATATTAGAAGCTATGTAACATGTACATATATTAATTTTAGTACCTTACTCTTAAATATTGAATTCAACGATAGCCGTGTTTTTTTGATAGCTGTATACCCAGCTCAGTAAAATTTTACACACAAAGCAATAACAACACGACAAGTGGTGATAAATTTCCCAGTAGCAGCAAGTGAGGATAGAACTACATAAATTGACCACCAGAGCGCGAAAAATCTCATAAATTAGCTCTTAGCCGATCGTATTTGTTGCTTTTCTTCGGTTTTGACATTTGCAAACTGTCAAACGAAGAAAAAGAAATCGAGCCGCGAACCAATTGGTTGGTGCGGCTGCTACTGTGGATGAAGTGAGTATAGATCGTTTTTTTGACTGAAGTGAGTATAATTATCAAAAAAACACGACTTATATATTACATGCTACTTTTAGTACTTTACTCTTTAATGTTATTTTAGTTCTTACTCTATGAATTCCTTAAATAAAGATCAGTGTTACTTTAGACTTCTTTCTGTTCACTTCTTATAAGACTAAGCATATTATAACATGGTGTCAGGTGTGGGGTTGAAGAGCCCAGGCCGAAGATTGAAATCGCCAAAGAGAACTCGGACGATTATTTCGATAGTATTGATAATATTGGAACAGTGGAATCCCCCCGCACAGAGGAAGCCATAACAATGAATATACCACCTCCAAACGGAATGAATACGAAAGGTAACGTTTCTGCAAATTGGGTTCTGTTTCGAAAGCAATGGGAAAATTACCAAGTGGCAGCGGATTTATCAACCAAATCTGAGGAAAGACAGGCAGCTATTTTAAAGGCATGTTTAGGAGATGAGTGTTTCAGCATTTTTGCAAAATTGGACATTACAAACGAGCAAGCAAATACAACGAAGGGTATTCTAGACTCTGTTGAAAATTATTTTAACCCTTAACTGATGTCGTGAAAATAGTGAACGCTTCTATAGTCGTGGGGTCCATTGGACCCAGATGTTTTAAAATATGATTAAAATAAAAGTATTAATTTTTTAAAATGTTTTGTTTTAGTAAACTTTAAACTTAACAACTACAAATGTAATTTTTAAAAATTAGCGGCAGGAAGATTCGATTTTATTTGAAATTTGCACTTTTATTAATAAGTCTCAATATACTTATCATAAAAACATGTAATTTAAAAATATATATATAAAATGCAGTTTAATACGGAGCTGTGAATACGCAGACGAACTGTTAGACGATTTCATATGTGATAGGCCTATTCTCGGAATTACTTGCAATGACATCAGAAGAAGTTTATTACTGGAACAAAATCTAACATTAAAAAAAGCTCTAGAAATCTGTAAATTGGCTGAACAAACAAAAGAACAAGTGAAACAAATAGCGGAAAAAACGGAATTGGATAAAATGACTATGGAAGAGGTAACCTATGTAAAAGACGAGGCAAACAAAACGCGATAAATAGAAAGAGAGAAAACACCTACGCACGCGAAACGGCTGATTGCAATTTTTGTGGTAGAGTGCATGTGAAGGGCAAGTGTGCGGCATACGGAAAGAGATGCACGAAATGCAAAAAATTCAATCATTTTGCCGCAGTATGTCAGTCTTCAAATTTTTCAAGAAGAACAGTTAACTATGTAGACGAAAATACGAGTGACGACGAAACCGAAGAGTCTTCAATGTTCACTGAAGTAAACATCGGTTATATGCAAGCAAGTGAGTCCAGTATATTGATGAGGAAAGTTATTTTCTCTTTCGGAAATAAAAGTACATCATTTAATTGTGTAATAGACACCGGCGCGTCTTCAAATGTTATGGATTTAAGAGATTTTAGGTTGCTTTGTGGACATGCGGATTACAGATTTGAAAAAAGCGGAGTGCGATTAAAAAGTTTTGGTGGTAATTTGATTGTGCCAATTGGCGTAGCAACAATAACCTGTGAAAGAAATGGCGTTAATAAAGATTTGAAGTTTGAAATTGTGAAGCAAAAGTGTGCTCCTATTATTTCTAACAAAGCATCTCAAGATTTAAATATTATAATGGTAACAAAAAAAACGAGTAAGTTGAACAATGTTACGACGACAGGTAACACTATAAACGATGGTAAGAAGAAGCAACACACACAGCTGGAAAACATCATGCTAAGTTTCAAAGACGTTTTTGATTGTGATGGCAAATTAGATGATCAGTTACATTTGCAGGTTGATAAGTCCATAACTCCGTTTCAAGCTCATCCACGTACGATACCAATTGCTTTTCGGCAACAACTCAAAGAGACTCTTGAAGATTTAGAGCGAAGGAAGATTATCAGCAGGGTGCAACAGCATACTCCATGGATAAGTAACTTAGTACTGGTGCAAAGAAATAACAAGTTGCGGGTTTGTCTTGACCCAACAGAGCTCAATAAAGCCCTCAAGCGAAGCAATTACCAAATCCCGACAGTAGATGAGATTTTGCCAAGACTACAGGATGCAAAGGTCATCTCTACGTTGGACGCAAAAAATGGATTCTGGCAAATTGAATTGGATACCGAGAGTAGATTGCTTACCACGTTTTGGACACCGTTTGGAAGATTTTGTTGGAATCGGATGCCATTCGAAATATCACCAGCTCCAGAAATATGGCAAATGAGACAACATGAGCTACTAGAAGGTCTAGAAGGAGTAGAAGTAATAACTGATGATATTCTGGTATATGGACGAGGGGATACGGAAGAGGAAGCGATGAAAGACCACAATTCAAAATTATATCAGTTACTTACCAGAGTTAGGGAAAAGAATTTGAAATTAAATAAAAGTAAGTGTAGAATGGGTTTACAACAGGTTCCATTTTTCGGTCATCTGCTTACAAACAAAGGCCTAGCTATTGACAAGAGCAAGATGGAAGCGATAGAAAAAATGCTGACACCTCAAGATGCGAAAGGCACTCATAGGTTTGTAGGACTTTGCACTTACCTCTCTAGATTTTTACCTAGTCTTTCAGAAATCGCCGAGCCGCTAAGGAGAGTCATTCGCAATGAAGTAAAGTGGCAATGGAGCCATGAACAGGACGACGCCTTCCAAAAGTTGAAAATGTTTATTTTGCCGGCACCTGTCTTAAAATATTTCGACGCAACGAAGCCAATCATCATCCAGTGTGACGCAAGCTCAAAGGGACTAGGGGCTGTATTACTTCAAGACGATCGTCCTGTTGCATTCGCATCACGAGTTTTGACAACGACCGAACAACAATATGCACAGATCGAAAAAGAAACACTTGCAATCCTCTTTGCGTGCAAGAAATTCGATCAATATATATGTAGAAAGCCAAACTCATTGTTCAATCGGATCATCAGCCGTTGCAAACAATTTTTAAGAAGACAATTCTGGAAACACCAAGGCGCCTGCAAAGGATGAGACTCGCACTTCAAAGGTACGATATATCTATTACTTACAAAAAAGGAAGTGAAATGATATTCGCTGACACATTGTCTCGAGCGTTCATAAAAAATAGCAGTAATGAACTTACAGGAAACGAAGAAATCTACTTAATGGCTCAAAACAGGGCAATAGACAAAATGTTTAGCGAGCTGAAACAAATAAATACCAATAATGAGATCAATATAAAAGATTCGCGACTTTTGGAAATTCAGCAACATACGGAACAGGACACAACCTTGCAAAGACTTTTGAACATTATTAAGAAGGGTTGGCCTGACAATAAAAGTCTTCTTCCGGAAGATGTCAGACCTTATTGGAACTACAGAGAGCAGCTGACAGTGCAAGATGGATACCTGCTGAAGGGTAATAGAATCGTAGTTCCGGTATCCTTGCGTAAGAAGTTTTGGCAACGAATCCATTACAGTCACCAAGGTGTGGAGTATTGCCAAAGGAGAGCCAGAGATACTTTATTTTGGCCTGGCATATCGAACAATATCCGTGATATTTGTCATAGTTGCGACATTTGCATGAGAATTTCGGCTAGTCAAGCAAAACTCCCTTTGCAGAGCACTGCCATACCAGATTATCCATTCCAGAGAGTAGGACTCGACATTTGTGAGGTTATAGAGGGAAACAAAAAACAACAAATTTTAATTACGGCCGATTATTTTTCCGATTTTTTTGAAGTCGATATACTCAATCCAGCAAGAGCAGAACACGTCGTCAAAATCTGCCAAAAGAACTTCAGTAGGCATGGAATTCCCGAAGTTGTTGTCACCGATGGAGGAAGCCCTTTCGTTAACAGACACTTCTACGAATTCTCAAAAGACTGAGAATTTCAACATACTAAGAGTTCTCCAAACCACCAGCAAGGCAATGGTAAAGCTGAAGCATGTGTACGAATAATGAAGTCTCTTTTCAGAAAAGCGCAGTCTTCCGATCGGTGTTTTTGGAAAGCCCTTCTGGAATGGAGAAACACGGCAAACGAAATCGGTTCCAGCCCAGTACAGCGCCTGATGTCTCGTCGTACTAGATGCATGCTTCCTATCAGCCGGGAAAGGTTAGCAGCTGAAAAGCAAGAGCATGTTAAGGAAAATATCGAGAAGAGAAGGAAGATCACGAAATATTATCATGACAAGAAGTGTCGACAATTGCCAAAGTTGGAGTTCGGGCAAGATGTCTGGGTGCAGCTGCGCAACAAGCCTCGGAATAGGGATTGGACAAAAGGCATCATTGCCGGCGTTCCATCGGATCGTCAAGCAGTAGTAAAAGTTGAAGACGTTGATTATCCCCGTAATCGCCAGCACATTCGTTTATCTTCAATACCCAGATCGGAGGATAATACAGAGTTCAATGAACCCTGCGCGGAAACTTCGGAGTCAGTGCCAGCAACCGATAACCATACATCCACCACCATCAGTTCCGAAGAACCAGTACTTCCCAGAAGGTCTAAACGTATTCAAGATAAGTTAGCACAGAATTAATTAAAAATAATAATTAAATAAATAAAATAAAAATTAATTTGAATGAGCTACACAAACAAAACAAAGGAAGATGTTACGATATTAGAAGCTATGTAACATGTATATTAATTTTAGTACCTAACTCTTAAATATTTAATTCAACTATATATTACATGCTACTTTTAGTACTTTACTCTTTAATGTTATTTTAGTTCTTACTCTATGAATTTCTTAAATAAAGATCAGTGTTACTTTAGACTTCTTTCTGTTTACTTCTTATAAGACTAAGCATATTATAACACGTGTTCCTCCTGTTTTTAAGCTCTCTCCATTGTGATCTGTTCAGTGATCAGCCTGTCATCTGCATGAGGCAGCTGATTTGACCAGGACCTTAGAGCCGATATAAACAGCGGGTGACCTGCCAGACACCTTTTGTTTACATTTGGATCTGTCGATCCCCTTTTCCTTAGGCTGGCTACTCACGTAACACGAGCTAAAAAACTTTGATTTATTTAAGAAAGATACAATCCTTACTTTAACAGTTTTTTCAAAGATTTTATTAACAGGAAGAAGAGAAATTGGCCTATAATTGCTCAAATCCTCCGCAGAACCTTTTTAAAATAGTGGAACTACGTCGGCACATTTGAAATCGGCAGGAAAAACTCCTAGAAATGTGCATCCGATTCGTTTTAGAACAGCATTAGAAATGCCATCACAACCACAAGCACTAGAGTTTTTTAGGGAACCAATTGCCTTTAAAAGTTCGAGAGCAGTTATAGGCTCAAAGACAAAACTATTCCCTTGCAACGGCTCATAAGTGCTACCCAAAACCGAGCACGAACCGCAACTTTTTTTGCTTGTTTATGCGGGTAAATTGTTAGCTATTGCAGCGAAGTAATTGTTGAAGGCATTTCCAATGTCAAGTTTATCAGTAAGTTAACAGTCATTTACACGAATAACGATGGGTTTTTTGGAAGAGGAGGATTGGTTTGGAATATTATTAACTACCTGCCATTAACTTTTAATATTAACATTGGCAAAAAGGAATCGATTACGATAATAATAACTGTCGCGGCAAATGGGAATTTCTTTTTTAAGTTGGGAGCAGAATTTCTTATATTTATTACTCAACCTGAGGTCACACATCAGCAAAACCGAAGCACCAACTTATGAGTTTATATATTTCGAGCAGGAACAAAATATAATACCTAGCCTCAGTTGTAAAATCGCAGCAAAACTGTATCAAATGTGACTTTTTTCTAAGAGCTTGTTTCTGTTAGACTGTATTTCATTGTCATCTAGGCATTGATACAAACCTTTACCAGTAATCTTTACTTATCAATTCAACGCACTAAGCGCTGAGGCACAGCGATTGCAAAGTTTATGTATCATGACTTTACCCTTACCAACTTAGTATACCAGACTTTTATAGAGGAGGCTTTAACGATTTGGACGAACACGGCCAGGGTACTAATTCTATAAAGCGATATCACTCTGAAAGATATCATTAATGATAGTTTAAGTTTCTGTAACGCCATACATTTTGGCAAATGTCAGCAAACTGTCACCAGAAAGAGAGAAGACAAACGATAGTGGGAGGGGTTATCTTTTTAAAAAATTAGCTTTCTGTAAAACGATAGACGAGAGTTTACTATCATTTTGCAGTCATTTTCAGGAAGATAGCTATTTAGGTGTCTTTTCCTTTGTTCGTTTGCGTGCAAATTAATTAAATTTTGCAGTTAAGAAGAATAAAACAGTGCAATTATGTTAACCAAGTCGTTATTAATTGATTGACAATCATAGCGATTCGTTTGAAAGCTCAAAGACGGAAAGCAATTAATTATTATAAATCGTCATGTTTTTCCATTTAAAATACAAGAATAGGGGAGAGTACGATGACTTTGGCGCCAAAAATTGATAACGGTTTTTTGTAGAGGGGTCAAAAACAAGCACTTTTTACTATGGGAGGGGGGTCTATCTCGCCCCGTTTAGGAGGTAGGGGCAATTTTAGAAAAAAATTACCTAAAATTAAAAATTAATTATTTAAAAACAACGGCAACACTTACAATGAAGTACTATACCGGCTTTGACCGCCAAAAACCTGTTCTTTAATCCTAAATTTAAATTAAATTATATATGCAAATAGTTTTTGAAAAATTCGCATGCAAACTTAAAATTTTTATAAAAAAAATTAAAAAAAAGTTTAAGTGAAATAGACCTGCCGCATGCAAAAAGAGAGTTTTAATCCCTTAATCCCGCTAAGCGAGCCACCCGGGTACTGTTAATTAAGAAAACTGTTGATATAGGCGCCTGCCAGGCGTTTAATCTATTATATAGGAAGATCACGTAAATGCCAAAAAACAAAACAAAAATAGTAATTTTCAATTTTCTCAAAAACTAGAAGACATAAAACCAATCGTTTTTTTGCGTCCGATTCAGAATTGATATAAGCATTGACCACAAAAAGTCAATTTAGCATTTCATTTCACAATTTTGAAAAAATTGGTCTAAACTTTTTTTTAAATTTTTTTATAAATATTTTGAGTTTGCATGCGAATTTTTCAAAAACTATTTGCATAAATAATTTAATTTAAATTTAGGATTAAAGAACAGGTTTCTGGCGTTCAAAGCCGGTATAGTACTTCATTGTAAGTGTTGCCGTTGTTTTTAAATAATTAACTTTTAATTATAAGTTATTTTTTTCTAAAATTGCCCCTACCTCCTAAACGGGGCGAGATAGACCCCCCCCCCTTCCATAGTATAAAATGCTTGTTTTTGACCCCTCTACAAAAAACCGGTATCAATTTTTGGCGTCAAAGTTATCGTACTCGTGCCTATGTTTGCTGCACGTATGCATGCTCCTGGTTTTTCGTATCGGGTATCGGGACATTAACATTTGGAAATCTTATGAAATACGGTTTCGTGAATATATCGCATATATATATCATCATTGCTTAGACACGTGTTTTAACATTAAATCTTTGTTAGCCAATTTGCATGTGCATGTAAAAACGTTAAATTAACTCTTTTTGATTACTGTTTTGCGATTAAATTGAACCCTTTGCACTGTAATTAAAAATGAATACCATCAAGGTCAAAAGTGGGCATGCCAAAGCTGGCATTTCAAGGGCATTTACATTTGCAGAATCGGCATCTGCTTCCACTACAATTGCCACGTTGGAAATCCATTTAGTGCGTCTCAATGAAACGTGGGCTAATTTTGTGTCATTACAAGATCAGCTCCTTGAATTTTGCGATGAAGCAGACATCGTCGATCCTGAGCCAGAATTCTCAGAGTACGAAGAGAAATACTGTTTAGCTCACTCCATAATTACATCTGCAATTCGCAATAATTCTACAAATACCAATCAACATTCTATTGACGAGAGGTACGTCTGCCAGCAAGCTTCCTTTTAAAGAAATTAGAAGAAAAAGGTTCATCTTATCCTAAATCACCTAACATAAAGCTACCAGAGTGTGTGATTCCTAGTTTTTATGGAGATTACAAGGACTGGCCGAGTTTCAAAGATTTGTTCATGGGAACAATCGATCGCAATTCTACAATTACTGCTACTCAAAAGTTTCAATACTTGAAATCTTTCCTGGGTGGTGACGCTGCTAATCTAATAAAACATATTACAATTTCGGAAAATAATCACATCGAAGCCTGGGATAAGTTAGAGGCGCGTTTTGAAAAAAAAAAAACAATTAATCGCTCAGTCCTTTATACAATCATTTCTTTCGTTATCGGTGTTCAGCGCAACAAACATTTCACCATTGAGAAAACTTACTAATGGAGCTGACGAGGCAATTAGAGGATTGAAAGCCTTGGATTCAACCACTAGGGAACCATGGCTTATATATATGTGGCGCACATCCCCACTGCCGGCAACACTTAAACATAAAAACAACGAAGAAACCATAAGACGAAAACAACGAAGACGATGGGCGCGAAACGACGAGGAGAGCAGAAGATTTTTGGGCGCGAAGCGATCACGACGAAGACGGAAGAGGGTTCGGAAGAACACAAAAAGACGAATAGTGTGAATACCTGATAGCAATTGTCATTCTTTTACCAATTTATTGTACTCTAACATTATCATTAATAAAGTGAATTAACCCTGTTATTTAAAAAGATCGCGTCTTGTCTTATTACCTCCCGGGATTCCTACAATTGGGGGCTCAACCGGGATCCGCGCGTTTTTCTCAATAAAAAAAAAACAAAGGTCTAATCTAAAAAAATTTTAAAATCTCTGGCTAATAAACGAAAAAGTAGTCCATCGCGATAGATTTTGTTAACCAATAACTTGTAAAAAAAAAAAAAAAAAGGGAACGAACAAAAATTAGTAGTGACAAAGTGCTGTGGAAAACAAAAAAAAAAAAAAAAAAATCAAGTCTGAAAAAAAAAGACATCAACTCCGAAGTATTGCTTCAAGGTTAAGAGAAGATTAGAGAGGAAAGTCGTACACTGGTAAGAAAGTTCATGTTGCATGCCGTGTATGTACATATTTTAATCGATCGTGGATCGTAGGGAGAAGTAATTAAGTACCAAAGGAATTAAACCGATAAAAGCTCAATAAGTCCAATCGGAACTGAGGTCCACGGATTTAGTCAAGACACCAACATCTACGACATTAATGAATTAAGCGTAGCACAAGCAACAACCAGCGATACACTTAGAAAAAAAATTATCTAAGTTTCTCTTGCGTCAAAGTTTTTTTTTGATTTTATTTTCTTCTTCAAATTTTTAATATGGGAAGGAAGGGAAGAGCGGTTAATAGCACCGGATTGACAGAGAATGCGGAAAATTTCTCCGATATCATGAGAGATCTTATGCGAAGAGAGGCGGATTTAACGCGTAGGGAGGTTTTATTGGGGCGACAGGGTTCAAGTGAGGGAAACAGAAGGGAACCACCGCAGCAGAATCGGCCAGGGAACAACAGAACTCGATTTCCGAACGACGATCTAGTAACGGAAGGGGAAGAAGACGACAGAAGAAGAGGAAGAAGGATAGAAGAGAATATGGAACTTACACTTTTAAGATCAGAAGTCGAACAGCTTAGGAGCAGGAGTTCTACAAGTTTTGAGGATGTGCTGAATACAGTGCCGGCGTTCGCAGGGAAGGACGATTATCGAGTGGAGATCTGGGTCAAGGACTTCGAGGCTGCAGCGGAGGTATTCGGTTGGGGCGAGACGCAAAAAACCCTTTATGCAAAGCGACTCTTAACTGGTCCTGCAAAGACGGCATTGCGATCCAAGCCGGGGCTAGTCGTATGGGCCGATCTAAAAAAATTTTTGATCGAGGAGTTCGGTGAGAGCATTTCAGCTGCGGATATCCATAAGTTAATGATTGGTCGCAAACAGAAAAGGGGCGAGTCTCTCCAAGAGTATTTGTTAGCGATGCGTGAACTGGGGGCTAGAGGTCAACTCGATGATAAAACAGTCATCCAGTATCTGATCGATGGAGAAGACGACCAGCCCAACAATAAGATGCTTCTCTATGGGGCAACCTCAATGAAGGAGTTCAAAGAAAAGTTGGCCACCTACAGACGCTTCAAAGACAGTCTCGCCAAGGAGAGTAGGCCAGTTCACACCCGACGTAGCGAAGATGATTCTTCGAAAGCCGAACAAGGCCGACGCAGCGAAACACGTTCGACACCGCGGTGTTTTAATTGTGGACAAATGAATCATAAAAGCCGTGACTGCTCGTCTACTACTCGTCCGAAATGGTTCGCTTGCAACGACTTTGGCCACAAGGCGAACAACTGTCCGAAGAAAAGTGAAACCAGCAACCAGAGGATTAACTATGCCGGAAATCGAGAGACTACGAGGGACTGGAAAAAGATCAAGCTGGAAGGTCAAGATATTTTTGCCGACATAGACACAGGCAGTGCTATCACAGCAATACGTGTTAAACTCGCAGTTTAATTGTAGTATATATGCACACTCAGCACAATAATATTCCAATAAAGTTCATTCAAGTTTCAATTACATTAAACCAATATGTTGAATTTTCCACCTTTTTTGGTTGTCTTTCATTCTCACCTTCGTTTCATATTCGATCATAATGTGCATATTTAGGAATTTTTTGTTATTAAGAATTATGTGTTGACTAAGCATTCATTGATTGTAAATTAGTATAAATAGGGCAAATTAAGGAAAATAAATATAGTCACGTTAAGACAGTTACTGAAGACTTTGAATTGCTCCAAGTGAGTCTGCTTGGGGGACTGTTATTACAATTGTCAGTATAATCGATACAAGAATCGAGTTGTACTTCTACGCACTAAGTCATAGGTTAATGTACCTACGGCTTCCCGCAACAGTTTGGATAAAGGAATCCAACCTTAACATTTGGCGACCGTGACAGGACCTTTGGTCCGAAATTGAAGTTCAGGAACGTTTCGTACGTTTCTCGAAACACTCCATTGTTGGGCGTGAACTGGGCCAACACAGTTCAGTCGGTATACACTTTTATCGTTCAGGCGTGAACTGGGCCAACACAGTTCCATCGCGATACACTTTTTTCGTTCAGGCGTGGATCGGGTCAACACCGTTCAGCAACCTCATCAGAGTCAGAATGACGTCTATGGATTTAGATGGCTACGCTACCCAGCAGGAGGAGCTAGGGGCCGCCATCCAACAGATGCGGCGGAATTATGGCGAGGACTCAAAGGACCGAAAAACAAGCAGCTACCTGCAAGCTCGCTTGGCGCAGCTGGAGAGTCTATGGGAAAAGTTTGACAAGATCGACAGCCTCATAAGGGAGACATTTCCCACTGAGATGGATCATTCGTACTTCCAGATGGACTACTACGACCAAATCAGCAAGATTGTAGATCGCTTCCGGGAAGAGATGACCACAAGGCAAGCATGCCTTGACGAAGCAGGGCCAGTTGAGGCCGAACCTGAAGCGCTGGCACAACCGCAGTAAAGCAATGGTGCTGGTCCAAAGGCTAGACTGGAACAGCCACTGTCCCGAACACCGCAGAAACCACTTCACGCGAGAGGGTCCGTGACCAACCTCAAGCAGAGGTATGACTGGGTCATGGAGATCCTCAGGAAATCATTGAATAGCAGCGTAGTGGATCAGGCCGGATCGGAACCATTCTACCGAATTAAAATTCGTACAACGGAACAGAATTGGGAGGAGGTCTCGTCAATGTACCGAAGATTGGAAGAGGAGTTAGGACACGAAGACGTCAAACACTACTTCAAAATGCAAGAACGTGTGTCAACCTTTCTCCTTGAGCTTCATGGACTTTTGGACGGGCTAACCACGAAAATGGAAACACACCCGGCAACAATGAAATTGCCGAAGGTGGAATTGCCGAGATTCGATGGCAATTACCTTAAATGGCAACAATTTATGGACTTGTACACGGAAATGATCCATAATCAACAAATGTCAGATGGACAGAAAATGTGGTTTTTGAAATCAAGCCTGACAGGAGATGCGGAGAAGCTGGTTCATCATCTGTCAGTATCAGGTGCAAATTACGCAGCAGCATGGAAAATAATAACCGAACGTTACAACAACCATCGATTATTGGTCTCATCATGGCTATCGAAGCTTCTGTCTCATCAGAATACACAACCTGGGAATTCCAGATCCATCCGCAGCCTACACGATACTATACAAGAATGTTTACAGGGACTGCAAGGTTTGAAGGTGGGTACGAGCACCTGGGATCCCATATTGCTTCATCTTTTCCTCAAGAAATTGGACAAGGATACCCATACTCTCTATGAGCAGTCTCTCGACCACCCTCGTCAACTACCATCATTCGCGAAGTTTCTAGGATTTCTGGAGAATCGGTTCCAGGCCCTTGAAGCACTAGGGACCAAGGACAGACTAGAAGATCATCGGTCCACCAAGCCAACATTCAAGACGCTTTCAGCAGTAGCAGGTCAACAGGCGGGTTGCTTCGTATGCAAGGGCAATCATCCACTCTACAAGTGCTCTCGATTTCTAGACCTAACACCGTCAAAACGATTGAACCTGGTTAAGCAAGGTAACCTTTGTGTCAATTGCTTAAGAACCGGCCACTTTGCAACCAATTGTACCTCTGGGAATTGTTCGAAATGCCAGAGAAGGCATAACACATTGTTACATCTAGACACAGATGCTAATCGTCCATCGAAGGATGCGCACGGGGCTACGGGTAGAGTACTTACAACCATTCGAGCGGGCGTCATATCTACGGATACCAGCACAGTAGGGAGCGCGGTATCAATGCTCAATCAACAGCGTGCTGTCGTCATACTAGGAACCGCACGAGTGAAAATTATCGGGCCTAATCAACAAACCTTGGATTGTCGAGCCCTACTGGATTCTGGGTCTCAGATAAATCTCATAAGCCACCGAGTTGTCCGAGCCCTAAATCTAAGGCCAGAACCAGACTCTCTGGTCATCGAAGGCATTGGCCATGGGAAGAACAAAACAAACCAGCGAGTGAATGTGAAACTTCAGTCAAACACAAGCAACTATTCCTCAAGGGTGGAAGCGTTCGTGCTCAGCGAGATTGTTTCTCCTCAACCTTCGCAGCCACTGGAAATCTCATCCTGGAAAATACCATCGAATATAAGGCTAGCGGATCCCGGACTCAACCGACCAGACAAAATAGACCTGCTACTAGGTGCCGAGTTCTATCATGAACTACTTGCGGTTGGACAAATTAAGCTCGCCCAGGAATTACCAACGCTACAAAACACAGTGCTCGGATGGATCATAGCTGGCAAGGTCAATCAGCGTGTCAACACCACAGCCACGTGTGGAATTTGCACCGAAGAAAAGCCATTGGATCAATTCATCGAAAAATTCTGGCGATTGGAAGATATCGGAGAGGATGCAAGCAACAACACGCCGGCGGAAGAGAAATGTGCAAGGCACTTCGAAAGGACATTTCAGCGGGACAAGAGTAATGGACGATTCGTAGTCAGCTTACCTTTTGCACGCCAGCCTTCTGAATTAGGTGAATCTAGGGAGATAGCCATCCGAAGATTTCTGGCCATGGAAAAAAGATTAAGCAAGGATCAGCAGCTGAAAAATCTGTATGTCAACTTTATGCAGGAATACATAGACCTGGGACATATGAGCGAAGTGGACATCGATGAGGTAGCGAAATCACCACACTACTTTCTCCCTCATCATGGGGTGCTGAAACCAGATAGCAGCACGACCAAGCTAAGAGTCGTTTTTGACGCATCGATGAAAACATCCTCGAACAATTCTCTGAATGATTTGCTGCTATCCGGTCCCACAATACAAGACGACATCTTCTCCATACTCTTACGCTTCAGAACTCCACGCTTTGTGTTCACGGCAGATATCGAAAAAATGTATCGACAAATCATTGTAAAAAGGAAAGATCGAAATTACCAGCTAATATTTTGGCGGAATGGACCGGATGAAAAGTTAAAATGCTATTGGCTTAATACGGTAACTTACGGTACCACATCGGCTCCCTATCTAGCCACACGCTGCCTTAAACAACTCTCTATCGACAACGCACATAAGTTCCCATTGGGAGCCAAAATCTTGGCAGAGGACTTTTACGTGGACGACGTCATGTCCGGCTCTAATAACCTATCAGAAGCCATCGAGATGCAAAAGCAATTAGTTAACATTTTGCAATCAGCTAAGTTCAACCTTCGAAAATGGTGCAGCAATACACCGCAGCTGCTAAGGGGCATTCCAGCGAACGATCAAGCTATACAGTCTGACGTCCAAGACAAGGAAGCGCAAACCCTAAAAACCTTGGGTCTCATATGGAATCCACAAACAGATGAATTCCTGGTGAACTCAGCGCTACGAGTCAACAAACGAATCACGAAAAGAACACCCTTGTCGGAAATCGCGCATATCTTTGATCCATTAGGCATCGTGAACCCAATTACAATAACGGCCAAGATATTTATTCAACAACTATGGAAGCTGAAACTGGATTGGGATGCTGCGCTACTAATGGAGCTCCACACAACTTGGGAGAATTTCCGAAAGGACTTAGTGGAAATAAAGGATATAAAGATCCCCAGACATCTATTCTCAAAACAAATCCCAAGAAAAATCCAGATACATGCATTCGCAGATGCCTCAGGAAAGGCCTTCGGAACTGCGATATACGTTAGAGCGACTAAAAATGACGGCACGATTTCAGTCCAGCTGATTTGCTCAAAATCCAGAGTGGCACCAATTAAAAGGGGCACTGACGAACAACAGATGATGGCAATAACGATACCACGATTAGAGCTTTTCGCAGCCAAACTTGCCACGGAGCTCACGCATCGGGTAGCAAGGGACTTAAAGCTCGGAGAATTGGAAACATATTTCTGGACCGACTCGGAGATCGTGCTAGCTTGGATAAATTCCGAAGCATCTAATTACCACAGTTTTATAGCAAATCGAGTTAGGGCTATCAGAAGCAAAACTTCTCCTCGGCAGTGGCGTCATGTACCTACAAAACAGAATCCTGCAGACATAGTTTCCAGAGGAATATCGGGTTCAAAGCTGAAAATCTGTACCATGTGGCTTTATGGCCCCTTGTATCTGTATGGTCCAGAAAACACTTGGCCAGGAAAATTCGAAGGAAAGGAGACAGACAACGAGAAAAAGAAATCTAAGATTGCTCTCGCAACAACGCTCGAACCATCATCGAGCATCATCGACAAAATTAAGCATCATAATTCGTTCGGCCGTTTGCAGCGAGTTGTCGCCTACATCAAGCGATTTATCACCAACTGCAAGAAGGACGACAGAAATCAACGATGTAAGGAGCATCTTTCTGTGCACGAGCTGGAAGTCGCCAGTCATATGATAATAAAGGAGGTGCAACGTCAGGATTTCAAGGATGAACTTACGCAATTGTTAAGTGGGAAATATGTCAGCAGCCAAAGTCCATTGAGTAGTTTGTCTCCATTTATGGATGGTGAAGGAGTTCTTCGCGTAGGAGGCCGCCTAGAAGCTGCCGAGCTGAGCTACGATGCCAAGCATCCAATTGTGTTACCATACAACCATACATTCAGCAAACTACTGATTCAAGAGATTCATCTAAAATATCTACGCGTTGGACCACAGGGATTGCTGGCAGCCGTACGCCAAAAATACTGGCCCATAAAGGGAAAAACTATGGCACGCTCAGTAGTCCAAAAATGCATTCGGTGCGCCAGAGCAAAACCCAAGTTAATGTCACAGATAATGGGAAATTTGCCAGTGGCACGTGTCCAGCCTGCGAGACCCTTCGTCAACTCAGGAGTGGACTTCTTCGGACCCGTGTGGATTCACTTCAAAGTAAGAGGGAAATAACCCCGAAAGGCATACGTGGCGGTATTCTGTTGCTTTGCAACTAAGGCAGTACACTTTGAAGTGGTGGGAGATCTTACAACAGAAGCATTCATAGGGGCGCTCAAGCGTTTCACAGGAAGAAGAGGACATTGTCGAAACCTCTATTGCGACAATGCGACGAATTTCGTAGGAGCAAGGAACCAGCTGAGGGAAGTTGAACCTTCAATACATGCCCCATCGTCGAAAGAAAAAATTGCCTCGTTTTGCACTACCAGAAGTATGGAATTCCATTTTATTCCACCTCGAGCACCCCACTTTGGCGGACTATGGAGCCGTGAAATCAGCTAAGCATTTTCTGAAGCGTACCCTGTCTGCAGCTAACTTGACATATGAGGAACTGGAAACCTTGATGATAGAAATAGAAGCCATACTGAACTCCAGACCCTTGGTTCCTTTGTCATCTGACCCCAATGATCTCACGGCTCTAACGCCGGGGCATTTTTTGATTGGAGAAGCAATAACATCAACGATCGATGGACGAGCAGAACATACAATTGGCAGGTTAAGCAGCAGGTGGAGGACAATCACAGCAATCAAGACGCAGTTTTGGCAACGCTGGTCCCACGAGTACCTCAGTGAGCTACAGCACCGTTACAAGTGGAAACAACAACAGAACGCTATTATTCCGGGTATGTTGGTAAGCATAAAGGACGACAATCTACCGCCTATGCAGTGGCAGCTAGGGAGGATTGTAAATTGCATTCGAGGAAGCGACGACTTAGTACGAGTGGCGGAAGTAAGAACCAGCAGCGGTGTCATCAAGAGACCTATACACAAACTGGCACCATTGCCAGTAGATGATAATCCACATCAATCAGGCGATCTGGAACAATCTCCCGCGATCCACGAGTCAAATAATGCACGGATTAACAAGGAAGAGTTACCAAGAAAAAGAGAAAGGCGATCCTTGGGGTCCACCATCACGACAATTCTTTTGGCTCTGCTTACGCTTCCGTTAAGTGATGGGCTCCCTGTTGAACTGGAGCCATTTGACTCACAACCAGGGATTTACTTCGAAAATATGGGAGCAGCCAGTATATGGTCCAGCGACTGGAAGATTATTGCCTACTATGATATGCAACGCTATTCAAGGGAACTACAGCTATTAACAAATGTAAGCACTTCATTGAATCACCTATGTCATCTTATGAAACCGGGAAACCAGTGTGGTAAAATGATCACCCAAATACAGCACCTGGAGGAAGAACTTGTGAGGACGAACGAGCTCTTGCTCCCTCCGACTACAACCAACAGGATGAAACGAGGTGCCTTGAATTTCGTAGGCAACATGGCTAACGCATTATTTGGAGTACTGGATTCAGAGTACGCGGACAAGGTCTCAAGGACCATTGAAGACATCGAAAATAATGAAGGTTTACTACTAACTCACATAAGAAATCAGACATCATTTCTCGCGGCCACCGTGAACATCATGAACCGCGATGAAGAAACAATATCGACTCAATTCAAGGCCATGTCGTTCCACATTAATGAGATAACCCGCAAAACGAACAACATCTCCCGGGAACTATATCAAGAGAACTTAGCACAATCATTCATATCATTGGCAATACAAACACTAACTACTATTTCAAACTTCCAACGGATTCAAGGCTCCCTGTTAGACGTTGTAACACACAGCCAACACGGAAACATAAGTCCCACCAACACAGTTACGACAAGAGCTGCGCTATATAAAGGAACATTTGCCATCATCACTAAACCTTCCCGCATCTTATTTGGACCTGACAACTCTTTACAACTTGATGACCATTGAAGGGAGAATTTTTCCGAAACATGCTATTTTTGAGATAAAAATACCGCTAATATCATCAGAGGACCTCGAGATTTTTCACGCTATACCAGTACCAGTGCTAGTAAATGAGACATTCACCTCCATCGATCCATCATCGCCATACCTACTGATAAACCTACATCGAGACCAATACTATTCATTTTCCGAAGGAGATATGAAGAATTGTTTGTCAATTAACCACGATATACATTTGTGCAAGCAAAGTGGTCCTCTACAATTCTACATCATAAGGGCTCGCTCGCCAGTGCCTGTGAGATTTCATTTTTCAATCATCTACCTGAACTAGATAAATGTCGAACACGAAAATCGAGCAATGGTCCTCATTGGATTCAACTCCGCAGCCCGACTGAATGGATATACGCCTCACTACAAGAATCTACGCTAAACGTGGTATGCGGGCAAAACACAACGTCATTAACCATCAGAGGATCAGGCATTTCTAAACTACAGAGGGACTGTGTGATGAAACAGCAGTTCGTAACTATTCGTGGGCATAACATATATCCGTCAACCACCAGACTGTCATAAAGCCCTCTAAGGGCCGATTTTTCAATAGCCAGATAAGCAATCAGATAGGCTTTAACTGTTAGTTAAGAGATATTTGTATTTTTCAATAGTCGGATAGAAGCTATTCGAGGAATAAAATACCTAACTGTCCAATAAAGTTATCTGCCCGTTTCTGTGTAAGATAAAATGTTATTCCCTAGTTAAAGTAAGCGAACTGTCAAAGTTAAAAAGTTTGTTTACGAAGTTTTGTTTTGCGAAGTATTGTGCAAATGGATTTTTTCGATATTATCGACGACTTAGTTATTGAGGAAGAAGAATTAATACATAATTACTTGAATCCAAGTTCAAGAAAGGAAAGAGTAGTGAGACAGAGACCTGACCATTATACGGAATGGGAAAACGCAGATTTTAAAAGAAGATTCAGACTGCAAAAAGATACTGCCCAATACCTACTTTCGTTAATTGAGAGCAAAATCAAGCACAAAACAGAAAGGTTAGTTACATACATTTGTACATACATAATATGTACATGCATATATTTTATTTTCATATTGAAGAAGTCAACGCTTTTATTTATTTCAGAAATCAATGTGTTTCACCTATGACACAATTGTTGATTGCTCTTAGGTTTTATGCTACGGGAAGTTTTTATATTACGATAGGAGACTTTTCGTGTGTCAATGCTTCAACTATATGCAAAATTGTTAAAAGGGTTACTCTAGCTATTGCTGCGTTAAGACCAATATTTGTAAGATTGCCAAGAAACCAAGAAGAAATATTACAAATACAGCAGGATTTTTACCAGATAGCACGGTTTCCACGAGTAGTTGCTTCTATAGATTGTACTCATGTGCGGATAATTTCACCAGGTGATGTTTTACTGTATTCGATTTGTCTCGAACCACACTTTGAAAAACTACACCTGCATTAGCATTGCAATTCATGTCTACTTTAAATAAAATGCAATATAACATTTCATTTTAGGCGGAGATACTGCTGAAAACTTCAGAAATCGAAAAGGCTATTTTTCCATTAATGTGCAAGCTATGTGCACATCAAATTTAAAATTCATAGATGTAGTTGCTCGATGGCCAGGCTCGACTCATGACAGCCTTATATTTCATAATTCTGCGGCTAAATTTCATTTTGATAATGGTTCTGTTGGGAATGGAGTAATACTAGGAGATAGTGGATATTTCTTGAATCTATATCTTCTGACTCCATTCAATGATCCACAAACAACAGCTGAACGCTTGTACAATGAGTCTCAAATTAGAATAAGAAATACCATTGAGAGAAGTTTTGGTGTGTGGAAAAGACGGTTTCCTGTTTTGAGCATTGGAATGCGGTGCAAACTTCCTCTAGTGCAGGATGTTATTATAGCAACTGCAATACTGCATAACTTAGCTATTGATAGAAATGAAGAAGATCCGCCAGTGGATCCGGAGGTACATGTTGAGGCTGATGAAATATTTGAAGAAATACATTCAGACTTCACAGGTAATCACGGCACGAGAGACACTTTTTTGGAGTATTTTTATGAATAGGTTAAGATTATAATAAAAGTTTGTTCAGTTGGTTGATACATGTCATATGCACATTTTATTTGAAACAACAAAATATTTGGTATCAAATAAATTATTTTTTGAATTCCCGCATTTTAAAGTTGTGTTCTTCCTGTAATCTCTTTTCTTCGTTGTGAAGATGTTCTTCTTTCTTTCTTCTTCAAAACTTTTTAAACGAAACGAACAAAGGCGAATGATAAACGTCATGCTTTGGGCATAACCAGCTTCTATGCTCTAACACGAAAAATTGTCAATCAAGCTGTCTCATTCACACCCACGTCATGTGAAGTTAGATATAGTTGATATTGTCAGTACTGCAAAATACCGTCGAATTACTATCTAGCTGTTATTTTATGATCGAAAAACTCACACTACTTATCTAGTAGATAAAGAGTGGAATAAATTTATTCATTAGTTAGCAATCAGACTGTTTATCTGGCAATTGAAAAATCGGCCCTAAGCAACCTAACTGATGCTATCGTCCCAAGTCAAGAGGCCACCTTTATTCCTCCAAGAGAAATCTACCAACACCAGCTCGCACCAACCGGACTACAAGCTCATGACGTCCATAACATCATAGGACACGCCGGGGCAATAATAGCTATTCTAATTGTCATCGTTTTGGCCATTAAATATTACATCAAGGCCAAGAAGAGCAAGCAGATTCCCCAACCAATTCCAAAACCAAGGGCACGAGAAGGTACCAGCAATACGGCAAGAACACGGCACCAACGACCAGTGCATGATGAAAGATTTAGTATACGTATTGATAATTAGTCTTAGGCTCTATTCAATTATTGAACCTTCTGTTCAACGCGGGCAGAATATTAAACTCGCAATTTAATTGTAGTATATATGCACACTCAGCACAATAATATTCCAATAAAGTTCATTCAAGTTTCAATTACATTAAACTAATATGTTGCATTTTTCACCTTTTTTTGTTGTCTTTCATTCTCACCTTCGTATCATATTCGATCATAATGTGCATATTTAGCAATTTTTTGTTATTAAGAATTATGTGTTGACTAAGCATTCATTGATTGTAAATTAGTATAAATGGGGCAATAGGAAAATAAATATAGTCACGTTAAGACAGTTACTGAAGACTTTGAATTGCTCCAAGTGAGTCTGCTTGGGGGACTGTTATTACAATTGTCAGTATAATCGATACAAGAATCGAGTTGTACTTCTACGCACTAAGTCATAGGTTAATGTACCTACGGCTTCCCGCAACAGTTTGGATAAAGGAATCCAACCTTAACAATACGCTATGACGAGTACGTGGAGATGAACCTTCCGGATATGCAGGAGTGTTATTCAAAATTCGATGGTGTGTCTAAGGAGCCAGCAGAATCCCCTGGTTATTTCAATGGTATCTTGAGGATCGACGGACGAGACTATAAGACCCGAATTTATATTTTATCCAGAATCTATATGAAGCAACCTATGATTGTCGGGAAGGACATCCTTAGAGGAACGATCATTAAGATGCTGGAGAACGAAGTCATCGCATCAAAGGAGGATTCTCTCTCTTGTTTTAATCTGTCAGGGCCAACCGAACAAACATTTAGTGTCGGCAATACGAAGTACGAAGGAAGCGTCAGACAGCTGGTCAAGAACTACGTTCCGAGACTGGAAAAGCATACCAACGTCGAGATGAGGATTGTCCTTAAAAACGAAGACCCAATTTTCCAACGTCCAAGGCGATTAGCTCCGTTGGAAAAGAACATCGTCGACGAGCAAATAAGGCAGTGGAAGATGGGGTTGTGAGACCGAGCGCCTCGGAGTTCGCGAGTCCCATCGTACTAGTCAACAAGAAGGACGGTACCAAGCGGCTGTGCGTGGACTATCGCAAGATCAACCGAGAGATCATTCGTGACCATTTTCCAATGCCTTTAATAGAAGACCAGATTGATGCCTTAAGTGAAGCCAAAGTTAGCCAATAAAGCCAATTCGATTCTTGGCTGGGTAAAAAGAGAATCAAGGCAGTTTAGTGACCCATATGTCACCAAACAGTTATTTATTACATTTGTGAGGCCCATACTGGAATATGCTTGTCAGGTATGGTCACCTCATTACAACTGTCATAAAATAAGACTTGAACAAATCCAAAAAAGGTTCCTACGTTTTGCTCTGAGAGGAATAGGCTGGCAAAATCCTTATAATCTTCCCTCTTACAACAGTCGACTTATGCTAATTGACTTGCCTAGTCTTGAAAATAGAAGGTCATATCTATGTTTTACTCTTATTGCAAAACTTATTGACGGTTACATCGACGCCTCGTACCTTTTGTCTTGTATACACTTTAATGTTCTACAAAGGAATTTGAGAGTAATACCAAATTCTATTTTTATTGCGCACTATCGTTCAATCTATATAACAAATACTCTTATCTTCTAAATTATAATGTTAATGTTTCAAGTTCTTCTTTTAAAACTAATTACTTTTCTATATTAAATAATTCTGTACGCTAGACAGCTAGCATGATGAATAAATAAATAAATAAATAAAAGTATTCTCAACGTTGGATCTCGAGAATGGATTCTTCCACGTTGCAATCGCAGAAGAGAGCAAAAGGTATCCATCGTTCGTGACACCATCGGGGCAATTCGAATTCAACAGGGTCCCTTTTGGATTGTGCACGTCGGCGGCAGTATTTCAGCGTCATGTTTACCAGGTCTACAAGCCGCTTTTGGAGGAAGGGAAGGTGAGGTTGTATGTGGATGATTTGATTGTGTTGGCAAAGGATGAAAAGGAAGCGTTGCAAAACCTAAAGGAAGTTTTGGAAATTGGGAGTGTCTACGGAATACAGTTTAAGTGGAAGAAATGCCATTTCCTTTGCAGACGGATTGACTATCTGGGACTAACGATAGAAGATGGATGCGCAAGACCAGCCAAAGAGAAGACGAAAGCCGCAATGAAGTTTCCAGAACCAAGGACAAAGCAAAAGGTTCAAAGTTTTTTAGGCCTCAGTGGCTACTTTAGGAAATTTGTGCCCGGATACTCGATGGTGGCGAGGCCGTTAACTGACCTTCTAAAAAACGATGCTACTTTCCAGTGGGGTGTGAAGCAAAAGGCAGCTTTCCAGGAGCTGAAGAATATTCTTGCAATAAAGCCAGTCTTACGACTCTATCGGCAAGATGCAGAAACTGAATTGCATACAGACGCATCAAAGTGGGGATACGGCGCGGTACTGCTACAAGAGCATCAAAACAACTTCCACCCCGTAAAAAAACATCACCCGCAGAACAGAACTATAGCAGCTACGAATTGGAGGTGCTCGCTATTGTAGCTGCTGTAAAAAGACTTCGCCATTACCTGTTGGGAATACGCGTGAAAATCGTGACCGATTGCGCTGCATTCAAAGGAACAATGGAAAGGAAGGAATTATCTCCGAGAATTGCAGGATGGGCTCTCGTATTGCAAGAATACGACTATTATCTGGAACATAGAGCCGGAACCAAGATGAGACACGCTGAACCGCTAAGTCGAAATCCGACCTGCTTCCACGTTTCGACCGAATTTCTGTCAAGAATCGAAGAAGCACAAGGCAAGGATGAGAACCTAAAACCAATCAAAAGGATATTATCTACGGAAGGAAGCTTCGAGGACTTTATCATGGACCATAATATCATCTACAAAACAGATAAAGAAGGACGGAAGTTGCTCTGCGTACCGGGTCGAATGCAGGATGAAATTATCACGGATGTACACAACGATGGTCACTTCGGGGTGAAAAAAATGGAGGAGGTCATTTCCAGAGACTATTTTGTACCCAGACTACGTGAAAAACTGGAGAGATGCCGTAAAAACTGCATACGTTGCATCCTGGCGGAGCGCAAGGCAGGACGTCAAGAAGGATTCCCTAATCCGATCGATAAGGAAGACGCACCCCTGAGGACTTATCATATCGACCACTTAGGCCCACTATCACCAACCGGAAAAAAGTATGCGTACATCCTTTGTGTAGTAGACGCCTTCTCGAAGTTCACGTGGATTTACCCCGTGAAAACCACAACAACAGTGGAAGTAAACCAGAAGTTGGAGATGCAGAAGGCGGTGTTTGGGAACCCAGAACGCATTATATCGGGTAGAGGCGCCGCGTTCACATCGAACACGTTCAGGGACTACTGCGAGATGGAGAGGATACAATTGCTGACAATAACTACAGGGGTACTAAGGGGAAACGGCCAGGTGGAGAGGATCAATCGGGTGATTATATCAGTGCTCACCAAACTGAGCGCCGAGGACTCTTCCAGATGGTACCAGCATACGTCGAGGCTGCAGCTGTGCTTGAATTCAACGTGGCAGCGAAGCATTAAAACAACACCATTTCAAATATTAATAGGCACAAGGATGCGGACGGACACCCATTCTCAGTTAGCGGAAGCACTTAAAGAGGAGCTTCTAAGCGTTTTCATGGCAGAGAGGGAAAAGTCAAGGGAAGCTGCAAAAGACAACATCAAAAGGATCCAGGAAGAAAATCAAAAAACATACGACAAACGACGAAAACCATCGAAGAAGTACCAGGTAGGAGATTTGGTGGCCATAAAACGCACACAGTTTGGCACCATTCTTAAGCTGTACCCTAAATTTCTTGGTCCCTACAAGGTTTCGAAAGTATCACCAAATGATCGCTACCAGGTTCGGAAGGTAGGAAATCAGGAAGGTCCACGCACAACGTCAACATGTGCAGACTTCATGAAGCCGTGGCGTTCATCAACATTGGGTGAAATTGAAGAAGAGACTGACCCTGAGGAGGACCAGGCGGTCCCTCATGTCGAACCGCAAGATGTGGAAAACGAGAATGAAGATGAAGAAGCTGAAGCTGAAGATGAAGCTGAGGCAAATCAATAAGATGCAGAGATACAAACTAAAAGTATCTAGTACGAGGAGTCGGGGGCGACTCGCAACGCAGGATGGCCGAGTGTGGGACACATCCCCACTGCCGGCAACACTTAAACATAAAAACAACGAAGAAACCATAACCCTTTCAGTACCGACAAAATTAAACATCATTCGATTTGCACACGCGCTTTTCACACAAAACACAAAAATGTCAAGAATAAGAAATTTTTAATGCGAACAACACAATTGATGCATTTGGAACTTTAAAATTAAGAAATTGCAGAGAGAACTGAAAAAAAAAAAAAAAAAAAAACGGAGACTAATTTACCCGCACAAATGTGTTAGTGGGTACTGAAAGGGATAAGACAAAAACAACGAAGACGATGGGCGCGAAACGACGAGGAGAGCAGAAGATTTTTGGGCGCGAAGCGATCACGACGAAGACGGAAGAGGGTTCGGAAGAACACAAAAAGACGAATAGTGTGAATACCTGATAGCAATTGTCATTCTTTTACCAATTTATTGTACTCTAACATTATCATTAATAAAGTGAATTAACCCTGTTATTTAAAAAGATCGCGTCTTGTCTTATTACCTCCCGGGATTCCTACATATATATTCTACTGCAAAAACTTGACCATGAAACAAACCAAGCTTGGGCAGCAGAGCCGACTTCAGATGAATTTCTTGTACCTCGTTGCAGCTCTCTAGAATCTTGCTATACACCATCTCGTTCTTCAAAATCAAGTAGCAAGGTTCAATCTAGTGTTCGTTCTCATATAGTTGAAACCAAAGTAGGCTGTCCCAAATGTAAGGAAGATCACCTTCTGCCGTTTTTCAAAGCATTTATCGCTCCCGGGGTCACTGCCCGTCGTAATTTTGTCAAGGAGAAATCGCTTTGCTTCTTCACTCTATCGAACCTACACATCGTACTACAACCATTCTTCCAACTGCTGTAGGTAACACTCGTGATAAACAAGGAGTTTATCAAAACCTTCGTTTACTGCTGGACACAGGTTCTCAGGTTGCATTCGTAACAGAACAAGCTGTACAACGATTAGGACTCTCTCGGAAAAATACTCGGACTCCAATAGTTGGAATTGCATCAACTTCAACAGGTGTTACTAATGGCTCAGTAACTATAAATATATACTCGCGTTTCAATTCGGACTGTATCGATATCGACTGTTATGTCATCTCTTAATTAACATCACTACTTCCGCCGTCTTCTACAACCACCAATGCCTTTTAAAAATGATCACTCGAATCCAAATATAATTAATAAAAAAACGATCCGTTAAGACTTCAATTCTTAAATTCTTAAATTTCAAGTTAAATAGTTTACAACATTTATTTAAGCTACCGAATCTGATGACTGCAAATCGATAACTGATTTAATGTACTTTATTTAGATACTAGCTGTACCCGCAGCTCCGCATGCGTTAAATTATATTCAATTTGAATCTGCCGGTAGACTACATTAAAAGCTTCCAGGAGAAGTGTTTCGATCAGCGGCTTGGGACTTGTTGAAAGTTATGACGAAGAAACCTTAAATGTGAACTGAAGCCCTGCTAGCACACGGTGTTACCCCCTCTCCTCACCAACCCAGCTGTGAATTTAAAACTAATGAGCCGATTTTAATTACACATATACATACCCAGCACGGACAAAGATTGTGCAAGAACTACACACTGGCCAACAAAATAAAACGGATCGTCATGATTTAACAGCGTGAGTGTTCAGCGCCACCTATCAAATTGCTATTTTATCGCATTTGGAAGCAATTTTCCCTCCGATTATACCCCCTTTGGAGAGGTTAGAGTGGAATATTTTAAAGAATCACAATTTTTTTGGTTATAACTGCAAAAATGTTTATAGCGCGTTCTAATATTGAACAGCGCCACCTGTTGATTTTGTATGTACTAAATTTTATACGCTCTATAATTCTAACCAAAGGTTTCTAGTTTTTTTTTTTTTACAATCGTTCGTGACGTCCATAGGCCTTCAACCTTTAACTTCTAACTTTTCTAACATACAAAAGTAAATTCCAAATATCTTTAAATGACGATAACTTTTTTTTCCGACATCCGATTTTAAAATAACAAAACCTATATGCTGCTCCAAATAATGCTCTGTCCATCTGTGAAAACTACATGAAAATTCGTTCAGTAGTTTCGGAGATGTGCGCTAACAAACAAACGGACAGACAGACAGACAGACAAACAGAAAAGAATTCTAAAAATCGCTAATTTGTGTTCGATTACTCTTCATTATTCGCCCCCTTCCTTTTTTTTACTTTTTCTTCAATGTACAGACACACCGGGTTCTACTGTTTTATTATATGTGGGCAAGACACAGAAAATGTCTGACCAGCGCAATGCATTGCTACTGCACGCGTGCTGACATAAATATTGGCATGCGCTGCCAATATGCACGGTCATCAAGTTCATAGGTTCAACGCATGGTTGACAAGTTCATCGGACGACCAATTGTTATTATTGATTTATGTTAATTCGTAATTTTACCTAGTTAAGCAAATTTATTGTATAAATAGAGTTAATTGTTTATGAATAAATGAGAATTAAGTTAACACTCACAGTGTGTGCAATTAGCCTTTTTCTCAACTAAATAACTAGCTATCCCCCCACCAGTGGTAAGGTGGTTAGTTATCGAACATTTGGGGGCTCAACCAAAGAAAAATAAATAAATAGCGTTCTTAGGGCTAACACTAAGACAGCGTGTTTAGGGCTGAAACACTAAATGGAAAAACAATTCTAAGAACAAGGAAAATGGAAAACCTAGTAAGAAAACAGAAGAAGACTGGAGAGGCCATCGAGACGCTTTTAACCAATTTCAAAAAGACCGGAAAAAGTCGCAGAACCTCCGATTATCTCAGCAAGCAACGACAAGCGCTGAAAGAGCATTGGGAAGGTTTCGTGCTAAACGACTCAATAATCAACAAATTCTTTAAGGAAACATCCCATCCATACTTGGATGACAACTACTTCGATAAAATAAACACTGTCTACGAAACAATGAAGAAACTCATAGAGGAACCTCGAGAATCATTAGAGATAGCTGACGAGCAGAACACAGATACCGACCGGAGCAATGGGGAACAGGTAGAAGCATCAGAAAGGGAACATGCGTCAACGAGCCAACAACAACAGCGATACAAACGTCAGGCAAATAAAATTAACGTTTTCATGCGCCTGCATAACAAACTCAAGGACTGTTTGAACCTATCGCTGTCAAATATGCTGTATGAACAATATCTGACTACTCTGGACCAATACTGGAGGGATATTGTACGTACTCACGATGAAATCATTGCAAACGCCACAAGTACAGACGAGTCAGAGTACCTGAAGGAAGACCACTATCTGGAGATAGAAACCATGTATCAGGAGATAGCAATAAAAACAAGGGAGATAACCAACGGAAAGAGCCAAAAGGCAACCAACGACTTGAAGCTAGATAGGATAAATATTCCAACGTATGACGGACGATACGATGCGTGGCCATCATTCCACGATCTCTTCAAAACACTAGTGCATAATAACAACGCACTAAATTCAGTTCAGAAAATGCAGTACCTAAAGACCCATCTAACTGAAAACCCAGGCAACATTATGAAGCACCTACAAGTCACTGGCGAAAACTACGAAACTGCTTGGAATTTAATAGAGCAACGGTACAATAACAAGCGGATCAACTTTACGACGTACATACAAAAACTACTGAAACAGCCAAACCAGCAAACAGAATCAGCAGCAGCACTAAAACAACTACTAGACACTACACAAGAATGCTTGTCAGCCATAAATAACCTTGGAATAAACACCTCAGCCTGGGGAACGTTCATTGTTTACATCGTACAGCAAAAAATGGATAAGGAATCGCAGCGTCTATATGAGCAATCTCTAAAGGAACCTCGTGAGATTCAACAGGTCGAACCATTACTACAGTTCATTGAGAAAAGATTCCAGTCGATGGAATCAATTGCGGAAAATTCTTATCGAAAGGACAGCAAGCTCAAGTCATATCAAGCAAGGGCATATCATTCAACATTCCAAACATCCAAATGTGAACTCTGCAAGGGAGATCATCATCTGCAGATATGCAAACAATATCTGGAAAAGGGAATACAGCAACGAAACGAATTTGTAAGAGAACAAAAACTCTGCATGAACTGCCTAAGACCAGGACACATGCAGTCAACATGTTCGTCAAGGGGACGTTGTCTAAAATGTCAGGGAAGACATCATACGTCCATTCATCGTAAACCAACCGCCGAAGCTCCAACAGTACGTATATATAGAACTCAACCATCAAAACAATCTGCTTCAGCAAACGCAGTCGGTGGAATACAATCCCACAATTGCACGACAGACAACAATGTACTTCTTGCAACTGCATAACAACCAACAAATTAGGGCCTTAATAGATCAAGGGTCCCTCAAGGCATCATTTATAACAGAAGACATGGTGAGTAAACTTTAATTACATAAAACCAAAGTAGACGCGACTGTAACCGGACTTGGGTCGCATGAAATATCGACAATTAAATACAAGGTGAACATAACCTTGAGCCAAAATCCAAGTATTTCAACAACAGCATATGTTCTCAAAAATGTAACCAAACTACTCCCATCAACCCGTGTCATACCAACCACATGGGAGCATCTCCAGAACTTAGTACTTGCTGATCCCACATACCATACTCCGAATAAGATTGACATGATCATAGGCGCAGAAGTTATTTCTGAAATACTACTTCAGGGAGTCATAAAGGGAAGACCAGGATCACCCGTAGCGCAGCAAACCATCTTTGGATGGATTATATCCGGAAATATATCTGCAACATTTCAGAAAGACTATCGCTTACGTGTCATGTCACACTGGCAAACTTAGACAACCAGGTTCGTAAGTTTTGGGAAACCGAAGACTTTAAGGACACTGAACCGCAGTCAGATAATTCTACATGTGAAGAGTTCTTTGAGAACACGACAACTCGTAACAATGAAGGCAGGTACATAGTGCGAATACCCTTCGAAACACCACCCGAGCAAGGACTTCAAACCAACAACTCAAAGAAGAGGGCAATAGCAAGGCTTCTACACATGGAAAGGGTTTTTACAAGAAACCCCAAGTTAGCGGAGGAGTATCGCAAGTTTATGACAGAATATATCGAGCTGAACCATATGAGTAAATGCGAAAACACCATACATGATCAAAATACGTAAGCAAACCAGATAGCACTACCACAAAACTAAGAGTAGTATTCGACGCATCTGCGAAATCACCAAGCGAGAACAGTCTCAATCAACTTGACGTCTATTCTCATCCGCTGGCGCAAACACAAAATTGTGTTTACTGCTGGCGTAGAAAAGATGTTCCGACAAATACTAATTCATCTAGAAAATCGAAAACACCAACGTATCCTCTGGAGGAACTCAGCTAGTGAAGACATATCAGAATATGAACTGAATACTGTAACATATGGAGCAGCATCAGCTCCATTTTTGGCCATCAGAACACTCCAAAAATTAGCAGAAGATGAAGGAAAGAATTATCCAAGGGCAGAAAAAATACCACGATCTGACTTCTATGTGGATGACGTTATGTCTGGAGGCGAAACCTTAGAAGAAGTCCGGGAACACAAAAAACAACTACAAAACCTCCTCAAAACTGGTGGATTTAATCTACGCAAGTGGAACAGCAACGTAAGCAGACTACTAGGGAGAGAAGTTCAGTCGATGCACGCATATCAATTTGATAGAGAAGAATACGTCAAAACTTTAGGGCTACATTGGCATCAAGCAAAGGACCACTTCTCGTTTGAAGTAAAACCATACGAGCCAAGGGGAAACTGCACGAAAAGAAATGTACTATCAGAGATTGCACGCATATTCGACCCACTAAGATGGCTCACACCAGTCGTTTTAAGGGCAAAATTGCTATTGCAAGATATTTGGATGGAAGAACACTTAGACTGGGATAGCCCATTGCCCTCCCAATTAGGAAAAAAATGGGAAGAATTTCGAAGGGAGCTCAATTGTATACAACAAATAACTACACTGAACCAAAAACGTATATAATATCAATGAAAAAATTCGTATTCTAAATGAAAAATATCATTAAAAGTGAGCTAAACATCACGTTCTTAAAATTAATGAATCCCCGTTCATACGTTTATGAATCTTTTCATACACCTATGAATTGTTCATACAAAGTAAGAACCTGTACATAAAATTAATGAATGAAATTCGAAAATTTTTTTATGTATTTAGTTATTGGATGTATGAAAACGTTCTTAAATTCAATGAATTGATTCATTATTATTCTTGCCGTTTGCTCATATAATTCACAGTATTTCTATCGAACATCCTGGATGTCTCACAGTAAGACCCAACATTTTCAAACCATATACCACCCTAAAACTCCAGTGTTATGCGTCTAATACAGTAGAGTTCACGTCAGCTTTATTCGCAGTTGATCGACTTTTTTTTTGACATCGGGAGTTGAACCTGGAACCTTCAGCGTGACAAGCGATGATTCAACCACTACACCATTGCCATCCTTCAAGATATACTTTCTAATTGGAGTGTTCAAAGTGTACCTACTTTGTCTGAGATTTTTTATGAATATATACATTGAAATTAAGTATGGATTCATAAAAATAAACACCAATGCATTAAGTGTATGAATATTTACATTCTATACTATACTATCTATACTATACTATACTATCTATACATATTATTTATGAACAAATACATACACCTTATGAATCGGTACATGAATCTGTGGTCGATGAAACGTTTTCTTTAATTGAATGAGTATTTTCATAAATTCAATGTATTTATTCTTAAAAATCGTAATCGGCAGTTGTATGAATAGTTCATAAGTTTATGAAAAAATTCATTAAAATGAGAATCAGCGTTCATAAATAAAATCTCCCACACACATATTTTTATGAATGCGAATTCATAGGATTAATGAATCGGGTATAAAATCAGTATTTTTTTTTATAAATTTGTACATAAAATCAATGAATTTGTCTAAAAAATTAATGAATTTTGCTGTATGAATGGCGTTCATTAATATTATGTACAAAATTTTTTTCAGTGTATAGAGAGGTGGACAAAATACTCCCGTAATGCAACGGTGGTAGAGATCCATGGGTTCTGCGATGCATCTGAGCGAGCATACGGAACTGCCATATATATGCGCATAATAGACGTAAATAACAATGTGACAACTACATTACTCACGTCAAAATCTAAGGTCACACCAAAACAGAAAAAAAAGGGGATGCAAGGGAACCTGACAATACCTAAACTCGAACTATGCGGAGCTGTACTATTGGCAAACCTATTATGGAAGGTGAAAAGAGATTTGGAGATTGAATCTGCAAAAACATTTGCTTGGTGCGACTCAACCGTAGCCCTAGCCTGGGTAAGCAGCCAACAAATCAAATGGAGAGCATTCGTTGAAAGAAGAGTCCAAGAAATCCAAAAACTAAGTACAGGATACTCATGGAACCATGTTAGATCAGAGGACAACCCCGCCGATTTAGCATCAAGAGGCACTTCCCCAAGTTCCCTAAGGGAACTTTCGTTGTGGTGGAAGGGTCCAGCCTGGCTACAAGGGGTACAATCGTTCAAGTCACAACCTGGTCCAAGCGTTGAATGGACAACGGAACTAGAGCTCAAGATATCGGCACACCATATCGCAAAACAAGAACTCCAAAAACCTGATGACTTAACCTTAAGGTTCTCATCGCTTACACGATTGGTTAGAGTTTTAGCATACTGCCATCGCTTTGCTAGAAATGCAAGGATAAAGTCAAAACCAAGGAGGAGTGTGAGCTCTTTTAGTACAGCTGAGTTAACCTCTGCTCACAAAAGCGCAATAAGGATAGCACAGAGGGAGTTCGAAGACGATTTTCAAGCACTTCAGCGAAACAATTCAGTATTGGCAAAATCCAGTTTGGCTTGTTTAAATCCATTTATTCAAGACGGAATATTAAGAGTTGGTGGAAGGCTACAAAATTCAGCACTGCCTACACAAGCAAAACATCCCATTATTGTACCACACAAAAGTCACATAGCAAAATTAATTATCGACTGGGCGCACAAGACAACGTTGCATGGAGGCAATGATTTAACAATGGCATGTATCTTAACAAAATATTGGATAATAAAGGGAAGAAGTGAGGTAAAGAAGTTCATTAGAAGATGTATCAAGTGCCAACGATTCAACACAAAACAAAATTTCCAATTAATGGGGAATCTTCCGTCACCTAGGGTCAATATGGCAAGGCCGTTTACACATACAGGAGTGGACTGACTATGCAGGACCATTTATGATGAAAACCAGTAAAATACGACACGCTAAACTAACAAAGGGATATATAGCTGTCTTCGTATGTCTTGCGACGAAGGCATTTCATCTAGAAGCAGTATCAGATCTATCCACAGAAACATTCCTAGCTGCATTCGACAGATTTACCTCTCGACGAGGTCTCACAAGCCATCTATATAGTGGCAATGCCACAAACTTTGTGGGCGCATGTGCTAAGCTAAAACAACAATACATCAACGATAACTCAAAACTAAATGATGCAATGTCAACCCAAGGAGTAACCTGGCACTTCATATCACCATCGTCACCTCACTTTGGTGGACTTTGGGAAGCCGGTGTCAAGTCGGTAAAGCTTCACCTAAAGAAGACGATTGGCGATACACATCTAACATACGAAGAATTCTCAACATTGTTGGCTAAAATCGAGTCTTGTCTCAATTCACGGCCATTATGTCCAATGGGTGGGACAGCCGACGATTTGGAAGTACTGACTCCAGCACATTTTCTCATCGGATCCAGCCTGCTCTCCAGGGACACAGAGAATATGTTAGATATTAAGGAAAACCGACTGGATCGATGCCAGTTTCCCAATAAGCTCCACCAACAGTTTTGGAAGAAGTGGTAATCGGAATACATTACCAGACTACAGCAACGACCAAAGTGGACACAACACACCTGGAGACCTGGTTCTAATGCGAGAAGACAATGTTACTCCAACAAATTGGTGTATGGGGAGGGTCCAAGGGACACATCCGGGAAACGACGGACAGGTGAGAGTTGCGACTGTTAAAACTTCAGCCGGGTGCCTCACACGACCCATAACAAAACTCTAAAGATTGGTGACAGATGGCCCAGTAAGCATTGACCACATAACACGTGATAAAGTTGAGAAGATAGAAGCGAAGGGTGAGAAGATAGAAAAGAAAGGTGAGAAGATAGAAGAGAAGGGTGAGAAAATAGAAGAAAAGGAACGTAACAAACAGATCAAATGCCACCACCATCAAGTTGAAGTTTCAAAACCACGCTTCCTCTCGGAACCCAGAGGTCCACGACCTAGAGGCAGGCAACTGAAGATTCGGCCAACTAACATTCCCCCAAGGCCTTCAATTGAGGAACTAATTGAACGACATACCAACAGAAAACGGCTTAACGAAACATCAGTACAATCCAGTGAAGTAAAAAGGGCACGCTCAACGTTACCGTCTTTGGTTGTTTCTATTGCATTGACATCAATTGTATGGCCATTACCGGCACATACCCAATTTACCAACCAACCATTTAATACGCATCCTGGGCTTTATTTTGAAGATACGGGTAATATTAACCTTATTTCCTCAAAATGGCGCATGGTCACATACTATAACCTAAATACCTATAAGAATCAACTACAGGGACTACATACCATGATAAATCAAATAGAAGGAGGATGCCAAGCTCTACAATCACCCCCGGAATGCACCAATATCCTAACAATATTATCAACGCAAGTTTGTACCATAGAAGAAAGAAATAACATTTTGTACGAAAGAGGAGGTAGAGTCAAAAGATCACCATTTGACATTATTGGAAAATTATCCAATCAACTGTTCGGAGTTCTCGACCAAGACTATGCCCATGACATTGAGGAACAGATAACCAAAATTAGACAAGATGACGAGTATAGCCGAAGCCTTCTAAGAAATCAAACATCAATTGTTGAAACGACTCTCAACATAATGAGAGCAAACTACGACTCAATTTACGTTGCTACAAGATAAGGTTACCAAGATAACATCAGCATAACAAAATGCATACGATCAGGTAGAAGAAGCTCAACTTTTGACTGTATTAGGACTCACCACCCACATGTTTGTCACCAGCATCGAAAGAATTCACGACTCCTTGCTAGATGTCGTGCTCAATACACAACATGGAACAACCCATCATCTTATCATTACGCCGCAGCAATTAAGACAACATCTGATAGATATTCAACAACATATACCTTCGAATATGATGCTACCAGCTAGTGAGCGTCCTCACCAACTATTACAGATCTACAGGCTGATGACTATAAGTGGGAGGATAACTACAAGGTTTGTGATCGTTGGATGTAAGATGCTGTTGTTAGATGCTGAGAGGTATCAAATATTTCGAGTAATACCAGTCCCGACACCATATGGAACCAATGTCGCTTTCATTGCACCAACATCAGAGTACATACTGACTAACTTGGCACGGGAAAAATATTACCCAATGAAGAAAAATGAATTCGAAAAATGTATTTCCGACGAAATACGACGAAAAAATGTATGCTTGACCAGCGCAATGCATTGCCACTGCACGCGTGCTGACATAAATATTGGCATGCGCTGCCAATATGCACGGTCATTAAGTTCATATGTTCAACGCATGGTCGACAAGTTCATCGGACGACCAATTGTTATTATTGATTTATGTTAATTCGTAATTTTACCTAGTTTAGCAAATTTAGTTAACACTCACAGTGTGTGCAATTAGCCTTTTTCTCAACTAAATAACTAGCTATCCCCCCACCAGTGGTAAGGTGGTTAGTTATCGAACAATATGTATTGATGATATGATATGAAGGAAAGAGGATAACTGCAATTGGTTTACAAATACTATGAAACTTTAAATATCAAATGTACATGTTAAGAGAGAGTTAGCTGTGCCTTATGTATTATGTGGTTTTAAATAAGAAATATAGTGTTAATAGATGATGTGTTATAAAGATTTTCGACAATGCCTTTGTCTCAATGGATTTAGCTGGTCCGAATTTCAATGTACCTGGTCCAATTGACATCTTGATTGGGTCAATCAAGATCTTCAGTATTATTGTGGGACCATCGAAGCCAAAAGGTGTAGATACTCCTATTTGTAATCCAACCATATTTGGGTGGGTGATAGCAGGTATCTGCCGAAAGGCACCTCACATTGACAATGGTGTAGGAGTAAGGACATTCTGTACCAAATTGGATAGTTCGCAGGAGTTCGATCTTGAGCGTTTTTGGCGCCTAGAAGAAGTGCATTCTGGGACACAACTAACACTTGACGAACAACGAGTAGAAGAGCATTTTGTTGCAACACATCGTCGTAATTCGGATGGCAAATGTATGGTGGAACTTCCATTTAAACCCAATTCTAAACTGAGTTCAGGTGACTCTTTTCGTATTGCTCTAAATCGTCTTTATTCTCTCGAGCGGAGATTTCTAACCAAGTCAGGCCTAAAATCTGAATATTCTCGTTTCTTGGAGGAATATATATCGCTAGGCCATATGATGGAAATTCCAACAAGTGAGCTGCTGGGAAACACTAATCATTACTATCTACCTCATCACGCGGTTTTTAAGGGTGATAGTACAACTACCAAAGTACGGGTAGTGTTGGATGGCTCCACTAAATCAAATAACACTACATAACCGTCCTTAACCCTAGAATGCATAAGGGTATTTGAATAACATTAACACATATGGGGTTCCTGAGCACTCCAGTACTTTGGGTTGAAAATACCAGCAACTTATAACACAATCTTATAAAATTTATTTATTTTATTTAAGAACAATGTTTTCACTAACTTAATTAACAAAACAAAAATGGTATTTCATTCACAGCCCTAGTAATTAAAAAAAAAATAAAGAGTTAACTTAAGTGGTGTGACCATATGGTGTTTCAAAAAATCAAAGAAAATATAGCTTTTCAAGCTCAAAAGTTACAATTTTTTTCTTGATTCTGAAAGGAGACATATTGTTATGCTGGTGCAATGCTGATGCAGCAAAACGTGCCAGACAAAGGTGTCATACAGGTAAAATGATGATGAAGTAAAACGTGCCCGACGGAAAATATAATTTTCCCACAAATGTTGAGGCGTAATATTTCACCGACACCACCGTCACGTCAGCAAAATTAGTTTATAAATAGATGTAAGTGATATAAAATTTGTTCGAGTTTAATTCTGACCTCTACATTAGAATAAAGTGCTAAAGCTGACTCTTTGGTTGTTTCATTTTATTTTTCCACAATTGTTGTTTCGCCGGTATTTTCCTTACAACATCCAATTGTTGTTTCCCCGGTTCATAAGTACACAACGGTAATACTGGAGGTAAAAGCCCAACCACAAATCCAGCCCGCGTGTGAGAGTTTTTTTTTACCCTTTTATGTCGTAGGCATAACATAAAAAATTGGTGGCAGCGGTGGGATACCGAGTTATCCTTAAAAAAAAAAAAAAAAAAAAAAAACGAAACAAAACAGTTGTGTGAACAAAATACTACGTGAACATTCTTATTGCTGTGTTGCTGTGAAAAGTTGCAGAATTATCAAAAGTGTTGGCATCTGGAAACAGTTGTGTGAACAAAATACTACGTGAACATTCTTATTGCTGTGTTGCTGTGAAAAGTTGCAGAATTATCAAAAGTGTTGGCATCTGGAAACAGTTGTGTGAACAAAATACTACGTAAACATTCTTATTGCTGTGTTGCTGTGGAAAGTTGCAGAATCATCAAAAGTGTTGGCGTCTGGAGCTGAGTGATATGAAGCTGATAATAATTTTTACCATGTAAGTTAGTCAATTAAGCATAACATAAGTTATTTGCATAGAGCGTCTAATACTATTGAAAAAAAAGTGTATAAGAAAAGAGAGAGTTATTCAGGTAGCAAGGTCAAGAAAAGTTAAAGTTAAAACATATTAAACTCCAACATCTCCTAGTAGATGTACCAAGTTCGATTTCCTTCAGGAGAGATCAAATTGAAGAATTATAAGTGGATAGAAGAAAACGAGGGAAAATATAGGATACTACTTTCTAGTTGGATCAGTAGAAAATCATTTATGTCCTCTAGCGGCAGTGGTAGTGAATCAGAAGAGATAGAAAGCGAAAGTAGCCAAGAAGTTGATAATTCAAGAAATTTAGACTCAATAATGTCTGAAATACCAATCAGTGTTCTAACATCCTTTATCCCTACTTTTAATAGTAGCGGCGATGAGGTTTTTAGTTTCATTGATGCATGTAATGAAGCTATGGAATTAGCATCGACGTCTTTGAAACCAGTTCTTTTCAAATTTATAAAAACAAGAATTCGTGGTAATGCCACTACAATCCTAATGAACAAAGATATACAAGACTGGAAAGCGTTGAAAGAAGAATTGTACGGTGTCTTTAGGGAACCGCATAGTAGTCTTCAATTACATAGAGAGCTGATTAGCATTAGGCAAAGTAAGAATGAATCTGTGACGTTGTATACACAAAGAGTAGAAACATTACAGAGAAGATTGATGCAGAGTAAACTACATAACATAAAAGAAGAAGATTCAAAAGGACAGATAGATTACATTAAGAGTGAGACCCTCACGGTATTTATTAATGGACTACAGGAAAAACTAGCATCATACGTCGTGACACAAAAGCCTAAAACCTTAGCGGAAGCGAGTAGATGTGCTCAAGAGGAAGAGCAACGGCTCAACCTATTTAGACCAAATACTAATAGGGATTATTCAAGTAGAAATTTAGCAAGGATTAATTTCACGGAAACAAAATGTTTCAACTGTGGCAAGCCAGGTCATATTGCCAGAAATTGCAGGTTACCTAGGAGAGATAGGGAAAAACAAAATGCACAGAGAAACTATTCAAACGACGCAAGACCAAGTTCTAGTGGACAAGGAACAAGCTCCAATCGTTCAAGTGCGTATAAAAAGGAATTCAAAAAGGATTCGAACGTTAGGAATTTAACAGTATTTAAAGATACGTGTAATTCAGAAAGTCCTCATGTTAATGTTATCATCAATGGCGATATAAAAAGATTCATCATAGATACAGGTGCGGAAGTTTCAATGGTTAGTGCGAAATGTGTGTACGAACGCGAGGTAGATTTTACCAAAACAATTAAATTTAAGGGGCTGGGAGCTAAACCCCATGAAACAATGGGAGAAATTGTTAAAGATATTAAATTATTTCCAAATAATAAAGGGAAAGCTAAATCAACTACAGTCACAATGCAAGTTATAGAAAATGATCTACTTGGTGACTATGACGGCCTGTTGGGTAGTCACTTTCTTAAGGAAGGAGGTTATTCCATACATTATAAAGAAGGAGTAATAAAAGGCAGAGATGAAGAGATAACGTTAAAATTTTTGAGTGAAGAAAAGTTTTTAAAGCCAAGAAGTGAAACGTTCAGGATTATAAAAATAGTAAATGGTAGTGGTCTTAAAGAAGACGTAGTTTTGCCAAGACAGCATATCAAAGAAGGGATAGTCGTTGCGGCATGTTTAACGGAAAATAGAAACGGGGAATGTTTAGCAAGAATAGCCAATACAACTGAAGAAGGATTCGATATTAGCCAGGTACGAATTGTAGGAAAGAACCTAGAAGATTTCGAGGTCAAGAACCATAGAGAAATCGAGGTAACAGGTAATGTTAGGACCGAACATATGAACAAGGAAGTAAAGGAAAGTATTTTAGAGATCATTAGGAATTATAGTGATATATTCAGTATCAAAGATGAAAAGCTCACTCACACAAATATTACTAAACATCAGATCAGGACTGTGGAAGGCGCACAGCCAGTTTATACTAAAACATATCGTTATCCAAAAATACACGAAGAAGAGGTGCGTAACCAAGTCGAAAAACTGAAACAGGATGGAATAATAAGAAATAGTAGTTCACCTTGGAGCTCTCCTCTTTGGATCGTACCAAAGAAGGCTGATGCTAGTGGCAAAAAGAAGTGGAGGATGGTGATAGATTATCGCAAACTCAACGAGTTGACGATTGCTGATAACTATCCCCTTCCTAATATTAATGAGATTCTCGACCAATTAGGGAAGGCGAGGTACTTCACGACACTTGACCTAACTTCGGGATTTCATCAAATCCCAGTTGATGAAAATGATATTGAAAAAACGGCATTCAGTACTCCGTATGGGCATTTTGAGTTTACACGAATGCCCTTCGGTTTGAAAAATGCCCCAGCATGTTTTCAAAAACTCATGAATACACTGCTATCTGGATTAGAAGGTAGTCAATGTCTTGGCTATATTGACGACATGGTAGTGCATGGACAAAGTCTTAAAGAGCACAACGAAAAACTAGTTCAAGTACTTAATCAGATAAGGGCTGCTAACTTAAAACTTCAACCAGATAAGTGCGAATTCCTTCGCAAAGAAGTACAGTATTTGGGACATGTAATCACCGACCAAGGAGTGAAACCTGACCCAAACAAGATAGAAAGCGTAGTAAGGATGGAACCTCCAGTTAATGCCAAAGGTGTAAAATCATTTCTCGGAATGATTGGATACTACAGGAAATTCGTGAAGAATTTTAGCAAACTTGCAGAGCCATTAAACAAATTATTGAAAAAGGATGTAGTATTTCAATGGGGTGTAGAACAACAGGAGGCATTTAATAAATTAAAAAACGCAATCACTAGATATCCCATCTTGCAGTATCCTGATTATAACAAAACATTTATAATCACGCCTGATGCGTCAAACAAGGGTATCGGGGCTGTTCTTAGCCAACAGCAAGATGGAATAGATTTACCAATTCAGTATGTTAGTAGAACTTTAAATAAGGCAGAACAAAACTACAGCACTACTGAGAAAGAATGTTTAGCCATAGTATGGGCAACGAAACAATTTAGGCCATACATATATGGGAAGAGTTTTATAATTCAGACGGACCATAGACCATTAACGTGGCTTTTTAACGTTAAGGACCCAGGTTCGCGTTTAGTAAGATGGAGACTCAAACTAGAAGAATTTGAGTATGAGATTCGTTACAAAAAAGGGTGTGAAAACGTCGTCGCAGACGAGTTGTCTCGAAATGTGAGAATGATGCAACAGGAAGAAGTAGGCAATAAAAATAATAAAGATAACTGCCAAGAAGTAGGAAATTTCGAAGACGTAGATGAAATGGTACGTAGCATGATAGAGGAGGACGCAGTTAACCCAGATAACGCAGTTGAGTTGGATGAAGAGCAAATAGAAGGATTACATTTAAGCGAGTTAGGAGAAGAAGAAGGTAATGAAAATAATTCACGCAAAGAAATAACTGATTTAGAGCAAAGGAAACGTATAATCAAAGAGAATCACGATGGGTTATTAGGAGGACATACAGGTCAGAAAGCAACTTATGCTAAACTTAGGGTAAAATACTATTGGAAAGGGATGCAAAGGGATGTTGAAGAATACATAAAAAACTGTGAATATTGTCAAACAGAAAAAGTAACCAGGCAATCAAAAAGAAATCCAATGAAAATAGTAACATCAGCTGAAAGAGCTCTCGAAAAAATATCAATGGATTTGATAGGACCGTTTAAGCATACAAACGATGGACATAAATTTGGATTGACGATACAAGATGATCTATCGAAATTCATAAAATTTATACCATTAAAGGACAAATCTATGGAAACAGTAGCTAAGGCAATTGTAATTGAATGGGTTTTGAATTTTGGACTGCCAAAAATAATCCTAACTGACAATGGAATGGAGTTTTGTAATGCACTATTCGAAGAATTTTGCAAAATCTTTGATATGCAACATATAACAACTAGCATATCTCATCCGCAGGCAAACGGTGGTGTAGAAAGGGCACACTGTCGTCTACTGGAATATCTGAACGCAACAGGAAAAGAATTAGATAACATAACAAATTGGCACGAGCTAATGCCATACGCTAGCTTTTGCTACAATACTACTGTGCATAGTACGACAGGATACACTCCATATGAACTCGTTTATGGAAATCCAGCAAACAAACCAAGCGAAATAGATGATAATAACGAACGAAGTGTATTTGATTATTTAGACGAACTAAAGGAGAATCTTTTAAATAAATCGTTGACAGCCAGGAACAGAACTTTAAAGACAAAGCGAAAAGCAAAAATGCGATATGATAAAAGAATAGGAAAACCTGTAGAATATAAAGTAGGACAGCAAATTTTAGTTAAAAACTTAGTGAAAGGAAAATTAGAGAGTAAATTTAAAGGACCACATAAAATAGTAGAGGTACATGATGATTATGTATTAGTTAAGCTAGCAAATAAAACACAAAAACATAACAAAGCTAATATTCGACCGTACTTTGCAGAATCACCGGGTTCCTCAAGTCCACGGCCGGGAACATCGAAATCAGGAAACTAAATGACAATACCGGACTATATTTTAACCACAAAGGACAAGTCAGGGAGGTAGGAAGTAAGTTAACTTTAGTCAATAAAATCGATATAGGAGAATTAAATGATTACATAGATAATATTAGGAATATAATAAATACGATAAATGAAGCATGTGTAAGCCATATAGACAATTGTAAGAAATATCAGCAGGTAGTTCGAAGTAATTTGCTTAAAATTGAACATAAAGTTTATATAATATACAATTTGATGGGCAAACAGGTTAGAGCACGTAGGGGACTAGTAAACCTGATAGGTACTGGATTCAAAACGTTATTTGGGACAATGGATAACGAGGATGCTGAATATTATTCAGAAACTATGAACACAATTAAAGGAAATGAAGTCAGAATCAAAAATGGTATGGAAGAAAATGTGAAGCTTATGTCAAAATTAGGTAAGCAGGTTATCGATGTAGGTACACTTCAAAACATAACAGCCAGTAAAATAAATGACATAATCAATTCTATTAATTTGATCAAAGTTGAAGGAAAAAACCTCGAGCAAAGCAATTCAATTCAGTCTTATTTCAATGAAATAGTGAACAAAATTAATTTCAAAATTATCCAGTTGGAGTTAGAAATGGAACAGATCATTGACAGTCTACTGTTTATACAAAATGGCGTTCTCCATCCGGGAATCATAGAGCCAATGAAGCTTTTAGAAGAATTAAATAAATTACACCTCGAAAACTCTCTTATTTTCGAACCTACTGTAGAAAATTATGCTCATATTATGAAAGAATTAGAAATACATGCATATGCTAAAGATAATGCCATTATTGTAATATTGCAAATACCTCTTGTGACCGAAGAGCAATATGATTTATATGAAATCATTTCTGTACCAAAAATTATGGCGAATGGTCTTGTTATAATTGATGTTACCAATAAATTTATAACAATAAGTAAGGATAAGGAATTTTATAATTTAAAAAATAATATCGAAGATTGTAAAGAAATAAATAAAACCTATGTTTGTAAGTCTCAGTTATTCAAAAGTACATTAGATTATAGCAATTGTGAAATAAACGTATTCATGCGAAACAAAGCAAATAATTGCATTTTAAAAACGATTAACTCAAAAATCGAAATGTTTATTAAAATTAAAGAAAATATGTTTTTATTTACTGTTACGGAAGAAACAAAATACCATTGCAATTGTAATAAAGAAAAAGAAGAAGGCACTCTAGCAAATGTAGGGATATTAGTTTTAAGCGAAAATTGTAAATTTGAGACGGTAGAAACTAGCATAAGAACATCAGTTAAAACAAAAGAGATTAATCTTAAGGACAGATATGGATTAAATAATTTAGAAGATTGTTGCATGAATGTAAAACTAAATAAAGTTCAATTAGATGTAAAACCAATTAATAAAATTAAAATACGAAATATTGATGAGCTGAATGACCTATCCGTCGACATTCAAAATCAAAAGCACTTGTGGGAAAACGTTCTAGACACAATCCCGGAACGATCAAGAAGTATAATTGCTGGCATTGGAGGCGTTACAATAGTCATCATAGGATCAATATTCGCATACAAATGTGTCTGTAATTCTGGTGGTCGAACTACATTATCAATCTTTAACAAATGTTTTAACAGAAAAGATAAGAAATACGTCAAGAAATCGCCAAAGATCAAGAGAGCATCATCGACGTCATCAGAAGGAATCGTTATGCAACGTACCGAGCCTAGTTTAAGGGTAAGGTACCCATAAACTTCTTAAGGATGGAGGTGTTATGCTGGTGCAATGCTGATGCAGCAAAACGTGCCAGACAAAGGTGTCATACAGGTAAAATGATGATGAAGTAAAACGTGCCCGACGGAAAATATAATTTTCCCACAAATGTTGAGGCGTAATATTTCACCGACACCACCGTCACGTCAGCAAAATTAGTTTATAAATAGATGTAAGTGATATAAAATTTGTTCGAGTTTAATTCTGACCTCTACATTAGAATAAAGTGCTAAAGCTGACTCTTTGGTTGTTTCATTTTATTTTTCCACAATTGTTGTTTCGCCGGTATTTTCCTTACAACATCCAATTGTTGTTTCCCCGGTTCATAAGAACACAACGGTAATACTGGAGGTAAAAGCCCAACCACAAATCCAGCCCGCGTGTGAGAGTTTTTTTTTACCCTTTTATGTCGTAGGCATAACAATATACATATGGCAACATAAGTATATATAAAAAGTTTTGATTATATAAGTCTTACCGGTATATTTTTAGTCTTGTTTCTTAAACATATAAAGGCAGCTGTTGCATACTTCTCCACGGTGGTCGGGGCAAATGTGCCTTTGGCAAGTAACGCATGCGGTTTTTGATTTTTAATCTCTTGTCCTAGGACAATCTTTGGAATCTTTTTTTGAGGTTCTCGTAAGGAAATATCCTTGCAATGCTCTGGATCGCCTATCGCTTAATCTCTAAGCACTTTTTCGATATTACCTAACAAATGACTGTTTATTTGTTATCCCAACCGCTTTTGCATGTATGGTTTTGCCAAAGACAAATCCAAATTATGCAAAAAGATGTTGCCCTTATATTTTTTTTTTTTAATATTTGTTACCGAGTGAATACAGGATCATTGAATTGATGCCGGCCTGATCAAGCATAGCTTAACAGAACTCCTAAGTGATGCCGCTCTGCTCGAATATCATAATTTTTACAGTCACTGGCGGAAATTTCATCGTCCTCTTCAGAATCCGTTTCTACATCATCTAAGCAAGCGTCATCTTCCATATCGCTACCGATATCTAAAAAAAGTTGCCTTATCTCATCCTTATTGTAGTAAGCCTTATTTCGAGACATCCTGGGCAGATAATGGATTACTTTTGCACTTCTGCAATTTTTTTTTGCGCTGGGAGGTGGTAACCTTCAAAAGACGAAACTGAGCCCGTACTCAGTAACAGTGTGGGATTTCTACCCACTAACCCCTTCTCCCTTCTTCCCCTTTTCCCTACGGTAAGGCCATTTTGGCATTTCATCGCAGGAGGGGGAGAAGCCAGCCTTTCCAATTATTGCACCTAGTCGTTCGACTAATCAGTAATTTGTCTTTCATATAATTATTTAATGTTGTGTTGGGTCTACTATATGCTATTGTTTAAGTTTCCTTTCTTTTACTCTAACTATCTATAGGTAGTTAGTTCAAATGGTTTTTTCCTTCTTAATCTTCTAACAAGATTGTCAGTATTTAATAAATCTGTCATTTCTACGTTGACGTGGTTGAGAAGTCTGAGTCTATGTCTATTTGCAACTGTTTTTACTTCATCTTCAACCATTTCAACATTTAGATCTCTATGTAGATCAGCGTTTCTTATGTACCATGGTGCATTTACTATGTTTCGTAGTACTTTACTTTGGAATGTTTGTATTTTTTGTAAATTTGTTTTGCATGTGCATGCCCACAGCTGGAGCCCATAGGTCCATACTGGTTTTATAATTTGCTTATAAAGAAGCAGTTTATTGTAATTTGACAGACAAGAGTATCTCCCGATAAGCCAATACATTTTATTGTACCGCATGTTCAGTTCCTCTCTTTTTTTCTTTACATGCTGTTTCCAGCGCAGTTTTGCATCTAAGGTCATGCCTAGATATTTGGCATTTTGGTGTTTGCATATTCTACTGCATTACCATTTATGAACAATTAATATGGACCGACTTTAGGTCATTTAATTTAATTTGCCATTTTTTTGTCCATTTTGATATGTTATTTACTGCCATCTGTAGCTTTTTTGTCGCTTCTTCGACATTTTCTCCCACAGCAAGGATAGCAGTATCATCTGCAAATGTTGCCACGGTTGTTTCATCGCTATTTGGCAGATCCCTGGTAAACAGAAGATATAATACAGGGCCTAGCACACTATCTTGTGGCACTCCAGCATCTATTTCTCTCAGTGTGGAGTAATAATCTCCTTGTTTAATTCTAAAAAATCGCTGCAATATGTAGGATTCTAGAATATCTGAGTATTGCTTAGGCAGATGCTTTTGCAATTTATGGATCAGTCCTTTGTGCCATACTTTATCGAAAGCTTGTGCTATATCGATAAATATAGTAGAGCATATCTTTTTCTCTTCAAATGCTTTTTCGATTTTATCTGTTATTCTGTGCACCTGATCAATCGTGGAGTGCTTATTCCTAAAACCAAATTGATGGTTTGGAATAAGTGATTTTTCTTCAATGATTTATGCAGACGTTTAATCAACATCTTTTCAAATAGCTTGGACAACATAGGCAGTATCGATATGGGGCGATAGGAGGTGACTTCACTAGGTGGTTTGCCTGGTTTTGGTATCATAATTACCTCCGCGACTTTCCACATGCTGGGTACATACCTTATCCTGAATGCAGCATTTATAATCTGCGCTAGTTTCTTTAGGCCTTTTTTTGGGAATTGCCGTAGGATTTCCCCTGTTATCAAATCAAATCCCGGGGCTTTTTTGATATTGATGCCTTCTGTTATTTCTTTGGCAATTTCTTTTGCCGTTACCGGTTGAATATGTCGCTCTTCTTCGTACAGTTCTTCTGTTTCTTGACAGTCTTTATCTTCATACGGTTGGAAGACGCCTTCAAGATACTCAGCAAATAAATTCGCTTTTTCTTTGTTGCTTGTTGCCCAGTTACCTTCCCTGGTTTTAACTGGTGGAATATGTGCTATTGGCCTATTCATTCTCTTTGTCGCCTTCCAGAGCGAGTAGTCGGTACTAGCATCATCCGTCAAATTGGAAAGGTATGATTTAAGAGATTCATTTTTAAATTCTCTTACCGATCTTTTGAGTTTACTGACAAGATTACTGACAAGAATTCTGTTTTAGTTTGGTTTTTGTTTTAGGTGTTGCAGCCCATGCAGCTTTTTGGATATTAACTGTAAAAGTCTGTACAGCCTCCTCTAATTGATCTTTTGTTTCAATTGTTCCTAAAAGGTGGATACTATCCTCAAGATTCTGTCTGAAATAGTTCCAGTCAGTCAGTTTATTAGCTAGTCTTGGGATATTTTCTTTGAGAGTGATTTTTTCGTCAAGTGTCATAAGTATTGTGGAATGATCTGAGTCAAGATCTGGTCCTTCTTCTACTTTTATAGTGTTTGACGAGATATTCTTTGTAACGAAAAAGTCGACAAGATCCGGGGTTTTATTCCTATCTGTTGGCCAGTAGGTAGGTTTTCCCGTTGAGTGATATTTGCCGCTAGTTCCTTTAATCATTTCATATAATTCTTTTCATCTCTCATTTGTCAATCTATATCCCCAATACTTATTTTTGGCATTAAAATCTCCACCTGCGATATATCTATTGCAAAATATGCGGAAGAGGTTACTAAAGTCATGTTTTTTGATATTATAGCTAGGAGAGCAGTAAATTGATCCGACTGATATTCGCCCACTTTTAGTTTTTACATTTATAGATATTCCTTGAATCTCACATGATTGGAATTTAGCCTATACATGGTGATCGATTGTCTTCTTTATTATAACTGCAGCCCCGCATTTTGCCGAATTATGGGGGTGTGGGGAGTGATATAATTCGTACCCTTGCAGTTTGAAATCTGTTTTAAATTTAAAGTGCGTCTCTGAGACAAGACATATATCTATTTGGTTCACGTCGAGAATAACCTGAATTTCTTCTTTGCGCTTCTCGATACCTTTAGCATTCCATTCTAGAATTTTTATATGATCTATCATATTTGTCTATTTTGTACAGCCTTTTTATTGTTGCTTTTCCTCTCAAGGAGTGATATTCTTTCTAATATAGCCTTATTGCTTTTTTCCATGTTTTCCATTATATTTAGGATTTTTTGCAAGAAAGTTTCCATACTATTATTTGAATTTGTTTTTATTATGTTTAATGGTTTTTCTGTATCTTTTAATGCAGCCTGTGCATATGTCATTTTTGTACCCGTCTCTATCTGCCTTAGGTGCTTTTTCGTATTTTTCTGGCCGTTGGATACTTCTATTGGCGTTCTCAGTTGTAAGTCCTTTTTGGAGTTTGGATGTGTTTGTTTATGTTTTTTGTCTTTAACTAGTTGAATCTGTTTTTTAACTAAGCAGCCTCTATAGTTGGCTGGATGCATTTCGTTGCAATTGGCACATTTTGCTGGTTCCTCTTTTTTCTTCATACAGTCTTTCGTATGATGGTTTCCTGCACACTTAACGCATCTTGGGTTAGAGCTGCAGTACTTGTGCGTATGTCCATACTTTTGGCAATTCTTGCACTGTGGGACGAGTTTTGATTTCCTTAAGGCGTGAATCTCTACCTTCATTCCAAGGATATCTCTAATATCGTATATCTTTTTAATATCTTCGTAATGCTCAAAAGAAAGCGTAAACACTGGAAGCGGTATTTTGCTTTTGAATTTAAGCATATTGACAGCTTCCAAGATCTTGAAGTTTTTCTTTCTTAGATCTGAGACTATATTCTCTGGTGAGCAAGAGAAGTGTAATTTTTTCACAACAACTTTAATTGGTCTTGTTTGTTTGCTTTCATAGGAGTACCATTGTACTCTTTTTTGGTTAAGTATTTTTGTAAGTTTTCTATAGGAGTCTTCTTCAGCTTCATTGATTTTAATGTCGTTACTATTTATTAATGCTGTATTAGCTTTAATTTAGTTTTCCTCCATTAACTTAACTAAGCTTTCATACTTTGTTATTTGCAGTGCAATAATTGGTGGAGGTTTGGCTGGCTTTTTAATTTCTTTATTTGGGGCATACTCCGTAGTTTTCTGGTAGTTTTTTTTTTGGAGAAGAGATTTTTGGTGATGTACCTACTCATCTTCCTTTTTTTATTTTTGTTCCCATTTTTTAGTTTGCCTTCGGTCTCTCTAAGTAGCTCTTCTTCATCCGTTGAAAACTCTACTATTTTTGGTTTTTCTTTTTCTTTATTTTGGCTGTTGATCTGTTGTTTCAACATTTGCAACTTTTGCTTTAAACTATTAATTTCCTTAATTAATGTTTCGTTGAGTTGCTTAAACCCATCTCTTTCTTCGCAGGCTTTTGAATATTTAGCCGCCAGGTTTTTGTTTTCGTCTGATTTATGAGATGGGGATGTTCTCTCTACCCTCTTACATTTTTCAAAAGGGTTTTCGTTAAGCAATAAATGGTCCCCCCCAGAATCCGTGGGACCAACCTCCGAGAAGGGTGGATTTACCAAATTAAATGGCGTACTACCTGGGGTATTAAAATCTTTTGTTTTGTTCATTGCATATTTGTTATTAACTTTTGCGAAAAGTTAAAACTGTTGGATTTAAGTCGCCTTTCACGACAGGCATACCTTACCTCGGGTATATTCTACTCTAGCCCTATCCCGAAGGGCATAAGAAACCTGCAATTAAGAAACCTTTTTGTTATGCAGCTCTGAAAATAATTTTTTATTTATTTTACTTTAAAAAAAAATATAACGTTAACACATATGGGGTGCCAGCACACCCCAGTCACCACGATATCTTCAGTCCGAAGAGAGGAAATGCACTAAATATATTTCAAATATAAAGTAATAACGAAATAAATAAAAGTCATGGCACTTTTCAAAAATAACGACTTTTAGGGTAAGTAGTACCCGGCCACTCTTTAGTAACCGGCCACTTTTGTCTTTTTTTGCCTAAAATAAGAAAACCACTTTACATAATCTAACGGTTTTAAAGGCACTATGATTGTTCATATGTTTCAGATAGTATCCCCAAAAAGTGTATCTATCAACCAAAAATTGTGAACACAGCACACACTTTAGTTAGTCTTCGTCAGTAAAGAGGCCAAATATGGTTCGAATTTTATTTTTTTATTAGTGGTGGGCGCTAACTGAAGCGCAAGTTTTTATGCCTTTTTCCCACAAAAAATGGTAAATGCTAAGCTCTACTCTTCTCAGAATAAGAGCTAGTGACAGTCTAAAGAAAAATCATTGCGAAGATTGAAATATTTTTCTTAAATTTTGGGTGGCCGGTTTCTAGTACTCGGATTTTAGTAAAATTTCAGAACCCGGCCAGGGGGGGCCGATTACTAAGTATTTTTTTTTTTAACATGTTTTTAGAATCCGGCCGGGATATAAAATCATCGTCATGGCAATCTTTTTATCTGGTCGCAAAGGCAATTTGGGGTTTTTTTCGTGTATACTTACGCGTTGATTCCAGAAAGTCAAAACTTTGGAAGCGGGAACCTATGAAGAAGAGGCATCACATTCAAACAGAACCAGTCAATTGTTTCAAGATACCAAGGTAGATGACATGGCAAATGTTTTATATGAGATTTAACATTATGAAGCAAGTATTCAAAAGGCTGCATTAAAGGTCTTCAAGGTCTCGACCGTGCAAACGTAGAGTGACGGAAGGTGTTTTTAAAAGGGAGTCGGCTCATTATCAGCATAGCAAATTAAACAGTTGATTTGCTCAACACCGTAGACCAACAATTTTTAAAACAGACCAAGGAAAAGACTCTATTCAAATATTCTAGACCACCCAAAACTTGGTTGATATTCATCTTCAAAAGAAACCCCGAGTTGGCCAATAGGGAAGAAGGAACCTATTTATGTTGGCAACCGTCAGCTCATTTATTCTCAGTACACTTCAGAACCACCTTTCTTATTCAAAACCGATAGAATCTGTTAGCAAAAGAACTGCAAGTTGTTCTAAAGTACTCTAAAGGCAACTCATTCATCTGTATAGAATGAATACAATACCACCGTTCCGCAATAATTATTTTTTTAAACTCATAATTATCTACTTTTTTGAGTTTTTTATGTTTATTTTGTTATCTCTTTGTTTTCCGATAATAAAAGAATTTAGAAAAACGCTAGCAAACTAAATTTAATACATAAAACTTGCATGACCGCGTACTAAAATTTCAGTGGCCGAATACTGAAATTCAGAAAATTTTAGTGGCCGGTAACTAACTCAGAGCGACTTTTCTCAAATAAATGATAATAACTAATAGCCGTGTTTTATTATTCCCGGATCTGGATCTTCACAGGATAATAAAACAACTAAGATCATTTTACGCCTATGGAAGGTTTCAGCCTTTGCTTAACAAAAGTTGAAGTCAGCTGCCAATTGTCAGTTTTTTAACAGAGGAACAAAAGGGATGATTGCTATACCTCTCTTTTGTTCTAACGAGAGCTTTTGTCGTTAATAAATCAGTGCTTCCCAATTTTAGGATAGCAAATGCCATCTACTTGTTCGAACTAAAACTAATTTTTAGATCAGGAAAATTGATCTTGATCAATAGCAGGATCCTGTGTTGTTGTTGTAATGCATACAAATCAATGATCTATATGGATCATCGGCGATAATAAAATACGGCTAATAGCAACAGCAATTTAAGCATGTTTTATTTTAATTAATCGATTCGTATTATCTTCACCTATTGATAATGATACATAGTATTTCGAAACTCCATATAGCTTAAGAACTAGGCTATGTAGAAGTTAAAAAAATTATTATTTTAATTAAGTGGCCGACTACTAGTGCCTTTACCCTACTTTCAAAAATATAACAGTTTGAATTTTGAAGTGGGGTGCGATCGCACCCCATATGCATTCTAGGGTTAAATGAGTCACTCCTCTTTGGCCCCACAATACAACGCGACATATTTTCGATATGTCTTCGATCTCGTCGTCATTTATACACCATTTCGGAGGACATCGAGAAGATGTATCGACAAGCCTAGATTTCACTACATCACACACAGTATCAAAGAATCGTTTGGCGTGAAAGTCTAGAAGATCCGCTAAAACACTACAGGTTGTTGACAGTAACATATGGTACTTCAGCTGCTCCATTTTTGGCGGGGCGCACATTTAAACAGCTCGCTCTTGATTCGGCGAAAACACACCCTCTAGCTTCACCAATCATCGTAGATGATTTTTGCGTCGACGACGTCTTTACTGGGGCTGATACCAGCGCTGTCGAAAGTGATACTTTAGTATCTTTTGGATACTATTTCAGAGCTAGTGATACTGGGATACCCAAAACTCGAATATGATACCCTGTTTTAATTTATTCATTTCCATTACAGGCACCTAAGTACTTTATCGGATTTTAATGTAAAAAAATAAAATTGATGAAATAAAATTAAAGTTTTTATCGAAAATCAGTTGAGTTATGCTAGGATTACACGACTGAAGAAAAAGCGTAGATCTAGTCTCAATAGTTTTACGCCCGATTGATGTAGTTTTGACAAAAGCGTAAATAAATGTTTCCCCCGATTTACACGATTGACTAAAAAGCGTCAATTTTGTCAACGTCAATCAACATATCGATGGACGCAATTTAAAAAAAAGTGTAAACCGTCAACCGTACAATTGGACCGTTTACACGATTGACTCTTTTTTTATGTCAATCGAATTGACCATTGGTTGACGCTTGCTGTCATTAGTGCCAAATGAATTTACCAACATAAATGTTGACAGAAGAAAATATTCTCAGCTGGTGAATAAATTTATTTCTTTGATTAGAATCGTATACAAAAATCGATGTCGAAAATTGAAAAAAAAAGAGCAGCAGAAAATTATCGCGCTGTACAACGAGCCTGAATGTTTGAATGGCTAAAAAAGCGGCCAATATGTGGAGCACACAACAGTTTGTTGAAGGAATTCCATGTTATCGAGAATCAGAAAAATTTGTATAAAAAGTTACTGCAGACGAATAAAACTACTATGAATTGTTGCATATGGAGACACCGCTAATTCAAAAACAAGACACAAATATGCGAAAGTCAATTGCGATGTGTCGATTTCGCTGCAAAATTGATCCAATACTGACGTCTGTAGTTGACGCTCAAATCGTCAACCACTGGTTGACGGAATTGAGCTGTGGGTTGACGCTAGTGTTTCAATTGATTCGTTTGCACGATTGATGTTATCGCGTAAATTTTGGTTGAAATTGGCGTAGATTGAGGTAAAAAATCTTTGCCTATTCACGATTGATGACAATTGAACTTCAAAAAGCGTAAATATTGACGCAAATCGTCAATTGTGTAATCCTTGCTTTATGATTATTTTAAGAACCTATAATTTAAAAACAGCGTACGTTTTTAATGAGTATACGAAGGAAAATTACATCTTAAACGCGACAAATGACTAAATTTTTGACAGTTTGTGCGTATTAAAAACGTAGGACACTCTAAAATATGCCTCATATTAACGTGGATACTCTTTGTTTCTTTATTTGTGCTACTCTTGAGAATCGGAAAACGACAGCACTGGCTGATACTATTGAAAACGTAATCACTCTTCGCAATGAGCTAGTAGACCTAATGAAATCCGCTGGTTTTAATCTTTGAAAATGGACCACCAATTGCTGGCCTCTTTTATTTGCATTTTCATTTTTCATTTCATTTCTTTTATTTGTTTTGAATCTTTTACATTGGACTTGGGTAAGTCTAATTTAATTTAATTTATTTAAGTTTAATAGATTACGTATTGGCTTTACTAATTATGAATTCAAATAAACTATGAACATAACACTGGAGAAATTGGTGTACAAGAATAAAAAAGAAAGGAATATGTATAAAAAAGAATAAACTAAATAAAAGAAACATTACTAAAATACTTTTAAATGGCTTCGGTCAAATATTTAAACAAGATGTAAACCAACTTTTTGCTAAGCTAAGCCTTATATGCTGAGGTACGGAGTGTTTTGTCAACGAGAGAGCACGTAAGCATCCATATATTTTACCAATAACTGTTTGAATATGCTTGTCCCATGTGAGTGTCGAATTGAACCAAATACCTAAGTTTTTCGCTTTTTCGACATATTCCAGAATATTGTTACCTAAGTATAAAGCTGGGAAATAGCTACTTTCAAGCTTGTTTTTGTAGACTACCAAGCACTTTGATTTTGTTGGATTTAGGTGTAGGTGATTTCTTGTGGACCAACGCGAGATTTCCTTAAGATCACTATTGAGTCTCTCTACACCATCTTCTAACATTCCCAGCTTGCAGCTCAACTGAATCTGCACATCATCAGCATATAGATGCATTGATGAGTATCGGACTACTTTTGGGAGATCATTGATGAACATAACAAACAGCAATGGTCCAAGAATTGATCCTTGTGGTACTCCTGACTTTAGTTCTAAGTGCTGGGAGATGTTTTCTCCAACCGATACGGCTTGACTTCTTCCACGTAAATATGAAAAAAAACAAGTTAGCTGCAGAGTTGCTGAAATGAAAAATCTGCTTCAGTTTTGAAAAAAGTATTCCATGATTGACCGTGTCGAATGCCTTTGAAAAGTCTAGGAGACAAAGAAAGGATATCAGGTCCTGATCTATCGCACTTCTCAGATCATCAGTTATGTTTAAAATAGCAGATACATGACTATGGTTTTCTCTGAAACCAGACTGTTGGCCGTTCAGAAGTTAATTATTTTTGCCAAAAACTGTCCTTTGTTTATGAAGAACTTTCTCGAAAACTTTGGATAAAAACGGTAGAATTGAATTAGGTCTAAACTCGGGTGGATCAGGCAATCGCGGACGCCAGAAGCCTTGGTCTAGTAAATTGGAAGCAGCGTGCCCGGGACAGTAAAGGATGGAAAGCGGCATTAGTTCAGGCTCAGACCCTCCAAGGGTCGCTGGGCTGATAAGTAAGTAAGTAAGTAAGTAAACTCGAACAGGTAGCACTCTTTTTACTATCGGTATGACCTTGGCAAACTTCCAGGAATGAGGAAAAGAGGATGTCATGAGAATCTATATATTAATACGTGAACATCGAAACTTTAGGTACCATTTACGACGATTCTTCTGAACCGATTTTTATAAATTATATACCGTTAGAAAGGTTGTTCTTTGCAGATTTGCAGAATGATTGTTATTTTAAGGTCGGATAAGTAATAAAGGTAATAATCGCAATTGAAAGTCAAGTCAACACATAGGCAAATATCCATACAAAAGCCACACGTACAGTATAAAGTCACCACTCTCATGAGAAGGGAAAAACAACAACAATAACACAGTAGGCGTTGACGATCGCCGATTTTTCTCTTGTTTTGTGTGTACACGAGAGAGGATGACTGGAAAAGAAAAATCCTGCCCAAGTTTGTCGCTTTTGATTTGAAACGGAAAGTTGCGCAGGGAGAGCATCGAAAATTGTGCTCTCTTTTATTGACTGGAAAATGACATGTACGAATCGGCTGAACTTTCTCGATTTGCTTTCAGATTTTATCCTATCGAAGTCCGATGAACAAACCACTTTATTGGTGCACACCCCCTTTTTGTGACAACATTTAAGTATTTCTTGCAATAATTGTATGTGTAATTAAAAAGGGTTCAAAAAATAAATGTATAGGTACACATTTCCATAAAAAGAAACATGTTGCTTTACTTTTTCAGTCTCAAATTCATATTTTCGAGTCAAACTCACATCAGCAAAACATTCTTCTTTCTTTTCAACGCCATAAGTGAGAAGTAAACAGTTTCAAAAAAGGTGTCATTACCATGTTCACTGAAAAAAATTATAAATAAATAATAATAAATAAATAAATAATAAAAAAATACTTCAGGCATTTTCTCTATAGTCCGTTTCAAATCAAAAGCGACAAACTCGCGCAGGTTTTCTCTTTTCCAGTCACACCCAATTTCCCTTGTGTACACACAAAACAGAGAATAGTCGACGATCGTCAACGCCTACTGATGATGATCCTTGATTGGGATTGGCCGATGTGTTGTGAAATTTATTTAAAAAGTAAGGAGTCTATGCTGCCAAATGCGAAAACTGAGTGTAGAGAAAATGTGTGAAGTATGGATTATTATTTCTTCCAGTGAACATGGTAATGATACGTTTTTTGAAACTGTCTACTTCTCACTTATGGCGTTGAAAAGAAGAAAGAATGTTTTGCTGATATGAGTTTGACTCGAAAATATAAATTTGAAACTTTGAAAAAATTAAAGCAACATGTTTCTTTTTATTTAAATGTGTACCTACATATATATTTATTTTTTGAACCCTTTTTAATTACACATATAATTTTTGCAAGAAGTTCTTAAATGTTGTCACAAAAAGGGGTGTGCACCAATAAAATGGTTTGTTCATCGGAGTTCGATTTTTTCCAAGTTAAACAGGTAGTTGTACGTGTAAGTAGAAATCGATAGGATAAAACCTGAAAGGAAATCGAGAAAGTTCAGCCGATTCGTACATGTGATTTTCCAGTCAATAAAAGAGAGCACAATTTTCGATGCTCTCTCTGCGCAACTTTCCTTGTCGCTTTTGATTTGAAACGGACTTAACCATCGGTTTTCACATTTGGCAACATAAACTCTTTATCTTTTCAATAAATTTAGCCCAATCCCATTCAAGGCAGTGCTGTCGTTTTCCGATTCTCAAGAGTATCACAAATATAACTTCTTGGGTATCATTAGGAACAAAGAGTATCCACGTTAATAGGAGGCATATTTTAGAGTGTCCTACGTTTTTAATACGCACAAACTGTCAAAAATTTAGTCATTTGTCGCGTTTAAGATGTCATTTTCCTTCAGTATACTCATTAAAAACGTACGCTGTTTTTAAATTGTAGGTTCTTAAAATAATCATAAAGCAAGGATAACACAATTGACGATTTGCATCAATATTTACGCTTTTTGAAGTTCAATTGTCATCTAAAAAGTGTATCTATCAACCAAAAATTGTGAACACAGCACACACTTTAGTTAGTCTTCGTCAGTAAAGAGGCCAAATATGGTTCGAATTTTATTTTTTTATTAGTGGTGGGCGCTAACTGAAGCGCAAGTTTTTATGCCTTTTTTCCACAAAAAATGGTAAATGCTAAGCTCTACTCTTCTCAGAATAAGAGCTAGTGACAGTCTAAAGAAAAATCATTGCGAAGATTGAAATGAAACCGGGTGGCCGGTTTCTAGTACTCGGATTTTAGTAAAATTTCAGAACCCGGCCAGGGGGGGCCGATTACTAAGTATTTTTTTTTAACATGTTTTTAGAATCCGGCCGGGATATAAAATCATCGTCATGGCAATCTTTTTATCTGGTCGCAAAGGCAATTTGGGGTTTTTTTCGTGTATACTTACGCGTTGATTCCAGAAAGTCAAAACTTTGGAAGCGGGAACCTATGAAGAAGAGGCATCACATTCAAACAGAACCAGTCAATTGTTTCAAGATACCAAGGTAGATGACATGGCAAATGTTTTATATGAGATTTAACATTATGAAGCAAGTATTCAAAAGGCTGCATTAAAGGTCTTCAAGGTCTCGACCGTGCAAACGTAGAGTGACGGAAGGTGTTTTTAAAAGGGAGTCGGCTCATTATCAGCATAGCAAATTAAACAGTTGATTTGCTCAACACCGTAGACCAACAATTTTTAAAATACACCAAGGAAAAGACTCTATTCAAATATTCTAGACCACCCAAAACTTGATTGATATTCATCTTCAAAAGAAACCCCGAGTTGGCCAATAGGGAAGAAGGAACCTATTTATGTTGGCAACCGTCAGCTCATTTATTCTCAGTACACTTCAGAACCACCTTTCTTATTCAAAACCGATAGAATCTGTTAGCAAAAGAACTGCAAGTTGTTCTAAAGTACTCTAAAGGCAACTCATTCATCTGTATAGAATGAATACAATACCACCGTTCCGCAATAATTATTTTTTTAAACTCATAATTATCTACTTTTTTGAGTTTTTTATGTTTATTTTGTTATCTCTTTGTTTTCCGATAATAAAAGAATTTAGAAAAACGCTAGCAAACTAAATTTAATACATAAAACTTGCATGACCGCGTACTAAAATTTCAGTGGCCGAATACTGAAATTCAGAAAATTTTAGTGGCCGGTAACTAACTCAGAGCGACTTTTCTCAAATAAATGATAATAACTAATAGCAACAGCAATTTAAGCATGTTTTATTTTAATTAATCGATTCGTATTATCTTCACCTATTGATAATGATACATAGTATTTCGAAACTCCATATAGCTTAAGAACTAGGCTATGTAGAAGTTAAAAAAATTAATTAAGTGGCCGACTACTAGTGCCTTTACCCTACTTTCAAAAATATAACAGTTTGAATTTTGAAGTGGGGTGCGATCGCACCCCATATGCATTCTAGGGTTAAATGAGTCACTCCTCTTTGGCCCCACAATACAACGCGACATATTTTCGATATGTCTTCGATCTCGTCGTCATTTATACACCATTTCGGGGGACATCGAGACGATGTATCGACAAGCCTAGATTTCACTACATCACACACAGTATCAAAGAATCGTTTGGCGTGAAAGTCTAGAAGATCCGCTAAAACATTACAGGTTGTTGACAGTAACATATGGTACTTCAGCTGCTCCATTTTTGGCTGTGCGCACATTTAAACAGCTCGCTCTTGATTCGGCGAAAACACACCCTCTAGCTTCACCAATCATCGTAGATGATTTTTGCGTCGACGACGTCTTTACTGGGGCTGATACCAGCGCTGTCGAAAGTGATACTTTAGTATCTTTTGGATACTATTTCAGAGCTAGTGATACTGGGATACCCAAAACTCGAATATGATACCCTGTTTTAATTTATTCATTTCCATTACAGGCACCTAAGTACTTTATCGGATTTTAATGTAAAAAAATAAAATTGATGAAATAAAATTAAAGTTTTTATCGAAAATCAGTTGAGTTATGCTAGGATTACACGACTGAAGAAAAAGCGTAGATCTAGTCTCAATAGTTTTACGCCCGATTGATGTAGTTTTGACAAAAGCGTAAATAAATGTTTCACCCGATTTACACGATTGACTAAAAAGCGTCAATTTTGTCAACGTCAATCAACATATCGATGGACGCAATTTAAAAAAAAGTGTAAACCGTCAACCGTACAATTGGACCGTTTACACGATTGACTCTTTTTTTATGTCAATCGAATTGACCATTGGTTGACGCTTGCTGTCATTAGGACCAAATGAATTTACCAACATAAATGTTGACAGAAGAAAATATTCTCAGCTGGTGAATAAATTTATTTCTTTGATTAGAATCGTATAAAAAAATCGATGTCGAAAATTGAAAAAAAAAGAGCAGCAGAAAATTATCGCGCTGTACAACGAGCCTGAATGTTTGAATGGCTAAAAAAGCGGCCAATATGTGGAGCACACAACAGTTTGTTGAAGGAATTCCATGTTATCGAGAATCAGAAAAATTTGTATAAAAAGTTACTGCAGACGAATAAAACTACTATGAATTGTTGCATATGGAGACACCGCTAATTCAAAAACAAGACACAAATATGCGAAAGTCAATTGCGATGTGTCGATTTCGCTGCAAAATTGATCCAATACTGACGTCTGTAGTTGACGCTCAAATCGTCAACCACTGGTTGACGGAATTGAGCTGTGGGTTGACGCTAGTGTTTCAATTGATTCGTTTGCACGATTGATGTTATCGCGTAAATTTTGGTTGAAATTGGCGTAGATTGAGGTAAAAAATCTTTGCCTATTCACGATTGATGACAATTGAACTTCAAAAAGCGTAAATATTGACGCAAATCGTCAATTGTGTAATCCTTGCTTTATGATTATTTTAAGAACCTATAATTTAAAAACAGCGTACGTTTTTAATGAGTATACGAAGGAAAATTACATCTTAAACGCGACAAATGACTAAATTTTTGACAGTTTGTGCGTATTAAAAACGTAGGACACTCTAAAATATGCCTCATATTAACGTGGATACTCTTTGTTTCTTTATTTGTGCTACTCTTGAGAATCGGAAAACGACAGCACTGGCTGATACTATTGAAAACGTAATCACTCTTCGCAATGAGCTAGTAGACCTAATGAAATCCGCTGGTTTTAATCTTTGAAAATGGACCACCAATTGCTGGCCTCTTTTATTTGCATTTTCATTTTTCATTTCATTTCTTTTATTTGTTTTGAATCTTTTACATTGGACTTGGGTAAGTCTAATTTAATTTAATTTATTTAAGTTTAATAGATTACGTATTGGCTTTACTAATTATGAATTCAAATAAACTATGAACATAACACTGGAGAAATTGGTGTACAAGAATAAAAAAGAAAGGAATATGTATAAAAAAGAATAAACTAAATAAAAGAAACATTACTAAAATACTTTTAAATGGCTTCGGTCAAATATTTAAACAAGATGTAAACCAACTTTTTGCTAAGCTAAGCCTTATATGCTGAGGTACGGAGTGTTTTGTCAACGAGAGAGCACGTAAGCATCCATATATTTTACCAATAACTGTTTGAATATGCTTGTCCCATGTGAGTGTCGAATTGAACCAAATACCTAAGTTTTTCGCTTTTTCGACATATTCCAGAATATTGTTACCTAAGTATAAAGCTGGGAAATAGCTACTTTCAAGCTTGTTTTTGTAGACTACCAAGCACTTTGATTTTGTTGGATTTAGGTGTAGGTGATTTCTTGTGGACCAACGCGAGATTTCCTTAAGATCACTATTGAGTCTCTCTACACCATCTTCTAACATTCCCAGCTTGCAGCTCAACTGAATCTGCACATCATCAGCATATAGATGCATTGATGAGTATCGGACTACTTTTGGGAGATCATTGATGAACATAACAAACAGCAATGGTCCAAGAATTGATCCTTGTGGTACTCCTGACTTTAGTTCTAAGTGCTGGGAGATGTTTTCCCCAACCGATACGGCTTGACTTCTTCCACGTAAATATGAAAAAAAACAAGTTAGCTGCAGAGTTGCTGAAATGAAAAATCTGCTTCAGTTTTGAAAAAAGTATTCCATGATTGACCGTGTCGAATGCCTTTGAAAAGTCTAGGAGACCAAGAAAGGATATCAGGTCCTGATCTATCGCACTTCTCAGATCATCAGTTATGTTTAAAATAGCAGATACATAACTATGGTTTTCTCTGAAACCAGACTGTTGGCCGTTCAGAAGTTAATTATTTTTGACAAAAACTGTCCTTTGTTTATGAAGAACTTTCTCGAAAACTTTGGATAAAAACGGTAGAATTGAATTAGGTCTAAACTCGGGTGGATCAGGCAATCGCGGACGCCAGAAGCCTTGGTCTAGTAAATTGGAAGCAGCGTGCCCGGGACAGTAAAGGATGGAAAGCGGCATTAGTTCAGGCTCAGACCCTCCAAGGGTCGCTGGGCTGATAAGTAAGTAAGTAAGTAAGTAAACTCGAACAGGTAGCACTCTTTTTACTATCGGTATGACCTTGGCAAACTTCCAGGAATGAGGAAAAGAGGATGTCATGAGAATCTATATATTAATACGTGAACATCGAAACTTTAGGTACCATTTACGACGATTCTTCTGAACCGATTTTTATAAATTATATACCGTTAGAAAGGTTGTTCTTTGCAGATTTGCAGAATGATTGTTATTTTAAGGTCGGATAAGTAATAAAGGTAATAATCGCAATTGAAAGTCAAGTCAACACATAGGCAAATATTCATACAAAAGACACACGTACAGTATAAAGTCACCACTCTCATGAGAAGGGAAAAACAACAACAATAACACAGTAGGCGTTGACGATCGCCGATTTTTCTCTTGTTTTGTGTGTACACGAGAGAGGATGACTGGAAAAGAAAAATCCTGCCCAAGTTTGTCGCTTTTGATTTGAAACGGAAAGTTGCGCAGGGAGAGCATCGAAAATTGTGCTCTCTTTTATTGACTGGAAAATGACATGTACGAATCGGCTGAACTTTCTCGATTTGCTTTCAGATTTTATCCTATCGATGTCCGATGAACAAACCACTTTATTGGTGCACACCCCCTTTTTGTGACAACATTTAAGTATTTCTTGCAATAATTGTATGTGTAATTAAAAAGGGTTCAAAAAATAAATGTATAGGTACACATTTCCATAAAAAGAAACATGTTGCTTTACTTTTTCAGTCTCAAATTCATATTTTCGAGTCAAACTCACATCAGCAAAACATTCTTCTTTCTTTTCAACGCCATAAGTGAGAAGTAAACAGTTTCAAAAAAGGTGTCATTACCATGTTCACTGAAAAAAATAATAAATAAATAATAATAAATAAATAAATAATAAAAAAATACTTCAGGCATTTTCTCTATAGTCCGTTTCAAATCAAAAGCGACAAACTCGCGCAGGTTTTCTCTTTTCCAGTCATTTTCCAGTCACACCCAATTTCCCTTGTGTACACACAAAACAGAGAAAAGTCGACGATCGTCAACGCCTACTGATGAGATCCTTGATTGGGATTGGCCGATGTGTTGTGAAATTTATTTAAAAAGTAAGGAGTCTATGCTGCCAAATGCGAAAACTGAGTGTAGAGAAAATGTGTGAAGTATGGATAATTATTTCTTCCAGTGAACATGGTAATGATACGTTTTTTGAAACTGTCTACTTCTCACTTATGGCGTTGAAAAGAAGAAAGAATGTTTTGCTGATATGAGTTTGACTCGAAAATATAAATTTGAAACTTTGAAAAAATTAAAGCAACATGTTTCTTTTTATTTAAATGTGTACCTACATATATATTTATTTTTTGAACCCTTTTTAATTACACATATAATTTTTGCAAGAAGTTCTTAAATGTTGTCACAAAAAGGGGTGTGCACCAATAAAATGGTTTGTTCATCGGAGTTCGATTTTTTCCAAGTTAAACAGGTAGTTGTACGTGTAAGTAGAAATCGATAGGATAAAACCTGAAAGGAAATCGAGAAAGTTCAGCCGATTCGTACATGTGATTTTCCAGTCAATAAAAGAGAGCACAATTTTCGATGCTCTCTCTGCGCAACTTTCCTTGTCGCTTTTGATTTGAAACGGACTTAACCATCGGTTTTCACATTTGGCAACATAAACTCTTTATCTTTTCAATAAATTTAGCCCAATCCCATTCAAGGCAGTGCTGTCGTTTTCCGATTCTCAAGAGTATCACAAATATAACTTCTTGGGTATCATTAGGAACAAAGAGTATCCACGTTAATAGGAGGCATATTTTAGAGTGTCCTACGTTTTTAATACGCACAAACTGTCAAAAATTTAGTCATTTGTCGCGTTTAAGATGTCATTTTCCTTCAGTATACTCATTAAAAACGTACGCTGTTTTTAAATTGTAGGTTCTTAAAATAATCATAAAGCAAGGATAACACAATTGACGATTTGCATCAATATTTACGCTTTTTGAAGTTCAATTGTCATCTAAAAAGTGTATCTATCAACCAAAAATTGTGAACACAGCACACACTTTAGTTAGTCTTCGTCAGTAAAGAGGCCAAATATGGTTCGAATTTTATTTTTTTATTAGTGGTGGGCGCTAACTGAAGCGCAAGTTTTTATGCCTTTTTTCCACAAAAAATGGTAAATGCTAAGCTCTACTCTTCTCAGAATAAGAGCTAGTGACAGTCTAAAGAAAAATCATTGCGAAGATTGAAATGAAACCGGGTGGCCGGTTTCTAGTACTCGGATTTTAGTAAAATTTCAGAAGCCGGCCAGGGGGGGCCGATTACTAAGTATTTTTTTTTTAACATGTTTTTAGAATCCGGCCGGGATATAAAATCATCGTCATGGCAATCTTTTTATCTGGTCGCAAAGGCAATTTGGGGTTTTTTTCGTGTATACTTACGCGTTGATTCCAGAAAGTCAAAACTTTGGAAGCGGGAACCTATGAAGAAGAGGCATCACATTCAAACAGAACCAGTCAATTGTTTCAAGATACCAAGGTAGATGACATGGCAAATGTTTTATATGAGATTTAACATTATGAAGCAAGTATTCAAAAGGCTGCATTAAAGGTCTTCAAGGTCTCGACCGTGCAAACGTAGAGTGACGGAAGGTGTTTTTAAAAGGGAGTCGGCTCATTATCAGCATAGCAAATTAAACAGTTGATTTGCTCAACACCGTAGACCAACAATTTTTAAAATACACCAAGGAAAAGACTCTATTCAAATATTCTAGACCACCCAAAACTTGATTGATATTCATCTTCAAAAGAAACCCCGAGTTGGCCAATAGGGAAGAAGGAACCTATTTATGTTGGCAACCGTCAGCTCATTTATTCTCAGTACACTTCAGAACCACCTTTCTTATTCAAAACCGATAGAATCTGTTAGCAAAAGAACTGCAAGTTGTTCTAAAGTACTCTAAAGGCAACTCATTCATCTGTATAGAATGAATACAATACCACCGTTCCGCAATAATTATTTTTTTAAACTCATAATTATCTACTTTTTTGAGTTTTTTATGTTTATTTTGTTATCTCTTTGTTTTCCGATAATAAAAGAATTTAGAAAAACGCTAGCAAACTAAATTTAATACATAAAACTTGCATGACCGCGTACTAAAATTTCAGTGGCCGAATACTGAAATTCAGAAAATTTTAGTGGCCGGTAACTAACTCAGAGCGACTTTTCTCAAATAAATGATAATAACTAATAGCAACAGCAATTTAAGCATGTTTTATTTTAATTAATCGATTCGTATTATCTTCACCTATTGATAATGATACATAGTATTTCGAAACTCCATATAGCTTAAGAACTAGGCTATGTAGAAGTTAAAAAAATTAATTAAGTGGCCGACTACTAGTGCCTTTACCCTACTTTCAAAAATATAACAGTTTGAATTTTGAAGTGGGGTGCGATCGCACCCCATATGCATTCTAGGGTTAAATGAGTCACTCCTCTTTGGCCCCACAATACAACGCGACATATTTTCGATATGTCTTCGATCTCGTCGTCATTTATACACCATTTCGGGGGACATCGAGACGATGTATCGACAAGCCTAGATTTCACTACATCACACACAGTATCAAAGAATCGTTTGGCGTGAAAGTCTAGAAGATCCGCTAAAACACTACAGGTTGTTGACAGTAACATATGGTACTTCAGCTGCTCCATTTTTGGCGGGGCGCACATTTAAACAGCTCGCTCTTGATTCGGCGAAAACACACCCTCTAGCTTCACCAATCATCGTAGATGATTTTTGCGTCGACGACGTCTTTACTGGGGCTGATACCAGCGCTGTCGAAAGTGATACTTTAGTATCTTTTGGATACTATTTCAGAGCTAGTGATACTGGGATACCCAAAACTCGAATATGATACCCTGTTTTAATTTATTCATTTCCATTACAGGCACCTAAGTACTTTATCGGATTTTAATGTAAAAAAATAAAATTGATGAAATAAAATTAAAGTTTTTATCGAAAATCAGTTGAGTTATGCTAGGATTACACGACTGAAGAAAAAGCGTAGATCTAGTCTCAATAGTTTTACGCCCGATTGATGTAGTTTTGACAAAAGCGTAAATAAATGTTTCCCCCGATTTACACGATTGACTTAAAAGCGTCAATTTTGTCAACGTCAATCAACATATCGATGGACGCAATTTAAAAAAAAGTGTAAACCGTCAACCGTACAATTGGACCGTTTACACGATTGACTCTTTTTTTATGTCAATCGAATTGACCATTGGTTGACGCTTGCTGTCATTAGTGCCAAATGAATTTACCAACATAAATGTTGACAGAAGAAAATATTCTCAGCTGGTGAATAAATTTATTTCTTTGATTAGAATCGTATAAAAAAATCGATGTCGAAAATTGAAAAAAAAAAAAGAGCAGCAGAAAATTATCGCGCTGTACAACGAGCCTGAATGTTTGAATGGCTAAAAAAGCGGCCAATATGTGGAGCACACAACAGTTTGTTGAAGGAATTCCATGTTATCGAGAATCAGAAAAATTTGTATAAAAAGTTACTGCAGACGAATAAAACTACTATGAATTGTTGCATATGGAGACACCGCTAATTCAAAAACAAGACACAAATATGCGAAAGTCAATTGCGATGTGTCGATTTCGCTGCAAAATTGATCCAATACTGACGTCTGTAGTTGACGCTCAAATCGTCAACCACTGGTTGACGGAATTGAGCTGTGGGTTGACGCTAGTGTTTCAATTGATTCGTTTGCACGATTGATGTTATCGTGTAAATTTTGGTTGAAATTGGCGTAGATTGAGGTAAAAAATCTTTGCCTATTCACGATTGATGACAATTGAACTTCAAAAAGCGTAAATATTGACGCAAATCGTCAATTGTGTAATCCTTGCTTTATGATTATTTTAAGAACCTATAATTTAAAAACAGCGTACGTTTTTAATGAGTATACGAAGGAAAATTACATCTTAAACGCGACAAATGACTAAATTTTTGACAGTTTGTGCGTATTAAAAACGTAGGACACTCTAAAATATGCCTCATATTAACGTGGATACTCTTTGTTCCTAATGATACCCAAGAAGTTATATTTGTGATACTCTTGAGAATCGGAAAACGACAGCACTGCCTTGAATGGGATTGGGCTAAATTTATTGAAAAGATAAAGAGTTTATGTTGCCAAATGTGAAAACCGATGGTTAAGTCCGTTTCAAATCAAAAGCGACAAGGAAAGTTGCGCAGAGAGAGCATCGAAAATTGTGCTCTCTTTTATTGACTGGAAAATCACATGTACGAATCGGCTGAACTTTCTCGATTTCCTTTCAGATTTTATCCTATCGATTTCTACTTACACGTACAACTACCTGTTTAACTTGGAAAAAATCGAACTCCGATGAACAAACCATTTTATTGGTGCACACCCCTTTTTGTGACAACATTTAAGAACTTCTTGCAAAAATTATATGTGTAATTAAAAAGGGTTCAAAAAATAAATATATATGTAGGTACACATTTAAATAAAAAGAAACATGTTGCTTTAATTTTTTCAAAGTTTCAAATTTATATTTTCGAGTCAAACTCATATCAGCAAAACATTCTTTCTTCTTTTCAACGCCATAAGTGAGAAGTAGACAGTTTCAAAAAACGTATCATTACCATGTTCACTGGAAGAAATAATAATCCATACTTCACACATTTTCTCTACACTCAGTTTTCGCATTTGGCAGCATAGACTCCTTACTTTTTAAATAAATTTCACAACACATCGGCCAATCCCAATCAAGGATCATCATCAGTAGGCGTTGACGATCGTCGACTATTCTCTGTTTTGTGTGTACACAAGGGAAATTGGGTGTGACTGGAAAAGAGAAAACCTGCGCGAGTTTGTCGCTTTTGATTTGAAACGGACTATAGAGAAAATGCCTGAAGTATTTTTTTATTATTTATTTATTTATTATTATTTATTTATAATTTTTTTCAGTGAACATGGTAATGACACCTTTTTTGAAACTGTTTACTTCTCACTTATGGCGTTGAAAAGAAAGAAGAATGTTTTGCTGATGTGAGTTTGACTCGAAAATATGAATTTGAGACTGAAAAAGTAAAGCAACATGTTTCTTTTTATGGAAATGTGTACCTATACATTTATTTTTGAACCCTTTTTAATTACACATACAATTATTGCAAGAAATACTTAAATGTTGTCACAAAAAGGGGGTGTGCACCAATAAAGTGTTCATCGGACTTCGATAGGATAAAATCTGAAAGCAAATCGAGAAAGTTCAGCCGATTCGTACATGTCATTTTCCAGTCAATAAAAGAGAGCACAATTTTCGATGCTCTCCCTGCGCAACTTTCCGTTTCAAATCAAAAGCGACAAACTTGGGCAGGATTTTTCTTTTCCAGTCATCCTCTCTCGTGTACACACAAAACAAGAGAAAAATCGGCGATCGTCAACGCCTACTGTGTTATTGTTGTTGTTTTTCCCTTCTCATGAGAGTGGTGATTTTATACTGTACGTGTGGCTTTTGTATGGATATTTGCCTATGTGTTGACTTGACTTTCAATTGCGATTATTACCTTTATTACTTATCCGACCTTAAAATAACAATCATTCTGCAAATCTGCAAAGAACAACCTTTCTAACGGTATATAATTTATAAAAATCGGTTCAGAAGAATCGTCGTAAATGGTACCTAAAGTTTCGATGTTCACGTATTAATATATAGATTCTCATGACATCCTCTTTTCCTCATTCCTGGAAGTTTGCCAAGGTCATACCGATAGTAAAAAGAGTGCTACCTGTTCGAGTTTACTTACTTACTTACTTACTTATCAGCCCAGCGACCCTTGGAGGGTCTGAGCCTGAACTAATGCCGCTTTCCATCCTTTACTGTCCCGGGCACGCTGCTTCCAATTTACTAGACCAAGGCTTCTGGCGTCCGCGATTGCCTGATCCACCCGAGTTTAGACCTAATTCAATTCTACCGTTTTTATCCAAAGTTTTCGAGAAAGTTCTTCATAAACAAAGGACAGTTTTTGTCAAAAATAATTAACTTCTGAACGGCCAACAGTCTGGTTTCAGAGAAAACCATAGTTATGTATCTGCTATTTTAAACATAACTGATGATCTGAGAAGTGCGATAGATCAGGACCTGATATCCTTTCTTGGTCTCCTAGACTTTTCAAAGGCATTCGACACGGTCAATCATGGAATACTTTTTTCAAAACTGAAGCAGATTTTTCATTTCAGCAACTCTGCAGCTAACTTGTTTTTTTTCATATTTACGTGGAAGAAGTCAAGCCGTATCGGTTGGGGAAAACATCTCCCAGCACTTAGAACTAAAGTCAGGAGTACCACAAGGATCAATTCTTGGACCATTGCTGTTTGTTATGTTCATCAATGATCTCCCAAAAGTAGTCCGATACTCATCAATGCATCTATATGCTGATGATGTGCAGATTCAGTTGAGCTGCAAGCTGGGAATGTTAGAAGATGGTGTAGAGAGACTCAATAGTGATCTTAAGGAAATCTCGCGTTGGTCCACAAGAAATCACCTACACCTAAATCCAACAAAATCAAAGTGCTTGGTAGTCTACAAAAACAAGCTTGAAAGTAGCTATTTCCCAGCTTTATACTTAGGTAACAATATTCTGGAATATGTCGAAAAAGCGAAAAACTTAGGTATTTGGTTCAATTCGACACTCACATGGGACAAGCATATTCAAACAGTTATTGGTAAAATATATGGATGCTTACGTGCTCTCTCGTTGACAAAACACTCCGTACCTCAGCATATAAGGCTTAGCTTAGCAAAAAGTTGGTTTACATCTTGTTTAAATATTTGACCGAAGCCATTTAAAAGTATTTTAGTAATGTTTCTTTTATTTAGTTTATTCTTTTTTATACATATTCCTTTCTTTTTTATTCTTGTACACCAATTTCTCCAGTGTTATGTTCATAGTTTATTTGAATTCATAATTAGTAAAGCCAATACGTAATCTATTAAACTTAAATAAATTAAATTAAATTAGACTTCCCCAAGTCCAATGTAAAAGATTCAAAACAAATAAAAGAAATGAAATGAAAAATGAAAATGCAAATAAAAGAGGCCAGCAATTGGTGGTCCATTTTCAAAGATTAAAACCAGCGGATTTCATTAGGTCTACTAGCTCATTGCGAAGAGTGATTACGTTTTCAATAGTATCAGCCAGTGCTGTCGTTTTCCGATTCTCAAGAGTATCACAAATAAAGAAACAAAGAGTATCCACGTTAATATGAGGCATATTTTAGAGTGTCCTACGTTTTTAATACGCACAAACTGTCAAAAATTTAGTCATTTGTCGCGTTTAAGATGTAATTTTCCTTCGTATACTCATTAAAAACGTACGCTGTTTTTAAATTATAGGTTCTTAAAATAATCATAAAGCAAGGATTACACAATTGACGATTTGCGTCAATATTTACGCTTTTTGAAGTTCAATTGTCATCAATCGTGAATAGGCAAAGATTTTTTACCTCAATCTACGCCAATTTCAACCAAAATTTACGCGATAACATCAATCGTGCAAACGAATCAATTGAAACACTAGCGTCAACCCACAGCTCAATTCCGTCAACCAGTGGTTGACGATTTGAGCGTCAACTACAGACGTCGATATTGGATCAATTTTGCAGCGAAATCGACACATCGCAATTGACTTTCGCATATTTGTGTCTTGTTTTTGAATTAGCGGTGTCTCCATATGCAACAATTCATAGTAGTTTTATTCGTCTGCAGTAACTTTTTATACAAATTTTTCTGATTCTCGATAACATGGAATTCCTTCAACAAACTGTTGTGTGCTCCACATATTGGCCGCTTTTTTAGCCATTCAAACATTCAGGCTCGTTGTACAGCGCGATAATTTTCTGCTGCTCTTTTTTTTTTCAATTTTCGACATCGATTTTTTTATACGATTCTAATCAAAGAAATAAATTTATTCACCAGCTGAGAATATTTTCTTCTGTCAACATTTATGTTGGTAAATTCATTTGGCACTAATGACAGCAAGCGTCAACCAATGGTCAATTCGATTGACATAAAAAAAGAGTCAATCGTGTAAACGGTCCAATTGTACGGTTGACGGTTTACACTTTTTTTTAAATTGCGTCCATCGATATGTTGATTGACGTTGACAAAATTGACGCTTTTAAGTCAATCGTGTAAATCGGGGGAAACATTTATTTACGCTTTTGTCAAAACTACATCAATCGGGCGTAGAACTATTGAGACTAGATCTACGCTTTTTCTTCAGTCGTGTAATCCTAGCATAACTCAACTGATTTTCGATAAAAACTTTAAATTTATTTCATCAATTTTATTTTTTTACATTAAAATCCGCTAAAGTACTTAGGTGCCTGTAATGGAAATGAATAAATTAAAACAGGGTATCATATTCGAGTTTTGGGTATCCCAGTATCACTAGCTCTGAAATAGTATCCAAAAGATACTGTAGTATCACTTTCGACAGCTCTGATTCAAGGATCTCATCAGTAGGCGTTGACGATCGACGATTTTTCTCCTGTTTTGTGTGTACACAAGAGAGGATCACACAAAACAGAGAAAAATCGACGATCGTCAACGCCTACTGATGAAATCCTTGAATGGGATTGGCCGATGTGTTGTGAAATTTATTGAAAAAGTAAGGAGTCTATGTTGCCAAATGCGAAAACTGAGTGTAGAGAAAATGCGTGAAGAATGGATTATTATTTTTTTCAATGAACATGGTAATGACACGTTTTTTGAAACTGTTAACTTCTCACTTATGGCGTTGAATAGAAGAAAGAATGTTTTGCTGATATGAGTTTGACTCGAATATATGAATTTAAAAATTTGAAAAAATTAAAGCAATATGTTTCTCTTTGTGTAAATGTGTACCTTTATATTTATTTATTGAACCCTTTTCAATTACACACACAATTAGTGCAAGAAGTAGCTAAATGTTGTTACAAAAAGGGGTGTGCAGTGCACCAATGAAGTGGTTTGTTCATCGGAGTTCGATTTTTTCCCAGTTAAACAGGTATGTAGGTGTACACATAAGTAAAAATCGATAGGATAAAATCTGAAAGGAAATCGAGAAAGTTTAGCCGATTCGTAAATGTCATTTTCCAGGGAATAAAAGAGAACAAAATGTTCAATGCTCTCTTTATGCAGCTCTCCATGTCGCTTTTGATTTGAAACGGACTATACTATTCCCTTTATTGCTCTTTTTTTTCTTTCTCTTTTATTTTTATTTTTTATTGTTGTATTTGTTGCTGCTTTTTCACTTACAAATTAAAATGTGTAATAAGTGCGCACAAAAGAGAATGGACAGGGTGTATTAGGTTTGTTAAAATTGTTTTATGACATCACCAATTTCTAATTACAACTCTGTAGATAGTCCAAGGAACATGTTTATTTAATAGGTGTGTTCTTTCGGTATCCCGTATGGTATTGGCGAAAAAAACGACATCGAGGATAAGCAATTTGCATGCTAAATGCAACAACAACTTATCCCACATAGCATTAGCTAAGACTACAAAATTATCTGGGCCTAACTTTATCCCAGATAAAAACGGTGCTACCAGACTCGAGTTTCTATGGAAACGTGACAACTGACGTGCGTTGATGTCAGTCGAGCAATTCTTTGTTATGAAAAAATTGCTGAGCAAGACAGAAAGTCCGTAAAAGCAGAAATGCAATATGCAAAATAATTCGATAAATCTATATTTATTGTTAGCATACGCAAAAAGTGGTCAAGACCTGAGGAATTGAGGCTGCTGAGATGTTATTTAGCTTTTGTTTTGGTTGTCTATCTCACAGCTGTTGAGTTGAAATGTCAATCCATACGCAGTGCTGCCAATTTTTTTGTGATGACATTATTAGTCCCCGATGTCGTTTTTTTCGCCAATCCCATATGGGATACCAAAAAAACACACCGGATGATTTCGTTTGGGTGCCTTGCGGCGGTGGATGACCTAAATCCGCAGACGGGGCAGAAATGGCAAATCTTCTATTAATAAGTGAACATCGAACATTTTGGTACCTTTAACGCCGGTTCAGTCAAATTGTGGTACCTCTTTTAAGTATTTATTATGAAAGGAGGGGAATGAAACTTATATCATTCGAAAGGGAATGTGCCATAGATGTGCACAAGAAAGCATGTGTGTATGTTGCCGTTAACCCTTTCAGATTTTAGTTTGATTAAACAAATATGATATCTGATTGCAGATTTGTATCAGCGGCCCTAAAAACCTTGGTAAACCAATTTCCAAAATGTTTGATCAATAGAAAAATATATGCTGCAAAGGGATAAGGCAGGTAAAATAAAGTGAACATACACACATGCTTTACCCATACAAAAAACTTTAGCTAATTAAATGAAAGCATTTTGATCACCCTGCACGGGAGAATATTATAAACAAATATTATGCTATAGTCCGTTTCAAATCACTACGGTACAGACATGAGCCGCGCATGTTTTCTCTATTCCAGTGACACAAAAAAACAGGAAAAAATCGCATACACTATCACTTTGATGTTGCTGTGCCGATCGTCAACGCCTACTGATCAGTTTCTTGAATGGGATTGGGCGATATGTTGTGAAATTTATTGAAAATATAAGAAGTATCTGTTGCCAAATGTGAAAACCGAGGGTAGACAAAATGCGTGAAGTATGGATTATTATTTTTTTCAGTGAACATGGTAATGACAATTTCAGACAATTTCATTGAACGTATTTACTTCTCAGTTATGGCGTTGAAAAAAGGAAAGAATGTTTTGCTCAAAATTAAAGCAATGTGTTTATTTTTGTCTAAATATGTAACATAACTTTGTGGTCCAGAAATCATTGAAAGTTTGTTAAAAAAGTTTTATTACTCATCATTGCGAATATTAATTTTCATAACTAATTGATCAAAAAACGGGAAAACCCGAAAATAAGGGGAAAAAGGGGTTTCCAAGTCAAACAGGTAGGTGGTAGGACGTATTGGGAATCGATAGGATAATATATGAAAGAAAATGGAGGAAGTTCAGCCGTTTCGAAAATGCCACTATCCAGGTAGCAAATGAGAGCATATCTTTCGTTGCTCTCTCTGCGCAGCTTTCCATGTCCATAGTGATACAAATTTGCATACAAATAAATTCCAATTAATTATATGAAAAACAAATTGAATTTAATTTCAAATGGTCGAATTTCGACCACAGGTGATACTAGTTGTATTAAAAATGTGTGTAAGGGTAGGAAGAATGTGAGGCAAAATTATTTTAATAAAGTTGGGATGTATTTCATCAAATCTCATAGCTTTAGACTTTATTTGTAGAAGGGCGCACAGAACGTCGTTTTCATCTACTCTTGTAAACTAGAAGCAATCAGTTCTTTCATTGTTTAGGAGTGAATCAACTGTACTGGTTTCAACGTCTGGCAAGGTACTTTAAACTTAAGCAAATTCCGCGTTTAGGAAGTCAGGGCTTATGTTTTTAGGGGTTACTACCTTTTGTCGACCCACACCAAGCTCACGGATGTTCTTCCACAAAGTTTTCGCTGGTAGAATTTCGTCAAATCGCTTTGAGTACACCCGCTTCTTAGCTTCACTTATTCTCATAACAACACAGATTCTTAGAGCCCGGAAGATTGCGTGAAGCTCAGGGAGTCTGAATCGTTCCCACCGTTTGTAAGTCAGGTTACTTTGTTTTATAGCTTCTTGTATTTCAGGTGTAAACCATGTGACAGTGTTCGTTGGCATATGTTTTGTCTTTATCGGAACGTGTATCCTATATAGATGACGTATGGCATCCTGCAAGAAATTGATTTGATTCTCAGCAGAAGTCATGAAATAGATATCTTGCCAATTAAACTGCAGAATATCCTCTTCCAACTGTGTTAGGTTTATTCTCCTGAAATCCCTATATTTATACACAGAGGGTGTTGTTTGCAGCGGAGGATTTTTAAAAGTCGCGAAGATCAAATCATGTTTTGAGAACGCAGACGCTGACAACTGAGTATATAGAAGAGTGTTTTCAGGGTTACTTGAAAGAAAAAAGTCCAACAGGGTTGATGAGGTACTTGTGAAATGCGTTTGATTGGTGGTGTTGATAGACCCTAGACCAAGAGTACTAAGTTTGTTTGTAAATGACAGCGAAGTATTTTCCAGTAAGTCACAATTAAGGTCTCCGCATAAGGTAAAGTCAGTGTAGAGGGGTGACAGGTCTTCAAGGACTGTGTAAAGTTCGGATAGGTCTACATTTTTATAATAGCGGTAAGCTACACCGAATAAAAATTTTCTAGGTGCAAAATTAGTTATCTCAACAAAATAGTAGTCAATTAGAGATGTAGCTTCGGATTTAGTCACGAACTCAACATTTATGCAGTCTCGGATGTACATTGCCACTCCTCTGCCGACACGGCTTTTCGTATCAGCTCGATACAACTCATAGCCATTCATATCATACACAGCATCAAGAATATCGGGATTTTTTATTGCGGTTACCAGAGGATCAACGGGAACTTTCTCCAGTTGAGTTCGAAGATTTCAGCATGGTAAAGGTACTTGGGCTGCAATAGTGTCCATCAAAGGACTGTTTTTCCTACAAGGTAACCCTTTCGAAAATAACAATTTGCACAAAACGTCGAATTCTCTCTGATGCGTCTCGGATATTTGATCCCTTGGGATTCATAGCACCAGTAATTGTCACAATTAAAATTTTCATTCAAGACTTGTGGCGGAAAAAGGTCAATTGGGATGAAGAAATCCCTCAAGAGCTGGCAAAACGTTGGACTACTATCCGCAATGAGCTGCATCTCTTCGAATCCATCACCATCCCCAGGATCATCCGGACAAATACAAACAATTGGGAGCTACATGCGTTTTGCGATGCATCGTTGGACGCATACGCAGCTGTTGTATACTGTCGGAGTATAAACACAAACGGAGAGGTCAATGTATCGTTGGTAGCAGCTTAGAGCAAAGTTACTCCAATTAAAATCTTAACTCTTCTGCTGACTCGACTTATCAATAAATTTAAACTTTCATTTCTGGAAAAGGATTTAAAGGTATTTGCATGGACCGGTTCTTCAATAGTTCTGCATTGGCTATCTGCACCTCCTAAAAAATGGTCTATTTTTATTGGGAACTGCACCTCTGAAATTGTGTCTTCAATCCCTTTTAAACAATGGAATCACGTTCGTTCTTCATGCAACCCTGCCGATGTTGCATCGCGTAGAATTCCACTATCGTTATTAACTTCTACAGAAATCTGGTGGACGGGTCCGTCGTGGCTTTGCGTGCCATCAAGTGAATGACCAGTAATCACGGTATAATACGCAAGACATTCCTCTCAGTGAATTAGAGGAAAGGAAATCCAACAAAGTTCAGGTATTCGTTTCCGATTTAAACACAACTAATGTTTTTGAACAAATAATATGTGACTCCTCAAATTGGATGAGATCCGTGTGCGTAGTGGCATATATTTTTCGTTCAATCGCAAAACTCTTCGCCGTTATCGAACCATCGTTTTAATCAGACTCTATCTGCTAAAGAAATCTCAGATGCTAAAACTCGGTTAATTAGAAGTGCTCAGTGCTCATCATTTGCTTTCGAAATAGATACTCTTCAAAAGGGAAAGGAGCTGCCGTCGCGAAATAAACTTATTACATTAGCTCCATTTGTATGTAAGTCAAAGTGGAAATCAGAAGTAGACATATCCATTAGCGCTTGCAATCAAGAAATTTCTATTAAAACTAAGTGCTCGTTTCCGATCTTCAATGAATTTAATGTTCCGAACTACTATGTAGAATTTCTGGAATATAACTTTAACGACAAATACGATGGTTTAATAGGCAACAACATCTTGTCTAAATTAAATTGTATTACATATTGACTATAAAAATCGTTCTATGAAAACGGATAATGCTATTATAAATCTCTTTCTGAGGACAGGTGAGGAAGGTTATTTTTACCGGTCGCACAAAGAACCTCCCATAGAAATATTTACTAAAGAAATTAACATAAATAACTTATTAGACCACATTAACTTAGATCATCTGAATGATGAGGAGCAAAAAAAATTAAAAATGATAATCCTTCGGAACAAAGGAGTTTTTTATAAAGAAAATGACGACCTCACCTTCACTAGTGAAATCAAACACCGAATTATTACACAGAATAATCTACCAATATACTCAAAACTCTACCGGTACCCCGAAATTCACCGTGATGAAGTAGACAAACAAATACATGAAATGCTTAGACAAGGTATCATAAGAGAATCGAAAAGTCCTTACAATTCGCCTATTTGGGTCGTTCCCAAGAAAATGGACAATTCAAATGTTCAAAAATTGCGTATTGTTATAGACTATCGGAAACTTAATAACATCACCTTTGACGATAAGTTCCCAATCCCTAATATCGAAGATTTATTCGATAAGCTAGGAAGGTGTAATTACTGCACGACCCTAGACCTAGCTAAGGGGTTTCATCAAATAGAAGTAGACCCCAGAGATAGGGAAAAGACTGCATTTTCAACTGCAACAGGGCACTACGAACTTAACAGAATGCCTTTTGGCTTAAAAAATTCGCCCGTAACGTTCCAAAGGATGATGAATCATGTATTGTGTGATTTTATAAACAAAATTTGTATCGTTTACCTCGACGATATTCTTATATTTTCTACAGGAATAGAAGAACATTTAAATTCTTTGAATTTGATTTTGAGAAGATTATTTGAAGTGAACCATAAAATTCAGCTAGATAAATGTTCCTTTTTCCAAAAAGAAACTGAGTTCCTCGGGCACATCGTCACTCCCGAAGGAATAAAGCCCAATCCAAAAAAAGTTGATGCTATACAAAAAATTTCACTGCCTAAAACAGTTAAAGAAATAAAGAATTTAAGGGCCGATGTTGAATGTGAACCACACCTAAACGTCAAGTTTTTTTCTGCATTTCATTTGACATTTCTCAATTTTAGACTAACTCAATTTGAACCATGGAAAGATATACAATCGAGCAACGCGTTAAAGTTATTCAGGCTTATTATGAAAATGGGCGTTCAAATCAAAATGCATATCGTGCGCTTCGTGATTTTTTCGGTCAATTTAATCGTCCAAAAGTGCGTACAATCGGAAAAATCGTGCAAAAATTTGAGCAAACCGGGTCTGTAGGAGATGTGAAAACAGCAGTGCATGCTCGTACAGCTCGTACTGCAGAAAATATTGCTGCTGTTCGCGATAGTGTGGCTGAAGTGCCGTCAATTGCACCTCTCACGCTCGTCGTTGATGAACATTATGCATAAAGACTTGCATTTACGCGCTTACAAGGTGCAATTGGCTCAAGTCAGTGGTCAAAATGGTGGCAAGAAATGGCAACAGTGGATGATCAATTTTCGAAGAAAATCATCTTCAGTGATGAGGCACATTTTCACCTCAGTGGATTCGTCAATAAGCAGAATTGCCGCATTTGGGCGAATGATAATCCAAGAGTGATTGTCGAAAAACCAATGCACCTACAAAGAGTGACTGTTTGGTGCGGTTTATGGGCTGGCGGCATCATCGGGCCGTATTTTTTCCAAAATGAGGCCGGTCAGGCAGTAACTGTGAATGGTGTTCGCTATCGTGAGATGATGACGAATTTTTAATGGCCCGAATTGGAAGATATGGATGTGGACGATATGTGGTTTCAACAGGACGGTGCCACTTGCCACACAGCTAACGAAACAATGGCTCTTTTGCGGGAGAAATTCAATGGCCGTGTTATCTCACGTCGTGGCGATGTTAATTGGCCGCCACGATCATGCGATTTGACACCGTTGGACTTCTTTCTTTTGGGTTATTTGAAAGAAAAGGTGTACGTCGATAAGCCAGCAACAATTCAAGAGCTAAAGGATGAGATAATTCGGCATAGAACCTCAATTATGCCTCAGCGTCATCGAAAATTTGGACCATCGGATGGAGGTGTGCCGCCGAGGTCGCGGCGGGCATTTGGCCGATATTTTGTTCCATACATAATTGAACCGTACCAATCCTACTAATAATAGCCGTGTTTATTTGATAATCATACTCACTTCAGTCAAAAAAACGATCTATACTCACTTCATCCCCAGAAGCAGCAGCACCAACCAATTGGTTTGCGGCTCGAATTTTATTTAAGTTGTTGTCTATGTTTAAAAGCTTTTAAATGTCAAACGCAAATAAAAGGAAAAAATACAATCGGCTAAAAGCTCTTTTATGAGATTTTTTGCGCTCTGGTGGTCAACTTATGTAGTTCTATCCTCACTTGCTGCTACTGGGAAACTTATCGCCACTTGGGTTGTTGTTATTGCTTTGTGTGTAAAATCTTACTGGGCTGGGTATACAGCTCTCAAAAAAACACGGCTATTATAAATGTGAAAGTTTGGATGTTTGGATGTTTAGATCTTTGGATGTTTGGATGTTTGTTCCTCCGTAACGCTTAAACGGCTGAACGGATTTTGATGAAACTTCGTGAGTAGATAGTCTATGTCCAGGAAAAGCGCATAGACTTTTAATTTGTATTTCTTAAAATTCATATTTCCTTAGGAAACATCCATTTAATGACCTGCGCTGCGCAGCACACAGTCAGTGGCACATCGTAGGGATCATAAATCATGATCGTGTGCGCGACAAGGGTGGTTTTTCCTTTTTCCTTTTTTTGTTGCTTCCTTTTATTTGTGGTGGGTATATGTATCTTTGCCTCTGAATGATCGGATCTCACTTGCTATTCACAGGGAAAGGGTTTTTATGGTGGTGTAGTTGTTGGTGTGGCAGATATTCAATTTTTCGTGTAGGTAAAAAGAAGTATCCCACTGCAGGAATAAAAAATGACGTGGGGTATGTAAATAAAAAGCAAATTACTAACCTTTTTTTGTTTTTTTTTTAACTATAGGTGTGTTTTTTTGGTAAACCGCCTATCGAGGGTAACGAATGGCATCATAGCAGTTTGGCAGCACTATGTGAAATGACACGTATCAGCTGTTTTTTCTTGCTGATTTATAAAAAAGAAATTTCGGATTGTAAACAAAATTGTGGATGAAAAAAACTCAAACGTATATTTGTTGGCTAATTATTAATTTTAGATGATTTCTTTATTGCAAATTTTCTATTAATTACTTCTTTTTTCATTTTTTGTGTTCCTTCCCTAGCATTTTTTTTTTTTACAAATGTCTTTTATGTCGCTTTTGACATTTTCGATAGCATTTTTCGATAACATTCGAGAAAAAACAGTTTGGTAGCACAGTTTTTATCGCGGCTAAGGAAATAACGCTGGATAGTTATCCAGATTTAGGAATTTGATACAGGCTTTGTTGTTGTTGTTATTAACATGGAAAATATTTTTTAAGCCTATACAGATAACAAAAAAAACGCACCTTATGTTAGGTATTTGAATGGATCTCATGGTGTTCCCCGCTATGGGAGGAATTCGTAAGGACATGAAAATAATGTAAGTGTGATGAGTGAGGTGGGTAAGTTTCAGCTTGGTTTTGTTTAAGACCCATTGAAACACTCCAAGTTTAGGATCTTAGCCGAATATTGGCGTAGTAGTAGGAAGTACGAGTATTATCCGAGAGTCATACTGCGATATTACAATTGAGGCGATGTATTATTTTTTTTTCTGCTCCAAGTATATCTGACACCGCTTCGAGAATATGAAGTAGATCATGTCCGCAAACGACGCTACGACCTAATTAGCAGGGTTTTTAAACTTTTTAGAGATATCCGGAGTGCCGTCTCATAAACTGGTACTTCGGTTTTGCTGATACGTAACCTTGATGCTCCAAGAACCAAGACTATACAATAGTACCAGGCTGTGCATCGCAGAGTTGGAGAGAAATGTGGTCAAGGCAACAATTCTCACCGGAATGGCCAATTCCTATAACACTTAACAATTCGCCCTTTCAATTTAAAAGACGACAGTTTTCTCTAAAAGCCACATTTTAAATGACGGTAGTGCAGTGTATCGGGATGTACTACAATAAAGTAGGTACAAAGTGTCAGAAAAGAGAAATAAAGTCGCAATTTTGTGATAGACCTGGAAGGAAGGTGAACTAGCGCACGACGAAACAACAAGGAGCCTGAGAGAATGGCAGTAGAGTTGGCACCTGTCAACCAAAGACCGATGGACATATCGTCTTATCCTTATTACTGAAACTTGGACAAGACACAAGCATGGAGAAGTAGACTTCTTCGTTACACGGGTCTTAGACATTGCTATTTCCAATCAATTCGATCGGTTCAATAACGCTGACTCTCCAATTTACCCGTGTTGCGCAGACGCAGTAGATATAGGTAGGTAGGTAGAACTGATTGTCTGGTAAAGTCCTGTCAAGACACAATTTGCGCGGGTGCACTGATTTGAAACCACAACTCACGTGACCTTGATATTTATGGGAGTGGTAGGGGGACACAGTAGAAGACGTGGGGTATGTTTTCTTCCAGTGACCACGGTTTTATACTCAACGGGAGATATTGATAAAGTGGAGTGCAGTGCGCATGTTTGCCAAAAGCATGTACGTAGAGCCGATATGCCTGGAAATGGAAAGAAGAGAAACTCGAGATAGGCAACAGAACTAAACGGCAAGCAGATAATGCCAACTTATCAATGATCGACAAAAACACACACAGCTTAAATGTAATTACAATCCCAATCAAACACGCTGGGACACGCATACACCCATGTACGGTATTTTTCGACACACTTGCGTTCTATTGCACACATGTTCATACCCAGCATGTAGGGAGATTGAAAGAGGGGAATAAGTATTGGAGGCAGAGGTGATCTTAGTTCGGGTTGAAATCCCACAATTAGGCTTTCGATGCTTTTCACCTTTCTTAAAAAAAAAAAACCATCCTCACATCACATAATCTGTGAGCTATGCCACATGAACGTATTCGCGGGTCAAGCTTAACGGCACGAAATTTTAGGTCAAGGCGGACGAAGTCGCGGGTACAGCTAGTATTATCATAATAAAAAGAAATGACAATAATTTCCTAAATAATTTGTGTTTTATTCAAAATCAACATCGGCCCTTAAAACTTAACCACCCTTTAAAATCATTTTTGGGAATCACGGGCTATTACCGCAAATTTATTAGAGACTATTTTAAAATTGCGTATCACATGACTAAATATTTGAACAAAAATTCAAGGATCAATTTTAAGGACGAAGAATACATTAATTCATTCAAGTGATTGAAAGAACTATTAATGAATGATTCTATCCTTACTCACCCTGATTTTTCAAAAAAAAATCATTTTATTGACAGATGCTTCCAATTTTGCTATTGGAGGAATCCTTATGCAAAACGACAAAGTTATTTCTTATTAGATTTGGGCAAAAAATCACTACCTGTGAATTATTCACTGTGAATGGAATTTCACATTCACAGTCTGTGAACAATTTGCAAATAAACTGTGAATGGCTAAAACGTGAATGCGATGTTATTTTTTCACATCACGTTTTGAATTCACAACGAAGGATTTCACACTTAACGTCGCGAACTGTGATGTGAACGCAGTGCACAGTGCGTCGAGTATATGAGGATGATGGACAAAAATCGGAATTTCAAGGGATTTGGTTGTTTTGTGTAAAAAAGGCTTTGAAAATTAATAGAAAGGTTACATTTTACTTACACAGTGAATTTGAAAGACATATGCTACTTACAAGATGGTCTAATGAGGGCAAACAGCTCAAGGAAGGTTAATCACTTAAAAACAAATATATTAATTTTCGTGTTTTTTTAATTTTTAACTTTTATTTGCAAAAAAAAAGTGAGTTCGCTTGATTAATTTTCTTCTTGAAAGCATTAAAATACAGTGTTCGTAAAAAATTGTATTTATTATAAATTAGTATCATTATATCTAGTCAGACTCATCGAAGTTAGTTTATATAAGCTGGGAAAGCAATCCTTGTGCCAAGCATTAACAACTGCTCTTAGAACGTTATACTTTCTTCCTGGAAGATCTAAGTCTAAATATAATGCTAAGGCTTCGTGGGTTGATAAAACTGTTCTGTTACCAATACTTGATGTCCCCCCACCAGATAAACGGCCAGACAGTTTTGCTGCGTATTTTAACTCCTCACTTGTTTTTAAAACCAAAAGATCCTCTACTCTGCGCTTCTTGGTTTTGTTGGAAGCTTCTTCGAATGGCTTTTGCGGTCAATACGAACGCGTCTTTTAACCAAAAATCGTGATAGCGCGATTTCGGGAAACATTGTTTCCATCGCCTGGCAAGATTGGAGTCAAAATCTATAATTTTTTGGGTCAAATCACTTTAAATCGATATTGGGCAGTTCCTTATTCCTAGTAAACTCAAAACATAATCGTTTAATTCCTCAATCTTTCAACCTTTTCCAATCGAAACCCATTTTTCAAAATATTTTTCGTTTTTTATGATTAGAGTTGGTCCTACAAAAAGTCAGTTTTTTTTAAGGTTAGCAAATATTAGCAAGAAAACTCTTTACTTTTGTAACGTATTAGAATAGGGGAAACTAATGAGTTACAAGATTTTGCTACAGCTAGGTACGTTCATTCCTCAAAAGAAGGCTATTTTTGACTTATTAATCTAAAAATAATTGCACTCTAAAATAATTTAAAAAAATACACGAACAAGCTCGAGAGGTATCCATAATTATAGTCCAGAAAAAAAAAAACTTGATAATTCTTTGGAATTTTTCACACAAGCTAAATATTCAAACAGCGAAATCTAATTGCAAACTAGAACCAAGGCTAAAATTTGCCCTACCTTCTGTACGAAATGCCGCTAGACCACGGAAAAAAAATGCGAAAAAAACCAAAAATATGAATTTACTGTTAGTAGACATTATGACAATTGGGTTCAGCATCATTACATCTCTTTATAGAACACTAGCTGATACCCGCGACTACGTCCGCGTAGAATTCTTTAAATATATTTCTTTAAATATATTTTTTTATAATCCACACGCACTCAAGGGGTTTTTAGGAAAAACAAATTTGACTGGGGGCCAGTCCTGTACTTCCCACCTGGTATTGCGTTATGTCAAAGCGAAAATTATTTCCAATAACACCACAACGTGCTTGTTGTCCAGCACACCTTTTGTAAAAGCATTTCTTTAAATATCTCAGCATCCGCTATACCGATTTTGCCCAAAATCTAATCAGCTCTAAGTTCCATTGAGATAAATAAAACAAAAAAACCGCAAGATCGTACGTTGTTCCGTTCTCCAGATATCGAAGGAGAGAAAAATTGTCACACACACACGCACACACAGACATCACTTCGAAAATGGGTGGAAATGATTTCTGGGGTATCGTAATGTTAAGCTGTGTTAAAATCTTTTAAAACCTTTTTTTTTGGGTGATTGCAATACTTCCCCTATGGAGGTGGGAAGTAAAAAAAAGAATTTGTTCAGGTAAATTTTTTTTATTTTTTTTTTATTTTTTAATTTTTTAATTTTTGTTTTTTATATATTTTTTTTTTATTTTTTTTTTATTTATTTTTTTTCATTTTTTATTATTTTTTTTGGATAATACAGTTGTTATTCAAATAAATACTATTAGAATTACAAAAAAATAAATTTGGGGTGGGGTGACCGGTTAAACTAATCATCAATAGCTGTGTGGCTTTGTGCATGAGTATGTAAAGTATGGGGCTATATTCTTTGCGTCCTCTCTGATCTGCTCAACCTTTAGGAGTTTAATAATTGTGTCTTATTGAAGTTATCATTACAGTACTTCTTTATAGACAACGTTCCTGGTTGTTTTTTCTGGAGCCAAAATGACCAGGTTACTGGGTGACCTTACCCTTGAGCAAGCAACATAAAACTGGCCGTGGGAAAAACAGTCCTCTCTCAAGTCTACCCCTGCGAGCTTCAATGTTTGTCCCTGACTCTTATTTATTGTCATAGCAAAACATACCTTAAGGGGAAACTGCAGCGTCTTAAACTCGAAAGGGAAATCTGATGGTATGAAAGGAATGCGTGGTATAAACACCGATTCCCCTCAAGAACATCCGGTCAGTATTGTGGCCTCGATAATGTTTCGATTCAACGCTTTTACTTGTAGCCTTGTACCGTTGCACAGTTTTGGCGGGCGGAGATTTCGCAACAACATCACTGGAGCACCTACTTTCATAATAAGTCTATGATTGGGAAGACCCGGTGGTTTAAGAGTATTAAGGAACTCTACGGGATAGTTCACAGCGTCATCTGTGCTAACTTCTGAGTCTATAGACTTGTATTCCATTTCATCTCCCTGGAACGACTTGAGCAAGACGTGATTGATGGCAGTTGCTTGGTCGTTTTTAGGAGTCAGAATGGCTCGCTCGCACAACCATTCCACAGACTTGTGATGAATTTGGGCTATGTTCGGATACACTTTGGCTACCAAATCTTCAACACTGGTCACTACAGAACATAGATCTGAAAGAATGACAATTTTCCCATTATGTTCGAGAATATCACCATCCCCTATTCTGAGCAAAAGCTCTGCAAAGCGCCCAGCGAAAACTTCACCCTTCAGGTGCACTCGCATATTTTTGCTTAGTTGTAATTTTGTCATTAAAGGCCACAGGTAAGACCTTTTCAAACATGCTTTTATTTCGTCTGCACGAGTTCCTCGAGGCACTACTGGCATGGTTTGGCGAAAGTCGCCTGCAAGTAACACCGTTATTCCTCCCATCACTTTATTGTTGTCTTGAATATCTTGCAGAGTCCTATGCAAAGCTTCGATAGCTCCTTTATGCGTCATTGTGCTTTCATCCCAAACAATCAGTTTTGTATAACGTAGCACCTCTGCCATATTACTTTGTTTAGAAATGTTGCATAAAGGGGTCTCTACGTATGTCAAATTGAGGGGGAGCTTAAAGGCAGCATGTGCAGTCTTGCCTCCTTCCAGTAATGTAGCGGCTATTCCAGAGTAAGCGACAGCTAAAGCTATTTCGCCTTTACCCCTTATTTTTGCCAGGAGCAAGATGATTAAGAATGTCTTACCTGTGCCGCCGGGCGCATGTAGGAAAAATATGTGACCTTCGTCTGCTTCAACGCTGGTAACGATCTGGTGGTAGATAATCATCTGCTCATGCGTTAGAGACTGCTCGTTAAATGACACTGTCCTCTTCAAGAGAACAATGTCGTAGTTACGTTCCTCCATAAGGTCCCTGTTGCCCAGACAGTCAGCTCTCTTTGGTTGAGGCAAGCCATAACTTGGCAGCTTTTGTCCACCTAAGCTTAAGACTGCTTCCTCAATCGCTATTAGACATCTATTAATTATCATGTCGGTTAACGATTCTGTGTTTTCCGAAATTTGTCTCTGAACCTGTCGTCTATAATCCTCGGAAAGGTGATCTTTATATTTTTCCCATAGACTGAATGGATCAGAGAGATGGCAAAAAACCAGCATGATAGATAACAATTCACGCATCTTAAATGGCGATTGGCAGAGCGCAGCTTCTTTTAAGGCAGAGTCCCAGTGTTTATCATCTTCAAGCAATCCAAGCGCATTGCAAGCGGATTTGAAATTCGGATGAAGTAAACCGTTAACCGTTTTTAAGGATTCAAATGATGTAGGACCTCTTACTTCATGAAGAAGGAGACGCAGATGATAACATTCAGAATTATTTGGGTGTACCGTGTACACCCTCCCGAGCCCATGCTCTTTTTTTACTCCTGGCCAACCATCAACGTCAATACCTCTTTTTCTGCGCGTGAACTTTTTATCATTCCATACATAGAACGATGAAACTTCAGGATATAAAAGTGTTTTGGCAAAGTCATCTGTTTGACATATCTCGAAGAATGCCAGTAGCGTGGACGATGGGGAATTACTAATTTTTTCTGCTAAATTGTTTGAATTAAAATAAACTCGCTGACCATTTTCTAGATAAACAGCCAGATGGAAAACATGAGGAAATCTCTCGTGAATTGGGAAGCTGAGTATTCTCCACACTGCCTCAGAACTACTTATATACCGACCACTTTCATATATGTTTACCTCGTCATTTTGATTTTCTAATGCGAAAGCCGCCTGATCACTGCCTTTATTAATATATTTGCAAACATACTTAATGGATTTGACCGAGTTGCAAAATTCGACGTTAATATGTGCATTAAATGTTCTCAAAAGAACAGGATTGTACGGCACCACCCACCTGTTATCCAGTTCGATGTTGTTTTTTTTTTAATGTGAAACCACCGTCGGCTGGAGCCCGTCTCCTATACTTAGGATATCCGTCATCACCTGTCTGCGTATCTTTAAGTAGGGGCCGGGGATATTGTTTGCTGCAGGTATTTTGTTTCATACATGGTGAATTGTAGTTTAAAGTACCACAGGGACCGTGAATCATGTTGCTTTTTACAAAATCGTGAAGAATAGGGTCTTGAATGGGATCTGGTATTTCTGCAGAAAGAACTTTGTCCATGTCATCTGGTAAAATACGATGTACCAGCCACAGTAGGATATGTATATGAGGGAGACCACGCTTTTGCCACTCTGTAGTATACATAGAGCAACGTACTTTTCCAAATATTCTACCTTTAGTTAAAAGAGACATCATTTTTTTAACTTTAAGATGAAACACCCTTGATATGATGTCATGGCGGTCATGAGGCTTTTGCCCACTTAAAAGAACATCCGATATATCTTTCCATCTAGGGTTACAAGTAAAAGTTATGAATAAGTCAGGGCGGCCGTAATGGCGAACGTAAGTCATGGCATCCTGGGTACGTTCGTGCATGTACCTAGGTCCGCCTGTGAAAGAGGATGGCAAAATTACCATTTGTCCTAATTGATCGGCATCAGCATCCTGTCTCCCTACGGCATCCTTAAGATGAATGTAGCTCTCTGCGCGCAAGTTTCCTTGATTGTGTCGTATGTAATTAAGCCTTTCAACTAAGAATTTATTTAAAAGTGCCCTAAAATGAAGTAAGTGATTAGTCTCATCTGATCTAAGCATAATACGATATGAGTAGAAACTCGCTGCAGAAACTGTCTTTTTAAGAGGCAACTTGGTTTTGGGATCACGCTGTGGAAGTGCGATCGAATAACCGTCTTCTCCACGACAAAATAACAACGGATACTGCAATTCATCGTATGACCTGTGAATTTCACTGATTCGTCTAAGAGAGTTACTATGACTTTCTAAGATTATGTCACGTTGCTCGAATTGCTGGCCTACCATCACCAAAGCAACTTCATTGACTGTTGGAGCATTAAAGCGACTTCTGTGTCCATTGGGCGGTTTTTTCTCAGCATGGATGACGACTTTAAAAGTTTCAGAAGATGAAGGTACCTTATCTAAAGTTGTCTTTAAGTATCGAATATAAGAGTTGATCTCGTGCAGCATTTTTTGTAATTGTTTAATTAATCCTGGTTTAACATCTGGAAAATTGCGACAGCGCAAACTGGCTTCTCTGTCATCTTCTCCTACGAAATATATCTGTAAAAACTGAGCTTTTTCGTGAGGTGCAGGCAACAAATTTCCAATAAGGTGGTACACTTGGCCCTGCACTTTAAAAGTTGGCCTAAAACCGTCTTTTAAAACTTGCTTAGCTCCAAATGCAGTCATTTGAAAGCTACTATTATATTTACGAATATTGTGCATAAAGTGATGGTGATCAGGGTGTAAATCCATTACCAAAGTGTACAAAGGTTCAGGGAGTTGCTCAAAAGGTTCGAGTTGTATTTCTCCAGTATTGCAACACATCCCAGGGGTTTCCTCTTTCCATTTCAGAGCATTACAATATTGACACTTAAAGGTCATGCTTCCTAAAGCAACAGAGTTATCAGTTTTATAATCTATGGCTGGATCATACGACATACCTGACAAAAGCTTAACTCTCCACGCCCGATGTTCATATCGACTTTGAGCTGCTCTGTCCTCAACCAGGTATGAGTGCTGGGAAGTATAAACTGTTTCCTTGTGTCTTTTGGACTGCTTTTTCTGATAAACAGAAACAGCCTTACGGTGGGCAGTAGAATTATTTTTAACATATTTTACGTTGGGTTTTCCTCGCAGCGTTAGTGTATCTAGCTCTATGTTTCTTCTTTTCCTTCTGAGGAATATCAAGCGATTGATCGAAAATCACATTCTGAAATGAAGTGTTGGTAGGTTTCTGGCTCAAAGATGATGAATTTGGTGAGCGAGGCTGAGAAGCGGGTATTTCTAAGTGTCTACTTGTAATTTTTTTAGCCACAGAAATAGTTTTCGATGAAATTTTCACTTCAGGATCATGTGAATCCTGAGGCAAATAAGCGTCGAAATGACCTTTTGAAAGTTCATTGGTGAAACGTAATCTTTTTACTGAATTACCCTCATGACCTGTCTTGACGTAAAGTTCTCCGTTACGGTACACTTCGAACACAAAATTGTAAATGTGCCCTGCAGCTTCCAACTCGCATAAGCCACCGTAAGTGCAAGGCATCATCATGTCGGCATAATATTCAGCCGCTGAAGAGTAGTTGTCCCCGTTGCTATCATGCGACATAATCGAAAATTCGGTCCAGTTGGCTATCGCGTAATTGACTATTTGCTCACGGACTCTCATGTCCATTTTCTGCGTACCATACATTAGAAATGATAAGGAGCTAAATAGGCAAGCCCCGTCTCCCATGATGGGAACGACAGTGTGGCGTACCATTTCGCCATTCATGTTTAAAATTTCAATAATCATATTGAAGTTTAAATTGTATAAACACAAAAGAAAATATAAGTATGAAGTAGAAATACAATAAGCAAGCAGCCTTAAGCGCTCGTACTTGATGTGCATACATTCGCTGTCACCCATGTACTGCGTGCTGGAATATATTTGAGTTTCTTGATAGAATAGAAGCAAAGTTATTTTTATACGAACAAAGAAACACAGCAAGAGAAATAAATGAAAAAACTACCCTTGCGCAACTCGGCAAGACAAAAACAACACACGATCACGAATCAAGTGTGCCGATGGCTACGGTTGTGCATACCATAAATCTGCAAATTTTAACACCCTGTATCTTGGCCCGTGGATATAATTTTCAAAAACGGTGAAACAGGTGTTTCTTTATTTTTGTTGTAGAATTTACATACCAAATTTCAATTCTTAATCCCAATTTAAAATTTATTTTCCATACAAACTGGAACACCCTGTATCTCCCCTTTGGAGCCGAATTTCGAAAAATCCTTTCTTAGTGGGTGTCTACGCCACTAAAGGAAACTACTGTCCAAATTTCATGTTTCTACTTCTAACGGTTTGGGCTGGGCGTTGATCTGTCAGTCAGTCAGGCAAGAGTTTTATATATATAGAGATTCGAATTTTTGATTTTTGTCCACTGGTCAACGCACTGTGGCTGGTGTGTACGATTCATACGAATCACGATCACACAAACCATCCACGAGTTGTACAATCATCCCTTATCATACTCTTAAACTTGTTCGCCTCGATATACTCATACCCAAAATGAATAGCGAGCAGCAACCTAATCTCCGAGTACGTATATTCGTTTGAACTCGCTCGGTTTTTCGTATGAATCGCGATTCATACAACTGGCGAAGTGGCGAATAGGTTGTTTCATGAGTTGTGCGTTGTGTGCCTAGGGCCTACTCTGTTCGATCATATTCATTCCAAGCGAGTATTGCATCAGTGTTCGTGCGAACTTGAATATTCCACTTATTCTAATCTCTATTGCGTACACAAACAACATGTACAATGAACGTAGGTGTATTATTTGCTGGGTAGCACTCAGAACTGCCGATGAACATTTTTAAATGTAACCAGAAGAATTAAAACGGATCTAGTTTTTTATCTTTCTCATTTGTATAGCAAGAAAACAAAATTGTTTAACAACAAAAGCACATTAAATAAAAAGGGTCCAGTTAAGCTTATTAGAGGAAAGTCATGTTCTGGTGGTAGTGGAATCAAAGGAGTGGGAAATTGCACCGGAATATAGCTCAATGGCAACGGAGGTTGTACTTCATTTTCATAGTGATCTTTAATGTGTATTATTTGAGTGTATTAGTTCTGTGCATGCGAATTCATATTCGCCTCATCGTGAAATCACATTCACAGGTTATAATCACAGCGAATAAGAAATCACGTTCACAGTTATACCTGTGATTATAAAATCCCGACTTTGCTCAACTCTATTTCTTATTATAGTAGAACTCTCAACGAACACGAGCGTAGGTACTCAACAATTGAAAAAGGGCTTCTTGCCATTGTGGTAGCAACTAAGTACTATAGACCCTTCATATTCGGGAGGAAATTTACTATAAGGACCGATCATAGGCCTCTCATTTGGTTGGATTCATTGAAGGAACCAAATGCAAAGTTACAACGTTGGAAAATATAATTAAATGAGTACAACTACGACATCGAATATATTAAAGGTAAATCAAACGCTGCTGATGGATTATCTAGATTACCAAATTTAGAAATTAATAATAATTTAAGAGACAAAGACAACGACTTAAATTTAGCTACGATACACAGCGCTGCAGAAGTTAGTTCAAATGATGTACCTATTACCGAAAGGCCTATAAATTTGTACAAAAATCTGATTTATTTGTATACGAATGCCAAGGAAAAGGTTGTCCATAAAATCGTACATAAAAAGGTACAGAATATTATTCACATAAGCAATGAAAGTAATTTAATAGAGATAATGAGAAGAATCCTAATTAATAAGGGGACAATGGCTGCATATTGCGAAGATAAAAAGCTTACATAGAATTTCAGGACAATTACGTCAAATATTTTTCCAACAATACTAGATTAAAGTTAATCAAAACATCTAATATTTTAAAAGATATTACATGTTACAATGAAATACTGACAATTATTAATAACTCACATGAAAGAAACAATCACAGAGGTATTAGCGAAGTGTACAATGAACTAAAAGGATATAATTTTTATCCCAATCTGCAATCCATTATACACAAATTCATTTATAATTGCAAAGTTTGTAACATTGCCAAATTCGATAGACACCCGATTGAATTCAGAAACGAATTAACTAAAACAGCAAAACATTGTAACTATTTAGTCCACATGGACATTTGGTTCCCCGAAAGAAAGAAATTTTATTTGACTACTATCGATAAATTTTCAAAATACGGCACAATCCACAAACTTCAGGATCGTAACTGGCAGTCTATCCTGAAAGCCATTAAAGAAAGAATACGATACTTAGGGCAAATGAACGAACTAATATCGGACGGAGATACATGCATTGTCAATTCTGCAGTCAGGGAATTTCTTACAGAAAATAAAATAGAATTTCATAAAACCACAGCCAGTTTGAAAACAGGTAACTCTGATATCGAACGGTTCATTTCATTTCATTTATTTATTTTGATCGCTGTACAATGAGAATAAATTCTTAAAATAGCACAGGTAATATATTATAAAAGTAACATTTATAAAGAACAGTTCAAAATTAAGTATAAAAACAAGTATAATTTACTTTACTTTAAGTTGCTTAAAATATAAATTTGCACAAAAGATTAAAGTTAAGATTAGAAGAAAAAGGTATACTTATTTTAAAGAGTTGAAAGAGAATTGTTCACTGATAAGAAGGAAAAAACGGCAGGTAAAAACTGGCTATGTTCAATTTTGTTCCGTAACGTGAGGGGGAGATGATTCCAGAGGTTTATAGAGTGAATGTAGAATTGACGACGCGTTGTCAAGCAGGTGTGCGTACTAGGTCTTAATGTCATACTTCGCCCTGACTGCGAGAAAGTTAACTTGTTAAACAGATACGTTGGTATTTTTCTTTTTATAATTTTGACGAATAAAGCAATGCATTTGAAGCGAAGAAAACAATGTAAGCTGCATCCGAGGATTTGTCGAGAGTATGCGGAAATGTGATCGTACCTGCGGAGGTTAAAGACGAACCTGGTCACAGCATTAAGTGCTAATTGCAATTTACGTAGCGAGGCCGAGTCTAAGTCGGCACAAATTTCGCAACCGTAACTTAGAATCGGCATGATCAATGCTTTGGCCAGCCTTGTTTTAATCTCTACAGGTAAGAAGTGCTTAGAGATGGAAAGACCGCGCATAAACATACATTTTCGCAACGACGCTATTTATGTGGTCGCTCCAAGTCAGCGTGCTATTAAATATGACTCCTAGGTTTTTAATCTTCGACACCATTTCAACCTGTGAACCGTTTAACAAAATGCTAGGGAAATCTGCAAAATCTGGTTGGTGCCTTCCAATCGGTAAATATTTTGTTTTTGCAGGATTTAACAGCAGCTGGTTTTGGATTGACCACTTAACTAACGATACTAGATCCTCGTTGATTTTTTCTACAGCATCTTCAACAAGCCCAATAGGGAAGCCGAGGTATAACTGGACGTCATCAGCATAGATGTGGAAGTTGCAGTATTTGATGACAGATGGTAGGTCGTTTATAAATAATGAAAAAAGTAGAGGTCCAAGAATAGATCCCTGCGGTACACCCCTTCTTATAAGTAAGAAGTAAGAAAGATTGTTTTCGTATGAAACGTCCTGAATGCGTTCATTAAAATAACAGAATATCAATTTAGTTGCACTATTAGAGAAATTAAATAGATTCGATAGCTTTTGACATAAAATAGTCGGTTCAACCGAATCAAAGGCTTTTGAGAAATCTAACAGTGTGACCAATGATATTTTGTTTTCATCTATCGCTCGGCGAATGTCATCCGAGACCTTCAACAAGGCCGTTATGCAGCTGTGACCAGATCTAAACCCAGATTGAAGGGAATTTAATAAATTTAAACTATCAACATGCTCCTTGATTTGTTTACTAACAATTACCTCAAAAACTTTAGACATATAATATAGAATGGCTATTGGACGATAATCATTCACAGTTCTTGAACTTTTCGGTATCGGAACTATCTTAGCCCGTTTCCATTCAGTCGGATAAACGGAGGTGGTTAGGATGGAATTGAAGATATAGGTAATGTACTGGAGTATTTTAGGAAGAAGGATTTTTATAAAGTCGGGATGAATATTATCTAACCCAACACATTTTGACTTTATTGAAAAGATTGTGTTGCCAACAGGAAATATATCCACAGCAGAAAGTGAGAATGCATCTTGAGAATAATTTGGAGTATATGATTGTAAAGAGCTGTTTGGTGTGACCATGGTGGGTTTTGCAAATTTCATATTAATTTCCTCAATATTAATCTTTTCATTCAAAGGGAGAGATCTCTTACCAAGCCCAAGGTCTTTCACTTGTTTCCACAAGAATTTAGAGGACCCGTTTGAATCGAATTTTTGCAGGTAGTGGATGTATTTTGCGCGTCTTATCATGCATGTAACCCGGTTTTTGGCTATTTTGAAAGCATTAAGCATTTCAGCACATTCAAACCATCGCCGAAACAGACTATCGCGTAGGGACATCGCACTAATAATATCAGCTGTCATCCAAGGGCACTCAGCGTTTATGACAACTTTTGTTCTAATTGGAACATATTTATCGAACAGGTAAGAAACGTTTTCGTTAAAGATGTGAACCTGATCATTGACGCTAGGTGTGAAGTAAATGTCCCGCCAAGTAAGGTTATCGCATTCAAGAAACAGGCCTTGAAGGTCAATGTTTCGAAAGTCCCGATATTGAAATCTACGTTGAGTGTTATTGACATTGACATCTAAAGCAAAGTCGATGGTAGTAAATATTAGATCATGGAAAGAGAAAGCTGGTGCTGACAGTTGGCTATAAAATTTCAGTAAACTGCGGTCACTAAGCAGAAATACATCTAAGAGAGATGGAGTCTTATTAGGCATAAAATGCGTTGCATCAGTTAAGTTCGCAAACGTGAGATTTGAAGCATTCATAGCATCTCTGAATAGGTGACTGGAAGAATGGCTTAGAAGATTGATATTGAGGTCCCCACCGATTACAAGTTTTTCAGCGAGGTAGGAAACCTCATTGATTATATTTTCCACGATTTGATAGTTAGCAATACTTGGGGGCATATACATAGATCCGACTACACATTTATTTTCGCCATTCCTTACTTCAATGAAAACAAATTGGACAGGGCTAGTCTCTTCTGAACACAAGACGACCTTAAACCTAATTCCATCCCTCAGATAAATAGCTGCACCACCGCCAATTCGGCCATATCGATCGCCACGAAAAAGCTTAAACCCATTAAGTGGATAACATTCGTTCCGAGCGTTGGGATTAAACCAAGTCTCGGACACACAGACAACGTCAACTCCGCTTTTCTCAAAGACATGCCTAAGCTCGTCTTATTTATTTACAAGACTCTGCGCATTAATATGACAAATGTGCAGACCCATTCGCTGCTTGCACAGAATGTTTATTAACGCGTGTAAATTTTCATTCACCCTGTTTTCATCGTTGTTCATCACAAAAGACATTTTAGTGGATCAAAGAAGAAAATCGAACACAGAAATTTAAAATAAAGCCGTCGGAAGAATATTAAAACACTTGACAATTCTCGTACAACAAAAGAGCAGAAAAAAAAAAAGTTTAAAGAGAGAAATGGAAAAATCAAAACAAAGGAACTTAAGAAGAGAACAGAAAGAAGAGCAAAGAAAATGATAATAATATTAAAATCTTAAATTTTGTGACGTGTTGTAGCTATCGATTATCGATCATCAAAGGCAGCACCGATTGAATTTCTCAGATCTTCAAATGAATTGATTAGTACAGGAGATTGGTTTGTTGCAGTACGGATGTATAATCTTCCGTTGAACGTGTGAAAGGTGGAAATAAGCGAACGCTCTTTCAATTTGAAAGCTTGCCGTTGTAGTTGGTAAGTTCGCTTTGTTAAGCTTTCGTTGATATTAAAGCTCTTTTGGGAGTTAAATCCAATGTCACAAAGCTTCAAAGTAGAACTCGTTCTCTTGCGATAAGCAGCCGCAGCTCTTAAGAGGTTTTGTTTATCTCGGTCATTAGCGAACTTCAACACAATGCACGCATCGGATGAAGCTGTGCCGCCGTGCCAGATGGTCTCACTCTAAAAATGTTGTTCAGTGCATGCGCAGTGCATGGTAGACATCGCTGAGTTGCTCTTCAGGCTGAGCTGGGACACCGTACAGGATCGCATCTGATTTGAGTTTATCCCTTTCAAGCTCGTCGAAGATTAGCTCAAGACGGTTACACTTATCGGAGACGTCACAGATTTTTTGTTCCAATTCAAGGGCTACCTGTTTGACTTTGTCATTGAGCTTTTGTTCCAACGATGAAAGTTTGTCGTCAAGCATTGCAGCAAGTTCATTTTTGAACTCATCTCCCCACTTCTGCAGTTTTTTCTCCATCTTGATCCACAGCTTGTCCGCAATATTCGCTGAATTGTTTGAAACAATATCTCTTGGAGAGTTAACGTTATGGTGTTGTTGGATCTGTCTTGTGGCTCTGGTTTCAGGCATTTTGTGTATGAACCAAAGAAAAGTTTTAGCGCGAGCAAAATACGAAACTTTATTTTAATGATAATGACTTAAACTTCTGATTTTATCACTAATTTTAACGCTTATTAGGGATGCAAGCACTTCAAGCGACAAGGAAAAAACTTTTTATAAATAGAGCTGTGGTTTTATTTAAATAAACTGGAAAAATTATGACACTTTTATGCTACTGATTCATTCTCTATCGAACGTTGCGAGTACATTAAACGAAAAACGGTTGCATGGTACATTTAGCGAAAATTTGCGCATACTTAATGCATCAGGAGATAGATCAGAATTGGACGATAAACTAGATAAAATATTAGTCATATATAATAAACTATACACTCATCTACAAAATTAAAACTAATTGACTTCATTACAAAAAATTCGACTGGGGAGCCAGTCCTGTACTTCCCACCTCGTATTGCATTATATCACAGTGAAAATTGTTTCTAATATACACCACATCGTGTTTGGGTTGTCCAGCTTGCCTTTTTAAAAGCATTTCTTCAAATATCTCAGCATCTACTGGACCGATTTTGCTCAAAATCTAATCAGATCTAAGTTTCATGCTGACAAATAAAACAAAAAAAAACCGCATGATCGTACGTTGTTCTGTTCTCCAGATATCGAAGGAGAAAAAAATTGTCACATACACACGCACACACAGACATCACTTCGAAAATGAGTGCAAATGATTTCTAGGGTATCGTAATGTGAAGGACCGTTAAAATCTTGAACTTTTTTTTTTAGCCGATTGCAATACTTCTCTTATGAAGGTGGGAAGTAAAAATTATAGCAAGGAAGACATTAGTGAGATCTATAGGAATCAAATCATTAGCAAGGAAAATCGGTTTAATAATGATCATAGGCAGGAAAATGCAAACCAATGTGCGGACATTATTCAGAACAGAACAGTAGCGAAAAATCAAGCTGAATATAAAAAGTTGAACAACTTTACAAAAGAGGGCAATTATATTGTTGATAGGTCAAATAAGAGGAACACTAAGTATTATAAGAAACAGGTTAAGCGTAGATACAAATATCAAGATTCGTAATTTCATAAAATTTTATTATGTCCATCATATTCTATTACAGATGTTCTTCTTGTATTTCATAATACAATTTACTCCTGTCATAACACAAACCATAGAGGTACTACCCATAAATATCGAGTATGGCTACACTATCGTGAAACTGGAGGAGCTTAACGTTGTAGACAATTTTACTAAGATTCTGCACCAAGTGAACGTGACAGCATATGAAGAAGCAATTAACATAGTGGAAGAAAATATCAAAACTTTCAAGCAAAAACTAACCGACGAAGACTATAACTTGCTTCAAAGAGAAATAATAACAGCAAAGCAAAATCTTGCATCCATAATACCATCAATTCAGGTGAGGTAGAAAATAGCACTTGTTAATATTTTAGGTTACGGTTTAAAAAAACTGGCAGGTACAATGGACGATGACGACGCTATTACTATATACGAACATTTGGACAATTCGGATCAAAACACGAAACAGACAATTGACGAATTAAATAAACAAGTTATCATAAATAACAACTTAATAAAAAATCTTAACGATATTACTAAACATGTGAACATCCAAGAGCGCAAAATTAACACACTCTTATTCAAAATCAATACAGAAACAAATAAAACTATATCTGAAATTGATAATTCTAAGTTTATTTTACATAGCTATGCCGACATTAGTACAATTAATAAGCAGTTAGAAAAATTATCAGACATAATTTTGTTGAGTCATTTGAACGTGTTAGGGCATAACATACTGACGGAAGAAGAATTAGGCAAATATAACATAACAGTAGAAATGCTCCCATATCTTCGAAGTGGAATCTTTTCCAGGAAAAACTTCTTAATCATTGCTATTGGAGTGCCCACTTTTACGAAAGAAAAATTTCATAAAGCTTTAGTAATTCCTTATCCTAATGATAAGTTTGAACAGTTAGATTTAGACACTCAAGTTATAATTATACAGAAAAATAATATCTACGCTTATAGTGAAAATGTAATGTTAAGAAAAGATCTTAAGCCACATGACAATAATTGTATTAGAAACATATTTCAAAAAGAAAATGTATGCCCATTTAAACATAATAACGAAAGTTCTATTGAAACAGCATTTGTAAACATAATAATTACTAGAAACTTGTTAACAACCAAATTACAACAAAATTGCATTGAACACGATTTAACTTTAAAAGATAACAATCTTATAAAATTTACCAATTGCGAAATCAAAATTAATAATTCTACATTTATTAACAAAATTGAAAAATTTTTGAGCAGTAGGTATTGTAGTTCCAACTGCATACACCAATTTCAGAAAGCAACTCAATAACGTTACACTTAAAGATTTACACCTAGATACAATAGGCGTTTTTCTTTTTAAGTTCAGAGCAGAGCCTGAGTTGTCAAAAAAAAATTCGTGTTTCTTTTTTAGCTCAGACACATCAGAGCTCCGAATTCGTTTTTCTTTTTTCGTTCAGAGCGTGCTCAGAGCGCACTCTATGAGCTCAGAATAATTTGACTGAGCATTCAGAGTAAAAAGCTGAGCACAGCCATTTTTCGCATTTGACAGGAGGGAAAACAAAGGAAAAAAATCAAATGACGGCTAAGTGCTCAAGTGTGTTTCATAAACAAATCAGAGCGCTCTGTGCATGCTCAGTTCAGAGCAAGCTCGAAGTGTTCGAGCTCTATTCAGAGCTCTGCTCTGAACTAAAAAAGAAAAATGCCTAATAAGGAACAGAGATACAATCAAATATATCAATAGCAAAACAACTATTGCAAATCATATTTCCCTAACTTTAAATTTAACAATAATTTTATTTTTATTTTGTGTTGCAGTGTTTTTGTACAAATTTTCAAAAAAAAAAAATAGAAATAATGAAAGAAAAGAAGAAAAAACTAAAAGTAACGAAATTAAAACAAATACGAGTAATGAAGATCTCGAAAAATTTAGGGAACCCATTTGTGGTTCAATCTTTAATGCATAAATCAATTTTTTCTGTAATTTTTGGAGTCAAAAATTTTTAAGGGGGGAGGTGTTATAAGTGCATTATGTTACGCGTGCACATTGTACCAATGTGCACTATGTTGCTCGTGCACATATAACATCTCGCATGCGTCCAGTAAGTGTGAAAAATGTGTGTTCGATTTGGGGATTACTGATCACTCTATGACGGGACTTTTAGTTAACACCTCAGATAGCAGGGCTCGGCCAATGCCAACTTCCTCTCATAGAATGAAAACTGACTTCAGTAAGGTTAAAAACATTTTGTTTTATGAATTTTTTGAAAATGTATATGCTTGTGGTGATGCGTCTTCTGCCTATTCTTTATTTATTGATTCTCTTAAGCACAATATTTTGAGTTGTTCTTCCTTTCTGCCCTCCAAAAAGTAGGTAAAAAAACTTAAACCCTGGATATCTAGATTCTTATTAAATAAAGTTATAGGTAAAAATAAGCTCAGAATGAAGTGTAAAAAGTATCCTAATAATTTGGGATTTGCTAGGAAGTATCAGAAATTGTGTGCTGAACTTAAAAAGGAGATTCCGATTTGCCGCGATTCTTATTACCGTGCACAATGATGACTGCGAGGTTTCCGACAAACTTGATATTGCAAATGCATTTAATTGCTATTTTGCTAACATAGGCTGGAATTAACAACCTTGTCCAGTCCAATCGTTTTGTTCATTCTGTCCGGCTCTTTGTGGATATTCTGAACCGTTGCAAAGTAGCAGTTTTGTTTTCGAGCCAATAACTCCACTTGAAATCTTAAAAGTTATTGGTACCTTAACTGACTCAAATTCTTGTGGTGCTGATGGTATCTCGAATTTTGCCCTTAAACAAATTGCATGTTTAATAGTAGATGTCTTAGCAGATATTTTTAATCGTTGCGTGTTTGAGGGGATCTTTCCTGATGGTCTCAAATGTGCAGATGTGATTCCATTACTTAAAAAAGGCTCTGCTTCTGAAATAGGTAACTATAGGCCCATCTCACTTCTTCCAGTTTTTAGTAAAGTTTTTGAAAAACTTATAAAAAATAGGATAGTGAGTTTTCTAATTAAAACAAATTTCTTTAATCCAGTTCAATTTGGTTTCCAAAAGGGAAAATCTACTGAAGATGCTCTGTTACAGTTCTGTTCGCAAATAATGTCACACCTTGATGGGAAAAAATGTACAGCAGGTTTATTTATTGACATTACCAAAGCTTTCGATATGGTCAACCACAATTGTCTGTTGAGAAAACTGGAAAAAGCGGGTTTCCGTGGTTTAATGCTTGATTGGTTCAAGTTGTATCTTGGCAACAGGTCGCAAAGAGTGAAGATAGATGAAATCAGGAGCAAACTTAAGTTTGTTAATCTTGGTGTACCACAAGGCTCTGTCTTGGGTCCTATTCTTTTTTTAATTTATATCAATTCACTGTTTGGGCTTAATTTCAAAGGTTCACCTACTGCTTTCGCGGATGACATTGGGTTCTCTTATGGTTTGAATAGTCCTTTGGATTTGGTCTCTGATGTAAATTGGGATCTGAATCTATTGAGACACTGGTTTGCGGAAAATAACCTAGTTATAAGCCCCAAAACTAAAATAATGTTCTTCCACTTATCTTCCGCACACAAATTTGAAGCTAACGTGTATTTCCACGCACCTGAGTGTCAAAGATTCAAACTATCTAATTGCATTTGTACGTCTGGTCCTCTCTCTCCCACTTTTTGTTGTAGTCTAAATTGTAGTGATAAGTGTTTTCTAATAGAAACTGCTGACAACTTTAAGTACTTGGGGCTCACTCTTGATTCCAGAATAAGTTTTTCGAATCACGCAGATACGTTGAGAATGTATTTTCGTTACACACTTAGACATTTTTATTATATGTATGCTCGAGTAAGCTTTTGAAGGCAATTTATTATGGTATTTTTGATTCTAAGCTTCAATATGGAATTGTTTGCTGGGGTGGTGTGTACCGAAATAAAATACATCCGCTGCTGATTCTGCAGAAATATATTTTAAGAATAATTTGTCGTAAACGTCGTAGATATCCTAGCTATCCGTTATTCTGTGACCTGAAAATTCTTCCTGTTCGTCATTTGTATTGTTTTAAGGTGTTAAAAACGTTCTTCATGAAGTCTGGTAATCGCAATTTTCGTCTAATTTCAAATTATAATTTACGTGGAAACTTTTCAAACATGTTACCTGTACCCAATTTCCGAACCACTGCATATCGTAATTTTTTTTCCGTTTTGTCTTATCGTTTGTTTAATAAACTCCCAGAGTCCATCAGAGCAATAACAATACCTGGAACGTTTCTTAAGTTAGTTAAAATTTGGCTCTTTCGCTTTGACTATGCTGGTTTAGAATCTCTCATTTCTGATATTCTGGTTTGATTTTTATTTAAATTTTTTTTTTCTATTTTTAAATATTTGCTTGTTTTTCTTTTTTGATTTTGTTTTACTTTTGCATCTTTAAGCAGTTAAATTTGTTCACTATTAATTTATCTTATTGTATAATTACTATTATATGTAAATTGCTTTATAGGGTCACCCCTCCTAAAAAATTAAATTTTTTTATTGTATAAGTCAATTGAAGTGACATTCAACTCTATTTTAATTACTATTGTACTTCAAAAAAAAGAATGTCACCTACTTTTCTTATGTTTTTTTGTTATGTTAATTATAAAATTGTTATGTAAATATTGTTAATATCCTGAAATCATAAGAATAAATATATATTGTATTGTATTGTATTCCTCACCGTGGCATCAAATATCGATTCGCAGTGAGGATTGTCGTTCACGCGAATTCCATTCCTCTTCTCCATCTTCATGGGAAGATCTAGATAAGAGGAATGGAACTTCTGCAATAGGATCCCCCTTAGCCATAAGTAATGTTTAAGTATTTTTAAGCAGTCGATTACTAGAACTCAATAAAAGAAGTTTGAAAAAGAAAAACGTGTTCGGGTTGTTCTTTAACTATATCGAATTGGTTGGTGACTTAGCATCAAACGCGTTCCTCTTCGCTTAAGATCGGTTCGTGTCGCGTCGTGGAAAGCCCATCGAAATATGGAGTGACAACGCGACGAACTTTCGTGGAGCTAAAAGGATGCTTGGGGAATTATATGATCTTCTGCTAAGTCACCAACATCATAATATCATCATAAATCATCTTTCTAAAGACCATATCAGTTGGAAATTTATACCACCTTCCGCACCCCACTTCGGTGGATTGTGGGAGGCTGGTGTAAAATCTATTAAAATGCATCTCAAATGCGTAATCGGTGAAAACAAACTTACATATGAAGAAATGTACACTCTCTTAACTGAAATTGAAAGCCTTTTTAATTCACGCCCCATATGGCAAACATCTGATTTCGAACCTACAGCATTAACTTCATCACACTTCTTGATTGGAGAATCCTATTCTGCTATACCACAATCAGATTTCTCTCATTGTAATGTATCGATAAAAACTAACTGGTATTTTTTACAGACCCTAATGCAAGGCTTCTGGAAGCGCTGGCACAAGGAGTATCTTACGTCTCTACAGAATCGACCTAAATGGCAGACACATCATCGAAACCTCCAAATTGGTGACATCGTGCTTCTCAAAGAACCCAACCTGCCACCATCGAAATGGGTCCTGGGACGAATCAGCAACGTTCATTTGGGAAGTGACAAAAGATGCCGAGTCGCTACTGTATACACGCAGTTTGGGGATTATGTACGCCCGGTAGTAAAGAATGCTCCCTTACCTAAATAAAGCTGAAAGACCGGAGTCTTCCAGAGGGGGCTAAATGTTCAGTACTATGTGACACAACCGCCAAACAAACGCACACCACACTTTTGCATGTTTCATAACAATTAGTAACTGTCCCACTCTCTTTTCAATTAATACACTAGTTTTTCGCATTGTTTCTCTTTACATTGATTTTCGTATTTGCTTGTGAATCTTCTGTAAGTTTTTCTTGTTCTCTTCTTACTTTGGTAAGCATCGAGTGTGGACGCAGTTTTTGGTAACATAATTACACTAAACACAAATTACATTTATACACTTAAATTTATTTAACCCTTAAATGCCCAGTGTATCTTTAAAGATACAGCCATTAAACAAATTATTTCTTCCTTAGTTTTGACTTTATTTACTTATGGCTTACTATTTTTGCTTTATTGACTCAAAACGTATCCACTGTAAAAAAATTAGACCCATAGTTTTTAAATTAAATTACTTATAACGAAATATTTGATTTTTTTAATTTTAAACAAATTTAATAACTTTATAAAGGGTGGTTAAGTTTTAAGGGCCGATGTTGATTTTGAATAAAACACAAATTATTTAGGAAATTATTGTCATTTCTTTTTATTATGATAATATTGGTATGGTTCAATTATGTATGGAACAAAATATCGGCCAAATGGCCGCCGCGACCTCGGCGGCACACCTCCATCCGATGGTCCAAATTTTCGATGACGTTGAGGCATAATTGAGGTTCTATGCCGAATTTTCTCATCCTTTAGCTCTTGAATTGTTGCTGGCTTATCGACGTACACCTTTTCTTTCAAATAACCCCAAAGAAAGAAGTCCAACGGTGTCAAATCGCATGATCGTGGCGGCCAATTAACATCACCACGACGTGAGATAACACGGCCATTGAATTTCTCCCGCAAAAGAGCCATTGTTTCGTTAGCTGTGTGGCAAGTGGCACCGTCCTGTTGAAACCACATATCGTCCACATCCATATCTTACAATTCAAGCCATAAAAAGGTCGTTATCATCTCACGATAGCGAACACCATTCACAGTAACTGCCTGACCGGCCTCATTTTGGAAAAAATACGGCCCGATGATGCCGCCAGCCCATAAACCGCACCCAACAGTCACTCTTTGTGGGTGCATTGGTTTTTCGACAATCACTCTTGGATTATCATTCGCCCAAATGCGGCAATTCTGCTTATTGACGAATCCACTGAGGTGAAAATGTGCCTCATCACTGAAGATGATTTTCTTCGAAAATTGATCATCCACTGTTGCCATTTCTTGCCACCATTCTGACCATTGACCACGCTTGAAATGGTCAAGAGGCTTTAGTTCTTGAGCCAATTGCACCTTGTAAGCGCGTAAATGCAAGTCTTTATGCATAATGTTCATCAACGACGAGCGTGAGAGGTGCAATTGACGGCACTTCAGCCACACTATCGCGAACAGCAGCAATATTTTCTGCAGTACGAGCTGTACGAGCATGCACTGGTGTTTTCACATCTCCTACAGACCCGGTTTGCTCAAATTTTTGCACGATTTTTCCGATTGTACGCACTTTTGGACGATTAAATTGACCGAAAAAATCACGAAGTGCACGATATGCATTTTGATTTGAACGCCCATTTTCATAATAAGCCTGAATAACTTTAACGCGTTGCTCGATTGTGTATCTTTCCATGGTTCAAATTGAGTTAGTCTGAAATTGAGAAATGTCAAATGAAATGCAGAAAAAAACTTGTCGTTTAGGTGTGGTTCACATTCAACATCGGCCCTTAAAATTTAACCACCCTTAAGTTGGTAACACTACTGTGACAGAAAAAATATGTCCTGGTGAACGTATATATGTACATATTATGAAGTTACAAACAGTTATTTCAACCGTCGTAACAGAATAAAAAATTTTGACTGGGGGGCCAGTCCTGTACTTCCCACCTGGTATTGCGATATGTAAAGCGAAATTTTTTTCCAATAACACCACAACGTGCTTGTTGTCCAGTACACCTTGTTTTAAAGCATTTCTTCAAATATCTCAGCATCCGCTCGACCGATTTTGCTCAAAATCTAATCAGCTCTAAGTTTCATTGAGACAAATCAAATAAATAATAATAATACGCATGATCGTATGTTGTTCCGTTCTCCAGATATCGAAGGAGAAAAAAATTGTCACACACATACGCACACACACACGCACACACAGACATCACTTCGAAATTTGTTGCTTCTATTCACGGCATGGATGTTACGTCCATATCTTGGAAGAACAACCGGGTTGTCAATCTCGTGTCAACATATGTCGGAATAAAACCTCCATCTTCTTCTAATTCAGATAGTCAAACGAGTCTAAGTGTAAGGAGGTTCGATAGAAAAGAGAAGTCTGTCAAAATGATACCATGACCACAAATTATTAAAGACTATAATCAGCACATGGGAGGAGTGGATTTGATGGACAGTTTCATGAGACGCCATAAAATAGGCATAAAAAGCCGAAAATGGACAGACCGGTTATTTTTTCATATGCTAGATATGACTGCAGTAAATGCATGAAGAGAATTGACAGCTGTCAAGTGTGATAAAATCAAGATTCTGTGCTGCTATTATTTTCAAAATTTTTATAATTGTAATCTGTATCAACATTCTTAATTTCTACGGGAAACTTACAAGAAAACCGACGGGATCACTTGGAGCATCGATTTCTTTATCAATATCACATATTAAGGTACGATCTTAAGTAATTAAATCCCCATAGTGTCCGAGAACCCTAGCAGTATATGTATTCTTCGAAAAGAAAGCTCATTGAAACCTCGCCTGAGCAGCTATTAATCACTAAAAAAAACTATTTTGGCTCAAAGTAATTCAACAATGGCAGTTGGTAACATGTCCGTCGACGATCTAAAATTGATCTTGGAAGAATGCATATCATCCAAGCTTGAAAATCTTGCCACAAAACAAGATATCCAAGAAATCACTCCTGCGATCCAGTTACTCCGGAATCAAAACTCATTCCTCGCTGAGCGGTTATCTGCCACCAAAAATTACTGTCAACTCCTAGAAAATCAACTTGAGCTATCTACGCGGAGATTCACTGACGATGTTGTAGTCGTTCATTTCCCAGCAGAGGGTAAAACCGACAAGATTGGCTTTGCCAAACAAACCTGCATCGGTCTTATCAGCCTACAAGGAAATGAATCTCTTATCGTTAAAAATGCACACGAATTCACGAACTCATCAACAAACAAAACCACAGTGGTCCTGAATTTGGACTCTTGTGACACCGCAAACAAAATTATTAACGCTGCACCAAAGCTAAAAGGATCTGGCATTGTTATCCACCGTGAGCAGTCTCTTATCACCCGGCACAAGAGGAAATCACTTTACAACATAAAAACTTCGTTGCTGGCATTGAATTCGACTGTTAATATTGCAATAAGAGTCAAGAGGAGTCAAATTGCAAATAAATAATTTCACCTTTTTTTATAACTTGTCATGAGGACTTGTTGTAAAACTTTAATACAACTGCTTGTCAAAGCATTTGTTGCAATTCCACCGTTACTTGAATTGTTTTTTCTCCTTCTCAGAATTTTATCATGTATCAGTCTCTGTAAAGTCACCCAAGAAAAAACTACTATTAATTTTGTTATCTTCTGACCGCCTCTCTTTTATTTCCTAACAATAGGTTATGGGCCCAGGCTACAATACAGAATAGAATAGTTTTTTTTTCTTTCATAATTTACCGGTTAAAATAAAATTCGTCAGTCGAGTTTCTGTGTTTGCTGTGGTCGCGATGAGTTCGTTATACCAAATAGACAAATTGAACGGGGAGAATTATGGAAGCTGGGTGATTCACATGAAAAGTGTTCTAGTACATGCTGAACTTTGGTCGTACGTCGACGGGTCAAAACAGTTACCGGTCGAACCGAAACCGGAAATGACCATAACAACGGTTCGGTAAGTGAACATATCTTTGCGGCAAAATCACGGGAGAAAAATCACGCTAGCAAACCAAATCATACAACAAAGGGAAAATGTTATTCTTGCGCTAAACGTTGTCATTACGCTTCGAACTGTAAAAATGCAAAGCCAAGACAGTTATCCTCGTTTGGTTTCTTTTCTTCAATAGATGAATCAATGTTGCAACGGGATGAATGGTGTTTGGATAGCGGAGCAACCTCGCACATGTGCTGTTATAAGGATTTATTTACCGATATCCGGAATGACGCTGATGGTGAAAAGGTGCAGTTAGCAAACGATAAGTTTGTTGTATCGAGTGCTATTGGGACAGTTAGATTAAAACTAAAAGCAGGTGACATCGAGCTGAAAAACGTTTTGTACATTCCAGAATTACAAGGTAGTTTTTTGTCCGTGAATAAAATAACTAAGCATAATTTTACAGTCGATTTCTTACATGACGTTGCTGTTGTGAAAAATTTGCAAAACTCTGTTGTTTTAAAGGCCTATAAGAAATGCGGCCTGTATATCATTAAACTTCAAACTGAATTTCTGTCTTGTCAATCCAGCATTAAGAGTAACACGATGCAAAAATGGCACCAACGGTTTGGACACCTGAACATGAATAATCTTCAACAGCTCAAGAATCAGAACATGGTAGTTGGCCTCAATATTGATTCATCTGATATTAAACTGGATTGCGTTGTGTGTGCAAAAGGCAAATTGACGGTGCGACCTTTCCCTAAACAATCATTTACTCGAAGTAAACAACTGTTAGAGCTGGTGCATAGTGATGTGTGCGGACCAATGAGAGTATCATCGGCTGGGGGAGCAAGGTATTTCATGACACTCATCAATGACAAATCAAGAAATATCCAAGTTTATTTTCTGAAAACGAAAGATGAGGTATTTAACACATTTAAAAAGTTTAAGGCTATGGTCGAGCTCCAAACGTCACGTAAAGTAAAATGTTTGCGAAGTGACAACGGACGCGAATTTGTGAATAAAGCCAACCAGTTCTTGCAGGAACACGGAATAACACGTCAGCTTACTGTCAAGTATACTCGACAGCAGAACGGTGTAGCTGAAAGAGCCAACCGGACGCTCGTCGAGATGGCTAGGTGTCTGCTGTTGGACCAGAATCTCCCGGAGTACCTGTGGGCGGAAGCCATTAGTACGGCAGCTCACTGAGGAATAGATCACCATCCAGGATTTTAGGCAATGTAACTCCATTCGAAATTTGGACAGGATCAAAACCCAATGTTGCCCACTTAAAAGTCTTTGGGTCGAAAGCCATAGCATTGACCAAAAGGCCTGGAAATTCCAAGTTCGCTGCAAAAGGTCATGAGTTGATCTTGGTAGGATATTCGGAGGAATCCAAAGGATACCGCCTTTTCGATCCCATGACAAGGCAAATAGAAAAGAGTCGCGATGTTAAATTTTTTGAAAATGATACACAAAACAGTTTTTTCGATGTTAAAGATTTCTTACTTGCAGAAGATGGAGACAACGTTTCTTCCAAAGAACAATCTAACGACGATGAAGATGTCCCAAAGCAATCTCCTCAGAATCTAGAGCCATCAGTCAAACCAGCTGACTCACCAAGTGCGCCAAGCAAGACACTGGTTGTTGTGCCGGCACGGCCGAGGATCATGCGCACGGGAAAGCCTGGTGGGCCAGCCAAGCAGTATAATATGGTTGCAACGGTTAATGCGATGGGAGAACTGTCGTCAGTTCCATCATCAGTTACAGAAGCAAGGAACAGCCGTGACGCTGAGAAATGGTAGTCTGCCAGGCAGTTGGAATATGATGCACTTGTCAAGAATGAGACCTGTTCGCTCGTGAACCCACCATTAAAGGATCAAATAATTGAATGTAAGTGGGTTTTTAACTTTAAAAGAAAACCAGATGGATCGATTGACAGGTACAAATGTAGGCTTGTAGCCAAGGGGTGTTCCCAGAAATATTTGATAAACTATAATGAAACCTTCTCTCCCGTAGTCCGTTATTCGACCATACGTTTAGTTTTAGCTATTGCGGTGCAGTGTGAACTTCTAGTACATCACCTCGACATAACGTCAGCATACCTTAATGCTGAATTAAGCGAAGATGTTTACATGGCACAACCCGAAGGTTTTGTGGACAAAGATAACCCACAGAAAGTGTGCAAGCTGCGTAAGTCACTTTATGGCCTAAAACAGGCGGGGAGAGAATGAAATAAGAAGTTGAACGAAGTGTTACAGCAAATTGGATTTACGAGGTGTAACGGGGACAGCTGTGTGTATTTCATGAAAACTGATGCTGAGATCAACATTGTGGCCGTATATGTTGATGATTTTTTGATTGCTTGTTCGTCGGAGTCATCAATAAACGTAATAAAGGCACAAATCGGAACTGCGTTTGATTGTGTGGACAAAGGGCCAGGCCAGTAATTTCTAGGGATTGAAATTGAGCGCAGCCAACCGAGGGGACCAATTCCGATACATCAACATCAATATATAAGGGAACTTCTGTGTCGATTTCGGATCGATGCATGCAAACCCTGTTTTACGCCACTTGACCCAGGAATGAAATTAGTGAAGTGCCAAAGTGAAACGTGCAAGAAGGAAGATCCAAGCTACTACCAATCAATAGGTGGCGCTATTATGTATTTAGCGGTTTCTACGAGGCCAGACATCAGTCACACCATAAGCAAACTCTCTCAATACAACGTGGAACCTCATGGAGAACATCTCGGAGCATTGAAACATTTATTGCGGTACATCAAGACTACTTGTGATGGAAAGCTGTGTTTTCCAAAAACGTCGAAAGGTCTTCGACGTGGACGCAGATTGGGGAGGCAACACCGTTGATAGAAGATCTTTCACAGGATTTGCCTTCACATTTGGTGATGGAGCCATCTCCTGGGAATCGAAGAAACAGCTGTCAGTTGCTCTCAGTAGCACTGAAGCCGAGTACATGGCTCTGTCGCAAGCGAGTAAAGAAGCTGTTTACTTGCGGAACTTGGTATCCGAGTTGGGCTTACTTTCTACTAATCATTCTGTTCTTCGGGTAGGGATTAGAATATACCCGAGGTAGGCAGGCCTGTCGTAAAAGGCACAATATGCAATGAACAAAACAAACGATATTATAACCCCAGGTGGCAGACCAGGTACACTGGAAAATCCACCCTCTACGGAGGTCGGCTCTTTGGATTCTGGGGAGAGCCATTTAATGCGACTATGTAACCCCTTCGGCAAAAGCTCAAGGGTATCGAGATCACCATCACCGCGATCTCAAACAACTACGTGCAAAACCTGAAGTCCCACGACACCGCAAGTGTCGGCGCACGAACAACGGACTTCAGTGAAAACAAAAAGCCTGCGGGAGGAAAACATAGAACTCCAAGCCAGGCTAACTAAAATGGAAATGCTCTGCGAGGAACTTAAAAAAGAGCTAAACGAACTGAAAAGCAAAGGCAATCTTAAAGGTATAAAGGATACGCCGAAACCTAGTAGTGAGGCTTCCTCGAACTCGAACTGTACCGGGAAAGCTATCTACGAAACGGACGAAGAAGAATTAAGTCGTGAAACTGACTGGATTCTACAGGCAAGAAACGGAAAGCCGGTTCTTCACCAGAAATCGTTACACGAAAAGAAGCAACGGATAACAAGCCGGACAAAAAAGAAAGGAAAAACGTAATAAACGTTCGTCCCGAGGAACACCGAAGCGCTAGGCAACGGCCACCACCCCCAATTTATGTTATCGGGATTGCAGACTACAGTCAACTGCAAACCATCCTAAAGACATTGTTACAATCCGATTATATTGTAACATCGCGCAATAACAATACGTGGAAAGTCAGCGTCAAGGACGCTGACAGCTACCGTCTATTATCCCATAAGTTAAATACTGAGAAAATCCAATGATTCACTTATGACAACAAGTCGGAAAGGCCGATACGTGTCGTAGCTAGAGAACTTCATGCTTCGTGCTCAAAAGAAGATGTAGTCAGTGACCTAAGAAATAGAGACTTTAAAATAGATGTTTGAAACCTAATTATTTTGTTTGTCGTTATTTAACATTCATTTATTTATTCATTGTTATTCTATTCATTGTTATTCGATTATTTGTTATAATTTTCATTGTTGCTTTGTTTATAATAACTTGTTAATCACTGTCAATTTTGTCAAATAATCTGTGAGTCACTGTACTAGTTGCATCGTACCATTCGAGTGCATCGTGTGTTTCTTTGAAACCACCAATCCCTGCGTGCCAACATCAATCGTACGATCCGCACACCACTGGAAATGAATGCACTTGCAGTGAGTGATTGATTGATTTTGATTGATTTATATTTTCTGATAAATTACTTATTAAATAATAACAAATCAACATAGCATGGCTTTGCCGTCTGCCGATTGACAAAAAAAGAAAATTAAAAACATACATACATTTTTATAATTTATAATAGTTAACGCAGAAAGGTACAAGGACAAAATATATACATAATTGGATTACATTGACGGTAACATACTCTTTTTCAAAAACTTTCATTAATTATTCGGTCTCTATAAGTCAAGGCGATTTGGCAGTATTTGAACAGTTTAGGGACATTAGGCTCATTCAGGAGATCAATTACTTGGTCGACCGACAAATAGTCAGTGCCGAAGATGCTGCGTCGAGTTTCCCTTAAAATTGGGCACTTTCCAACAAAATGAAGCGTATCCTCGCGTTCTCCTAGGTTACATAACCCGCATATGATCGGAAGTTCATCTCTATGGGGAATATAGTTCAACTTCAACAATTCTCCCCTCAGTTTAACTATCGTCGATATCTCTTCCACTTTATGATCGTCCCGAAAATAATTCAGATGACCGAGGTTATGACTTAATCGCCTGTAAATTGACCTATGCAACGAGTTTACGGCTTCCTCTAAAAATTTCTCACGACACTTAAGATCAACATTTGCAATAAGTTGGTATAGCACTGGCTTCCAGGTCGAAGATTCCGCTGGTTGCAAATTAAAATCCATCCCACACTCTTGGGCTAAGTCGCGCCATTCCCCGAACCAACTGCTCCCGTTGGAAATGATTTTGATGGCTACCTTTTTGGGCAGCCTTTCCTCTGGCATTTGCAGAACTTTGAGCACGTAGTCCACCTGGAGTTTTAGGGTCTTTATAAAGAGAGGAGCTACACCTGTTTCCAGCATAATAAGATAGTTCGGCGTACTAGATGGTAGACGAAATATTCTTTTGATATAATACCTTAGAAGCTTCTCCACCGTATCATGTCTTTTGAATCCCCACACCTGGGCCGCATAGAACAAAATGGATTCCGACGCTGCTTCAAATATCCTGAATTTGCTGCTATGTGCTATGCACTTATTTGCAAAACATCTCTTCCAGGTCATATTTATAGCTGTTTTGGCTTTTGCGAGCTTCTCCTTCAGATGTTTTTCCATGCTTAAGTTTTTGGTGAAACAGACCCCAAGGTATTTGAATTCGTTGACCACCTCTATGTCATCTCCATTATAGAACCATCTTTCGCTCCTGCTATTCCTGCCTCCTCCCTTTCTAAAAGTCATTATTTTCGATTTCTCCAGATTAACAATCAGGCTCCACAAACGGCAGTACTCCGAGAGTCGGTTTATCATGAGCTGGAGCGTTTCCGGCGATTGTGCTAGCAGTACTATGTCGTCCGCGAATAGTAGAGCCTTGATTGGTGTACCTGCATACTCTATGCCTCCAGGTAAAAAGTCTACAATGTCTTCGATAAAGAGCGCAAAGAGGCAGGGACTTAGCGAGCAACCCTGTCTCACACCAGAATCCGTTCGAAACCACTCCGACACATCATCCCCATTCCACACAGCTGCTCTAGTGTCCCCATACAGATCCTGGAGAATTTTTCCAAATTTCTGTGACAGTCCCATATTGTACAACTTGTAGAACAAAGCATTTCTATTGATAGAGTCGAACGCTGCCTTGAAGTCAACAAAGAAGGCATACAGCTTCTTGTTCTGTCGCAAAAAATGTTCCGCTACACTCCTCAGTACAAAGATATGATCCACAGTGGAATAGCCTGCCCTAAACCCCGCTTGGTATTCATTCAAAAGATGCTCCGTACTAACCCACCTAACAAGCCGTTTTTGTAGGATTGACGTAAAAATTTTGTAGGATGCGTTTAGAAACGAAATACCCCTGTAGTTGGCCGGATCTGACTTACAACCTTTCTTGTATATCGGAAAGATCAGCGCCTCCTTGAATCGTTGCGGAATAGTTCCCTGTTCAAACGTTTTATTGAAAGCGATGGTTAAATTCTTTATTAGTTCCTGCGTTCCATATTTATACAGCTCTACCGGTATCCTGTCCGAACCTGGTGCTTTCCCATCTTCGAGAACATTTAAAGACTCTGCAACCTCCGTTTGGGTTATTGGAGCGTCTAGGATATGGTTGCAGTAACCAGGAGTAGCATAATGGAAGGAGGAGCTGTTAATTTCCGGATTTAGGAGTTCTTTGAAATGAGCATATAAAACCGTTGCGCTAAGGTCTCGACTTATAGTAAACGGTTTTGCGTTGAGTTTCTTAACAACCTTCCAAAAATCTGCCGCATTCCTACAGCTTGCCAATCCTGCCGCCTCCAATTGATAGTAGTTAGTCTTCTTCCTCTTACACAACACCTTGTACTTCTTGATAGCTTGCAGATACTGTTTTTTGAAGTGCTCGTCACTAGAATCTCGGAACATGTTCAGCCACGCAAATGAAGTCCGTCTTGCTCGCCTACATTCTCCATCGAACCAGGGTTCATGTCGCTGTTCCTTTTTGTTGTTGCCACGCTCAGATCCTGGATAGGCCGTTTTAATGGCATTCGCAATTAAGTCCATATCAATTTCGTGGTATGACGCAAGTTCCCTGTTGAGGTTTAATCTATATATGCGTGCGTAGTCCTCTTTCCAAGCTAATTTAGGGAGCAACCCCATATTTGTAACTCTTTCGCTTTCGTTACTCATGAGTTCAAACGTCACAATGTTTGGTAAGTGTTCAGAGTATGGTACGTGAGCAATCTCCAGATCAGTAACATAAAGGTTCCAACTTCCACTCACTAAACTTAAATCAATAACCGAAGATCCTTGATGTCCAACAAAAGTAAAGTCGCCTCCTTCATCAGATGCACTTGAAGGAGTGCATGTGTGTGGGTGTTATTTTTTCGTGGATGCATTCTTGCTGCTGATGATCGGTGGTCGATGGTAGGACACTTGGGTTTTGATAGCAGTACGATAAAGTTGGTAGTGAGAAATATTTAAACAATAAATTTTATAACGTTCTATGAAGTTTGTCTTTTTTTTGTTGTTATATCGAAATATTACAAACCATTAAATGGTCCTTCGAGCCGGATTTAAATTGAACTAGCTCGTGTGTAAATTTACGAAATACTTTCGGAAAAGACAATTTATTCGTGAGTGTTAAGCGCGTAGAACTTTCGCTTGGGTGTAATTCATTTTACAATCGAACTCTCGTGTTTATCAAATCCTGTGTAAAATGAATTCGCTCAAGACTAAACGTGGTAATGCAAAAGGTCGGTTAACGCGCGCGGCAGCCTTCATAGAGACAATAAGCAGTGAAACACCTGTGGAAATGTTACAGATTCGAGTAACAAAACTGGATGAATCGTGGGCAGATTTTTCTTCGGTTCATCATCAAATGTTAAATACTGCCAAGGAGGATGATAGTGAGGATCTGGAAATCGAATTTGGTGAGTACGAAGAGAAGTATTTTAAAGCGCATGCCAGTCTAATGAAGGCCATCAATGAGAGGCAGGCTGCTTCGAAAGAGGCAGATAGGTCAGTAGTCGATATCTTGGCCAACCAGCAATCGTCATTTCTGGAGCGTTTGAATTCGACTGCAACTAACTCATCAACAATTAACCTGCCTAAAATTACCGTTTCCTTGTTTTCGGGTAACTACAAGGATTGGCCATCCTTTCGCGATTTGTTTACGGGCGCAGTGGATTGCAAACCTAATCTGTCAACCACGCAAAAATTCCATTATTTAAAAATGTTTCTGCGAGATGATGCTGCGAACCTGATAAAGCACATCCCAATCTCGGATTCGAATTATGTCGAAGGGTGGGAACGTCTCGAAAATCGGTATGATCGTGTGCATCTAATCGTACAGTCCTACATACAAGCATTTTTGGCCTTGCCGTCGATTCATACGGGTAATGTACAGATGCTCAGGAAGTTATCCGATGGTGCGGATGAAGTCATTCGGGGACTCAATGCTATCGATCAAGCCAGTCGCGATCCGTGGCTTATCTATTTATTGTTGAATAAAGTGGACTATGAGACTAAGCAAGCGTGGGCAACAGAAGTCGGTTCTCGGAAAGATTGCACTGTTGCTGAACTTTTAATTTTTCTGCAATCGAGGTGTGATGCGCTTGAATCATGCCAATCGCTTATTCGTCCGGTAGCATCGCGGAGTAAATTGCAAGGTCAGGTAAAAGCTCATTTCGCTGCATCCCCTGACAATAAATCAAAATGCCCCAAGTGCGAAGGTGATCATATTTTACCACAATGTTCCCAATTTGTGTCGCTAGATATAGATTCGCGTCGAAGTTTCGTAAAGCGCAAAGCACTTTGCTTCAATTGTCTTCGCAGCGGCCATTCGTGTAATAATTGTCGATCCACATTTCGCTGCCGTGTGTGCAAGTCCCGCCATCATTCCTTGGTTCATTCATCAGCATCCGATGCGACACCTCTACCATCCATATCGGACAACCGTTCATCTGATTCACCCGCCTCACCCAGTGCGCACCATTCTACACCTATCGTCAACAATCATTCGCTTGAGCTTGGCCATCGTAAGCAAACTATTCTTCCAACTTTAATAGCTAAAGTTCAAGATAACTAGGGGAAATTTGTGAATGTTGCTTGATTCGGGGTCGCAATGTTCGTTTATCGCAGAATCCTTTGCCCAGGTGCTCGGTCTTCGTCGCAAACACGCTCGTATACCAATTCATGGTTTATCAACCACTGAAGCAGGGTACAAAAAGGGATGCATTTCATTACAATAACACTCACGCTGTAATTCGTGTTCGTTATCAGTCGATGCATTTGTTCTCCGAAAGTTAACTTCGAATTTGCCCTCTCAACGCGTTGATATTTCGTCTTGGCCACAAATCTCAAGTTTGGAATTAGCTGATCCTTATTTCAATCAACCAAGTCCGATCGACGTCTTGCTAGGAGCGGATAAATTGTGGGGAATTTTGAAGGCAGAGCAAATTCAAGGCCCTCTAGGAACACCTATTGCTCAAAACACAACGTTTGGTTGGGTTATATCCGGTGTAGTTGTCGATCCAAGTCAGTCCAATCCATTGTCATCCTTCCACTCTACTGTTGATGTCGATCTTCTGCTGCAACGGTTTTGGGAACTGGAGGACGTCACGCCCTCAAAGGATCAAGGTTTTAATGAAGATCAGGCGGAAATTCACTTTCAAAAGACATTTTCCCGTTCGTCAGAGGGAAGATACATCGTTAAATTACCCTTTAAACATTCAACACCAAGCTTCGGAAACTCGTTGAAATTTGCAATATCTCGGTTAAACTCGATGGAGCGCCGCTTTCGAATAAACCCGGAACTTCATCAGGCATATTCCAAGTTTATGGAGGAGTATCTTACGCTAGGCCATATGAGGTTAATCCCTCCAGATGAGCTGGACACAACTACCTGCAAACATTTTTATTTACCGCACCATGCAGTGTTCAAACCGGACAGCTCCTCAACGAAATTGCGTGTGGTCTTCGACGGTTCAGCCAGGGATTCCTTAGGACACTCATTGAATAGTCAATTGTTAATCGGCCCTCCAATTCAGCGCGATTTAGTAGGTGTCTGTTTGCGTTTTCGGCAACATCGCTACGTCTTCACCGCCGATATTGTAAAGATGTTCCGTCAAATATGGGTTCACGATCAGGATATTGATTTTCAACGCATCGTCTGGCGCGAAACTCCTACTGAACCGATAAAACACTATTGTCTTTGTACCGTTACATACGGTACTGCCTCCGCTCCTTTTCTGTCTGTTCGTGTGTTGAAACAGCTTGCTGAGGATTACCAGGTTGAATACCCTACCGCTTCTCGGGTTCTGTTGCGCGACGTGTATGTAGATGACGTGATGACCGGTACGAACTCCGTGGAAGATCTAATTCAACTACAGCGCGAATTGGTTGAGCTTTTATCTAAAGCTAAGTTGGAACTCCGGAAGTGGACATCGAATTGCTGGCCTCTACTATCCCAACTACCCCAAGACGCATGTGAGTTCTCGTGGACTGATCCTGAGCAATCGAAGATGTGGATAAAGGTTCTAGGAATGTTTTGGAGTCCTGCCAGTGATGAATTCTCATTCAACATGGGGAAATTGAGTCAACATTCGCCACCAACCAGACGAACCTTACTATCCGAAATATCGCGAATCTTCGATCCATTAGGTTTGTTAGCCCCTTCGGTAGTATTGTTCAAAACCCTTTTCCAAGAGCTTTGGTCATCAGAGTTAAGGCTAGGATGGGACGATCCATTACCTCCACACCTAGGTCACAAATGGATGAACTACCGTGAAGAACTCCACTTATTTGAAACCATTCGGGTTCCTAGACACCTCTCGTCCGTAGGATCTGATGGAATCCAGCTTCACGGCTTCTCGGGTGCCTCCTCGGTGGCATATGCAGCCTTTATATTCGCTCGCTGTAAAACGGATTCAATCTCCAAGGTCTTCGCGTGGTGCGACTCAGAGATCATGCTACATTGGCTCTCTTCGCCTCCTCGTCGTTGGAATACATTTGTTGCCAATCGGACAGCTGCTATCCTCGAATCGATTCCGCGGTATTCTTGGCATCACATCGCGTCGGAATCAAATCCAGCAGACTGTGCATCGCGTGGTATTCTTCCGTCGAAGATAGTCAACCATAATCTTTGGTGGAGAGGTCCATCTTGGTTATCCGCATCAGAACAACACTGGCCTATATCATCGTTTGCTCCACAGGAATCTACGTATGAAGCTGCTGTCGTGGAAGAAAGAAGCGTACCGAACGTAACACTCGCCGCAACAATAGAAAACGATACCTTGCAAAACCTCATCGTTAGAGTCTCTTCGTGGAATCGATTGCAAAGAATCGTCGCATATTGTTTTCGTTTTTTGTCGAATTGTCAATCACCTCAACCAAATCGATGTGTATTCGGGCTTAGTCTCAATGAACTTCAAAAGGCCAGACTAACTATCTTAAAGCATGTTCAACAGCAAGCATTCGTAGATGAAATTCATCACCTTACAAACAGAAAAAACCTCCCAACCAAATCTCCACTGATCAAATTATCGCCGTTTGTTGATCAGGATGGAGTTCTCCGTGTAGGAGGAAGAATCAAACAAGCATTTGTTTCCTATAATATTAAACACCCTATTATTTTGCCTAATAATAATCATGTTTCATTTATTATAGCGAAAGATTTTCATATAAAACATTTGCATATAGGTGTATCTGCGACCTTCGTTATTGTTCGACAACAGTACTGGATATTGGGGAGTCGGAATCTTATTCGCTGGGTGATCTACCAGCGCAGAGAATTCAACAATGTCGACCATTCTTCAATACCGGATGTGATTATGCTGGTCCACTCACCATTAAGCTTTCCCGTGGACGCAATCCAAGGTTTTCTAAAGCATACATCGCACTATTTGTTTGTATGTCGACGAAAGCCATTCACATCGAACTGGTCAGTGACCTTACCACGGATGCGTTTCTGGCTGCCTTGAAGAGGTTTGTTTCTCGCCGTGGAAGGTGTTCAAACATCTACACCGACAACGGAAGTAACTTTGTGGGAGCCCGTCGCTGTCTGGATGAAATGCACAAGGTCATATTATCCCAAACCCACAGTGATGACGTCGTTGCAGCTCTTGCAAAGGATGGCATTTCATGGCACTTCATACCGCCCTCGTCACCACATTTCGGTGGGTTATGGGAGGCTGGGGTGCGATCGGTAAAGCTGCACCTACGTCGCGTCATTGGAAGTTCGACTCTTACCTTTGAAGAGTTATACACGCTTCTGACACAAATAGAAGCAATTTTAAATTCTCGTCCTTTGTGTTCTTTGTCAGATAATGATACAATCCCATTAACCCCAGCACATTTCATTATAGGTGAACCATTAACTGCTGTTCCAGAACCTAATCTCCTAGATATCCCGCCAAACCGCCTAACACAATGGAAACATATCCAAAGCATGGTCCAAGGCTTTTGGAAACGATGACAGATGGAGTATATCACTTCACTTCAAGAACGACCGAAGTGGCAGCAGACCAACCCGAACATCAAACCAGGCGACCTGGTCGTGATCAAGGAGCCCAATCTCCCGCCAACAAAGTGGCTGCTTGGCAGAATTGAAGCCGTGACAACAGGTGCAGATCAACTTGTGAGAGCAGCTAAAGTGAAGACGAATCGGGGTAACTTTGTACCCCCAATAACCAAACTTGCTCTACTGCCGCTGTCCTGAAACACGTTCCAGGGGGGCCGGGATGTTTGAAACCTAATCATTTTGTTTGTCGTTATTTAACATTCATTTATTTATTCATTGTTATTCTATTCATTGTTTTTCGATTATTTGTTATAATTTTCATTGTTGCTTTGTTTATAATAACTTGTTAATCACTGTCAATTTTGTCAAATAATCTGTGAGTCACTGTACTAGTTGCATCGTACCATTCGAGTGCATCGTGTGTTTCTTTGAAACCACCAATCCCTGCGTGCCAACATCAATCGTACGATCCGCACACCACTGGAAATGAATGCACTTGCAGTGAGTGCATGAGTGTGGGTGTTATTTTTTCGTGGATGCATTCTTGCTCCTGATGATCGGTGGTCGATGGTCGGACACTTGGGTTTTGATAGCAGTACGATAAAGTTGGTAGTAAGAAATATTTAAACAATAAATTTTATAACGTTCTATGAAGTTTGTCTTTTTTTTGTTGTTATATCGAAATATTACAAACCAATAGTTGATGCTATCAATATCGTTAAACGAGAGAAGAAACAGTTGAAAGGTGAGGAAGCTGCGGTCAAGCGCGGCCTTCCCCTTTTTATCTTAACCTTCGATAAAGCCGAAAAATTGGAAAAAATCTACGAAATAAAGACGATTCTTAATATCGTAGTTAAAATTGAACCTATGCGTAAGAATACAAGAATAATCCCACAGTGCAAACGCTGCCAAGGATTCAATCATACCCAGACGTATTGTCAGAAAGAGCCGCGATGTGTAAAATGCGCCGGGAACCACCTCTCCAAAGACTGTGGAGCAAGTAAACAAACCTCTGCAACGTGTAGTAATTGTAAGGAAAAACATCCGGCTAACTATCGAGGCTGTGAAGTAGCCAAGGAACTGCAAAAAAGACGTGATAAATTCTTAAAGCTCCAAATCCAACACTCGAAACCGAGAAGTACAGCAAAGCCAAGGAGCGTTAAAGACAAAGTTGTAATGGAAACGCCATCGGTCTCTGGTCACAAAACCACTAAGAAAAAAGTAACAAAAGAACAGCCATCGGGCTCTGGACGTCAGACAACAAGCCCGCAAACATACGCCCAAGCCGCGGCGTCAGAAAATGGAAGAACCGAAAGTTCTGCGGACCCTGTATCTCACGTCTTTTCGGTTATTCTTACAAAACTTGAGAAACAAAGTAAAATAAATAAGCTTATTTTTGAGAGGTTAGTCAAGATCGAAAATAAAAGCAGAAAAACGCGCACCTCAACGAGAACATGAATATGAAACGTATGAAAATACTGACATGGAATGCAAACGGACTTTAACAAAAACTTGACGAGTTGGAAATGTCCATACGAAAGGAAGATATTGACATATGCTTGATCTCAGAAACCCATCTGAAGAAGAAATCTAATGCAAATATAAGAGGCTACAGAGACTATCATGCTTGTCACCCATCAGAAAAAGCGAGAGGTGGATCTTCCTTGTACATAAAAGACTCTATCGCACACTCTGAAGACCTAAAAATAGAACTAGAAGCTATGCAAGTAAGCACGATACGCGTAAAAAGTAGACAACATTTCCTTAATATCTCATTTATCTACTGTCCAGCGCGATGCGCGCTTGAAAAAAGTGATTTCACAGATGTACTTAACGCGCTTAGACCGAATTTTATTATCGGTGGCGATTTTAATGCGAAACACACTTTCTGGGGTTCAAGATGCATCTCACAAAAAGTTAGAGCGCTTTATGAAGCGGGTATGGAGCACAGTTGTGACTTTCATTCGACGGGAAAACCGACATATTGGCCAGCTGATATCACAAAAATACCCGATGTAATCGACTTCTTCATTTTATAAGGAATACCTGCCAATTTCGTAAAAGTTGACGAAAGTTTTGACCTCTCCTCTGACCATTCTCCAGTCATTCTGACGATGAGCAAAACCCTTAATAAAAAAGAATATCAAGCGAGACTAACTAGTAGAAATACTAATTGGGAAAGCTTCAGGAAAGAAATCGAAGGCAACATTGAACTAGGAGTACCACTCAAGACGCCCTATGAACTTGAAAACGAAGTTGATCGCCTCGTCGAAATCGTACAGTGCGCCGGGTGGAATAATACTCCTCACGAAAGAAAAAAGCCCACAAACTACGGCCTAAAATATCCACCGGAAATAAAAGAAATGATAAAGGAAAAAAGAAAAGCGCGTAAGAAATGGCAACAAAGTCGTGCTCCACAGCATAAAACGCACTTAAATTACCTGTGTAACCTGCTGAAACAGACGATAAGCAATTTTAAGAACTATGCAATAGGTGCTTACCTCGAAAGCTTAACAGCGGAAAAAGAAAAGACCAAAAATCCCTACGCCACCTATCAAGAAAAGTGATGACGAATGGGCAAAGGGGGACAAAGAAAAAGCAGATATTTTCGCTGCCCATTTTGAAGAAACATTTAAGCCGTTTGATGGTCGAGCACTCATTCAAAATGTACAACGCGAGATAGCACCTGATACTTACGCAATAACACGTGCAACGCTAACGGAACTCAAACAAGAAATAAAGAAACTGAAACCAAAGAAAGCTCCTGGTAACGACTTAATAACCGGAGAACTCCTAAAAATGTTGCCTAAAAAAGCTTTAATCAAGCTCCTCCACATTATAAACGCTGCGCTAAGATTAGAATACGTCCCGAGCCAATGGAAAATCGCGGAAGTTTTAATGATACTTAAACCAGGAAAACCGCCGAGTGACAAGAAGTCTTACAGACCCATTTCGCTGCTCCCAATCATATCTAAATTGTTTGAGAGAATATTACTTAAGCGCTTACAGCCGATCATCGAGGAACAAAATCTTATCCCTGACACCAGTTGGGATTTAGAACGAAGCACTCAACTATTGACCAGGTGCATAGAATCACGGATGTAATAGAAGAAACCCTTGAAGAAAAAAAGATCTGCTCAAGCGTATTCCTTGATGTCTCGCAAGCCTTCGATAAGGTATGGCATGAAGGCTTAAAGCACAAATTACGTCAGGTCGTGCCTGCAGGCCCATTTAACATACTGACATCATATATCGGGAGTAGACTCTTCCGTGTCAGATACGGAAACGGATACTCGCAGTTCAAAGAAATTTCAGCCGGCGTACCCCAAGGAAGCGTCCTTGGCCCGCTACTGTATCTCCTGTATACCCATGATATACCGCAAGAAGAAGACACAGTCCTAGCTACGTTTGCCGATGACACCGCTATTTTAGCAGTAGGCAAAACTACTGAAGAAACAACAGTCAAACTACAAAACGCTTTGAATAGTGTAAATGAATGGACAAAGACATGGCGGATCGCCCTTAACGAGGCCAAATCTGTTCACGTATTTATTTATTCATCATGCTAACTGTCTAGCGTACAGAATTATTTAATATAGAAAAGTAATTAGTTTTAAAAGAAGAACTTGAAACATTAACATTATAATTTAGAAGATAAGAGTATTTGTTATATAGATTGAACATATAATTTAAGGGAGAATCTCGTTCATAATTGGTACGATAGTGCGCAATAAAAATAGAATTTGGTATTACTCTCAGATTCCTTTGTGGAACATTAAAGTGTATACAAGACAAAAGGTACGAGGCGTCGATGTAACCGTCAATAAGTTTTGCAATAAGAGTAAAACATAGATATGACCTTCTATTTTCAAGACTAGGCAAGTCAATTAGCATAAGTCGACTGTTGTAAGAGGGAAGATTATAAGGATTTTGCCAGCCTATTCCTCTCAGAGCAAAACGTAGGAACCTTTTTTGGATTTGTTCAAGTCTTATTTTATGACAGTTGTAATGAGGTGACCATACCTGACAAGCATATTCCAGTATGGGCCTCACAAATGTAATAAATAACTGTTTGGTGACATATGGGTCACTAAACTGCCTTGATTCTCTTTTTACCCAGCCAAGAATCGAATTGGCTTTATTGGCTAACTTGTTGATGTGAATTGTGAATTCAAGTTTACGATCAAACACAACACCTAAGACACGTACGTTGTCAACATTAGAAAGAGGAACACCATCAAAATTATAATCAAACGACAATACCGACAATTTACGTGTAAAATTAACAATTTTACATTGATCAACATTTAAAAATAAATAGTTATATGAACACCAAGAATAAAAAGCATTGATATCGTGTTGCAAGTCCTTACAATCTTCAATTAAGGAGACAGTCTTGAAAATATTGACATCATCCGCATATAAAAGGCAGTTTGAATATTTTAGAACAGATGGCAGGTCATTTATAAATAAAATAAATAGAATCGGACCTAAATGACTGCCCTGAGGTATTCCCGAATTGACAGTAAAATAACTGGAAGAGCAATTGTTAAACAGAACCGAATAGGATCTATCTAACAAATAAGATTTAAGCCAAGATACAAATTGTTCATTAAATCCCAATTTTCTCATTTTATGATATAAAACACGATGTGAAAGCTTATCAAATGCTTTGCTAAAGTCTGTTAGGATGCAATCTACTTGTTTTTTCTTCGTAAATGAATCAATGCACGATTGAGTCAATTCCATTAAAAAAGTAACAGTGGAACGACCTTTAGAAAACCCGTGTTGATTAAGGACTATTAAAGATTTTACATAAAAACATAAAGATTCACAAACAATAGCTTCAAAGAGTTTAGGAATGGCAGAAAGTCTTGCGATTGGTCTATAATTTTGAATCTCGTCTTTTCGACCCGACTTATGCAGAGGAATTATAAAGGACCTTTTCCAAGTTTCAGGAAACTCACTTAAAGACAATGAATTATTAATTAAAATAGAAAGTGGTTGCGACAAGTGACTGACACATTTTTTTAAGACAATAGATGGAACGCCATCTGGACCAGATACAACATTTTCATCTAGTTTAGATATAAATTTAGCTATATCGTCAGTAGTTATATTAAAATTTATATCAGACAAATGGGAGTACGATTTCAAATGGCTAAAATATTGACCATTTTCGTTAAATGTATCACAGTTAGAAATATCACAGTTATAAGCAGCTTGAAAAAAGTCAGAAAATAATTTGGTAATAACAAATGGATCATGACTAGAATTATTATTTAATTTAAGAACGGAAGGATACGGTCCACAGTTTCTTTTACTATTTATAAAATTCCAAAAATATTTGGGATTCATTTTTAAATCGCACTGTACCTTTTGTATGTGGTCGCCGTGGCTTAGTGGTTAGTGCGTTGGACTGCTAAGCGAGAGACACAGGTTCGATTCTCAAAAAACCACCAAATAGTTTTTTCGCGGCACCACCTCTTCGCAGGCATGACAAACCTACAAGAGTACAATCTGTCATGAAAAGCTTCTCAATTCGCCGTTCGGAGTCGGCATTAAACTGTAGGTCCCTTCCATTCGTGCGAAGAATATAACATTGCACAACATGAATGGGTTGTGAGAGGCTAGGCCTTGGCTCTCCATGAGCTGTCGTGCCAAATATACATACGTACCTTTTGTATGTAATTTAAATATTTTAAACTGGAAACTCTATTAAAGTTATCTTTTGCTACATAATAATTTAAGAAATCGGATTCACATTTTGAGAATCTATAAATGGACCACAATTTATTTCTCCGATTTTTCAAGTTCCTGATTTCGCTATCGTACCAAATTGGACAAGAAGATTTAGATTTTTCACACATAATAGGAACAGATTCTAAAAAACATTCGAATAATATATTATAAAATTGAAAAACTGCAGAATTAACATTTGAATTATAAAGACTAGACCAGTTAGCTAAAGCCAAACAATTATTCGTTTTTACAAAATCAGCTTTCTTGAAGTTAAATTTAAAGATGTTATCACTAAATTGATGACAATCCA